>OU823264.1:17161853-18361853 GCA_917490735.1 Dryobotodes eremita | reverse complement strand
TTTATTTATTTTTTATTTATGCAGTATTTTTTTTTTGTTTAATATTAATTCAAGTACAGTCGTACCATATACATACACGTTAAACGAACGCTCGGCCGAGCTACATGGTAGGCGGAGTGGGGGGTGTTATGTTTTATTTTCGTTACGGAATTTCTTGATTCGGTCGCCGCGCTCAAAGCCCGCGATAAAAGCTATGCAATAGCTTAAAAAAGTAAACAGTAGTTCTACTTTAAAATAATTTTATACTAATGCCGCATGCTTATGCCAATACCCTTTAAAAATCAACTATCAGAGCGTACAACGGTACACTAGAGCCACTCATTAAAAAAAAAAAACTCGCGACTAAGAAGGAATTATGAATAACGGCTCAATAAGGATCCCCGGTGTGTCTAGAATTTTCTAATACCTTTTATAAAGTTTCATATTAAGACACGAAGCAACAAATTCGATCTAAAGAAAAGCGGCCACATTCCTCTACACCGTATTTTGTTGCTTCGTGTCTCAATATGAAACTTTATAAAAGTTATTAGAAACTTCTAGACATACGTACTGAGTGTCCTTATTGAGCCGTTATTCATAATATCTTCTCAGTCACGAGATTATATTTTTTAAAGGAGTGGCGCTAGTGTACCGTTGTACGCCCTCTTAAGCTACGGTTTCCTAGACGACCGGTGGCCGCCACATAAGGGCCGCACTGACCGCTGTCAAGAAAATGATGGCAGCGAGGTTTGACATTACGATGGCAAAAAATCTCTCTAGGAAAATGTCAAAAAATCTCTCTAGGAAAATGTCAAAAAATCTCTCTAGGAAAACACACCAACCTACTTTTATAAATAACATTTCAGTGACGTCATTCGCCGGTAAATTGCAGACGCTATGTGGCGGCCACCGCTCTTCAACGAAACCGTAGATTTATTAAATAATTTTGGCACCGACAATGTTTCGCTTTGTAACCATTATGTTTATTGCTTCTCCGAAAGTATCAGTTTCAGTCTAATGGGCGAGGGAACGGCAACATATTGTGTTGATACCGATATTTTAGTCAATTGTATGAAATGATCGTCGAAGCAGACGAACTATATGTTTAATGTAATGTGTGAAACGTTTTTGTAACTTGATGATTAAATGAAGAATTATTGTTTTTGGGATCGACTTTAATTTCAATCGTTTTTGCTATGCAATAATATGTTTTTAATATATTATTTCTTCTTGGAGGAGGGAGAAGAAGAAATAAAGAAATAAAATAAAGAAAATAAATAAATAAAAATGCGTTTATTGGCATTACAGCAAATAAAAACACCTTAAAACTATTTTTTTTTAAATGCCAAAAGTGCCTCAGCTCAGCATACTGTCAAATGACAATACAAGGTGTACCACCTGACGCTGATTTTCAGCTGTAACCCACGAGTGCCATACGCTAGAATAATAATCATAATATAGAGAAGTGTGTTTCTGTTTAAATAAATAACCTATTAATATAACATAACATCACGTCTTGTTTCCCCGAAGGGTTAGCATTAGTAAGAGGTGCACATTTAGTACAACTAAATTTCGCCAGTTATGTTTAAGTCTCAAGTAATAGGGGGCGAGCCTATTGCCATCAACCGGGCACAGATCCAGACTCGGGCTTGTACTGAGAAATTCCAGATGAAAAAACACAATAACACTTTCCCGACCTGGAAATCGAACCCAGGACCTCTTGCTCCGCAGTAGGGCTTGCGACCACTAGACCAATGAAGCGGTCGAACTAGGTTGAATTTTTGTAACTTGATGATAAAACGAATAATTGTTTTTTGGGGATCTGTGGGGTAATTGCATAACACACTATATTCGGTCCACACGCTTGTGGCACACGGGGCCATAAAACACGTATAATAAACAACAGTATGCGCAACCCTAATGAGTAATGACTAACGTCACAAACGTGTTTTTATGGCCCCGCGTAGCACGAGCATTTGGACCGAATATAACAGTAGGAATGGGTTTCATTTTGACAGTTCAACAACATTCATTGCGTAATTTTTTGCGTTGTTGAGTTTTTTTTTTCGAACATATGAAGCAATGGCTTAGCAATAAATTATTCAGATTGTGATCATTAGTGTGTTACGCAATTAGGGTGCTGCTTTAAGTTCAATCGTTTTTGCTTTGCAATAATAGGTTTTTAACATAATTATCAATATTATTTCTTCGAAGAAATTAATTATATGAAAAGCTTAAACTGTGTACGCTTATCCAAAACTTCTAAAGATATTAGGACTCATGTAAAGGTGAATAAAAAGTTAAACAATACCACTCATTAAGCAAACATTTTTTTTTTGTTATCCTGTTTTGTGTCTCACTGCTGGACAAAGGACTGGCCTCCTCTTTTTCGTTGTCAGATCGTCACACCACCTTCCCCGTGCTCTACGTTGACGGCGATGTCCTACCTCAGGCGTCCAGTGAGTGACGATCTTTGCCCATCTCTCCGGATGCATTCGCGCGACGTATCCAGCCCACTCCCAGTTCAGCCAGGCTGTTTTTTCTCCAACATTCGCTACAAAAATTTACCAAATTATAAGAATACCACCTTGTTATTATCCCACTACATGACAAAGGCCTCTTTTTGTACAGAGAAGGCACGGACATTGATTGTTGGCGCCTAGTGCTACATTCATAGCAACAATCTTTAGTTCATATGAGACGCTGTAAATAGTTAGGAGTTTACTTTTTTTCTTAGTTTTTACATAGTACCCCACACTACCTTTTATATTATATTCATTTTTGCACAACGTTGATCGCTCCACCCAAAATTATTGTAAAAAAACTTATTCTGTGTCGAAATACAAGTATAAAAATATCCGAGGGATTCATTTATGTCCAATTCTAAACATTGATCACCACGCTTGCTCAAGACGGGTTGGCGATTTCAGACTTATATTAACTATAAGTCCTGCGGGGTAATTAAGTAACACACTAACAGTAGGAATGGGTTTCATTTTGACAGTTCCACAACATTCATTGCGCTATTTACGTTGTTGAGCAGACAAATTTTTCGAACATATGAAGCAATTGATTAGCAATAGGCTTCAAAATGATTCAGATTGTGATAGATAGTGTGTTACGAAATTAGGGTGCTGGTTTCGTCACAATGTTTTTCTTCACCGATGTCAACAATGATATTACTAGTGGTTCTTTGAGCTGTAGACCTCGCGAGTCTGTATTTGCATAGCTTAAACTGATGAAATGTACCTTAAAACAAAATCCTTAAAACAATAAGAGCGCACAAAGAGCGTCAAATGGCCGAATTATGTTTTTTTTTACGTTGTCTATCCCCACATCTCCTACATTTTGAAAAATTTCGTTAAAATAAATAGACCCGACATGAAATTTCATTTAATTATCGAACCTGCTCACAAAATTTCACGAGAATCGGTTGATAAATGCGACCTGTAGAGGAGAACAGCCACCCGCTGGACAACCGGACATACGAAAGCATTTTTGCCCAAGCTAAAACGGAGACGCTTCGCACTCGCTCGGTCAATAAGTATTATCATTGGTTATCAATAATGTCCAAGATAAACTCAAAGGGTACATAAGCATTGAAAATTTCACATTTAAAATTACCTAGTGACCGTAAAAGTCATACCTACCTACATTACAAGACAAAAATTACATAAATTCCAAAGTAGTACCGACGCGATTTCAGACACACATGCTCCAAACCAAAACTGACTAGGTTTACCCAACGGATTCCACATGTATTAATATTAACAAAAGTTAAAAAACAAACGTCAAAAATAAACGTATTCGTGCAAAAATAAACATCGTCTGTTTCATATCAGAGTACTGAATTAAAACTCACGGGAGTACGCTTGACTTAAAATAGAATTACATTTTGATAGTTTTCAGTATCCGTTTACACATTCATCTTTATTTTAGCCTTACATTATAGGTATAATACTTCGTAATAAGAAAATATCCCTTCGTCTTTGTTTGGCGAATTACCAAAGCCAAACGTCCTTGTTAGGCACCTGTCCCACTGCCGACGATTAAAGACTCCCAGAGACAGGCGCGACGCGACTGTTGTAGAACAATTATTTCCATGAAGTATTCATAGAAATTGTTCTAATAGAGTCGCGTCGCGCCTGTTAGTAGTAGCCGCGCCTGAGTAGAAAAAGCAACAAAAAATTAAAAAAATCAAAAAACCCGGCTGCGTAAAAAGTGAACTTTAATACAGATGAGAACAAGATGAGCTATTTCTATCTCCAGTCCCACACCCCGTATTGTACACCCTAAGCCTTGCAATCTCATGCAGTCGGAGGCAGTAAGTCTTTAAGAATATAAGTTAAGAAGATGCCAGTCGGGATTCCTGATTTTTTTAATTTCCTTTTTAAACTATTGCATAGCTTTTATCGCGGGCTTTGAGCGCGGCGACCGAATCAAGAAATTCCGTAACAAAAATAAAACCTAACACCCCCCACTCCGCCTACCATGTAGCTCGGCCGAGCGTTCGCTTAACGTGTATGTATATGGTACGACTGCACTTGAATTTATATCAAAGAAAAAAAAATACTGCATAAATAAAAAATAAATAAATAATTATAATTGCATAAGTGGATAAAAAATGCTATGCAATAGCTTTACCGCGGCAGTCCCTGAGTGCCACACGTGTTTTTTTTTACACTTTTTAGTTATTTTTATTCATTTATTCTTAATTACGTTATTTTTCTTTCACTGTAGATATAAAGTAACGCTTTAGGTAACGGTCGTTAAAATTACCTTTCATAGCAGTCAAATGCTGGGTTTGTCAATCGATTCTATAATAATTATTTTTCACGTTAATAAGACCCATTACACGATTATAAGAACATTATCACAGCTTTATTATAGATTTCGAAAATGTAAGTGAGAATGGTTCAGCACATACTCGTAGCTGTCAACTACGCATTCTGTACATCAAACTAAGTAACATAGCACAAAAAAAAGTGCTGCGAAACGAATTTTATTTTTTGTGTGAAAAATCGCTTTTTACGGTAGTGCGCAACGAAACGCACGCAAAACATTGTGCTTATGGGTGCATGCAACGGTACCGGCGGTCTTGGGAGTATTTTTTGTGTAATAACAGTAAAAACTTGTTTTCGTAAAATACGACAGCAAAAGTTGGAATTTTGACCTTTAATATCTCCGTAACCAGAAGGTCCTCAGGTATTGTTCAGTACAAAAAAATTATTACAATGACGGGGAGTACGAGTGACTCTCGGCTTGGTTACAGTACTTCGTGTTACAGTTAAACCTGTTACAGTTTGTAGTGTTACGAACATAGCACTTATTGATTTTATTTTATTTAATACTAGCTGCTGCCCGCGACTTCGCCCGCGTGGATGTCGGCAATTATCCTAAGGACCGTTCTGCCGGTACAAAAAGTAGCCTATGTTACTCCTTATAACATCAACTATATGCCAGTGAAAGTCCCGCCAAAATCGGTCCAGCCGTTTCGGAGATTACCCGGAACAATCAGACAGACAGACAGCCCGACATTTTTTTTAATAATTGGTATTTTGTTCCGTATATACTTTCATATGCATTTAGTAAAAAGCTGTTATTTTGACATTACAAACAGACACTTCAATTTTATTTATTTGCATAGATGTATAGATATATTGATTTTATTTGTTCTTATTTTGTTTTATCTGACTTTATTTGATTTGTTTTATAAGATTTCTACTAATTTATGTTTGGCAATGGGTGTTATTTACCTGAAATAAATGAATTTATTATTATCAAACCATACTATTATGAAATTGGTTTTTTCTCAAAATTGCAATTTTTATTTCACGAGCAAAACGCTTTTGAACTTTGCGTGGCTATGAATCGCGCGCGACACAAAGGCGGTGTCTTCTGTCGCGCGTGATTCGCGTCGCGTGTCGCATCTGTTTGTAGGACCCTTAAGAAAGAAATAGAAATAGGTATAAGTATTTGTCATATAAACACGTGCATACAAAAAAGATTAGTTAACTCGAATAATAAAAAAAAATATACAAAGATTTCTACAGATTAAATAAAAGGGCACATTGCTCGCAGAACAGATGACCGATGGGGTCGAAAGGTTCTGGAAATCTGGAGTGATGACCGCGCACCGGAAGACGTGGCGTTGGAAGGCCGCCCACAAGGTGGGCCGTTGACCTAATGAAGGCCACAGGAATCCGCTGGCAGCGAGAAGCACTTTACCGGTCGAAGTGGCGGTGCTTAGGGGAGGCCTACGTCCAGCAGTGGACGTCTTTCGACTGAAAATGATGATGATGAAACAAAAGGTAAGGTATGTAAGGTATTTATGCTCGTGACTGTACGACACATTCTAATTTCTAATAGGTACGTTGTCTCCGCGGGAGCTCTGCAGTGAGCCAGCAGGCATGCATTAGGCATGCTTTTAGTAGAAGCATGGTTGGTTACCCACTTATGGGGAAGACAAAGGATTTCTTTTTTTCTTGTTGCTACGGGCGACGTGACACGAAGGATGATGCCAGCATAGATAATGTAGGTATATTTTTAGATTCTCTTCATAGGATATGTTTAGATTCTCTGCCATATAGGTAGTAAGTATATTATCTCGGGTATGTTTTATAGTACCTACCTTTTATAGTTGACTTCCACGCCGATGAAGTCGCGGACAGAAGCTAGTATAACGAATAAAACAACAAGGTTAAAAAGAAAATCAGTTTATTCAAACAACGGATACAATTTCAGCGCCGTCCAGGACCACCAATTGTCGGTGGGTCGTAGTGATAGTGGTAGACCCTGTATGCGCAGTACTCCATGAGTGCCAAGGCCAGTGGGAAAAATAACTTTTGCGACGCCTGCGGCGTGACGAAGTACGCCAGACACGCAGCACCCGCCGTATACCATCCAAACTCACGGTTGTTGATGTGCGAGTAGTGACACAAAGAGATGATATTCAGGGCAATCGCCAGGTTCCCTAGAGGGACATTGTCCTCGCCAGCGAGGGAAATAGCGAAGGGAAGCACTCCCGACAACAGGTGGACTAAAGACAAGGTCTGGTCGTCTCGCCGGAGGTCCGCATTCAAACATGGCAGGGCCAAGTACCGCGCAGCTTTCAAGCTTATCCCGTAGATTGAACTGATATCGTCGCCCAAAATTCCGCCTGGAGAATAATGATAATAGAAATGTTAACGACACTAATTAATATGAATCCCTGGACTTGTATACTGACACAGACACGTTGACACCTTAATTAAAACTACAAATTTAGTTATTTAGTAACTGTATTTGCATTCAAAGACCATATCGAAAAGTAGTTTTCAGAGCTACGACTCCTGATTGTCAATCAATTCCTATGCTAAAAGGAATCGATTCAGAACTCACAATTCATGACATAAGATCTGCTGCTGACATTGTCTACAGAGCACCATTATACGTACTTTGGTTATGTAAGAATCCAACTATTCCGTGTATGAAGAAATTTGCATGCATTCCAGGATGTGTGTAGCTGGCGCTGCTCATCCGACTGATCCCGCGCCCGGCCACGCAGCACAGCACGAGATGTGCGAGAGATGCATGGATGTCATCGTTTCCCATAGCATTTATACTCTACCTTGATCACTAAATATTGTTGGACACACATAAAATTAAAAATTTGCGCACCCCATGACGTTATTTTGTGCAGAAAAAATTGTTGTCAAGTGTCATTCCAATTTCCAATACAATCCTCTTTGTCGTGGTGTGACTAATTTAAAAAAAATGTATATTCGTAAGAAGAATGTATTTCAATGCGAGATTTACGTGCGGAAGTTGCTCAAATTAGTGGATTAAGAATTAGACCTATTGATATTACATATCATTAAAAACAGCCCCGTATCTAAGGCGGAACAAAACGGGGACCATGCCCCGGGCTCCAAATTCAGGAAGCGGCAAGTTCAATCGTGGCAGACTAGTGCACCACCCAGCGCACCGCAACTTGGCGATAAATAAGATGCGCAGCGGTTATTATCTTTGTCTGCGGGGGTCACTGAGAAAATCACTAAGACTTTAGCGTAGGAATAGATCGTCAAACGGTGACGAACTCTGTTTTTAAAGCACATGCTGCACTTTCAGTTGGCGATATAAAAAGGCTAGCTTTCTATATCTTGCAACAGATCTATGTCGCGACGAACCAGAGGTGGAAGAGCGCCTCGGTGGTAAAAAAATGCAGGAAAATGTCCTTCATTTTAGAAATATTACTTCGCGTAGCGGGTGCGCCGGGCGTCCCGCCCTTTCCGGCCCTGTAAATGCAAAGGCGCCACGATTTCCTTTAATTTTTGACCACAGCGCTGGCCCCCTGTTGTATATATGAGCATTGAAGTTTGTTTTATACTTTATAGGTATATATTATGTTAGTTTGTCTCTGGGCCATTCATTATAGCCTGAAATAAATGTTTTGTTTTTATAATCGATCGATAAAATTTTAATAATATGTTGCTGGCAAAATATTCGAGCTCGCTTCGCTCGCTCTCGCAGCCTAGGGACTCTTAATTCTTAAAACTTTTCTTAAGTAGGTATACAAAAAATCTAACTTATCAGAGGCAGTGCCAAAATTTTCGCGCTTGCTTCGCTCGCACGTGCGCGCTAGATTGTCTTATGGGTTTCTGAAGCACTTTTATAACTTAACTGACCAATGTGTGCCGTTTAATCGGTTCTACAACAATACTGATTATCAAAAAAATCGACGCAACCATTTTTTGTTTAATATTAATATTAAACAAAAAATGGTTGGGTCGATTTTTTTGATGACCAGTATTGTTATCGAACCGATAAACGGCACAAATTGGGCAGTTAAGTGAACTTAAGTTTGAACGGAGTTTATCCGATATTGCGGAGTTCGGAAACGCATTTTCACAAGTTATCGAAGCAATAGTGCTATTCGATAGATAAACCACCATTAAAAGTGCCTCAGAAACCGGGCATTAATACGCAAAGAACCATTCAATAACTATGAAACCGATAACTAGAACCTTAGTTGCCGCTAGATGGGTCTGTATGAGAGATTGCGTCTAAAATTGATTTTATTATTTTAATTCGTCTTTAATACTTGTTTTTTCTATAATAATATTATTCGAGGGTAAATAAGTGGCTTAAATTACTATTAGAAACTCGCCGATTTGCTATTATTTCGAATAAATGCATTGCATTTTGATTTTTAAATAAATAGTGCCTGTTTGTTCTACAATCAGCAAAAACAATGAATAGTAGTGTTCTTTTTTTCTTAACCTTTTTTTATGAAAAGTTTTACAGGAGTTAATTAGTTTACTTTTGAAGTAGTTAATTTTATATGAATAATTGCAATAAGATTTATGACAAACAAGACGTCAGTCATCATATCGGCCCTCAAAATAAAAAACAAACATGTGTTCAACAGCTTCTCTGTGAAACAATCGACTAATATTAAACAAAAAATGGTTGGGTCGATTTTTTTGATGACCAGTATTGCTATCGAACCGATAAACGGCACAGATTGGGCAGTTAAGTTAACTTAAGTTTGAACGGAGTTTATCCGATATTGCGGTGTTCGGAAACGCATTTTCACAAGTTATCGAAGCAATAGCGCTATTCGATAGATAAACCACCATTAAAAGTGCCTCAGAAACCGTAGCCATCGATTATAGCCTTTTGCTGAACAAAAGGCTCGAAGAGCAAAATTGTAATTCTAATCTATTCTAACAATGAACCTGAAAGAGTTTGTTTGGTCTTTTGTTTGAACGCTATTTAATATCGTGCTACGAACGTTAGAAGCCGAGAAAAAAGAAAAGAAGTTGGAAAGAACAGAACGTTAGACGAAAACGAAGTAATAGCGCGGGCGAGTGATACGCAGCGATGCGGTGGGTCGGTGGCCGAAACACGCGGGCAAAATCGCGGGCAGAAACTAGTATGCTATAATCTCACGATGAAACTCAAGCCTGTCCTATCCTAATTAAAAGAAATATTCAAAATATCCTTAAATATTTAAAAAAATAAGGCTTCATGGAAAAGATTAAAGGATTGGTGGGGCCGGGCGGGAGGAGGCAAACGGCAGTTTTGGCCCCGCCTTGAAAAAAATCTAGATCCGGCCGGGGCTAATTAAAAATAACGGTTGTTCTGCACTAGCGCCTAAAGAAACTGCTCCAGCAATTTTTTTTACGCTACACTTTAAAGAAAAGATAGGTTTAAGAAAAACAAAAACTGATAGTTCTCTTTTATCATTGTTGTCTCTAAATCAGAAGATTATTCGACCTAGTGTTTTAAAACAAGTCAAATTAATAAACATCACCTACTTTACAAGCGTGGAATTTGTTTCGTTTCGTTAGTAATATAAGTCTTTAGTTTGTAAACAAGATGGCGCTATAAAAGGTTGCTCTTTCGTGGAACTTTTCTGGTTCCTTTTTTATTATTAATTGCGCATTTGAACATTGTTCTTAATTAATAATGATGATGAAATTAAATCTATTTTTTATATTCTTTGAGTTGCTATATAGATACACACCATCGCTATTATTTTAGTCTATGGCTTTTGGCTGTATAGCTTTGTTTCTGTGCTTGAAAATATCGACAAAAGAGAGGTTGAAAGTTAAAAAGAAAATACAAGCTAGAATGTACTCTGTGGTACAAGCTGCCATTTTGCTGCATTTGAGTTCAATAGCGTTCGTTTTTTAAGATAATACTCGCAATAATTTCGAGAATCTGTTGAAATCTTTTAGAGTTTGTGAAATTTGAAATCAAAGCAGCGCAACAAACGCAAAAATGGCAGCGAGCGACTCTGGGACAGATGAGTCACTGTATCCTATTGCGGTGCTCATTGACGAGTTGAAAAACGAGGATGTGCAGCTTCGTTTGAATTCTATCAAGAAATTATCGACCATCGCGTTGGCCCTGGGCGTAGAGAGAACCAGGTCTGAGCTAATCCCTTTCCTGACGGAAACCATTTACGATGAAGACGAAGTTTTACTCGCCCTTGCCGAACAACTGGGTAAGTACACCGCAAATATTAAAATTATCTTCAGAAGATTATCTGTAACTCGGCATTGTATGTTTTGATAACCTATTTATTGTTGTTTTTCATCCTGTTTCATTATACAAAGGTTCCCCATCATATCGTCTATGTTCTTGGTTATAAATGCGTACTAACACAAAAGAATAGTTGACTATGCCTTGATTGAAATATAAATATGTTTTTCGCGCAGTAAATCACAGTTAGAGTTAGTATCATATTGATCCGTTACTAAAAGTAAGTATCAAATTATTTCAAATACCATACACAAGCAGTAAAAACTATCTCAGTAAAAAAAAACCTGTTTGCAATTATTTTCTATTTCCAAAAGTTACGATTTAGAATCATAGGGCTAATGCTGAGAAGAACACTAAATAATGTAGAAATTATGGTTGAGAGGAGGTAATTCCGATAATAAGGATAATCAGAATTTATAATGTACTAACTGTTGCCCGCTACTTTGTCTGCGATCCACGATAAAAAGTAACCTATGTTTTACCCAGGTCATGGTCTATCTGTGTGCCAAATTTCATCCAAATCCGTTCAGTAGATTTTGCGTGAATGAGTAACAAACATCCATCCATCCTCACAAACTTTCACATTTATAAAATTAGTAGGAAATAGGATAGTAAATGGTAATTCAACTGAGTGAGAATACACACTGCCATAATAAATTGTAGGCTGGCAATAATATCCTTCACTATTGAGCCTTTTGATAATGTGTGCATGGTTTATCAACTTATTTATTTATTCGGTACACCAACAGCAGTACATACAAAAAATTAAAACAGAACAATAACATAACAAAAGTATTGGTATGTATGCCTATTATAGGTATACACAGCATTCACCACAAAACAACATCGTGATTAATAAAAATAAAAAAACTTATAAAAACATAAATTGGAATTAGAAATTAAAAATAAGTGACATACAAAATGTTACACGAGAGGCGGAAGTCGAAAGGGTATGAGTGTGAGTGATATCTAAGAATATTCATTGTATGCACTCCCGTGACACTCCGTGTAAGTCGGTTTCTTAACTTTAAGAAATACAGGGTGGCAACATCGACGTGTAACCTGTTACCATGGATTCAGTATATGATTCTGAACCCCCCACTGTTGAAAGTTTTCATTGATTATTGAAAAAAAAAACATTTTGACCATGTTGGTATTGCACTTTTGTAGGAAACAAAAGTTTTTTTTTTTAAATAACCGACGAAACTTCCCCCACATGGGGGTTCAGAATCATGTACTGAATCAATGGTAACAGGTTGTCTGTCGCGCATCGTTGTCCCTGTCACCCTGTATCTCATAAAATTGTGTAAGTTAGTAGGATATTCGCTTTGTGGTCGCAATACACTTTGAACTTGTACAAACTTGCACATAATGATACCAGACATCATCATGTTACATAACCGCGTACGCGTAGTGGAAGTTCTTGTCCATTCTTGTCTCAGACATTCGCAAATACATTAACGTGTTTTTAAAATTGTTTTTTCGCTCTACACCTCATACTCAGTTAGAAATCAGTCAAAAACACATTTGAAGTTGATGAATTTGCACAAAGTGCATAAATGCTGGGGTGTTCCCAAAACATAAAAACATGGCAAAAGTGATCTACGAGTCAAAACAGTTTGGGGACCTCTGGTCTACACTTACATCAAAAAGTGTTGAATCAGATTATATTCCCAAACTTTTTGTTTTTAAAACTCAAAATTGGGTATTGCACGTCTTTCATGGGATTACATTGATTTTAAAAGAAACTTATGAGTATCATATTAAATAACTTGTACAAAAAATCTTTCAGGAAATTTCATCAACTTGGTTGGTGGTGGTGAATTTGCTCACTGCCTCCTCCCACCGCTGGAATCTCTGGCCACCGTAGAAGAGACCGTAGTCCGTGACAAGGCTGTCGCTTCACTCCGTGCTGTAGCTGCTCATCACACTCCTCAAGCTTTGGAGCAGCACTTTGTACCGCTGGTCCAACGTCTTGCTGGCGGTGACTGGTTCACATCCCGTGCATCTGCTTGCGGGTTGTTCAGGTAAATATTTAAGCCTTTTTTTGATATGTGTTTGTTTTACAAAAGTGCAATACCTACACGGTCAAAATGTATGAAACAGCAAATGTTTTTTAAATAACCGGTGGATAAATTCAATGCAGGGGGTTCAGAAACATGTACTGAATCCACAGTAGCAGGTTGCGCGTCGATGTCCCTGCCACCCTGTATTAATCTCAGTCTCGACCTGTAAAAAAAACATTTAATTTACCTGCATTTTTGACATTGATTGTGAAATGAGGTTGCAACTTGGCTTTGAATATGAGAATTGGCTTTCTGTTGTCTGAAGTATTCAGAAATGCTGACCTTGGTATTTGTGAAATTGCTGCAACAAAGGAAATGTTGAAAATCATACTTGTAAATGATTTCCAATGCAAGTTAGTAATATTTATTTTAATCTGAACTAGCTTTTGCCTGCGGATTTGCCCGCATGGTGGTCGGAAATTCTACCACGGGCACTTACTGCCTGGATAAAAAGTATACTTAGTCCTAACCCAGGTCATGGCCTATCCGTGTGCCCAATTTCATCCAAATCCGTTCAGCCGTGAAAAGGTAACAGACAGACAGTTACTTTCGCATAGGGGCGTAGCTACCGCTGTATCAATGATACGGGCCCCCAAGCTACACGCCCCCCACACGTGTGAGCAAACATTCGTAAAATATGTATAATCCAAAACCTCAAATTCTTATTGATAAAAAGCCCGTAATTAATGAATATCTACGAAAATTAAAATTAACGTAATTTGTTTTTGGTTTACAAATGCTTCATTCTACAAAAATCTTGCATTAATTTAGTAAAATCACACAGAAATTCTAGTCTATCTGAGTCAACTTTCAAGCTTGCTTTGCTCGCTCTTGCTTTCTCTTAGTAAAGTCACAATGACAGCTTAAACTCCCGACTAGGGATCCTATTTTATTTGTATTGTAAAAAAAAACAATAGGTAGGTACTCTCCTTTTAAGCTTCGCGCAATCGGGTAAAAAGAGCCCCAACGTATTTTGATATAGGGGCCCTTTAGGACTAGCTACGTCACTGATTTTACATTAATAATATTAGTACGGACGGCACTAGAGTGCGCGCAAAATAAGTCTGTGCGCTGTCGAAATTGGAAATAATCTTTTGCCGCCATCTCGACGTTTATATCAGGCGTCAAGAGAATGTACTGTGTTCCGTGTTTCCCAAATTAAATAATCGCCATCATTATGCCGAAAGTGATTAAAAGTGCCGGCAGGGATATAGTCTTGAAGGTGAAACACGCGCACAGACTTATCTTGCACGAACTCTACCAATTCTTTAGGCGTCTACTAAATTGTTGTAATTTATACAAATATTATATGTAGACCTAGAGATGACTCAAAAAATATGTCAAAACCATGACAGTGTAAATTTTACTCTTATCACCCTAACAATGATATTTTTGTCACATTTATAATAGGCGCAACTTAGTTTAGAGTGTCGATAGACCGGTTTTTCATCCTCTTAACTATAATTCCTTGAACAACCCGAATTGATTGCCAAATTCTAAATTAACGCGAGCGAAGCCGCGGGCAAAACCTAGTAGTGTAATATACAGAACATTTCTTTATAGTAATCTTTAAATTCTTCGACACTGCATAGTCACATGTTCTACAGCTGCAAAAGTTTCTATGGCATTCTTGTTACAATAGTAATAATTTCTGCACTATTTAATTATATGGATTACTATACTTTGTAAGTTCTTGACTATCTTTTTAAGAAGATAGAAGGACAAAAATATTAATTGATGAAAAAAAAAGATGGCGTCCAACAAGACAACTTCAATGTTGCGATTGTATGCCAGAAATAACAACATGCAATCATATCGCATTCTGGAGTTTCTTGCCATCTGTTAAGGAACACCGTACTACCTATACTTGGAGTTTTAACCATGTTCAGTAATTTGATAATACTATTAGAGGTATGAGGAACAGGGTGTAAAGCTCACTCATACCTCCTTAGAAAAGGGAGGAATCTGAGTCTGGTGGGCAATTGCCCGACGGTTGATGTCGGATCGTTCGTTGTATATATGCTAGTTGCACGGTAAACTCTGCTTGCGCGATGCAGGATTTTTGCGTGACAGCAGTGTGACGCGTAGCTCGCATGTGGCGTTGTAGATGCCGCTACAATACAAATCAAAATAACGTGCATACTACAACTAAGTGTTGGAGTGGTGTACGAATTTGTGTTTTAAAAAGTTGAAAAAAGTTCATAAAAACCGTGCATAGTAAGATTCATTCAATTTCGCTCATTCTTTTTATTACCTCACTACCTGTCTCATTCAGAAACTCGTATCCCTCCAACTTTTAGGTTACTGAATATGATTAAAAAGTCCAAGTATAGCTTCTGACGTTTCATAAGGGCCCATGTAGGTTTAAGTGAAATAAAATATATTGAATGATTTTTTTTTTTTACTCCTCGGGTGTATTCTACTCTTCCAAGGTTTTTTTTCCTTATACTTCAGTTTTTGTCTATAAATAAAGGACTAAAATGTAAACCAATATCCTTTATTATTTCCAGTGTGTGCTACCCCCGAGTGTCCGCCCCAGTGAAGGCCGAGCTCCGCCAGCACTTCCGCTCGCTGTGCCAGGATGACACGCCCATGGTGCGACGCGCGGCCGCCTACAAACTGGGCGAGTTCGCCAGAGTAGTCGAGGTCGAGTACGTGAAGAGTGACCTCATACCTATGTTCGTTACGCTGGCTCAGGTATGTTAGAATTAGATTTTTTGGAACGAAGTTCCTTAACATGGCTTGCGGTTGGAGTTGACTGGTAGAAATCGTCACGTTGAAAAACCGTTATGCCCCTCCGACTTTCTCTCTTCAATTATTCAGAGCGGCCATTAGGTTATCACATTAAATTATACCACGTATACAAAAAACAAAAAAAAACAAAATTTGAATGAAATCCATTCACAAAAAAAAAGCTGCTGTTCCTTAAATTTTGCCGAGCTACGTGTAACAAAATGTAAGGAACAGCTGATATTTTTTTGTAAATGGATTTCATTAAAATTTTCTATACCGTCTAAGTATATCATGGTGCCATCATCATCAGCCTATATTCCTTCACTGCTGCACGTAGGCCTCTCCTAGTGAACGCCACAGAGCCCGATTTTCGGCTCTCCTCATCCAGTCTCTGCCAGCCGCCTTTCGCAAGTCGTCACTCCACCTGGCCGGCGGGCGTCCCACACTATGCTTGCCTAAACGCGGTCTCCACTCTAGAACTCGTTTGGTGTACCGTCTAAGTATTATACGTAGTATAATTTAATGTGATAAGGTCTGCGCCACTTTGTAAACGAGTGTGTGTACGTGCGAGTGTCGCGTAAGGAACTTTGTTCCTGACAGGGGTACCACAACCGCACTGGTTTTTTTTTAATAGTCTTCTAGAGGATTTATTTGTAATGTTAATGGTAGCTATTGATAATAGTGCGCATAATGAACCTAAAACATTTCCCTTGCTTGAGGTGCTCAGGCTTCCTTTCTCCAAGGAAATAAAGGGGGCTCGCAATTCAGCGGTTGGTGGAGCTCAAAACTTTTAGTGCAATTTCTGGTTTCACATTTTCTTGATTGATAATATAATTTTTGCCTAAACAGTCTTATTTATAAACGTCTCTTAAATTTTAATCAATTGCTAAGCAACTGATTAGCAAAATTCTTATTTATAAATGCTATTTAGCGCTAAGAAGGTCGCTAAGCAATTGATTAGTACCTGTCAAAATTAAACACCACCGGTGCACTGTTAAGAGGATCCTAAGAGGCAAGATGGCGGATTTTATATGAATCAGCTGATGGATTTAATACGGTTATTGTGGGCTTCTAGGTTATTTTCAGCCTTATTTATAAAAATCTCGCTAATGACTGATTAGCCACTGACTAGCTAACTAATTAGTTAGCTCTTAATCCATAACAGTTGTGCCTTAGCAAATATGGAATTCGACAATCTTTTACGGGATTCCAGAACGACGCAAAGAATTAAATAATTTTGAGACGCCGGCGGGAGGTAGACGGAGGAATACCTACAAACTTCGTTTAAATCCACTACGAGAATGATTACCTATTACATATTCTTCATTCAAAGTACACATAATGAAAGGATTTATAGGGAAAGCTCAGTCAGGAGAAGGCTCAGTAGGTGCTCAGGAGGTTTGAAGAGAATGAGTTTGTGAGGAAGCTCATGGGAGATTGTGATTATCCAATGTGTTATCCCATGTGCCCCTCATCTTATGACGCCAGTTTTAAGGCCCAGAACTAAAGAAAAGCCACGTTGTGGCAGTCACACACAAAAACAAAAGACAATTTGTAAAAACAATTTATTTTGATACATAATAAAGCTAAATTTTTGTTATAAATTCATTATTTTTGATTTCCAATATTCTTCCTGCAAAGACATCGACCGTGCCAATCTTTCTCATGCCACTCATTCCTCATCTTTTTCGCGTAGCATGTTTTTGTGCATCGCCGTCTATGCGAATTGTTGAATAGTATTGGTCCTAGGTGGGAGTGGCTTTCATAGCAGCAGTCAAACTTGTACCTGTAAATAACCATAATAATTGTTATTAAAAGACACTGAAACCCCGGTGCAAAAGCAATAGGAAGTAATATAAAATAGACACAAATACCTACGCCTGTTTGACACTTCCCGTGACCCAAGGGCTGGCTTTTACCTTGGCCAGAGGCTAAGCATTGCCATACAACGTGGTAATGCCGCCAGTCTCTTGGGTACATTACCAGTCGACAGCGATGCGGAGGAATTTTTTGACGCTATTTTTTAGTTTGTTAATAGTTTTAGTTAGGTTAGGTTAATTAATTAGATGTAAGTTGTTATTCATGTACTTAAAATTTCAATTCTACAAATAAATTAATAAAGTACCTACCTACATTTCTAAAAGAGTATATAATATTCGTGTTAAAAGGCGTGCAGGACATGAAAATACGTAGCTATTATCGGCTATTGCTTTAACATTCATTTGGTCAGTTTACAAGTAGACATAAATTCAGACATAAATACCTTTACCTGTTTACTCCAATTATTTGGAGCTTATTATTTTTCTTGCTACCATCGCGAACACAATGAAATAAACCTAATAAATCATTTTATTCCTGTTCAAATTTTCCGATAATTTTTTTGACTTTTGTCTGTCAACGTCACGAGTAGTCACGACAGATACAAAAATCGTGGGTTTGACAAATTTATTCTTAAAATTCTGTTTTTGAGTCGACTATTTTGAATATAATCTGTGCCGAACGCATAATTTCACTATTTCGGAGTAGATTGGGGGGGGGTGGGGAAAATGGCGGGAATAACACGAAGGAAACTAAACAAAAATAAATATAATTGAAAATAATGGAAACCGTTGTCAAGAAATATGAAAAATAAGTATTCTTTGTTCTTTGTATCAAGTTTGTACCTGGAAAAGTGGAAACCTAAATATGTATCAAGCCCAAACCAAAGATTGATTTTAGCGAGTGAATTAAGTGTATTGTGTAGTGAAAGTGTTGTGCTAAATAATACCTCCCGCCGCTTGACAGAATTATTAAAAATAAGACTTGTTATCGAGCAATATATGTATAAATATATTAAAAACACTTTCGAAGAAATTTAGAAATTTTGTGAAGGAAATTAAATAAAGACTTGGCTAAAAGGTCTTAGCAACCAGGCCATAAAAATAATTATAAAAAAAAAAAAAACATTATTTCGTTTCACAACTAACAACCTGCTAACTAGTGTTTATAAATAAAGCAAAGTTAATCATTGATTAAGAGCTAACTAATTAGTTAGCTAGTCAGTGGCTAATCATTTATTAGCGAGATTTTTATAAATAAGGCTGTAAGAGACTAAGTATACCAGATTTCTTGATGAAAATAGACATAATCAAGAAACCAATAAGTGTTTGTAATGTCACTTTAACATCAACACTAGGGTGGAGTGAAACCGACGAAAAAAAAAATTTTTTTTTTCCCGTTTCTCCTGTGTAATTAATAGTTGACCCTATAGCATAGAATTAATTATACAAAATACCAAGAGCGTAGGACTACATCTTCAGGTGGCGCACAGAGGGTTGATAAACAAAAAGTCAGGTTATACTACATACTTCTACCCGCTATTAAGAAGTGTTTAACTATTTTCACTGTCACTATGTGTTGTTATTGCATTCATAATAGCTTACTGCTACATGGATAGTTGTTGTTTACCCATAATTTCTATCAGATTTTTCACTGTAAAGCTTCAATTCAAACCAATTTCACCAAAGTTTGAATTTAATTTCTACGTTTTGTGGCTAACTAAACCCGTGAAATGCCTAAATTACGGAAGGATATACGTTGTCCAATATTTGGTTTACCTAAAAACTTAAGTGATAATGTGTTGCCCACGTATTTTGATGCAATCAAATACTATTTGTGGATACGGTGTGATTTAATTGAATTATGTAACGGAAAAGATCCTGCAGTTAAAGACATATGCGACATAATTGCAACCGATATCGAAAAAATATGGAACAGAGCATCTATTCCTATTATCAGCCATCAACAAGTTGTTGCGAGATTGATTTCATATTACAACAAGTACAAAAATATTAAAAAATTACGTAATGAAAACAAAAAACAAGAGTACTACGAAGAATCTTTGAAAAAGTTATTCGATATTGCAACATGCAAGTGCATCTCAAGGGAAATGTGTAACTGTAAAATCAAAGTACCTATTTGTGAAGTAGACTTTCTCAAAGACCAACGAAAGGACAGAAAAATGTACAATGGTTCTGTGGACCAGGCGACTACCAAATCAATCCAACTCAAGAAAAGTAGGAAGCGTAAGTACGATGAGTTTATGAAAACTATGGCTTATACTCCAAGTACTTCTACTTCCACCTGCGAAGTGGAGTGTCTTTCTGACAGTTCTTATACCTCTGCTGAAACTTCAGAATCATACCAGGATGGTTTTTTCATTGAGCCATCGATTGAGCCCAGCGGGAAAGAATAGCAACAAATGAGAACTAAACTACAAAATCTAGCAGTAGCTTGTGATAGAACTGGGGTTTCCGATAGATCAGCAGCAATTATAGTAAATGCAGCAACCTTAACTTCAGATTGAGGCATCACACTATTACGATTTATTAGATTGGTCAACAGAAAAAGTTACCGAGCCACCAATGACAGTGAAATACAGTGACGGCCAAATCAAACAGATGATATCCTCTGGAGACAATTTATTGTATTTTCAGAAGTTCCCTTGTCACACCCAGGCTGTAGAGCGATGTGTTAAGCTTGTAACAGAAGCTTCTTCATCCGTTTGCGGACCAGAGGCAATAGATGGGTTCATAAGTTTAAGAATAAAAGCTAGGCAAGACTTACCAGTTTTTGACACAAAATCACAATATTTCCTAAACAAAATTTTCCTATTCAAAAACAAAGACTAACGTCTCCTGAAGAAGACCCTGAATGCTCTTCATAAAAGTGTATTTTGTTAAAATGTATATTATTCATTAAATATCTTCAATAAAAATTTATAAAACATTCGTCTTTCATTATGAGTACGTAATATTTGTACCTCGAGTTTAAGCTGTTATATTGAGATTTTGAAACTTAGTGTACCACCTGAAGATGCTGACTTAGCAAGCTGATTTTTTGCGTACATGTATCTTACTTCCCAGGTCAGTGATTGGTAAAACAGGAAAAACAAAATTAAAAATTCGCTCCTCTCTAATCAACACAGCGGTAGCTGCTTAAAGCTCTATATACATCATGCAAGTGTCCTACAACTGCATTATATACTTAAAACTCTGTTAAAGCGACACAACTTTTATTGTTGCATCTTATGGTATGCTAGAGACAATGAGGGCTATCGTTTTTGTGCTCACCAGTTGGTGCCACTGGCGAGTAAGGACTTTCAGTACTTTTACTTGATGTTTTGGATATGTTTAAGTACCCATAAATTCATATTATGTTTATTTCATTACATTTAAAAACTTAAAATGAATATTTAGATTATAATATCCCTAAAATTGGCCAGAATGAAGCAGAAAAATATTATTCTTCCTTCAATTGGTACCAAATTAGATGCGAACTTTTTACTTAAGCCATAACTAATCAGGAATGGCAGAACTTTTACAACAAGTATGAATCATTAGTAACAATTCGTGATAAAAAATCCCGCAAACAGTGAACGTTCAGTACATTTGACATCTAGAGACCTTACTCTACACTAGCGCCTCTAGTGGCGAACTCAAGCGCTATAG
The DNA here is from genome assembly GCA_917490735.1 of Dryobotodes eremita. NCBI lineage: Eukaryota > Metazoa > Arthropoda > Insecta > Lepidoptera > Noctuidae > Dryobotodes > Dryobotodes eremita. Next base: position 18,340,555 of record OU823264.1, on the reverse strand, counting down.
CCCTCATTAAACTGCTCCGTGAAAATAAGTCTTAAGTTATCTCATGTTCACCATGTTTCTAACCCAGGACGAGCAAGACTCGGTCCGCCTGCTGGCTGCCGAGGCGTGCGCGGCGGTGGCGGGGCTGCTGCCGCCCGAGGACATGGAGCAGCTCGTGATGCCCACCGTGCGCGCGCGCGCCGGCGACACCTCGTGGCGCGTGCGCTACATGGTGGCCGACAAGTGAGTGTCCCTTACTAAACATGGAGCAGCTCGTGATGCCCACCGTGCGCGCGCGCGCCGGCGACACCTCGTGGCGCGTGCGCTACATGGTGGCCGACAAGTGAGTGTCCCTTACTAAACATGGAGCAGCTCGTGATGCCCACCGTGCGCGCGCGCGCCGGCGACACCTCGTGGCGCGTGCGCTACATGGTGGCCGACAAGTGAGTGTCCCTTACTAAACATGGAGCAGCTCGTGATGCCCACCGTGCGCGTGCGCTACATGGTGGCCGACAAGTGAGTGTCCCTTACTAAACATGGAGCAGCTCGTGATGCCCACCGTGCGCGCGGGCTACATGGTGGCCGACAAGTGAGTGTCCCTTACTAAACATGGAGCAGCTCGTGATGCCCACCGTGCGCGCGCGCGCCGGCGACACCTCGTGGCGCGTGCGCTACATGGTGGCCGACAAGTGAGTGTCCCTTACTAAACATGGAGCAGCTCGTGATGCCCACCGTGCGCGTGCGCTACATGGTGGCCGACAAGTGAGTGTCCCTTACTAAACATGGAGCAGCTCGTGATGCCCACCGTGCGCGCGCGCGCCGGCGACACCTCGTGGCGCGTGCGCTACATGGTGGCCGACAAGTGAGTGTCCCTTACTAAACATGGAGCAGCTCGTGATGCCCACCGTGCGCGTGCGCTACATGGTGGCCGACAAGTGAGTGTCCCTTACTAAACATGGAGCAGCTCGTGATGCCCACCGTGCGCGCGCGCGCCGGCGACACCTCGTGGCGCGTGCGCTACATGGTGGCCGACAAGTGAGTGTCCCTTACTAAACATGGAGCAGCTCGTGATGCCCACCGTGCGCGTGCGCGCCGGCGACACCTCGTGGCGCGTGCGCTACATGGTGGCCGACAAGTGAGTGTCCCTTACTAAACATGGAGCAGCTCGTGATGCCCACCGTGCGCGTGCGCTACATGGTGGCCGACAAGTGAGTGTCCCTTACTAAACATGGAGCAGCTCGTGATGCCCACCGTGCGCGCGCGCGCCGGCGACACCTCGTGGCGCGTGCGCTACATGGTGGCCGACAAGTGAGTGTCCCTTACTAAACATGGAGCAGCTCGTGATGCCCACCGTGCGCGCGCGCGCCGGCGACACCTCGTGGCGCGTGCGCTACATGGTGGCCGACAAGTGAGTGTCCCTTACTAAACATGGAGCAGCTCGTGATGCCCACCGTGCGCGTGCGCTACATGGTGGCCGACAAGTGAGTGTCCCTTACTAAACATGGAGCAGCTCGTGATGCCCACCGTGCGCGTGCGCTACATGGTGGCCGACAAGTGAGTGTCCCTTACTAAACATGGAGCAGCTCGTGATGCCCACCGTGCGCGCGCGCGCCGGCGACACCTCGTGGCGCGTGCGCTACATGGTGGCCGACAAGTGAATGTCCCTTACTAAACATGGAGCAGCTCGTGATGCCCACCGTGCGCGTGCGCTACATGGTGGCCGACAAGTGAGTGTCCCTTACTAAACATGGAGCAGCTCGTGATGCCCACCGTGCGCGTGCGCTACATGGTGGCCGACAAGTGAGTGTCCCTTACTAAACATGGAGCAGCTCGTGATGCCCACCGTGCGCGCGCGCGCCGGCGACACCTCGTGGCGCGTGCGCTACATGGTGGCCGACAAGTGAGTGTCCCTTACTAAACATGGAGCAGCTCGTGATGCCCACCGTGCGCGTGCGCGCCGGCGACACCTCGTGGCGCGTGCGCTACATGGTGGCCGACAAGTGAGTGTCCCTTACTAAACATGGAGCAGCTCGTGATGCCCACCGTGCGCGCGCGCGCCGGCGACACCTCGTGGCGCGTGCGCTACATGGTGGCCGACAAGTGAGTGTCCCTTACTAAACATGGAGCAGCTCGTGATGCCCACCGTGCGCGCGCGCGCCGGCGACACCTCGTGGCGCGTGCGCTACATGGTGGCCGACAAGTGAGTGTCCCTTACTAAACATGGAGCAGCTCGTGATGCCCACCGTGCGCGTGCGCTACATGGTGGCCGACAAGTGAGTGTCCCTTACTAAACATGGAGCAGCTCGTGATGCCCACCGTGCGCGTGCGCTACATGGTGGCCGACAAGTGAGTGTCCCTTACTAAACATGGAGCAGCTCGTGATGCCCACCGTGCGCGCGCGCGCCGGCGACACCTCGTGGCGCGTGCGCTACATGGTGGCCGACAAGTGAATGTCCCTTACTAAACATGGAGCAGCTCGTGATGCCCACCGTGCGCGTGCGCTACATGGTGGCCGACAAGTGAGTGTCCCTTACTAAACATGGAGCAGCTCGTGATGCCCACCGTGCGCGTGCGCTACATGGTGGCCGACAAGTGAGTGTCCCTTACTAAACATGGAGCAGCTCGTGATGCCCACCGTGCGCGCGCGCGCCGGCGACACCTCGTGGCGCGTGCGCTACATGGTGGCCGACAAGTGAGTGTCCCTTACTAAACATGGAGCAGCTCGTGATGCCCACCGTGCGCGTGCGCTACATGGTGGCCGACAAGTGAGTGTCCCTTACTAAACATGGAGCAGCTCGTGATGCCCACCGTGCGCGCGCGCGCCGGCGACACCTCGTGGCGCGTGCGCTACATGGTGGCCGACAAGTGAGTGTCCCTTACTAAACATGGAGCAGCTCGTGATGCCCACCGTGCGCGTGCGCTACATGGTGGCCGACAAGTGAGTGTCCCTTACTAAACATGGAGCAGCTCGTGATGCCCACCGTGCGCGCGCGCGCCGGCGACACCTCGTGGCGCGTGCGCTACATGGTGGCCGACAAGTGAGTGTCCCTTACTAAACATGGAGCAGCTCGTGATGCCCACCGTGCGCGCGCGCGCCGGCGACACCTCGTGGCGCGTGCGCTACATGGTGGCCGACAAGTGAGTGTCCCTTACTAAACATGGAGCAGCTCGTGATGCCCACCGTGCGCGCGCGCTACATGGTGGCCGACAAGTGAGTGTCCCTTACTAAACATGGAGCAGCTCGTGATGCCCACCGTGCGCGTGCGCTACATGGTGGCCGACAAGTGAGTGTCCCTTACTAAACATGGAGCAGCTCGTGATGCCCACCGTGCGCGTGCGCTACATGGTGGCCGACAAGTGAGTGTCCCTAACTAAACATGGAGCAGCTCGTGATGCCCACCGTGCGCGCGCGCGCCGGCGACACCTCGTGGCGCGTGCGCTACATGGTGGCCGACAAGTGAGTGTCCCTTACTAAACATGGAGCAGCTCGTGATGCCCACCGTGCGCGTGCGCTACATGGTGGCCGACAAGTGAGTGTCCCTTACTAAACATGGAGCAGCTCGTGATGCCCACCGTGCGCGCGCGCGCCGGCGACACCTCGTGGCGCGTGCGCTACATGGTGGCCGACAAGTGAGTGTCCCTTACTAAACATGGAGCAGCTCGTGATGCCCACCGTGCGCGCGCGCTACATGGTGGCCGACAAGTGAGTGTCCCTTACTAAAACCCTTCTACATCACTTTCGTAATATGCGCCTAGCTGAATACTCCGAAATGATGTTTCCATTAATTTCACAGCATTAACTTTCATAATTTCTGTTACAGGTTCGTCGAGTTACAGCAGGCAGTGGGTCCTGAACTGGCTCGTTCAGATCTCGCGCAGATCTTCCAAGCTCTGCTCAAGGACACAGAAGCTGAGGTCCGTGCCGCCGCCGCTGGCAAGGTTAGTACATGCTATTAATAATAATTATTATTATTTACGTCTCTTGACATTTCTCGGGACTTAGGGGTCACGAACCTTTAGAAGGCGTACGAGGGGCCAAAGCCAACTCGCAGAGGCCTGTTAGGAGTTTTTAATAAATAAGGCACCAACCTAGATTATGCAAGTAAGGACAACCCCCGGTTGGTGTAGGACTATTACAGGATATGGAAACAAAGATATTGGACTATGGGTTTGGGTAGCTTAAGTGTACTGGTTATCTAGGACTATGGAAAGACTATGGCCCTTGCCTGACCAATGTTTTATATATAATAAACAGATAAAATGGCAAGGGGTGACTTGCACACTCAACAATGGGCCCCCGAAAACGGTCGCTAGCACATAGTGCCGTAGTGACAAGGGGGCAACATATCCTGAGGTGCTTATGAGGAGTGGAGAGGTATTCCACGGCTATCAGAACAATCCCGGAAGTACGTCCAAGACCCCTACCAGCATCTTACTGGAATACTTCCTTCCTCCGAGCACCTATGCTCTTGCGAGTCTCCACTCAAGCCTGCCAGTAAAGGCAAGAAAAAGGTGGAAGCACTTTTCCTCCTCATTATTCACTCCAGCCGGCCAATAAAAGCAAACCAGATATGAGGAACAAGATTTCTCCCGGGAGATAGGACCTGTGTGATCACTTCTGCCCAACAGCTCGCCACATGCTGCCCTGCGGGTTTCTGTATCTCTCTTAGTCTGGCTCCACACCCTCCATACCTGTTTTGCCAAAGTAAACTCTACCGGTACAGATCTAAAGTTCAGCAGCATGCAAACCTCACCACGACGTCAACGTAGAGATACGGCGGTGGGGTATTATTATTATTATCAATTATTTATTTCAGAGGAAACTCCTTATACGTTACATAATCATATCACAAAACTAATTAATTTATTAAGTTAATTTGCTAGTAACAAATTGTACCTCTACGAGGTGCATTCAATAAGTACCTAGCCTCATCGCCAGAGGGCGCTGTAGTTTCAAAAGAGTTTTACCACAGTGTAGCACATTCTTTTTTAATTCTTTTTTCAAATTTTCATTCCAATCCCTTCATTTGTTTTAATTTGACAACTTATGGAAGCGAACGTGTCGATCGGTTTTACAAAAATGGAAAAAGAGCAATATCGTTCGGTGATTCGATTCCTATTTTTGGAAGGGAAAACGCGCATCGAAATCAAAGAGCGCTTGGATGCTGTGTACGGTGACTCTTCTCCATCGATGGCCACCGTCAAGAATTGGTTCAACGAGTTTGCACGTGGCCGTACGTCGGTTTTTGATGAACCACGTCCAGGTGCACCGAAAACAGCTGCTACGGAGGAAAACATTAAAAAAATCCATGATCTCGTATTGGCAGATCGCCGATTGAAGGTTCGGGAGCTAGCTGAGACTGTAGGCATTTCAGAAGGAACAGTGCATCATATTCTTCACGAGGAACTCGGCATGAGAAAGCTGTCGGCGCGATGGGTGCCGCGTTTACTCACACCAGAAAACAAGCGCAACCGTGAGACCACATCGGAGACGTGTTTGGCGCTGTTTAAGATGAATCCAGCGGAGTTTTTGCGTCGTTTTGTGACCGTCGATGAAACCTGGATCCACTGGTACACACCAGAGACCAAGGAGCAATCAAAACAATGGATCCAGACCGGGGAACGTGCTCCAAAGAAGGCGAAAACTGTAAAATCGGCCGGAAAAGTTATGGCCACCGTTTTCTGGGATTCACAAGGTGTGATCTACATCGATTACCTCGAGAAGGGTAAAACAATTACAGGGCTTTACTATGCCGATTTATTAGGCCGATTCGACGCCGAATTAAAGAAAAAACGACCCCATCTGGCGAAGAAAAAAGTGCTGTTTCACCACGACAACGCACCGGTTCACACGTCTGCCGTTGCCATGGCCAAATTGGTCGAATTACGCTACGAATTGCTGTCCCATCCACCGTATTCTCCAGATTTGGCCCCTTGTGACTTCTTTCTGTTTCCTAATCTGAAAAAATCACTCGCCGGGAATAGATATGGATCGAATGAGGAGGTCATCGCCGCCACGGAGGCCTATTTTGCAGAGTTTGACAAAAACTATTTTTCGGACGGGTTAAAAAAGTTGGAGCATCGCTGGGCTAAGTGTATCGAACTAAAAGGAGACTATGTTGAAAAATAAATTGCCACTTTTCCAAAATTTTCGTTTACTTTTTGTAGGCTAAGTATTTATTGAATGACCCTCGTAATTAACACATCAATTATGTTAATATTGTTATGTACATATACAACAACCTTTTGGTTTCTGTTAGTTTTCATATTATCCTCATTATAACTATGAAAAGGGTTCCGTCAAGGTGGCCCGCAAAATTCAAAATTTCATAAGTTTTTTGAATATTGCAGCACTGTTTTGCGTTGTATGTTGATCCAAATTTAATTAGCGGCAATTGTGATAAAATAATTCGTCAGTATAGTATCAAAACATCAATATAGCTGTCGAAATTATATTAGCTGCAAATTTTCATATTTTCACGAAATTAAGTCTTATTTCCATCAAATATAATTTCGAAATCTATATTGGTGTTTTATATGAATAATAATTTAAATTATTATTATTTATTTTTTTAATTTCTATTTCAATTTGCAAACTTTCTGATAAAACTATCACAATTTTTGCAAATAGAATTTTAATCTATGTTCAAGGTGAAACGCGTAAAAAATTTCTAAAAACGTAAAATGCTTATAATTTCGCAGGCTGCGTTGAAATGGAATTGACCTCAACCGCTACACTACAAACGTTGACTCTTGTACTCTTGTTAGATCCAAGCGATCTCTTCATGCTAAGCGTTAGATCTGGCGCAGACCTATAATAGAGCAACAGGTTTACTGTCAAATAAATAACAAGTACAATTTGATAAAAAGTCGCAAAAATGCCCAATTGGTTCCTAATGCTGTCCACCAACCCAACCAACGTTTTGAATAACGCCCACATCCACTTCAAGCTATAACAGTCTTTCAATTGAACCAGAATGCTAACCGGTTGCTAACCGCAACGACTTTTTCTCGCACTGGATTTTCTACGCACTGCTTAGCGCCGAGAGTTGAAAATCCAATAGTGCTCTTTTTTGACACGCTGGGATTAGCATTAGTATTTTTCATATTTAGCAATCAAAGGGAATTCACGCTTGCTTATTAATATTAGTTGAACAGTAATGTAATTAAATGATATAAGTTTTATACTATACTTAACATCATTATAAATTTACCCTTATATGTTAACGCGAAAAATACACTGTACAATACATGTAATACAAATACATGTAAAAAAGCTTAAACTTGTGAAAGATTCAACCGAAGATCTGCAAGGAAAGTTTTGGTATTTTATTGAAAAACTAGCTGCGCCCCACGGTTTACACCCGCAGAAATCTCGATCCCGTGGGAATATCGGGATAAAAAGTATCCTATGTCCTAATCCAGGTCATAGTCTACCCATGTGCCAAATTTTATCCAAATCTGTTCAGCCGTTTTAGCGTGATTGGGTAACAAACATCCAAACATCCACACTTTCACATTTATAATATTAGTAGGATACAGGGAGATTTGAAATATACATGTATTTTACATGTTATTTTCAATGCTAGATGGGATGCGCTCTGTTGGATTCTCAATATTCGGCTCAATACCGACTTGAATGGATTTTCAAAGCGTGCGTGAAAAATATCATAGCGTTAAAAAATTTGCCGTGCGTACAAGTGCCTAATTATTGTGGTAAATGTAATGTTTTATTTTGATTCCGTCTTTCCTCCAGGTAAAGGACTTCTGCATGAACTTAGACAAAGCTCACCAGGAGCACATCATCATGACAATGATCCTGCCACAGATCAAGGACTTGGTGTGCGACGCCAACCAGCACGTGAAGTCAGCGCTCGCCTCCGTCATTATGGGCCTCAGGTAATCCTAACAGTGTCTTTAAATTTATTTATTTATTTAACCATTTATATACACACATATAAACAGACAGGGAGAATAGAACAGAAAAATATGTATAAAGATATTAGGTTATTTTTGATAGGTAGGTATATATTCATAGAATTACAATTATAACACCTTCACAGTCTCATCCAAGGCAACGTTCTAAGTCACAATGCCTAGTACACAAATTTACAAAAAATAAAAAGATCCGTAAGCAAAATTACAGAAATATATTCTATGACTAATATAACAATTATTATTATTAGTGCCATTTGAATGAATTTCGGCAGGTTTTGCTCAAATATATCCTCCGATACTGTAATAACATTAATAACCGCATGACTAGGTGCGATGGTGGGATAAATCATCGCTTTTAGCGATAAGACCGCCTATTGTGTTACTTTATGCAAATTTTCTACATCTGTTATTTATTATGTACACCATTTATATAGTGTACATAATAATAAACAGTGGACTGCCTAGTTACGTCTCGTGGTCGCAAGCGCTACCGCCGACCATGAGGTCCTGGGTTCGATTCCCGGGTCGGGGAATATGTTATTGGGTTTTTCCATCTAAAATTTCTCAGAAGTAGCCAATAGCTTGGATATAGGCTTGGTTGATGGCAATAATTTTTTTTTTTTTTTTTTTTTAATTATAAAAAATTTATTCAAGTATAAAATAAAATTATGATTTACATGAATTACAATCGAGGAAAATTTTAATTCTAACTGTAATGTAGACCTGCCTGACCTAGGTTTATAAAACCTGTGTTTCAGGACTTTCAGGCCATCAATTTATATTAAGCATTTAAAAAGATGACAACAATAAATTTATTAAAAGCTTAATTGAAAGTAGACATAATATTTTCAATGACCTAAAGAGTAACTAATTGATTATATTATTATAAAACTAGATTACGTAAGATATGTTATGTTTAAATAAATTAGCAAATAATATTAAAGTAGATAAAAAAGAGACTATTATAAATTAGGTAAAAGAAGAGACTTATATTTGAGTAGGTAGATAGAAATTTTATTTTAAAATCTCTAGTAGTTTTTCCGTGTCTGCATAATTAAGTTTTGCCAAATATTCCTGTACTAGTAAATTACACCTATTATAAGTTAAATTATAAATCTTTAGCACTCTGTTAAACTGGTTATACAAGTAGGGTCCTAAAAATAAATAAAGTCGACTAGCAAAAGCATGTTTAGTCTGAGAGTTAGCACAAACCAAATCTTTTCTTCTCCTATCTGAAGGTACTGGGTTAAAATAAAGTTCAGTGTGTTGGAATAAAACTACATTCAAAACAAATAATTGACGTACTGTTAGCACCTTACATGCCATATAAAGCTGGTGTGTAGGAAATCCACAGACAACTTAGCCCCGTAGACACCTCATTAAGAACATTTTGTTCGAATATACTATCGTCAAAAGTCAGGGGGGGCCGAGGTGCAAAGAGAGCTGTGATTGGCTATCTCAATGTCACATGTCATACGTCAAATGACTCATAGGACGGCTTAGGGTCGGTATGAGACTCGATATTTTTTATCGATAAGCAACATTTGTAAGTACTTAGATTTATTTATCTATTGAAAAAGGTACACCGATCAAATACTAATCTCACATTATAGCACAGAGTATACCGTGCCGTAATTCGTTATACCTAGTACTTACATCTAGGTATACTTAATTCAGGAAATATTTTTGCATCAAACAGAAAATAGTTTTGGAGAAGCACGTGCCACATTTGCGCCAAATTCCATGCACTGAGTGTATTAATTAGTGCCAAAATATTTCGGGAATTAAAAAACAGAAGTCGATAATATCTGACAATATTGACAAGTGACCCACCAAATTTGGTAACAAAAGCGTTGGTACAGCAGTAATAAATAAAATTTGTCGTTTCTTTTTGAGTTCAAAGCAATCCGTCGTAAAATGACGGGAACATATAACACTATTTGTAGTGGGACACCAATTTTCATCTCGTTTTGTAGCACTTATACAAATTTTCTTTAATTCTAGGCATTTAGGAAACCTTTAAAATAAAATAATGATTATTTATTTATTTTATATTTGTGGTAACATATCGATATTTTATTTGTAGATTTGTTATCGATTCATCATCACTAGTAAACTGTTACCGATGATAGAGCGAGATAGTCATATATAAATTAAAACGTGAAAGAAAGAGATTTTTCAAAAGACATCAACGAGCGCTACTGCACCTTTGCATTTGTTTCGTATTCAAATATTGTCGTTAAATTATTTTTTTAAATTATTTTATGCTTCTAGATAACTTATCGGTGAAATGTAATGCCGTCTTTGTGTAACCTCGAAGTTCTGCTACATTTTCCGCACCAATTCACTGCACAATACGGCATTTTGAATATTCTTTTCAATTTTTAAAACCTCAGAACAATAACTAAAACACGTCAACATTCAGTAACGGACTGACTGGCGCTTCCTAGACGAGTTGGGGGCGTGGCCATCACATATGAGGCCGTAGAGCTAATGCTTGGCGAGCGCGGTTGCCCTCCTATGCGGTGTCTACGGGGCTAAGTTGTCTGTGAGGAAATCTAAATGGACGAAAAGTAGCAACCTTTAAAACTGCTCTTTGGGCACGTTCAAGGTGCAGTAAAGTTGATTTAGCGGCACCACCCCAGGACGTTATGCAGTAGGTAATAATAGATTGACACAAAGCCAAATAAACCTGTCTAATTCATTTAATTTCGGCAATGTTACGTAAATTTTTAAAAATATATATTAGTTTACGCACTCTGGTGCATAATAAATCGATGTGTTTGCGGAAGTTCAGGTTTGTGTCAATCGTGACGCCTAGATATTTAATATGGTCGGCTTTAGCTAAAGTGGGACAAGTGCATGCAATGTCAGCATAATGCGCTTGAATGTCTGGATTAGTAAGCGTTGAATTAGTGTTTCTCATTGTAAATAACTTACTACGGTACCGGTGCGGTAACGGTACTTGGTTTTATCTGTATTTAATGTTAAGAGATTTTTATGAAGCCAATTAGACACAGTATTAAAACCATTCTGTGCTACCTCATAGACCTCGGCCTTTGATTTAGCTGCGAACAGTAGAGCTCTGTCATCCGCATATGAAATAATTTCACCCTTTTGGAATGTCAAATTGCACAGGTCATTTATGTAGATTAAAAACAAAGTGGGACCCAAAATACTGCCTTGTGGGATTCCATAACAGCTATTCTTAAGTTCAAAACTCATGGACTGACCTATTTTTACTCTCTGATGGCGGTCGCTAAGGTAATCAGATAACAGTTCCAATTGTACTCCCCGTATTCCGAGTATTTCCAGCTTGTGCAAAAGCAAAGTACAAGAAATTGTATCAAAAGCCTTGGCAAGGTCTAAAAATATCCCTATGGTGTGCATGCCGTTATCCAGGTTTGTGCTTATAAAATTTGTCAGATGGTGAACAGCTTGGCTTGTTGATCTTTTAGGCCTAAAACCAAATTGATGATCAGAGAGTGATTTATTACTTTCAAGATATTTTACTAATCTACTGTTTATAATTTTTTCCAAAATCTTTGAGAGGCCTGTTAAAACTGAAATTGGCCTGTAGTTATTTACACAGTTTTTGTCTCCAGCTTTAAACACAGGGGTGACTACGGCTTTTTTAAGCAATTTTGGAAATATTCCTTTTGTTAAACATAACTGAAAAATGTGAGTCAAGGGAGGGGCAATTACGTATTTAAATCTTTTGAGTATGCTATTACGTATGTCGTCACATCCTACGGCACAAAATTCCTTTAATCCATCTATTATACTTTCTACCTCGTTAACATCAGTATCTAATAAGACAAAAGAGTTTCGTGTTGCATAAGTCTTAGTTTGGCTTTGAATGGAAAAACATCTATTAGATAATAAAGCTTTTTCTGCTAAGTTTTTTCCTACGTTAATAAAGAAGTTGTTAGCTTTGTTTGCTGCTTCGGTAGGGCTTAGCTCAGAAGATAAAAGATCAAGCGCAGGTTCGGGATTTTTTGACCTAATAGTGTTTGTTTTTATGAATTTCCATATAAGTTTACTGTTTTTACCTGCTTTCTGTAGTTGACTTTGATCATATTGATTTTTTAGCTTTTTCAACAGATTATTATAGAAATTCCTATATCGTTTGTAAATAACTGATAGTAGTTCATTATCCGCAGCATTTTTCGATTGTTGGTGAAGTTTATCTCTATGTCTGATACATCGAACAGGTCCGGGCGTAATCCATGGTTTAATATTACTATACTTTCTAGGTATTACTTTAGTGAATGTATTTTTCTTTATCATAGATTGTAATAGGCTCGCCCCGTGTTACATACGACTTAAATATAACTGGCGTAAAGTGCCTAGACCTTTGGGGAATACAGGAGTGGTGGTATAAATAATAAAGAGTCTATTATTCTATTCTCAGCCCCATCGTCGGCCGCCAGAACACCATCGAACACCTCCTGCCTCTGTTCCTGACCCAGCTCAAAGACGAGTGCCCTGAAGTCAGGCTCAACATCATCTCCAACCTCGAGTGCGTCAATGAAGTCATCGGAATTCAGCAGTTGGTGCAGTCTCTGCTTCCCGCCATCGTAGAGTTAGCTGAAGACACAAAATGGCGCGTCCGTCTCGCCATCATCGAACACATGCCCCTCCTCGCCGGACAACTCGGACAGGAGTTCTTTGATGAGAAGCTGACCGGTCTCTGCATGTCCTGGCTCATCGACCACGTCTACGCCATCCGCGAGGCAGCCACCCTCAACCTCAAGAAATTAGTCGAACAATACGGATCCCAGTGGGCGGAAACCAACGTCATCCCCAAAGTACTCGCCATGTCACGCGAACAGAACTATCTCCACAGAATGACTTACCTGTTCTGCATCAATGTACTTTCTGAAGTGTGCGGCAAGGATATCACCACAAGAGTACTCCTGCCCACTGTCCTGTCGATGGCAGACGATAATGTTGCCAACGTAAGATTCAATGTTGCCAAGACTTTGCAAAAAATGGCGCCTTTCTTAGACCCAGCGGTCATTCAGCCACAAGTCAAGCCTGTACTTGAGAAATTAAACGTAGATCCCGATGTTGACGTGAAATACTTCGCCTCGGAAGCCATCGTTGGGATCGCCGGGTAATTTATTTATAAGGTCACATAAAAAATTGCATTTGTCGTAGCAAAATTACAGTTGCGGGTATTAAATATCAGTGGGGATGATTCGGAAAGCTAGAAAGAAGTGCAGTTTTTTTATAACAATATTCATATAAATGTTAGTAATGAATACACAGTGCAATCCATGTGCATAGGTATAAGCTGGAGTATTTTATAAACTAGTATTTATTACTCAACGCCCGACGAAATTCGAGTTTCGCGGGAAAATTTCGTATCTATTTGTAGAAAATTAATTTCTTCATTCCAGTTAACATCTGAAAACGTATATAAAAATTATTTACATGACCACGCAGAGCATGTACATAGTGTCAGATACAATTCAAATAAATATAATAAACTACAGTTATTTGTTTTATTTAGGGCCCGTTGTTTGATACATAGTTAAAAATGACCAATAGTAAATTTAACAGTTAGTCACTTGACAATAGTTAAAGTTTAACTACTCTGTCTACGCATGGTTGACTTTTATAGTAAACTGATTTTTTTTTTTAACTATAGTTAGTTTAACCATTTGTCAAACAACATACTTATGTCATTTTTAACAAATTGTTAGTTTAAATTAGTATGTTTGACTACTGATCAAACAACGGGCCCTTAGTAACTGAATGTTCCTCAAGGTATCTAGATTAAAATCGAAACTGTGTTGCATGGCAACGAAACTCACGGTCCTATTACACAACAAAGTTTTTCTTTAACATGGTTTAAAACATCGAGCCGGTTTTTGAAATAAGAACCTAACAAATTAAAATACAGTTCCTTTTACAAAACTGATTACTTGTCCAGTCTTAGGTTGTCAATTTTGTAATAAAAACTTTACTGAAGTTAGCATAAACATAGAAATACAAAAACTTGCTCGGGCTAAAGTCAAAACGTGGTTAGAGACTATCAAAGTTATTCTTTCATAATTCTACCCTGTTGTTGCAGACTGTCATGCAGGTAGAAATTTATTATAAGTGTAATCAACCTCGTAATTGGTTTGCCGCCCTAATGTTCAATACATTGAGTATTGTTGAGTATTGCATTCCATATGTATTACATAGCTGGTTTAACAAAGAAAGAAAAGATCAATATGGACCCTGTCGGGCACAGCAAAATTAGGAGAGAGGAAGAAGGCTAAACAGCAATTCAATATTATTAAAAATGAAATGAATGAATGAACGTCGTTGAATGTCAGTTTCACGTCAGAAACTGGCAGTCAGTTTTTAAAATTTTATAAACTTAGTCGAGTTTGGAATACGTGCGATTATTCATGCATCGGTTCAGTATAATTTTACAGTCACTAAGAACTTGAAGAGCGGAGAAACCAACAATTTACTATAGTCCTCTTCACCGAATCCGGCGACAGCGACCCAGACTACTTTTTTTGCTTGCGACCTCTTTTTTGTTTTGGGTGGGAAATCATCAAATAACTTCTCCCGCTCTGGGCGGAGCGGGAGGAGGTGTCAGACTTTTACTGACTAAAACCCACCCGTGTTCCTTCAGTTGCCTGTGCGCCAGGGCCACGGTAAGCGTTTCGGACAAACCCGCGACCCCGGCAGGCATCGGCCCAAGCGGACCCCGACCGTGAGTGCTGACATCTCTTTGAGGCGCGCGTAGAACACGATTCGCCGTCGACCCGGGCCTGGTCCTTACCGGGCGGCGAGCTGCCCATTGCTCGCCGTCCGGAAGCCCGCGCCTGCGGTTGCTGGGAATCGACTCTCGACGCCCAGGGTGTCTCCTGCGGCGACTAGGGTCGTGAGGGCGCAACGGTTTTCTCTCCCTCACGCGCTCCGCCTCCTCCTTTAAGGCTTGCGATCCCTACCCAACGAGCCAGCTTAACTAAGACTACTTAACAATTTAATCGTTCCATATTTTTAACAATTTACCTGTAGGTACAGTTACCATAAGAGATAAGTAACCAGGGTCGTCGATATAGTTCAAGTTTATTACGAAGCCGACGGATGTTTTCAAATGAAATTTAAATTTCTTTTCAATTAATTAAGTTAAATTTTATTCGAAAATATCCATCGGTTTCTTACTAAACTTTAACTACATCCTACGACCCTGGTTACTTAACACATTTGGTGACCGTACATAGGTAGGTATTGAAAACCACTGTAGGTGCCTATCGGATTTCACTATAATATAAGCTGAAATACAGATTAGACACTAGTACCTACCATATATGGCTGCCTTTACAGATTCCAGATTGTGAGAGAACAGGAAAATTACATTTAGAAATGTTTTTTTCCTTATGTGACTTGCGACATATTTGATCATCGGATTTTACATTTGCGAAGTGTTTCCGCAATGCTATCTCTCTCATAACATTCCTTAAATGCTTTCATTCATTATAGATAACTGATGATCACAACACAATATCATAAATAGGTAATTATTTCTGAATCAACCTAATTTTGTCATCAAAGCTGAAGAGTTTGTTTGTTTGAACGCGCTCATCTCTAAAACTGCCACATACACTTGAAAAATTCATGTTTAATTCGATAGCCCAATTCTTGAGGAAGGATATAGGCTATTCAACATCACGCTACGGCCCTCTGGAGCCGAGCAAAAATAAAAAAGTCAGAAAGAATTTTAAGCGAAAACGGAAAAATACTGCAGGTGGGTCAGCGGGACAAGAAATTTCATGCGGATGAAGTCGCGGACAATAGTTAAGTGTTTTTATAAGTAATAATTATAACCTACCACCAGTGTTGGGCACAATTGAATTAATTGTTTAATTGTAGAGGCAAACAATTACAATTTTTATTTCAA
Organism: Dryobotodes eremita; assembly: GCA_917490735.1. Taxonomy (NCBI): domain Eukaryota; kingdom Metazoa; phylum Arthropoda; class Insecta; order Lepidoptera; family Noctuidae; genus Dryobotodes; species Dryobotodes eremita. Next base: position 18,324,726 of record OU823264.1, on the reverse strand, counting down.
CTAAATTAATTGCAATTAAATTAATTCAATTATTTTTTAATTGTGAAATGCAATTAAAATCAATTGCAATTAAATCTGTTAATTGTGGTTTACAATTAATTCAATTGCAATTAAAATTTTAATTGCAATTAAATTAATTGTTTTAAACAATTAATATTTAATTTAACTACGTAAGTATTTGACGAATGTAAATATTTTTTTTTTTTTTTTTGGTTGGGAAGTCATACAAATGACCTCTCCCGCTCTGGGCGGAGCGGAAGGGCGTGTCAGACTCTTACTGACTAAAACCCACCGTGTTCCTTCAGTTGCCTGTGCGCCAGGGCCACGGTAACTCTTTCGAACAATCCGCGACCCCGGCAGGCATCGGTCCTATCGGACCCCGTCAATGGTGCTGACATCTCTTTGAGGCGCGCGTGGAACACGACGCGCCGTCGACCCGGGCCTGGTCCTTACCGGACGGCGAGCTGCCCATTGCTCGCCGTCCGCAAGCCCGCGCCTACGGTGTCCCCTGTATATGGCACCTGTGCTACACTTTTACGTAGTAATGTTCTGGCTTAAATCCAGGCTTTACATACCTTTGAGAATATTAAGGAGAATGCTCTTGTATTGTTTGCATTATGTTTTTTAGTTACTGACATTTATTAATTGTTAATTGTAATTGTAAACGTGTATCAAACAATTAACAATTAATCAATTGTAATTGCAAATTTTTACAAGCACAATTAATTTAATTGTAATTGCAAAGTTTTACAAGCACAATTAATTAATTGTTAATTGCGATACGTTACAATTACAATTAATTATTTTAGTTGTTAGTTGCAACTAAATTTGGCAATTTAATTGTTAGTTGTTAATTGTTTTCACAATTAGTTTTTGCCCCACTCTGCCTACCACCAACCTACTTTTCCGAGTGTCAATGTTTTTCTATAATCTCAAATGGTTTTAGAGATTTGAATGCAAGCTTTCAATAAAAGCATACGATGTTTTGGTCAAAATTTATAAATATATTGATATAGGTTTCAACGAATTGTAAACATGATGGATGACAGAGTTGTGAAAGAGCAAAACACAAAAACAACTGTGAAATATGATGCAAGAAAATCCTACATTACACTTGCACCATATTATTTTGATCTTCAAACAATCTCGACAATTTTATAAAATCTATGAAACTCTTAGTTCAAGTTCGAGTTACTTTAAAAACTATGGAGAACGTATATTTTTATCTTTCATATTCATAGCTTTCTTTTGTAAGTTTGAAGGACGAAATTGCACCGACAACAATCATAAACTTGATTGCTAACGCCCTCTGTTGTGTTGCATCAGAAACCGACGGCGCAAACCTTGTCGCTGACTCACCGACTACATATCGAGGTTTTTTACGACAAACGGCCATACATGATCAGTTTTACTGTCAGTTCTTCCTCACCTTTTAAAAATTAATACTTTGAGTGAAATGGTTATTGCCTCAAGACCTACGCGCATGCCGCGAGCGACTGAAGCGGCACAAGTCCTGACCAGATGGACTGACAGTACCTGTTGTGTGTGGCAATGGCAACAGTAAATGCCATTTTGGAGATTTTTGCCAAGTTGCCAGGGCAACCAAAAATTGCGAATGGCGACTAAGTAGTCACTTTTCTACTGTGGATTCAGAGGCATTGCCATTCAACGTAGCAATGCCGCCCGTCTTTTGGGTACATTACCGGTCGACAGCGATGCTATTTTAGTCAGGATAAATTAGTTTCGCTTGTTGTGTTAAAATCAAGTCAGCGCTGCGGTCAGGTTTAGAATTAAGTATGACGACTGACTCGGACCGGGCATGTAGTTTGTTGATACAAGTAGTTGCGTGTGTTATATCTTTTAAGTTTTTTTGTAATTTTTAGTAGTATATTTTGAATTGTTTAAGTAAATTTAAATATTTTCGATTCCGGAAGTTGTTTCGGTTGTGATTCAAATCATAAAATCATTGTTAAAACCACTTTTACACTATGTATATTACAATATTTATATTCGTAACTCAATTATAGATATTTTGATACATTTATATCGGTTTAATTAAGTAAAATAGTCTAGTTGAACAATTTTGAACACGTGTTTTCTGTACCAACGGCTCGATGACGTCACTTGTTTGTCACTGCTTATAAAAGCGAGAGCCCAACCTCTTAGGGGGCATTCTGAGTCGAACCGTCGGACCGAGCAGATCTCCAGCTAAGTACCTTTCTTGTTAGTTATATGTCTATGAATTTTGTGTACCTATTTTAAAATGTCTATGAATTTTGTGTACCTATTTTAATATTATGTTTATGATTTTTTTAATATGAATATTATGAACTGTGAATATAGTATCATAGTTATGTAGTGTTCTCCCTAATATGTTATGTTATCCCTAATAATGTTGTTTGAAGTATATAAGAATATTTTTGTCGTTATTATTGTGACACTATAATTTACCTTCGTGAATAATAAAGGTTTAGTTTTGATAATAAAACTTAATTATTTACTTGAATCTTATTTTTATCACCCAATTTACTCTTCTAACATCAGAAGTGGGATCCCAAGTGCCATACTAATCTTACTATTTTTTCAGTTTCTTATTGGTCGCTACCATAATGGAGCCAGCGATTCTGCAAGGGCTGCTTACTGCAATCAAAGAAGCATTATCCAGCAAGAATCGGCAGGATGACGTGGCTCTCCCAATATTTGACCCAGCGACCAGCGACAGCGGCGCAGTGGCATGGTGTGCAGACATTGACCAGCTTGGACAAGAATTCGGTTGGAGCGGATTGACCAAAGTTGCAAAGGCAGGTAAGGCCCTCAAGGGCTCTGCTTTAGTATGGTACGACTCCTGGCAACCCCAGGAGGGTCGATCATGGGAAAATTTCTGTGCTGAATTAAATTCACTGTATCCGGAAAAGAAAAATCTCTCGGAACGATTATACAAAGCTGTAACTTATTGTTCGGACTCTGCTGACTCTTATTGTGAGTACGCAAGAGAGAAAATTAGATTATTAAGGAATACTAAAATTGTATTTTCTGAGTCTCAGTTAGTAGAACTAATATGTGGGGGTATTCGAGACAATAATGTGAAAATGGCATCTTTCAACAGTAGTGTCAAGACAACATCGGAATTAATAGCTTTGTTCTCTGCTTACGTAAAAATTAAAAAGCGACCATTCGATCGGTCACCTGAGAATCTGCCGGGACCAAGTAAACGTAACAAGCCAATGCCCAAATCCGACGAATTTCAGGAAAAAAAATGCTTTACATGCGGTGAGAAGGGACATTTCCGTTCGCAGTGCACCAAAACTAGTGAACCGACTTCTTCACCTCAAAATGTAAAAAAATGTACAGTTTGTAAAAAGATAGGACATGATGCAACAAATTGTTTTTTTAATCGAGTAAATTCAAACAAACAGCAATCAAACCCTGAAAAAAATCAATGACTAAGAGATCGAGACAACATCTTTTGTAATATTTCAACATTTAAGCCTACTCGGGTCACCATTCGCAATATGCCTATAGATTCTATTATCGATACGGGAGCAAGTTGTAGCATTATACAGGAATCTATTGCCAAACGACTAAATTTTAAATTTTTACCTTGTTCAAAATACGTTAATGGAATAGGCAACGGTAAAATTCATATTTTTGCAATTATCACGGTGCCAGTTAAATTCGAAGACGTCTGTATAGAGCTAGATTTACATGTGGCCCGTGACCAAGATTTTCCATACAATCTTCTTATTGGTAGGAATGTGGTTAGTCACCCTGACATTAAAATTATTGTAGATTCTGAAGGTTGTAAGTTAGCATGGAAAGAACTGTCTCCTGTTGCCACTGTATACCTAGCTAATGATAATCCATATGATGCTTTTGATGAGCTTCAATCTTCTATACAGAATTTGGACACAAGTTTACAAGAAAGTATTATTAAAATTTTCAAACAATACCCTAACGTTTTGCCTACACCTACTCATATTGGTAATGTACAAACTGGCCAATTAAATTTGAGATTAAAAAATGACGAAGTAATCAATTACAGGCCGTATAGGCTAGCCCCTGTTGAAAGACAAAAAGTAAGCATAATAGTTAACGATTTACTTGATAAACAGATCATTCGTGAAAGTCACTCCCCATTCGCTAGCCCGATTTTGCTTGTAAAGAAAAAAGGGGGTGATGATCGTTTATGTATCGATTATCGGTCGTTAAATAAATTAATAGAAAAAGACAGGTACCCCCTACCATTAATAGAAGACCAAATCGACCGATTGGGTAGTGCGAAATTCTTTATATCTATAGATATGAAAAATGAATTTTATCAAATTCCTGTAGCCCCTGATTCAGTAAAATTTACAGCCTTCATAACCCCCGATGGACATTACGAGTTTTTAAAAATGCCATTCGGTATTTGTAACGGTCCAGCTGTTTTTCAACGGGCAATAACAAAAGCGGTTCAACATTTAAAATTCTTACTTACATACATTGATGATTTATTGATTCCATTTACTAGTATTGAGGAAGGTCTTTCATATTTAGAACTTACAATAGAAGCACTTTCTGAAGCCGGATTTACCATAAACTTAAAAAAATGCAAATTTTTTGTAAATGAAATCCAATATTTAGGTCGGCATATATCTAAGGAGGGAGTTAGACCGAGTGATGATAAGGTCTTGGCCCTAGTAAATTCTCCTACACCTAGAACTGTTAGGCAAGTACGCCAGTTTATGGGCCTTTCTAACTATTTCCGGAAATTCATTCCTCAATTCGCTCACCGTACAGCTTGTATCACCAAATTAACCAGTAACAATCAAAAATGGGAATGGGGACCTGAACAAGAGGCTGCCCGAAATTATGTGATACATTGTTTAACCTCTAAACCCTTACTTAGCATTTATAATCCCGATTCGCCGACCGAATTGCATACTGATGCTAGTTCCTTAGGATACGGTGCCATTCTAATGCAAAAAGATACTAATAATATCGGTAAAGTAGTAGCGTATTTTAGTAAACGTACTTCTTTAATTGAATCTAGATATAGTTCTTACGATTTAGAAACTTTGGCCATATTCAATTCTTTAAAACAATTTAGAGTTTACCTATTAGGTATTAAATTCAAAATAATAACCGATTGTAATGCTATTAAATCTACGGCAAATAAGAAAGATTTATCTCCAAGAGTAGCACGTTGGTGGACGTATCTACAGGACTTCGATTTTGAAATAGTCTACAGAAAGGGCAAATTCATCAGCCACGTGGACTTTCTTAGTCGTAACCCTGTTGAGACACCCATCGCAATTACCCCTAAGTGTTCGTCCCATTTAGTTAACCTAATTTCAAATGACTCTCGATCTTGGCTGGAAATAGCACAGCAGAATGACCCAGAAACACTTTCGTTACTTCAACGGGTTGAGGTAGGAGATTTAGATGAAAACCAGTACGTTGTATTAGATAATCTGTTGTATTACAAGGCTGATCCGAACACTTCACCTAAACTGTTTGTTCCCAGGAATAATAGAATTCCCTTGTTAAGACTGTTTCATGACGAAAATTGTCATGTAGGTTTTTATAAAACTATAGACAAAATTAGAGAAAATTTCTGGTTTCCATCTATGGCAGCATTTGTGAAGAAATATTTATACCATTGCTTGATTTGTGTAGAGCGAAAAGGTCATTCAGGCCCAAAAGAAGGGTTACTACATCCAATATATAAGTCAGCGGTGCCTTTCCACACTATCCACTTAGATTGTACAGGGCCTTTTCCACAATCAACAGATGGTTATAAATATATCTTGTTAATTATTGACGGCTTCACTAAATTCTGCATTTTGAAAAAGCTTAAGACCTTGGGAGCCACTGAGTTAGTGCCTGTGATTCGAGACACAATGACCTTATTTGGTACCCCATCATTAGTAGTCACGGACCGCGGTACTAACTTTAGCTCGAATTTAGTTCGTTCATTATTTCGAGACTTAGAAATAGAGCACCACATGATAGCCACCGGAACACCACGAGGTAACGGTCAAGCCGAAAGATATGTTTCAACCGTAATCAATATGTTGACTACTAGGTGTGGTAACGTGTCAGATTGGCCGAACGAACTATGGAAAGTACAGCAGTCCATAAATACCACCATTCAAAAATCTACAGGATTTTCCCCTATACGTCTACTAATTGGTAGCAATGCAAACATACCTTGTGTTCAGGCTCGCTTAAACGAAATTTATGGTGATCATGCTGCGCAAGAAGATTTTGACGTTCGAACAGATCGAGAACTCGCTCATAATCGTCTCAGGGTAGTGGCTCAAAAATTTAAAGAACGTTTCGATGCAATACGTCGTCAAAAAAAAACTTATCATGTTGGGGATGTTGTTTATGTTTATCAGGACCATAGACGTCACGAAAAGCTAAAACCAAAATTTAGGGGGCCGTACGAAATTCACGAGATTCTAAATAATGATCGTTACAGTTTGCGTGGCAGAGGTCAAAGGAATCTCATAATTTCTAAAGACAAGCTAAGATTTTGGCCAGGCGAAATGGTCTACGAGGACGCTATTGTTGAAGATGCTATTTAAGTCTTTAAATACTGATAAAATTATACTAGTTAATACTATATTAGTTAAAATCTATGTTCATGCCTGTGGCTGTGCCTGTGGCTTTGCCTGTGGCTGTGCCTGTGGCTGTGCCTGTGGCTGTGCCTGTGGCTGTGCCTGTGGCTGTGCCTGTGGCTGTGCCTGTGGCTGTGCCTGTGGCTGTGCCTGTGGCTGTGCCTGTGGCTGTGTTAATTAAATACAATCTAGAAAACGAAGTAATTGATTACAACAAATGTACTTCAAGTACCACATAGCCACATACCATAGCAGAATGATCATGTTATATCTATGTGTTTTGAGATTATTGTGTAGTTTAAAACTCATTTATGAATTAACTTGTTTTATCAAAAATGTACTTCGAGAACGAAGTACATATCAGAATGGCCGTGTTATATCTTTTAAGTTTTTTTGTAATTTTTAGTAGTATATTTTGAATTGTTTAAGTAAATTTAAATATTTTCGATTCCGGAAGTTGTTTCGGTTGTGATTCAAATCATAAAATCATTGTTAAAACCACTTTTACACTATGTATATTACAATATTTATATTCGTAACTCAATTATAGATATTTTGATACATTTATATCGGTTTAATTAAGTAAAATAGTCTAGTTGAACAATTTTGAACACGTGTTTTCTGTACCAACGGCTCGATGACGTCACTTGTTTGTCACTGCTTATAAAAGCGAGAGCCCAACCTCTTAGGGGGCATTCTGAGTCGAACCGTCGGACCGAGCAGATCTCCAGCTAAGTACCTTTCTTGTTAGTTATATGTCTATGAATTTTGTGTACCTATTTTAAAATGTCTATGAATTTTGTGTACCTATTTTAATATTATGTTTATGATTTTTTTAATATGAATATTATGAACTGTGAATATAGTATCATAGTTATGTAGTGTTCTCCCTAATATGTTATGTTATCCCTAATAATGTTGTTTGAAGTATATAAGAATATTTTTGTCGTTATTATTGTGACACTATAATTTACCTTCGTGAATAATAAAGGTTTAGTTTTGATAATAAAACTTAATTATTTACTTGAATCTTATTTTTATCACCCAATTTACTCTTCTAACACGTGCACTGCACACACGCAGCATCGACGCGCGACGTTTGCCTGTGCATATATCTGCGTGACATCTTTCAAAGGTTTCATACATAGAAATACAGGGTGGATTTTGGAGACGAGGCAGTAAGGACAGGTACCTGAACCGTTGTAGCTACAGGAAAACGGTCTTAGGAGAATAATCTTAACTTTTTGAGAAATTTTGATGTGCATTCACAGATTTAGAACAAAAATAACTACCTACAGTCGGCAAGAAAATGGGCAATTTTCACAAAAACTTCTTTTGATGCCAGTCGATCCTATTTCTTAAAAGAATCAAAAAACTCTACTGGACTAACTGAGGTTTGAGTACTAGAAAAGCCAGAAATCGCAAAAAAAAATCTCATACATTTCGTAGAAAATGAGAATCCATATTAATTTTTTATGATGGACTGATTACTACGACGAAAACTGCCGAAAATAAACAATTACAAATTGAACTTCGAATTTCGAAAATATAAGTTCGCATCCGATCAGGCCAAACTGACAGCATACAAGCAAGGTTCGCCTCACAGTTCGCCTTATCCCGGTAGGTACTCCCATGTACGGTGGGGTTAAAAACCGGAGTTAGCGAAACATTTATCAGTTGTGTTGTCGACTGTCGAGTGTACAGTTCACTCCTCTCGCCAGAGAGTCGAGTGTTCTGCGGTTCACTCCGGATCAAGTTTATTGTTTACCCAAGCTACATTATAATCTGTGACCCAAGTTTATTCACAGTTCAAAATGGTTAATTATTTCATTTACGCGAAGGATTACTCCCTCTCTACGAATGGAGTGATGTATTATCACAAGAATGGACTAAAAACTCTCGAACAATTTAAAAGTGACGTGAACCAAATTAGTAGTGCTTTAGTAGATGAAAAATCACAAATTGTTTATTTACATTGGGGAAACAGGTGCGAGGAAGTAAACGAAACAACAGCTCGTAAAGCATATAGGGAGCAGGATGGCAGAGGGACAAATACGTTGCCAGAAACCATTATTAAGTGGGTAAAGGGAAATATTGATAGCAGTGACAAAATTAAATTGTTGTACATCATTACCGATGGTCAGATCAACAGGCGGAGCTTCGACCACTGTTTGGCACTTAATGAAAATATTAATTATGAAAAGGTGGTTTTTCATGCGCTAAGCGAAAACTTAAGTTGTATCAACTTATCGGTTACTGCGTCATTTATCAAAAGCCAATGTACCATTTACCGGAACAATGAACTATTTGATGAAACTGATATTTCTAAGGAGTTTGACTACGATAAAATAACCGCCGACAACTTTGCTATAGAAAAAGAGAGTCTGAAGTCTTATATTAAATTCAAGTTCCTTACTTCAGCGAAAAATAATGCAAAATCTCTCGCCGAAATTGATAAGCTGAAAGAGTTGAAGAATAGATTGAACAGTGTGTCGACTGAAAACTTTCCAGACACGATGGATAAAAATACATTTTTACGTGAATTCAAGAGTACAAACTGGTACAAAAGTTTCAGCAATCCATCATACGGTTTGAAAGTAGACATTGAGAGCTCGATTACTACATTAATCAACTACATCGTCAGTGAAAAAAAATCATATAGCTTCGACGCTTTAAAGTTCGAGACCACATTAAACAATGAAGTTCCCGAAGAACCGATCGAGGATATCAATTTTACAGCTGACCAGGAAATCAAGTTTCCTGACATCATTTTGGCTAACGAGACAGGAATACCTGTGATCTTATGCACAGAATTGAATCTGTTGGAAAAGCTTATATTCCAAAATTCGGAATCGACAGCAAGTTTCTCAAAATTCAATGCCAAGATGGAATGTCCATTATTTTTGTTGGGGGATCCCGATCTCAATGACTCAATGGGGTACTTCTATACCTTAACTGTCTACAAACAGTTATTAGAGCAACCAAAATTTGAGCCTCGCTCACGGCGACCATTCCAGGGCGGTCTGGTGCTAGTGGATACCGACGACTTCGATAGATACAACGACTATATTTTGTCTGCCACGTACTTCAACTTCAAAAAAGTAAAATATAACATCGGTTTGTTTTACTTCGTGTTATGGAAAATTTGTGAAAAGAAACAGTGGATGGACGAAAACGTAGTTGCGCAATTCAAAAAGTACGCGTTGAGGCGTATCAGTACAACCAAGTGTAAGATTGGACTGTCATCCTTGCCATTAGATCCTCAAGTGAATTCTTCATTACCGACTGCTCTTTGGTACTGCGTCGAAATGTCCACGATCATCTTCAAAGACGATCCTGAACGTTTTGCACACGAACGCATGCGAATGTACTGCGGCGTCGCAGATTCTATGATCGAAATCCTAATCTATTTGAACTATAAGCTAGACTTGGAGACAATCAATAAGCGTAAGGATTTAATGAGGCATGTCGTTATTCTGAAGAAAATTCCATCACGGAGGAAAAAAGTTTTTTATATGGTAGAGAAGATTTTCAAAACCGTAAACGGTTTTCTAGTCAGTGAAATTGAAAATGCGGCGAATGTGAAAAAGCTCAATTATTTGAAATTTAACCACAAAGAAATGCTGAGAGACGACATTATCACGGAGGAGGTCAAATTGGAGGATTACGTTCACTTCTTACATCGGACTGGTGATTCAGTGGTTCATATTTGCGAAAAAACATACCGACCCTTTTTTATGATTGACGAAAAAGAATCTTTCTATAGCAAATTGTACAACATTGCTAACCAAGTTGTAGTCAATAATATTGAAGGCGAGATTGTGCTGAAATATGAACCAATTAATCAGTTAGAATTCAGAAAACTTTTGTCTTTGTTTAATTTGTATCTACATTGTGTTAGAGATAACGATAAGTTCCCTACGTTGAACGAATATAGGGAGTACATTTTAAAAACGAAAAAATTCAAGGGCGATTTAGTGACCATCTTCCCAGTGAATGTTAATAACGAAATTGAGAAAGTATTTGTAAATTATGAGAGCATCATCAAGGGTGTCAGTGTCAAAGACTTTGTTAAAGCTAGTGAAAAGTATGTGGGCCGGTTTGATAGGGTTAAGGGTGAGAATAAGGTAAACTTTGAAAGCGATGATAAAATTAAGGAGTTTCTTACTAAAGAGGAACGTAAAGTTAACTTGAAAAGAGTTGAACAGGAAAAAGTGAAGAGAAAATAATTTTTAAAGGTTGAAGGACTCGACAGCTTAGAGACAGTTTGTTTGAACCTTTAGTAGTTTCTAAAGACTTTCTCAGATACTGATTATAGATTTTAAGTTTTTGTTAGTTCTACTATGTTTAGTATACTTACCTACTCCTTTTTTATTTACTTCTAAAATGTTTTTTGTAAAAGTCACACTTATATCTTTGGTTTTATGTGTAACTTACATTTTCATTTGACCAAAGTCACTCAGTTTATATTTTTTATAACTACTTAATTAAATAAGAAAAGTTCTTCAAGAAATTGGTATTATTTATTTTTCGTCAAACTTTACCAAATATACCGTAAATTAATGTGCTTTGAGTAACTTAGAATTATCAAAGTAACACAAACTTCCAGTAGCATGCAATGCAATCGCAGAGGTTCGTAACGCAAGTACCTATCTACTATCTGTTTGTCCCCCTACAGATACATACCTACTTAAGATGTGATATAAAACGACGACTAATAACGATAAGTGCGATAATTATTGATACGGTGATAACTGATAAATAATGGTCACAATACCTACATTTTAATGTAGGTATTGTGCATTGGCTTGATATCTTTAGATATCAAGCCAATGCCAATTCAGCCGACAACAACACACAACAACAACAAGACATTGACATAAAACAAGACACAACAACAAAACACTAGACAACATTCAATAAGTTTCGAAATGGTACTTTCGTGGGTAGATGTCTGTGTTACAATTTTTTTCGATTTTAGTGAATTTTACAAGTGTGAACTTCAATCGAGAATAGTCTCGATGAAACTAACCATAAAGACTACTACACAAACACCTTTGTGTAACACTAACTTTTATATTTTAAAGATTTTTCCCCGTATCCACCATGGACACCAAAAAACACCCTGACCCTCCTGATTCATTCGATTACACTCCGGTATTAAAAGTTTCTCTCCGGAGAGAAACCGTTAACACCGGATTCCGAATCTGCAAGTAGCAAAAGACTGGCTACTTCTTTCCCGACTATTGTTACGAATCCTCCAAAGTTACCCAAAAAAGAAATTGAAGACAGTCTTACACAATAAGAGATAATCCGCCATAATGTTGTTCACGTTTCCTTAAAAGATGGCAAATACCAGGGTACTGTTCTACACCCGGTTAAATTTTGAATGTTTTTGACACAAAACTGCTAAGTACAGCAAAATTCTCTTATATACTCGTAGTGTCAAACGTCTAGGAAGAAACCGTCTTTCAGTTGAGTTTAAAGTCTCACTAGCACGAGTAGCATGACCAGCACAGAAACAGGTTTTGTCGACGGAAGAATAGACAAAATGACAAATTGTGGAAATAAATCTTTAGAAATCTGTCAGTTTGTCTATTCTTCCGTCGACAAAATCCGTTTCTATGGTGGTCATGCTACGCTTGCAGGGTGCAAACAGCTTCTTGATAAGTCATACATTAAGTCCAGAATAACTTCATCGCTACAATTCCTCAATTCAGCATTACACGTTTGGGTCTCGTTAGAGACGTAGGTACCAAGTGAATGGACAGAGGACGAGTTCATTGAGAATATCAAGGTTCCTGTTGGATGTTGGATGCGGCCCCGTTGTAAAGGCAAGAAGAACGAGCCGAAAGGTGAGTTCTTTGTGTGTTACTGAGTGGAAACCCACTCAAACTAGTTCTCACTTTTGACGGGCAAGTCTTACCTAAGCGAGTTAATTGTTTTTATTCTGCCCTTTTGGTCGAGAAATATATGTACCCGACTATTCTATGTTTCAATTGTTGTCGATTCGGTCACACGCGTACAGTATGTCGCTCAAAACCCCACTGCTTAAAATGAGGTCAAGTCCCACGTGATCGATGCCAAGTTCCCACTGATTGTGCCATTTTTGTATCGAAAAACAATAGTTGACTAGATAATATTCATAAATAATATCTGGACCTAGTCAAGTATTGTTTTTCTTCCGGTTATATTCCTCCTGATTGCAAAGTTCAATTCGTCATCCCTATGTAGTAACACAATGTTGCATTCTCGGTGACGTGACATTTTTGGTTCACTGTAGATTTTCCAAAGCCATTTACAGTAGAAGAATTAAGGTTTCTCGGAATGGCGAATTTTTATAGACCCCACATACCAAAAGCAGTAGAATCAGAAACGAGCCTCAATAAGTTTATACACCATTACAAGAAACGCGATAAGTCAGTAGTACCGTGGGACGATAAAGCCAAGCAAGCTTTCGAACAATGTAAGGCCAGCTTACAAAGCGCTGTTACATTGTCATGTACTGTACCCCATTGTCACACCCACAAAGTAACGTACTCTTATCTAACGAACCGTTACGGTATTTCTCGAAGAAACATACCGAGGCACAAACAAAGTACTGTACATACGATAGGGAGTTATTAGTTATTACCTATAAATATGGCCATTCAGTATTTTAGAAAGATATTTGAAGGACAAGAAGTAATCATATATACGGACCACAAACCAATAAATTACGCCCTTACCAAATTAAACAGCAGTAATTCAGAAATTCCTAGAACAAGATATTTATTAGATAATCGTTTCTTATCTAGTGATACCCAGTGCCTTGTATTCGCGCATATTTCCACTCAAAACTTGACAGAAAAGGAGATTTTGCTGTTCTGTCAGCGCTGATCCCAAAGACATAATAATTATAACACGTAAAAGAAACAAACAATTTAAACTTTCTATATTTTTATTTCCATTGAAAACAACAGTATCCTAATTCACTTTTATTAGCTGAATACAGAATGTAGCTGGAGTGAACAGGAAAACTTAATTTGGAATGTAACGTGTCGTTACTGGGCTATTGTTTTATTTACATAAATATCTGTCACATCACAAACGGCGAAGTTCAAGCTATATTACATTATAAAAAACAATATCTTGATTTAGAACAGATTTTGATTATTACAATATAATTTGAACACATGTCAACAATTTGTGCACACAAAGTAACTTTTTATTAGCTTTAAATATCGTTTAAACCGTCCGAAGCACCAAAAAGAAAAACAAAGACAAATAAATGGCATCTATTCAAAAATATAATAATTTAACCGCTCAAGTACATTCTAGAATATTAACAATGAAAATATATACACAAGTCGGTCGTTATCAGCATTACGATGGCTGTGACTTACGATTTAAACGCGTTTATATAATTTTGCACATGATCATAATACATGCATGTAATACATTATAATAAACTATTAACAACTTACTATTAAACAGTATTTTATCTTACAAGAATATCATGGTCGGAGCGCTAACCTGGGGTTACATTCGTTAAGATGTTTCTGGCTTGATGATCGTGTTCAACTAGGCTTACACAGGCACTTATTTTAGCAATTATTGCCCTACAATAGCTGTCGGATTTGAGCAATCTAGTTTTTATCACCTTTAATTAGAATTTTGAATTAGTTTTTTTATGGCTCCATATGGCTCAACAATGCGTGGCATTGCAGCAAATTGCTTGATATTATAAACTCACATTTGACCAATATTGCTCAGAACTGACCAAAGTAACCGATGTAACACTTGATGTGGTTGTTCGTAACCAATATTGCCCAGAATTGCCCGAAATTGCTCGTATAAGCGCTTCTAATCGTGAAGCTAGTACTGCCGACCACGGTACAGGATCGCTTAGTGACGGGAGTCTCGTGGGTAGAACTCTGCGAGTATAGATGCAGGGATACGCTTCAACATCTCCTTGGGGAAGATACGCAGCAGCTGCCAGCCGATGTCCAGGGACTCGAACACTGTGCGGTTCTCGTAGTTACCCTGCAGGCATTAAACATTTATATAAATATAACATAACATCAAGGCCGTAATCCCCGAAAGGTTAGGTGTACCTATAGAACACCCACATTTCGCCAGTTATGTTTAAGTCCCATGTAAAAAGGGGCGAGAGCCTCGTTTAAATAATAAATATGCAAATAACACGCTAATACATAAGTTTCGCGTATGGTTTAACTACACTAGCGTGCAATAAAATCGACCCACCCCGTGCTCTTCGATTTGAAACAATATAATTCAACAAGGTTTAAATGATAAATGATAAATGATTTTATTTCTGTAAGTAGGTTTGAACAAACACTTTTTCACGTCAATCATATTTTAAAAACTAGATGAGGTCGGCGTTTCCTATCTGACTACTCTGAGAAGAAAGGCCGAAACAAACTCAGAGGTCACAGTCTCTTTTAAAGTCCAGACATAATCTTGGTCAGATCATGTGAAGACCATGTAGATTTGTGTCTGAGATGGTCTTTTGAGGAAAAACCACACAGATTGAGTGGACTTGTCCAGCCAGTGCACGCATTTGTCAGTAATCGTGTAGCTCAACTCAGAACTTAAGGAGCTCAACGATTCGACGAACAATACCAAAGAAAAGACATTTGGGTAGGCCACAAAAATTACTCAAACTGCCAGACCATGATTAAAATTAACTGAGGAGAGAAAAAAAAGCAACAATGACCCACATAGTCTTCACATTCACAATATTAAAATGATAATCAATGTAGCCTGAATGCTACTCACATTCACAGATAGTTTACCCTTTAAAAGTCATCAAAAATACCATAAGTTATTATATAAGGACATCATCAATTCTAAAACACTCATTCACAGTATAAAAATGGATTGTTGCTTGGGGGTACATTGAAGTGGCTTAGTTAATCCCAAGCCTTTTTGTCATCCAAGTAATCTTTAACTTTATAGAAACCTTTTTGACAGAGTTTCTGTTTAATAAATGATTTAAATTTATTGAGGCTCAGTTCTTTAACAAGACTTGGGAGTTTGTTGTAAAAACGTATACTTTGGCACTTAAATGAATTACTAATTTTTTGGAGCCTAGTCGAGGGCACAATAAGTAATTCTTTGTTTCTAGTATTAATGTTATGCACGTCGCTGTTTTTGGAATATAGATTAATATTCTTTTTTACATAAATCAGGTTCTCATATACATATTGAGATGCGACTGTCATTATGTTTATTTCCTTAAATTTATCCCTCAGTGAATGCCTACAACTAAGGTTATAAATTGCTCGAATGGCTCGTTTCTGCAGCACAAATATAGCCTGAATGTCGGCTGCATTTCCCCACAGCAAAATGCCGTACGACATTACACTATGGAAATGACTAAAATATACTAATCGAGCTGTTTCGACATCAGTCAAATGACGGATTTTATAGACCGCGTAGGCTGCAGAGCTTAGCCGCTTCGACAATTTGGTTATATGTGGGCCCCACTGTAGCTTCGAGTCCAAAGTAATACCTAAGAACACAGTGGTGTCCACGAGATCCAATTCCGCCCCATTAACTAGTACATTGGTTTTCACCTGCTTAACGTTAGGTGTCAGAAATCTAATACATTTAGTCTTTTTCTCGTTTAAAAGTAAATTATTAACACTAAACCAATGTACTATTTTAGCGATAGCATTATTTACATCATCAGTAATTATCTGTTGTCGTTTAAGCTTAAATAAAAGTGATGTGTCATCTGCAAATAACACTATTTCATGACTATTCTTTACAAGGGAAGGTAGATCATTAATATATACGAGAAATAAAAAAGGGCCAAGAATTGAGCCCTGCGGAACTCCCATTGTGACAATAGAACCCGGGGATCGCTTGCCGTTAACGTCCACTCTTTGGATCCTATTATCCAAATAAGAGATAAGAAGATCCAAAGTAGTGTTTCTAATACCATAGTGATGCAATTTCCTGACCAATGTATCATGAGAAACACAATCGAAAGCCTTTGACAAGTCACAAAAAATACCTAGGGCATCATGCGACTTTTCCCAGGCCTCAAAGATATGTGCAAGAAGCTCAACGCCAGCGTCGGTAGTAGAGCGACCCCTTGTGAAACCGAATTGTTTACTGTTTAATAATTTAAATTTAATAAAATGTCTTTGCAATTGATCTAGCATCAATTTTTCAAATATTTTACTGAAGGTGGGTAGCACAGAAATCGGTCTAAAGTTCGTGGGGTCTGATGTGCTGCCCGATTTAAACAAAGGTATTATTTTACTACTCTTCATTAAGTCAGGAATTACACCACAGTCAATACATTTATTAAAAATTATTGCCAATTCAGGCGCTACAGTGTTGATGATAAATTTTGTAACCTCTACGGAATTTCCCCACAGATCAGCAGTTTTTTTAACATTAAGTGTATTGAAAGTTTTAATAATATCTCGAGCACTAACATAGTCGAAATTAAATACATGGTTACAAATATCAACATTTTCTTTCAATAGGGACTCGGCAACAGTGGGTGAAGAATTTAAAGTTTTTGTGGTTGAGACTGGAATATCGGCAAAGAAATTTTCAAAAACTGAGGCAACATCTAAATCTTTTTGAATAACTTTATTATTAATATTAAGGCTGTAGTCACTACTACGCTTTCTGACTCTTCCAGTCTCATTGTTTATAATTTCCCAAGTCGGTTTTATTTTATTTTGACTGTTTTTAACAAACAAACTTGTTTAAATAATTTGGAATAGTTCTTAACATATTGATAAAATTCTTTACTTTTATTATAATTTCTTTCTTCATATAGTTCAAAAAGTTTGATTCTACTATTAAATATCCCTTTAGTTGCCCATTCACTGAAGGTTGCAGATCCATTAACTGAGATCTGCTTGGGTATAAATGTTGAATTAAATTCTGTACAATACATGGCAAAGAAAGAATTGTACAGTTCATTGGGATCATCACTGTAAGGCAAGTAAGGTAATTTACTACTAAGTTTATTTTTAAAGTTCTCCAAGCGACCTGCAGTTTTTGGCACTACAGTGATATTTTTCTTAGCCACTTTTTTATTTTGCTTACTAAATGTAATCAGTTGTCTGCAGTGGTCAGAATCCAGTTGGCTTATATTTTTTTTATTAATAGGTAAAATGTCAGTAAATATATTATCTAAACATGTAGCTGAGGTAGCAGTAATTCTAGTAGGCTCCAAAAATAAATGATTAAGATTATATGACTGAAATAAATTTTTAATTTTTAGGCACATCAATGAGTCCTCTAATAAATTGACATTAAAATCACCGCATACAATTATATTCTTTCCTAATTTACCAAGTTTTTGTAACACATCATCCATGATACTCTCAAAGCAATCATAAATCGATGATGGAGGCCGGTACACGCTCAATACAACAAGCCGCTCCAACTCCACAGTTTAGTACCAATAACCTAATATATTGTATACTAAAACCTTCCTGAAAGTACGTAGTTAAAGAATTACGTTATAATTACGTTAGTTAAAGAATTATAAGTTTATAAAAAATCACGAACTTACAAACATGGGGGGTCGAATAAAAAATCTCCTTTTTTTGTCAAAATTAAACTTTTGTCTATTTCATTGGCAAAAAAAGTCACGCACTTTTTCAGAGCATAAGTGAGGGGTATAGAATCAAAGGCAGCTATATCCACTTATGTATTTTTTTCGTAAAACAGAAAAAACGTTTTATTTTTTTTTTTTTTTTTTTTTTTTTTTGATCGACTCGATTCTTCAAATGTCCGCATCACTCACTTAGTGAGTGATGCGGACATTTGAAGAATCGAGTCGATCTTGTCAAGAATATTGCTTTTATCCAAATATAGTGTGTGTGCAAATAGACTGTACCTTACCTACCTTCACATAATATAAATTAATAAATTATAATCATTAAGATTTTTGAGATATCGTCTCTCAAATTGAGAGCACAGTGTGGGCCAATTTTTTTGCACGCAAGTGTATCATCATGTTAGAAACTACATATCTTTGATTTTAATAACGAGAGAAGTTAGTAAAAACCATTTTATCTGTCTCTTTTATTTAGAGAATCAGTGTACGACTTTTTGCCGACAGTAATGTCGGTACGCACGGCTACATAACAAGCTACCGAAATCCTATACAATGTGAGATCAGCTTATATTGGAAATGTATCATAATAATGCTTGACATGTAGCCGTGTGTACTTGCCCGGATTTGAACCCACAACCTCGTGCATGAAAGGCAAGGCCTTAAACAGGAGGCCAAGACGACAATAATATATTAATATATTGGACATACCTGCGAGATGAAGTTCTTCTCGAACTTGACGAGGAACTCGAGGTACAGCAGATCGTCTGGTGTCAACGCCTCCTCTCCTACGACGGCCTTCATCGCCTGCACGTCCTTACCGATGGCGTAGCAAGCGTACTAGAAGGGTAATGACACGATTTAGTATTAAAAACGTCAAACATCATGCACAGGGTGTAACAAGACCCATCACTTAGCCGTCAAGTACGCATTCTGTACATGACTGAGTAACTTTGTGCAAAAATAATTGCTGGGAACGACTTTTATTTTTGGTGTGAGACATCGCTTTTTACAGCAGCGCTCAAAGTAACGCACGTAAAACATTGTGCTTATGGGCGCATGCAACGGTACAGGGGTCGTGGGGTATCTAAAATTAAGTTATGACATTGAAAACTTGTTTTCATAAATAACCGTCAAGAAAAGTTGGAACTTTGACCTTCAATATCTCCGTAAGCAGAATATTTCCAGGTATGGTCCGTTACAAAAAAATATCACAATGATGGAAAGACAAAGTGGCTCGGCTTCGTTATGCGTCTTTTTATACCCGTTACGTATTCCTTGTATAGTGCCTCCCCAAATATTTTTTTTCGTAGCTTCGTTACCACATTGTTTAGCGGTGAACAGAATGCGCCTTTATTCCAATTTTCATCGATGTAGTGCCAATAGTCTCCAAATAAAATGGCTGTGTGAGTTTGGGACAAACTTACCAGCTGGTTGGAGACGTCGGAGTGGTCCTTGCGGGTCATGCCCTCTCCGATGGCGGACTTCATGAGACGCGACAGAGACGGCAGCACGTTGACTGGCGGGTAGATCTGTCTGTTGTGGAGCTGACGGTCTACGTAGATCTGTAGAGGAAGATGAGGCACGGTTTGAAAAAGTTGCTAATTGCTTTGTTTTTTAATGTGGCAGGACAAATGTGTTTCAATTAGATCTTCTTTAGAAATTATATGAAATTATTTATTCTGTAAATAGGATATCAGGATCACTTTTATGTCATGTTTAATAAAAAATTACATTATAGAAGCTAGTCGACATTTCCTATCTGACTACCCCGGAGTCGACTTTTCCTATCTGACTACCCCGAAGTCGACATTTCCTATCTGACTACTACCCCGGAGTCGACATTTCCTATCTGACTACCCCGGAGTCGACATTTCCTATCTGACTACCCCGGAGTCGACATTTCCTATCTGACTACCCCGGAGTCGACATTTCCTATCTGACTACCCCGGAGTCGACATTTCCTATCTGACTACCCCGGAGTCGACATTTCCTATCTGAATACCACCCCGGAGTCAACATTTCCTATCTGACTACACCTGAGAAGAAATGCCGACACAATCTCAGGTTCTCTTTTATAGTCCAGACATCATGCAGACTGGCCTTTTGAAGAAAGTACCAGAAGCAGTTTGAGTAAATCTGTCATAACAGACGGCAGGCATGGATACGCTATCTTGAGCTCAACCTAGAGTACCTTTTAACCGCCAATTAATGAGATATATTTTTTACCAAAAATGTTTGATACAAAAGTAATTTAAGTCACGCCTGTATTCCCCCGAAGGGTTTGGCAGAGGTGTAAACATTTACCACGTAAATGTCCTTTAAACAAAATAAAGCTGTAATAACAAAATATCTCTCACCTGTCCCTCAGTAATATAACCCGTCAAATCAGGAATAGGATGGGTGATGTCGTCGTTGGGCATAGTCAGAATGGGGATCTGAGTGATGGAGCCGTTCCTGCCTTCTACACGCCCGGCGCGCTCGTAGATCGTGGCCAAATCGGTGTACATGTAACCTGAAGAGAAACACATATTTATTAGGAATTATCCAAAAAAAAAAAAAAAATATAATTATACTAAAGTAACTCTGTCTGTCAGTTACACGGTTAGACCATGGCCTGGGTTAGGACATAGGATACCTTTCATCTCGGTAGTACGTTTTCGTGGGATTATTTCCGAGCCCCTATAGCGGGCGAAGCCGCGGGCAAAAGCCGGTAGGTTATAATAGAAATAGGGAGTTTTCAAAGGCATGTTAGATTTGGTATTTCATGATGAAATTGGCATGACATTTTACGAGCCAATATTATGAATGATTAATTCCAATGTAAGCTTTTCCAGTGACGACTTTGGTACATATTACAGGTGTATTGCTGTCCAATAGTTTCGTTAGTAAAGTGTAGTGAAATATTCACAAGTCTGAACGCTTCAACTATTCTTTAACAACATCAGCCTAAAATGTTCCCACTGCTGGGACACAGGCCTCCTCTCCGTGAGAGAGAGTGGCCTGTAATCCACCACGCAGACCCAGAGCGGGTTGGTAGATGTTACATGTCTTCAAATTTTGGTTCCAAAACATCCTCACAGTGTTTACCTTCACCGTTTTGGAGAGATTTTGGGTTGATGAATTTATTTACACAAAGTAAAGCTCTTGCCTGGGTTCGAACCCACGACCTACAACTCGTAAGTCGGGGAAGTTACCACTGTGTGATAATAAATGACCTAGTAAACTATAAATGTTATATTAGTGACAAACCTGGGAAACCACGACGTCCGGGTACCTCCTCACGGGCGGCAGACACCTCACGCAGAGCCTCGGCGTATGAGGACATGTCGGTCAAGATGACCAGCACGTGTTTCTGTGCAAACATTACATATCATCATCCCTGTATTCCCTCAATGGGTAAGCACAAGTGCGTAGTACGGAAGGCCGCACGTCAGTGGAAACAAAACCAGTGTAAGCTGGACTGTGTTACCATTGACGTGCGGCCTACTGTACGTAGAAGTAAGTGCCATTTTATAGGTGGCGAGCCTGTTGCTTTTAACTGGGCACTTTATCGGACTCTGTAACATTATTTTTCTATTTGAATAAGGCATTTTTAATCCTTATAATATAACTGTAAAATTAAGTAATGTTATCCTTTACCCCTGCCCCTGCCCTCCTTTAGCCTGCTTTAGCAGGCTGTTTTCTGCAACTTGATGAAAGAAAAAGATAACATAACTTCAAGACTGTAATCCCCATAGAGTTAAGCAGAGGTGTATTCGTTGCCATCAACTGGGCACAAATCCAGATTCCGAGCTGCTACTGAGAAATTCCTGATGGCAAAACCCAATAACACTTTGCCTGACCTGGGAATCGAACCCAGGACTTCATGCTTAGCCGTAGCGCTTGCGACCACTACACCAATGCTAAGTTTACAATTTGTGATATTTTCAGATGACTATACCATACATGTATCTACAAATTTTACATGAAAACCCCAAATTGCAAATCTGCCGTCCACTAACTAAAAGGCCGTTAAGCCACAGTTGGTCGTTTTTCACTTTGTAATGTAGTCTTATACAACTTTCGATGCTCTAGCTTTTGGTGTAAGAATCATTTTTCTATGATTTATAGTTTTAGAGATACAATAAATACTGTAAAGCAGTTAAGGTATAGTTAGCAGCCTTATAGTGCAGTATATTATGTAAAAATTTAAAAAATTGCTTAGCTAAAAGTTAGAAAATGAATTTAAATAAAATGTGATTAATATAAATGAATGAAATATATCACATATTGTGCAAAAAGACTATGCCTACGAATATAACTTGCAACCTTGTTCCTAGGTAGCAAACTTTTCAAGAGACATCAATTTCCACTTATTTTTGCGTTTTCTCGAAAACTAGTTTTTGCACTTAGCTGCCTTTTAGTTAGTGGACGGCAGAAATAGTAACATCACAATAATAATCATCAGCCTACAGCAGTCCACTGCTGGACATAGTCCTCTCCAATTGCACGCCAATCAGCTCGATTCAACTCTCATCCAGCTGCTACCAGCCACCCTGCGAAGATCATCGCTCCACGTAGCCTGAGGGCGTCCTACCTTACGTTTACCGTTTCGCGGTCTCCACTCAAGAACACGTCTACCCCAACGGTCATCGGTTCTACGACTAATATGGCCAAATTGTCACATATAATTGAATAAGTATATAATAGATATCTTACCTCACACTGATAAGCCAAGAACTCGGCAGCAGTCAGAGCCAAACGGGGTGTAATAATTCTCTCAATGGTAGGATCGTTAGCCAAGTTCAAGAACAGGCACACGTTCTCCATGGAACCGTTCTCTTCGAAGTCCTGTTTGAAGAACCGAGCGGTTTCCATGTTCACACCCATGGCGGCGAATACTATGGCGAAGTTGTCCTCGTGGTCATCCAATACGGATTTGCCGGTTTGCTGGTAGAAAAAAGATTGCGGTAAATTGGGGTAGGTAATTTTTAGAGTCAGACCGAATTTCGTTTTCGGCACAGGACAATATTTTTTTTTTAGAGAAACCCATCGTTACAACAAATAAAAGCGCAATTACTGTGAACATGCAGAAAAACTGTTTTTTTTATCATATAATATCAGATTGTTTGTTAATCATTATGTCTTTGAGCAAAGTATAAGAGTTAATTTTCATGTGATTTAAATTAAACCCTTTATAGGGCTGAACCGAAATTTGCACAGCGCCTGTACCCACCCGACTAGTTTTACTTTAAGGTCAATTTTTTTATACTAATATTATAAAGAGGTAAAATTTGTTTGTTTGTCTGTGTGAAGGGGCGTAGGGGGTAATGTCGGACTACTGGTCGGATTTAAAAAAATCTTTTTGCATTTGTTTGCCCAATTCTTGAAGACGGTTACCTATAGGCTATTTGACGTCACGCTACAACTCGAGCAGAAAGAAAAAAAATCAGAAAGACGCTAAGCGAAAACGAAGTAATAGCGCGGGCGGGCGATGCGATGCGACGCGGTGAGACGCGACACGTGACACGAGACACGCGGACGAAGTAGCGAGCAGAAACTAATAATTGTTAAAATCAACCTTAAAGTTAGACTAGTCAACTACAAATTTTCGTTTCTTAATCGTTTTAATTGAATGATTAAAAGATTGACCCAACTTATGGACAAAAAATTTAAAAAAATATTCGGTCGGCTTGAGAAACCTCCTCCTTTTTTGAAGTCGGTTAACAAAAAGAAAACATTTTGAGTAGAAAAATGCTTATTACCTTGACGAGACCGGCCTGTCTACAGATCTGGGCGGCGATGTCGTTGTGGGGTAAACCGGCGGCTGAGAAGATCGGGATCTTCTGACCGCGGGCGATGGAGTTCATCACGTCGATAGCAGAGATACCTGGAAACCACACATTATTTTATAACGGGTGTAAAAAGACACTTAACGAAGCCGAGAGTCACTTTTAGTACCCGTCATTGTGATACATTTTCACTGGACCATACCTGGGAACCTTCTGGTTACGGAGATATTGAAGATCAAAACTAGCAACTTTTAGTGACGTTTTTTACGAAAACATATTTTTAATGTTATAACACAACTTTAAACACCCCCACGACCCCTGCACCGTTGCTGACCCCATAAGCACAACGTTTTGCGTGTGTTACGTTGCGCACTACCGCAAACAACAAATTTTCACACCAAAAATAAAAGTCGTTTCCCAGCAATTATTTTTGTGCAATGTTACTTAGTTTGATGTACAGAATGCGTAGTTGACTGTGATGGGTCTTTTTACACCCTGTATACAGAGTTTTTTTGTGATTCTCGCTTTTCTGTTAGAGACCAAGTTGAACCCAAGAAAAGCTCTTTCACAAGGGGTTTTATTCAAATAAAATATGTATTTTTTTTTTATCAACAATAGAACTGAAGGCAAATTCTCGTATTAAAATACGTTCAAATGCACACACACACAATCAATATAAGAAAAAAATAAAATAGGGAAATTTAAGGTATTTTTAACAGACTTAGATTATAATACGAACATTCCTTTTTAGGTTTTTTTTTGTTGTCCGTATTTTTATACGGGAATTACCCCTCTGGAGCCAAGCACTTTCTTTTTTTATGTTCATCCTTTTTGTTTTTAAAATGCCACAAAAAGAAATCCTTACCAGTCTGGATCATCTCCTCAGGGTAGATACGGGTCCAAGGGTTGATGGGCTGTCCCTGGATGTCCAAGAAGGCCTCAGCCAAGATGGGGGGTCCCTTGTCAATGGGCTTGCCGGAACCGTTGAATACACGTCCTGGTGACAAAAATTAAATTTAAATGATAAATGACTTTATTTCTGTAAGTAGATTTGTACAAACACTTTATACGTCAATATTTTTTTTTAAACTAGAAAAGGTCGGCATTTCCTATCTGACTACTCTGAGAATAAAGGCCGAAATAAAGTCCAGAAATAATCGGGCTACATAAGGACCATGGAGATTAATGTTCGAGATGGTCTTTTGAGGAAAGACCCATACAGATTTAAGTGGACCTGTCCAGTCAATGCACGCATTTGTCAGTAATCGTGCAGCTCGACTCAGAACTTAAGGCATGTATCAGAAAGGTGTGCTCAACTGTAGAGACCAAAAATAATCAGCCTATCCATACATTTGGGTCGAGTAAGTATTGAAGTTTTGTGTGGAACAGTTGATAATTTTTCATGCAGACAGTTGTTTAGTTTGATGGTTTGCCACAGCCTTAAATTCGACCACACCTTTCTGATGCATGCTCTATATTTGCCAACGCTAGTGAATTTTAGACATTGCTAGGTAATTAACCAGTGTATACATGTTTACTTCAGCAGAGGATTCAATTTTATCACTTGGATGACCACTGCCACTCATTCTAATTCATGAAGATGTTTGTATATTTTACCCGAGTGCGGCGAAACCCTAAAAAGAGGGTAATATTTTTTGTTGTTGATAAAACTAAATTAGTATGCAAGGTTCGTAGTAAGTGGCGTGCTGATCCTATGTAGTTAGGTTTACTACCATCATGCCCCATGAGAAGATTAATTTAATTTATTTTCAAAAACTCAGATAACAGAGATCCGTAGTCTTAGTAAAGTACCTTATACCTAGTGTTAGTATATACATAAATTCAAATACATTTTGGGTATGAGTCACTTTGTAAAGACGAAACCAGTTTCTCAACCGGTCATCCTCTCCACAAAATGCCTCCTAAAAGGGGAAAACAGATTCTCACTCACTGTTTCCAGAATGCTGTTGCCACTGGCCCGGGTTCTAGCTGCCACCGACGCTATTTTCTTCCGCACAATTGCATGGAAGCCGTCAGTACGGTTCTGCGTAAACATCTCTGACGCACTACAGAACCGGGGCAGTCTCAAGAGCATTCTAAAAACATTGTTGTACTGGACGCGCAGGACATCTAGCGACCTTTTGGTGTAGTTGATCCACAGACCACCCGTGTAAAGACCCTGGCAATACGCTTTGAAAAGCGTTATTTTTACCTGGTCCGTGCAGCGAGTTAAACAATTATAGTCGTTTAATAGTTTCTTAAACTACAAACAACAGTAAAATAGGCAAGAAAAACTCTGCTAACTTAGAGATGAGATATTTAATACAATTATCACAGACGATAGAGGTACGGTCACCAAAAGTGATAAGTAACCAGGGTCGTCGATATAGTTGCAAGTTTATTAGTAAGAAACCGATTAATGTTTTCAATTAAAATTTAATTTAATTAATAGAAAACAAACAGTTCATCTATCAAATTAAATTTCATTCGAAAACATCCATCGGTTTCTTACTAAATTTCAACTATATCCGGCGACGTGTCGCAATAAAGCAAATATCTTGATATCTATCACCTGATAACGTGTGATCATTTGTTAATTGCTTTGTGAATTGGTTGAGTTTTCAAAGTCATGTTGGATTCGTTATTTCTTGATGAAATTGCATGCTGCATTTTATGAACCAATATTAATGATTGACTCCAGTGTAAACTTTTAACCAGCGACTTCGGTACTCTTTATCTATGACGTTTTGAGGTCCAATACTTTGTTAAGTGAAGTATAGTGAAATATTCACAAGTACTAGCGCTTTAACTATTTTTAACAAAGATGTGATAATGAATGACGTCAAGGCAACTAGTGCAAGGCCACCGAAACTCTTTCAGATCTTTTATAAACAAGATTTATCTTTTAATGTCCCACGTTTAAACCATCGAACCATTTTAGAATTACGAAATTAATTCCCGCAATGTTAAAGTTCTAAATATAAACCTACCTTACAATACCTTACCTTAGGATTTTTTTAACTTAGGTTATCAACTTTGAATTAAGAATTTAACAACGGCAGCGGTCGAAATAAGGTTCGAAATTTATACTAAAACTGGCTGAAAGGATTTAGCTTGGACCAAAGTATGGTTTAAATTTACTTTATCATTAACAGAACAAAATGGCTACATCATTATTCTTTTTTTATTTTGATCTTTAACTGCAACACTTGATTTGGTGTTATATTTCCTTCACGGTCATATTTGACAAAAATTTATGATTTGAAAATTGATTGAATTGATTGATTGAAATTTGATTTGACAAATTTTCTGCATGTCACAGTTTCAGATTTACCTCTGCAACTAGAACCTTGTTTAAAGAAATACAGAGATTATCTCAGCAATAGCTGAATGTCAATTCCCGTATTTAAAAACGTTTAAAATCTATTCACAATCTCTAGTCAGTGACAATTGTCAAAAATGTCGGTAAATCAGAGGTAATTTTGACAGATTAGGACTGAAATGAGTTCAATTTTTAGGGTTCCGTACCCAAAGGGTAAAAACGAGACCCTATTACTAAGACTTCGCTGTCTGTCCGTCCGTCTGTCTGTCACCAGGCTGGATCTCAAAAACCGCGATAGCTAGACAGTTGAAATTTTCACAAATTATGTAGGTATTTCTGTTGCCGCTATAACAACAAATACTAAAAACAAAATAAAATAAATATTTAAGGGAGGCTCCCATACAACAGACATGATTTTTTTGCCGTTGTTATAGGTAATGGTACGGAACCTTTCGTGCGCGAGTCCGACTCGCACTTGGCCAGTATTTTTTTTTTAATGTTGGAGTTCCCCTCTTATTTCTGTACGCTACAGGAACTGATGTACGCTACATACTGGAGCCGCCAAATTCTGGGCAGAGTCAATTTAGATTACCATCAACCCGCTAAGATAAAGTACAAACAAAAACTACCCTAACAGCAGCTGATCTTCTACTTACCCAACATATCTTCAGACACCGGTGTACGCAGGATATCGCCGGTGAATTCACAAAGAGTGTTCTTGGCGTCGATACCTGATGTGCCCTCGAACACCTGGACCACGGCCTTGGTGCCGCTGACCTCGAGCACCTGGGGAGACACACATAGTTCAAAATGTAATAAAACATAAACTAACGTTAGGCAGAGGTCTACCTATACATTTAGTACACCCATGTTTCGCCAGTTATGTTAAACTTCCATGTAATTGGGGGCGAGCCTATTGCCATCAACCGGGCACAATTCCAAACTTCGGGCTGTTACTGAGAAATTAAAAATTTAATAAATAACAACTGTTGTATTTTCTTTATTGCTTGATTTTCTTTGACGTAACAAAATGTTTTGCAAAAATCATGAAATTAGGGATGGCCGCTTACAGCAGGGTATTAGCAGGATTACTCATTTCGATAAAAATCTTAAAAGTTAAAGTATCTCCAACATACCTGACCGGAGCGAAGGGTGCCATCAGCGAGCCTCAGCTGTACGATCTCCGAGAACTTGGGGAACTTCACATCGTCCAAGATAACCAGCGGCCCGTTCACACCAGACACCGTCTTGTAGGCTAGACAAGTAATATTAATTTTAAGCATGGGGTACATTTTTGTGATTTATGGGGTGGAATGTATGGGGATTTATTATAAAACCTAGTTTATTTCTGAGCCCAGCGGGGTAATTGCGTAACACACTAACAGTATGAATAGCTTTCATTTTGACAGTTCAACAACATTCATTGCGTTTTTTACGTTGTTGAGCAAGCAAATTTTTTGAACATTTGAAGCAATGGATTAGCAATAGGCTTCAAAATTATTCAGATCGTGATAGATAGTGTGTTACTCAATTAGGGTGCATGTTAAGACCATCGAGCCGTCTTTGAATTAAGGACGTCGATATAGTACGATTCAAACTTAATGGCGGCTCGGAACATGAAGCGAGTCGCTTCGCAGTAACCATTTCACGTGTCAGCGGGGGTGAGGGGTGAGGTACTGCGCAGCGAATAGCGCAATTCACAGCCGCCATTAAGTTTGAATCGTACTATACCTGGGTGATAAATGTTGTTTTGTATTATGAAGGAAGGCGTTCTGTAAGAACTGAATTATACTGTGATAATGATTATTTCAATGACACAACACAAAAAAGGTCATGCTTTTTTTCTAAGATCTAAGTACGGCTACTTATCAAGCTGTACATTTTCAGTTTTAGCTGACCTCGCATTGTATAGGCTTTTCGTACAATGAGAAGTCAGCTTATACTGGTAATGTATAGCTTGATATGACGTCGTGCGTACATTAATAAGTAGTATCAAATTTAAAAAAAAAACAAGCTGTCAAATAAGCATGATAAGTACCTCACCTATGAGATAAATTATTGTGTCATATTAATCGACCTAAAATGGAGTATATAGCGTAGTCCTGTGTTGGACGATCGCCAGTTAAAGGCTCTCGCAGACGCGCAACGCGAAGATGCGACTGGTGGAACAATTTTTATGAAAACTTCATGGTGATTGTTCTACCGGAGTCGCGTCGCGTCGTCTGTCTGCGGGGGCCTTAAGAGTTAAGGCGGAAGATGACCTACTTTCCTAAGTCGATATTAGTAGTCGAAAGCCTACGATCTTTATATATATGTTTCAGTAGGTACAACTTTTTTTGTAATGTATTCTTTGGGGGCTTGAACAGACTTTATTAAACTTCAGAGTAAGTGGAAAAATGACTGAGTTCATTGAATCTATGCATGCAATATAAATCATGGGAGCACTCTTTAGGCCCATTTGCGCCACAAAATCACTAAATGCATTAAACGCTAAACGTATTTAATCAAACATCATTCTGTCGGCCATCTTTCAACAATTGACACAAACGGAACGATTTTGTTAAAAACGTTGGCCTTTAAACGCATTTAGCGACTTTCTTAATGAAAAAATGTTGTCATTGGATAATATGTGACCTCACTTTTCTTGGCTTACTTCTCATTGGATTTTATTATGAGTGTTATGTAGATGTTGCTCTATTTCTTACTACTTTCTACGTCATGACGAGACTCCGCCTTCGCTACTACTACTACCAGGCCCACGTTCGCACGACCACTTTTTAACTCTCATGGATACGGTCTATTGGATTCTCAACGCTCAGCTCCAAGCCGACAGTTGAAAATCGAGTGCGCGGCAAAAACGTCGCGTTCAAAAAGCGCCCGTGCGCACGTCAGCTGATTCTATGAACCATAAACTATAATCTCATCTATGTAGTAATGTACTATTGTTTTTTAAAAGATATACTCTAGTACATTTGAACATAAACATTCTTGATCTAACCAAAGGATGCAAATTGAAACTACAAAATAAAAAAATCTACTTAGAACAATATCAATAATTTTGTACATATCTTAATTTCCTTTTGATGTCAAGCGATGACTGATGTGGTGAATTGTATGTGAAAAGCTATGCAACCAGCATTCCCTATAGAGTATTTAAAACCACCTCTTTGGAGAATGTTGGCTGATAGCTGTACACTGGTCTTTTGATGAAGATGATCATATGGAGCTGGAATTAATGAACAAAAGGATGTGTGCACATGGCCCTAATGACAATTAATAAAATCAGCCTATTATTTTTCCACTGCAGGGCGACAGCCTCTTCTTATACAGATAAGGAATGAGAATTGATCACCACACTTGCTCAAGACGAGACCTATTATTGGCAATTAAATTAAATATTATATTGCAGTGCTTGCCGGATTAGGGAAAAGGTCTAAGTAAGTCACATGATTCCTTTTAACTTTCCATGCTAAATGTGACAATTATTATGTTTTTTTTAAATCATAGAATTTAAATGTAAATTTAACAGTCTATGAATGATTGCAGTCTTTTAGCAGTTACTTCTATTTAAAACTCACAGTGAAATGAAACTAAGATTTAAAAAAAAAAACATTACTGATAGTTTTGTTTTCATGTATAAAATATAAAAAAATCTGTCCTAATTTATTTTTATTTTATGTTAGTATTTAATTTTGTTCATGTTACTTGCATACTGTGACAATTTTTTCTTATTGTTCTTTTTCTTTCTACCAAATATGAAACAGAGTCGGCAACTATTATCTTATCAATTATGGCCACAGTTGTGTTGAAGTTGATTGATTTTAAACAGCTGACAAAATATAATTTTTGTAGGCTATATTTTCTTTTAATGAATTAATTAGACATCTGTATTTAATATTGTTCCCAAGTCTGTCAATATGGTTAATATTTTCCATTGAAAGCAGAACCATGTTAAATAAGCTACAATAAGGTGATGGATGACAATAAGTGGTCTTACTGTAACACGCCATGTTATGCTCTTTTTTAATTTTTTCTTTTCCAGTTTTTCTTAATCAGCTGATCAGCAGGAAAGTTCCCATATGTTTTATATCATTAGTATTCTTGTCTCAATCTCAAAAATACCTTTAATATTTCTAAATTTTATACAAATTTTTGACATTGTCTCTGAGATGAGATTGCAAATTAAATTTGAACATCTTTAACTACAACATAGTTAATTTTCGATAACAAATTACAGCTTTGTCATGTTTTCGGGTTTAGAGAGCATAAATGCATCTATTTTGGTGTCACACAGTAGGGCTACACAAATAGGGCTCTTGAATATCGTAATATCTTTAGTCTTCACATCAACATGAAATATTTTAGAAAAGCGCAGATATTTTTCCTTTGTCCAGCAGTGGACGTTACTGAATGATGTCATTGCCATTAAATCTTAAAAAAACAAGTGACTGTCTGAAATCTGCTTTATTTGTTGCCTAAGTGAATCCAATTAGAAAATCACTGACTAGTTCAACTAAAATGGTACTATGAATTTGTTTATTTTTGACCATTTCGTTATTAAGTTTTAGGAGAAAATTCCATTATTCTTGATTCTAGTTTAGAAAGAGTTGAGAAATCAATAGGTCCTTCACACAATGAGGGATTGACAATGACCTTTTTTCCATAAAAAAAGATCAGCTGATCACCTATATTTTATTCTATCAAGATAACTGCCAATGATATCATTGTAGAGTATTGAGTAACATAATGATCATATGACTGTTTAAGATTGATATAAACACTTTCATTGCATTCGCATCATTTAGTAGAATTCTCTATATGAACCTACTGTATGTACTCTGTCAGTATGATTTTTAGAATAGACTGCATTTTAGAGGAAGCATCTTTATGATATCTTCGTCCTATAATTCATTGATTTTCTAGCGATTTGCTATTTCTATAAGATTCTGCAGTAATTCTGGTTTAGATTTATGATGTGCGAAATAAAAGGGTAGCAATACTTTTTCTTATAATCTGATGAGAAAATGGTCTCCTTCCTATTGATTATATCACATTTTACAGATTACATCTTCACAGGTAATAAGATGGATTTTAATTAGGCAATTTGCAATGAAAAGATGAAAAGATTTAAAAAGTCACATACTTTTTTGTTGACCACCATTAGTGCTTTTCTTATGTAGTTATGTCAATTTACACCATACATAACACGAATACTGTTTCTAAGTGTTATAAAACGGTAAGTAGGTACCTATGATCAGGTGACAAAAAATTAAGGACATGCCATGACGACAACGTTCATTTCCGATAACGAATTACAATTATTTTGTCATGTTTTTGGCGTTTAGAGGCTACAGTATAGCATCAATTCGTCTATTTAAGTGTCACAATGTCCATCATCAAAGAAAATGGGCCTCTCGAATATCGCCAGGTAAATATCTTTTGGTTGGCCAATATCACAAGTTTAGACCATCCATTCTTAGAAAATCAACCACAACCCTTGTTATTGTAAATAGGGCTGAAAGGCAACATCAAAACGGCGTAACATAGAAACTCAGAAGCAAAATCGATATTTTCATTGATAATAATGTCAGTCATACGACAATAGCCGAAATAGATGATCAAAATTTGGATGTACTCACTCAGACGGGGCTGGGATATGAAGTCCCGGGATACAGCCAAGACATGCTCCTTAGCTGCTTGGTGAGCCGAAAGGGTTGATGCCATTTTTCAGTTTTCACTTTTTGGCAGTCCGCTCAATAAAACAGCAAACTACGCTGCCTCCTCGCCCGAAAACTGACGAATGGATGTATTGTCTATGTTACTTCACGTGCCGTCACGTGACCTATCACAAGGCAAAAATTGCTCTATGGTAATATTATTTCCCCTAAAATCGATAGCCTTTCGACTTTTCCCCTAAAATTAAAAAAAATCTATGTCTGCTTTTGCTAATAAATAAATTTATTCCGTGAAGACAGTAATTTCCATAAAAAGTAGGCTCTGTTTAAACACCAAATGGTATTATTTCGTCGTACTGTCAAAGAAACCAATTTAAAATTAAAAGCATTGACCATTTAGAAATAACTTATTAAGGGCCTTATGCCTGCAACACCCAGTTAGGCAATGTCTATCCTAATCAGTTTTCTAAGTAACTACTCTCGTTTCATCACAGCATGAAATCGCCCGCCCGCCGAGGCTCAAAGAGAACTTTCACCATTCCTTTATCACTAGGGAACTGATAAGTTACGCATTACTTTTAGGAGTGACCTAATGTTAGTAAAAACAAGCAATTTGATTAACAAAATACTAATAACATTTTATTTGATCACTTTGTAGCTGCCAAACCATTAAATTTGGCCTGGCAAAACCGGCAATATTTTCAAATGTAAAATTATGGCCCGTAGTTATTACGTTAACATGGGCAACTGATTGGCCTGTTGATTTTGCATACCGTTAAAACGGTGAGACATGTAGCACTATGAAATGTTATAAACACCTTTGTAAACATATCATGTTTCTGGCAAATCAATATTCTATTCTATAACCTTGGCTGACGACATTGTTCCAAAAGTGATGCAGGTTGTTAAACTATTAAAATGTGTAAGAAGATGTCAATGGTATAAGAAGATGTCATTCTATTCCATAAAAAACTTGCATTTAAAAACCACGGATTGGGAAAACAATTTTAGGTTTTTATATGGAATTTACTAAATCGCTACTCGCAGTCCTGACTTGCTAGCCTCTAAAGTCCTTGCTGGTATCACCACCTATTAGGCACAAATGCGTATTAGGTACAAATGTGAAAAAAACAAAATTGTTCAGACGTATATTTTAGAAAAGACTCACTTACCACTAAAGAGGGAAAAGCAATTTGGTATGGCAACACAATTAAAAAACTACTTTTTAATCCATCTATTGTATCTATGGATTTGACGCTACCATTTTAACTCACAACCAAATTCACCATGAATTGGATTTCATAATTTTGATATTTGCTTACGTTTGCGGAAAAATTATTTGCAGTTCTACTAGGATGTGGAGGAGGATAAATGATAGTGGTGCCGATTCTCTTGTCGCAAAATTCTCTAAACTAGACTAAAAATCACAAATTTTTTGTTTATATCTGTGAAACGACGATTTCTCATTCTGAAATAGACTAAGGTGACACAACTTAACTATATTTTTAACCGACTTAAAAAAGGAGGTTCTCAATCCGACTGTTTTTTTTTTTGTAAAATAAAATTATTATTCACTTTTTAGTTGTGGCACCTTCCCCACACAAATTCGTATACCACTATTTGCTATGTAAATAACAGTGACAGAACGTTATTATAACATCAAAAATGTACACTAACTGGAAAAAAATACATAATATTATTGAAGCTAACTGAAATACTACAGAAGCAAAGTTAATACAATTTATATGGACCACCCCTGAGGCATACCCTATCTTAAAAAAAAAAAAATTTGTAACTCGTTCCACAAATGGCTGGAGATATTGCGTAACAAAAATACACTAAAAATAAAAGACGAATTCAGAACCTCCTCCTTTTTGAAGTCGGTTAAAAACCAGGTACCTAGCGGTTTTAGTAGGTACCAATTATGACCACGCGCCAAAAGATCCTTATACCATCATTATGTAACCACATAAACAAAACAGGAGATAAAAAAACCACTTGCTCACTTCAGATGTCACTGCTTTCCAACGTCCAAGAATTTGACAGCTAGCTGTAACTATCCATACATTTTTCGTAAGTCGTAAACAAGCGACTTCTTTTACGCATAATTAATTAATATTCCCCGTTGCGCAGCTATTGACTGCAAAAACACGGGGACCCATGTATTTGCCAAAGACGTTAAAAGATAATACGTACGTAAGTTAATACGTACAAATATGAGGAAATAGTTTTTGACGACCTAGTCAAACTGAAAGTAATCATTTTTAATATCTAACTGAGTATTAACCAATCTTTTCTTAGTCACTTTCCTTGAAATGTTAATGACACACTCTTGCCCCACTTTTAGGCTTAAGCTTTACTCGCCTTAACGCTTTGAGCCACAATTAATTTTATTTTTTTTATTTTAATTTTTTAAGTTTCTCATCTGGAGGAGACTGGTGGCCTCCAGTTTCTTTACAATTTGGGACACAACATCTAGACATTTCCTCAATAATTGTCTCTAATTATGAATTCATTACTAATTCCATACAAAAACTGCTTTGTTATAGGCATGTGTGCTACTAGCGCCACTTTGACCATAGATTATTCACTTATATTGAATTGACAGTTATCAGCCCCATTTAGGGATGTCGGAAATGCAATAAAGTATGGATATATATTGTATCGATATTTTTTGAAAATATCGATATTGATATTTTTATTAAATACTATCGATATATCTGTATGATTTGACAGAGAATATTGGCGCTCTAAAAATTAATTTATTTGGCCTAATCTACTTCAATCATCGTACATTAATATCACGAGAATGTGATGTCTGGGTTTAAAATAAATATTTCATCCTTTTATTTTTTAAATAGATAAATAATATTATAAAATATAACCACTGCACAGACTAATTAGTCTTAACCACTGTTACATTATAAAATCTATGGGATTACGCATTTCTTTTAACCGACTTCAGAAAGGAGGAGGTTATCAATTCGGATGTTTATATATTTTTTTTCATGTATGTTCGGGCATAACTCCGTCACATGTAGACGGATTTGCAAAATTCTTTTTTTGTTTGAAAGAGTATACTTTTGAGGTGGTTCCATTGTCACCAAGTCAGAATCTGATGAAGGGATCCCATGGAAATCGAGTGAAATCCTTAAATTTTATAGGCACACCTATAGCGATTTGGGTATTTTTTATAGTTACTCGTGCATTTGCTCTCGGAAAGCACCATTCCGTGAAGTGGAACTGATGATGAAGACCAGAGGTGGCCACCGGAACTACTCAATAATAAGTATTTCACGGGTTGCGATTCGATTATCTTAATATGGTTGCTAAGCAATTTTTGCTCCTCACAATGCATATGGTGAAATGGAGCTGATTGTGGCTTCACCATCAGCTCCAGCCCTTTTTCAGGAGAACTCCTCAATAATTAACGCATCGGAAAATGGAATATTTTGTAAAGGCTACAATTTAAATGCTCACCAAAATAATTTTTAGACCCTAAGACTAAGTACCAAGTAAAATATGTTAACTTCAAATAAAATAAACCCACTCTATACCGAGGTGCCTAAAGAACAACGTTTTAAGTTCCAAAATAATTATATACTCATCAAAATAATTGTACGTGTTGTATTTACTCTACCAAACCTTTTGCCTACCAAAATGGATGAATGCTCACCAAATCTTGTTTAAGTTGCTCACCAAAAATAAGTTTGCTTCAAAATGTAAGGGTGGGATAGGATGCAAGAGCGAGCGAAGCGAGCTCGGGACTTGGGGCACCCCGACTCGGACAGGTTAGGTTAGAAGAAGGAGCCCCGCCAAGCGGGGCTCCGTCGACTACGCCTTATAAATAAAAAAGGAAAATAGGTTAATTTCTAGAATACTTTATGAAACACAATTTGGTGAGCATTTATCCATTCTGTTGGACACAATTTGGTGAGTATTTCGAAATTTGTGGTAGTAAAATAGTTACTTTTCTGATAGGCATTTAAACACAAGCCTTTTGTAAAAGGTGATGAGCAGTTGACATTAGGCTATTGTAACTTAGATAAATTAATAACTGAATCACTAAAAAGTGAAAACTAAAAAAGTTTTTACAAATAAAAACAACCAACTTCAAAAAAGACACTACGTAGTGAAAAATAACTTTAATTTCGGAAGTCGGTGGCAAAAAACTAAAATACAGATCCAAGGACACCGACTTTAGAAATTAAAGTTATTTTTCACTACGTAGTGTCTTTTTTGAAGTTGGTTGTTTTTTTTTGTAAAAATTTTTTTTTTTGTTTAACGGTAAGTTCATAATTTGTGTCTGCATACGAATAGGTTAAGCTAGCTATAGAAGACCTCGTTAGGTTACACAGATACACATACTAGTAGATACGGCAATGTGTCTGTTGTAAATTGTTTGTGGAACTTGTGGAACAGGCGAAATAGGCGGGAACCGTTTTTTCGGAGATCTGCGGGGTAATAATTTGTAAAAATTGAATTGTAATATTTATCGAATATGTATATAACCAAACGTGCAACAAAAGTCACATAATCTATGGTTCCTCGCTAAGTGTATCCAGCACCCTAATTACTTAACACACTATCTATCACAATCTGAATCATTTTGAAGCCTATTGCTAAGTCATATGAGTCATATAGAAGCAAAAGCAGCAACATTCACTTTTACTGAAAAGGCAGTAGACATCTTTTTTTGTTTACGTTGCATGTACCAATTTTTAGTTACATTATGTTACAAGAATAGATGAATGATGATGATGATGATGATGATGATGAATGATGATAGAATCAGATATTGTAAAACAGAATTCCCTAAGAAACACTACATTTACCAAAATAAAGTAATACATTTAGGATGTTGCTGTTTTTGCATCCAATGTGTGGATAATGCTGCTTTTGCGCCATTCTTAATTGGATGTTGCTGGTTTTGCACCAGTCAATCATGGATATTGCTGCATTTGTAATGACTGTTTTTGTTGATGTTTTACTGTAATAATCTTGATACTTAGGTACTTATTTTTTTCAAAAATCTTCAGATATTCCTTTTTACTAGGAAATATTATTAAGCGAATTTATTAGAAATAAAAAGATGTAACGCTATGATTATGAATTTTAATACTTAGGTTTTATTTTTGTATTATGGTAATAAATAAAATTTAAACTTTTTTTATCGTACACTGTTTATTGTTCTAATCATCAATTATTTAATAGGTATTATTCTTATATAAGTTTCAGTTTACTTATTTCTTATTATTCACACATGCATGTCATCAATTTCTTCATTTGGCTCACACAATTCTTCGTTATTGTCACCGTCTTCACCCTGTTGGTTACTATCCTCAGTTTGGTCATCATTATATTCTTGTAGTAACTCTTTGAAAAATTTCAAATTTTCGTTTAGGTGCCAATCGTTACCCCAATGGCTTCTTAGCAAGGTTAGTGTATCTTTTTTTTTTGCGGCAGTTAATTTGTTGGAAGGACGTATTTTTTCTGGATTTATCATAGCGCTTTTTTTTCCTGGTTTACAAACATTTTTGCTAACTCCATCATCGGATTTATAATGTAAATGCCCTTGATTCAAAATATTTCCGGGTCTCTTCGAACGTTTTAAAATGAAACGTTTACACTGTTTAAATTTGAAATGCCAGTTGCTCACAGGTTTAAAAACTTCCTGTGAAGCTGTTTTCCAGTCAAGGACTTCGCAATCAGTAGCTCCCAAGGTAGTGACAGTACTAAAGTTTGAAATAATGTCCAAGTATTTTTGGGGGCTATTTATTTCTTCGTGGAGCCGGACTTCCTTTTCGATCTTAGCGAATACCCTGTCAGGTGGTATGTAAGAATGTCCAACTACTGGAAACACTAGTTCAATTTGTTTAACATTTTGAGGAGCTTCTGTCATCCATTTAGCTAACATAGCCAGCATAATAGTATTTTTGTTCTGGCCTGCACAGCCATCAGCGACAAGTCGAACTATTTGACAAGAAGAGAAGTCTGTGTTTTTCAGTCGGTGATACAAGGCTGACGCAATTTCGTTAGCAGCTTTGGGAAAAACATTTTCTGTCCAACAGTAGGCAAACACGTTTGTAGGAGTTAACTTGCTTTTTGAAGAGCCCTCCACTATTGTGAAGTTAAACAAATAAATATTTCTCAGGTAGTATGCGACTTGGTCAGGAAGTTTAAGCAAATTTAAATTTTTTTCACAATCAAATGAAAACGTCTTTAGGTTTGGGTTTTCTTCTCTGACTTTTTCAAAAAATGCTTTAGCTCTCAATTTGTGTAATCTTTGAGAGATCATTAGTTCGTTTCGTGCTTGAGAATCATTTTGGTGACCGATTTCTGATGAAAATCTCAAACAAGTGGCACAAACGTCTGTTCTTGGAGTACCGAAGCCGAGATTGTAGTTACTATTGAATATGTGTCGAAAGTAGGATTTTTTTACTTTTAAATCATGACTAGTTTCTATATTGTATTGCTTCCATAATTTATTAATGGACAATTCCGATGACAAATAATACCTCTTGGTATTTCCTCTGCAGTAATGAGGTTCTTGGCATGGAATTTTATTAATAAATCTTTTAATAGCTTCGCGTTTGTGCAGATATTTATTAGAAATACGGTCACCTCCTCTTTTTTCTGTTAAAAGTTGTCCGGTTTCAAAGTATGTCTTCATAATACTTTGCACTCTATATTTAGTGATTTGTAAAACTGTCAAAAAAAATTTTTGGCATACTTGTACTTTCTTCTTTGCAGATTTACAGTAAATGTAATATTTGGTTTGAAATTTTTGCATCGAATATTTTGAATTAGCAGAACGGCGATGACGCATTACTTTTTTTGGTTGGCAATGCTTTAAGATAAAAGCATCCTGCTTCAATTTATTGGGTTCTGCATAAAAATTGACAAAAAATTGCTTAACGTCGGTCATTGCTATAGACATGCAATTAAAAGTCTTTTTGTGACGACACAGCAATCTCTTTGGGAGAGTTACAGCAGAATACCTAAAACAAACGTAAAAGTAAGTAATTGCCTAAATATCACAAAAAACATACCTATAAACTTGTCTATGGTGTGGTATGGTGGCAACGAAAACACGATAGTGAACACGACCATGACCGAAATTATAAAAAACCTATATGATCAAAATTATCTGAACGTACTGTAACTCCAACCATCGGTTTAGTAAATTAACAGTATTATTTAGATAAAATTAATAAAACGAGATTATTTAGCTAGAAAAAATAATTGAAATTATCAAGATTATCTAATTTACTTCAACTTACCGCTTTAGCTTCGCCTGGTACCTCTTCCATTTTTCGGGTTCTGCCTTTCTCTTTCGACTGTTTTTATTAGCACAGGGGCTAGGAAACCATTCCATTTTTCAAGTTTTATAACCTTTTTGTCAATAATAACACTATTTACGCTTTAATTTCACTGATTTAGGAGAGCAAAATACACAGAACCACCGTTGCACCGTTGGTTCGAATAGTGACACCTGATTGGTCAAAGAAGGATGTTGCTGTCTATGCCGCAACTACGTAGGTATGTTGCTGGTTTTGCTACCAATCTCAATTTAGAACCTCTATTTTGTATAGGATGATGATGGTTTTGAAACGATTTTAATATTCGGTCAAGTAAATTTGACGGAATACTACCATACTGCATTAAAAGTTGCCAAAATGAAAAAATGGGATGTTGCTGCCTTTGCTTTTATATGACTCATATGTTCGAAAAATTTGTCTGCTCAACAACGTAAATTAATGTTGTTGAACTGTCAAAATGAAACCCATTCCTAATGTTAGTTTAATAGGTATTACCCCGCTGGTTGAATAATATTTCCCAATTTTGGGAAGAAAGTGCTATCTCGAGATCGTTCGGGGGAATATAAAAAAGTGGGTAAACATTGGGGAGTTCTGTTTCCAATATTAGACCATGGTAATTTCAAGTCAGTCAGTCGTAATCCTGTAAAAGCATGAAGGGTGGTTTTTCTTTCAAAAACATGCACTGAATGAAACTAGTAACTATCCTACTAATAATATTATAAATGTGAAAGTTTGTGAGGATGGATGAATGGATGGGTGGATGGATGTTTGTACTCTTTCACGCAAAAACTACTGAACGTATTTGGAACACAGATAGTTTATAACCTGGATTAACACGTAGGATATTTTTTTATCTTAGTAGTTCATTTCCGTAGAATAATTTCCGACCTCCACGCGGGCGAAGCCGCGGGCAAAAACTTATAATTATTACAAATCTGTTGCAATCAAAGAGAGTCTTTGCAATGTAACAGATTGGAACAGGCTGTTATTTTGGAACCGTTATTTCCCTGGAACTGGAACAGATGAAACAGGTTTCTAATTTGACCATGTTACAGACATTAACCACAATATTCAAACACAATTTCTTTGCGGCGGCTTTCGTTGTTCTATGGGAAGCGCGCGCTCGGATCGGAGCAAGATCGGAGCGTTATGTATTCTAAATCGACGTTTACATCGATAGGGAAGGCAGCCGTCAAAATGGCGCTGTCGTCGGTAACTAGTTCCCAAAACAAGCTAATAATGTAAGGCGTGAGGTGGATTTTATTTAGTTTTGCAAAAATGACTCGTTTTTGTGTTCCTCAATGCTCGGAAACTGGAGTCTATAATTTCCCGAAAGACCTAAACTTAGAAGATTGTTGCCTACAGCTAATTCGCAGTTTTAAGTAAACAAAATTCGAGGGTTGCAAACATTTTATAGATAGTGATTATGAGGAAATAAGCAATAAGTATTTAAAGTACTGACTTTTTTCATGTCGATTAAATATTGATTTAAATGATTAAGATTACCGAAAATAACAAAGCAGTGGAATAAAACCAAACTTATGAATGAACACAAAAATACGAAATGGAATGTTTATTGGTAGGCCGTAGGGACCTCGCTATGGACACGCCATCTACAATTAGCTGTGACCTACCTTACCCTTCGTAAAAGTCAAAAAATAAAAATGCGACTTTGACCATCAATATCTCCAGAACCAGTGGATTCCCAGGTATGGTCTACTGGAAAAAAATATCCAAATAAGGAAGAGGAATATGTGGCTTTCGGCTACGGAAAGTGTCTTTTTACACCCGATATAGTAGATATATGAGTATATACTCTTTGTTTAAATCATAGAGGATATTACGTCTTCGGCGGAATGGCGGAATTTAAAAAAAAACAGACTTTAGTTATAAACATTTTTATGTAGTCTTTGTTTAGAAATATAAGTATTTTATTATTTAGTTATACAAAAGCTTTACTGGAATGTCTGTGTGTAAACACGTGCCCAATGTGACAAGCCGAAATTTCAGTAGATTAGGTGCCGCGCTGGGTAGTGCAAAGTTGAACAGAAGTTATTTTACGTACACCAACTCATTGTCGCAGCCCCTGGATAGGAAGCCCGAATTTGGGACTGCCGGTCAAGCGTTTGAGAAATATTTAAAATCGGGTAAGTAAGTAAAATAAACCTTGTTTTGCTGTTACCTAATATAATATGAATGTATAGTCCTCCAGACCGAATTTCGGTCATGGCGACCGATCTCAGAGGTGACCAACCTTCGGCGCGGGAGATATTACAGTGCACAAGTGTGTGCGCAGACACAGGTGTACTCTCTCTTCCCTCACCACATAGTCCGATGGGATGGCAATTCGACACGACCAGAAAGAGATCAGGCGCAGGGCCAACGGCTTAATAATAATACCGCCGTATCTCTACGTTGACGTCGTGGTGGGGCTTGCGCGCTCCTGAACTCTAGGTCTGTACCGGTAGAGTTTACTTTGCTGAAACAGGTCTAGGGTGAGGAGCCAGACCAAGAGAGATACAGGAACCCGCAGGGCAGCATGTGGCGAGCTGTTGGGCAGTAGCGACCCCACGGACCCTGTCTCCCGGGAGAAGTCTTGTTCCTCACCTCTGGCTTGCCTTTATTGGCCGGCTGGAGTGAACAATGACGAGGAACAGAGCTCCCACCTCTTTCTTGCCTTTATTGGCTGGCTTGAGTGGAGATTCGCAAGAGCAAACGTGCTCGGAGGAAGGAAGTATTTCAGTAAGTGCTGGTAGGGATCTTGACCATCTTCCGGGCTCTGGGATTGTTCTGATAGCCGTGGAATACCTCTCCACTCCTCAAGCACCTCAGGAAGTGTTGCCTCCTTGTCGCTACGTCACTATGTGCTAGCGACGGTTTCCGGGGGCCCATTATTGAGTGTGCAAGTCACCCCCTGCCATTTTATCCGTGTATTTTATATATAAAACATTGGTCAGGCAGGGGCCATAGCCGTTCCATAGTTCTTGGTAACCAGTCCATCTTAGCCACAGAAACCCATAGTTTAATAATTATTTTTGTTTCCATATCCTGCAATAGTCCAACACCTACCGGGGATTGTCCTTGAGTGCACTTGTACAGTGCATACAGGGATAATCGTCGGTTGGTGCCTCATTCCATTTAAAATTGTCTAAGGGGCCTCTGCGAGTTGGCTTCGGCCCCTCGTACGCCTTCCAAAGGACCGGGATCTCATGACCCCGAGCTATGTTAACATATAAAAATAATAATAATAATAAAACTTTATTTCACAAAAACACAGATTTAAAATGTTTCAAGTAAACACAATTTGAATGAGCTTAGGTAGTAACACAATGCAATACAATCTAGGAACTGAAATCTGTACACAATATGGAAAACCCAGATGACTTAGTGCTCATAATGCTCATATACACGAGGGGAGCGCGTCGACGGCTGCAGTTGCCTCTGCCGATGCCGTTGACGCGTGCCGCTCGGGTGTATGAGCACTTATGTGCTTTCCGAGATACGGGGGTATCGCACCGCCAACTTCCAAACTTTATTGCAGTATCGGGTTAACCTTGACCATAGAAACCATTTCGGTTCTGAGAAGCATGGCTCTACGACGCACGTAGGCGTAGTCGATGAAGCCTCGCTCGGCGGAGCTTCTATTTACGAATGGTTTAAAAAATAAAACCACGAACGGGATGGATCCCGCCGTCCCCTTCGAACCTAACCTGTCCGAGTCGGGTTGCCCCAAATCCCGAGCTCGCTTCGTTCGCTCTTGCATCCTAAGTTCTAAATGGATCCCTTCGACATTATTTTTATTACGACAAACAGCTGGTCGGAGACAAAAAACACCGGAAGCTTTTAGCCTTATATTTAGGTGTTCTATACGATAGAATCGAGAAACTAACGAAATAAGAACACAAGTATTTTTGATAAAAAAATTTCAAGACGTCATCAGTAAGTTAATAAAATATTCGAAGGCCTATTTCTCGGAAACGGTGCGTCGTAGCACTAGCACATCCTTCTCAGAAGCTAAATGGTTTCTATAGACAAGGTTAACCTGATACTCCACTAAAACTGGCACATTTACGGGTTTTTTTTAAATTAAGTCCTCGCTCCATAGCGCCCCTTTTTTTTTGGTGGGATATCATCAAATAAATTC
The DNA here is from genome assembly GCA_917490735.1 of Dryobotodes eremita. NCBI lineage: Eukaryota > Metazoa > Arthropoda > Insecta > Lepidoptera > Noctuidae > Dryobotodes > Dryobotodes eremita. Next base: position 18,280,288 of record OU823264.1, on the reverse strand, counting down.
TCCCGCTCTGGGCGAAGCAGGAGGGCGTGTCAGGCTTTTACTGACTAAAACCCACCGTGTTCCTTCAGTTGCCTGTGTGCCAGGGCTACGGTAACCCTTTCGGAAAAACCCGGGACCCTGACCTCTTTGAGGCGCGCGTGGAACACAATGCGCCATCGACCCGGGCCTGGTCCTTACCGGACGGCGAGCTACTCATTGCTCGCCGTCCGCAAGCCCGCGCCTACGGTGGCCGGGAATCGGCTTGGGATACGCGATGTTTAGGGCGTCTCCTCCTGCGGCGACTAGGGGCATGAGAGCGCAACGATTGCCTCACTCACGCGCTCCGCCTCCTCCTTCGCGAGTATTACTGCTTCGCAGAAGGAAGCGACGGCTGCTCTGCCCTCTCTCTCCTCTTTCTCATGGCCTGGACCAGGGCCGGACGCGAGAAATCGCCGCCACCGATCGCCTCCGCGAAGACACGGCGGTGCTCCGCCTAAGCCAGGCAGACCTCCACCGTATGCTCCACCGTCTCCTCCGGGCGATCCACACAATGGTACACCCTGGCGTTTCCTCCCGCCTGATGCAAAACAGGAACCTCCCAAAAAAATCGTATCTGGTGAGGACTTGCATCAGGCGGAAGGTGAGGACGCCGTGGCGCCTCTCAATCCACTTCTCAAAGAGGGGCTTACCGGCAGAATTGTGGCGTGCCCGTTCATAGCGCTCCTAAGTCTACACTTCAACCGCACTTTGTCAGCCACTATCACTGTCAGATATTAGCAAAACAAAATGAGACCCCCTCGGCTTTCTCAGTTTATGTAGTTACACAACTAGGGTTGCCAACCCTACTATGTAACATAGTATCCTACTGTATAATGCCTACTACATTATAAAAAATAAAACAAAAATTGGCGAAACTACTTTATTTTCGATGAAAATTTAAATAACATTATTTTACTAAAATAAGTTTAAACGAAACGCAGCCGCAATCTTTTTTGAATTTTGTATTCAGAAAGAAATCAGTAAGTATGGTAAAATTCTGGCTATTTCTCTTTCTGACCAAAAATATGTTGCTAAATCTACTGCTGAAAAAATGACACCAAATGTTGCTCAGTGATTCTGAGTTTTATAATATTTTTCAAATAACTATCGTTTGTTCTTTCTATAACAGCAACTTCAGCTTTAACTGAGCGCATTTTTTCAGTGATAAATACAATATGGCGCGATGAGTGCAAAACGGTATTAATCTCTTAAAAGGTGAATTAAAGGTTTTTTGTAACCGAAATTTATTTTAATAATAGTTATGAGATATTTGTTTATTTTTTTCTGGTGTTTGTGATACAATGATTTTTTTCATTAGTACAGACACCAAAGATACACTTGTTTCTGATTTTTTTTATTTTTACTTGAAAAATTGTTTTGTGTGAACGGTAAATGTGTTATTTTTTCTGAAAATATTTTTTTTTATTATTATTTATTTATTAAAAAAAAACCTGTTATGAAGGCTCAAAGTAGCAAAAAGCATGCATTTTTTGTAAACATACAGACCTACTATTTTTTTTTCGCCATCTACTATTTTTTTTACAGGCAATGGCTGCGAAAATACTAGGTACCTATACTTGATATTTTTTTAAATGGCAACCCTTATGTCCGATGGGATTTCGAACTTTCATTCCCTATTACCTATTTAGGGGATGAATATTCAAAACTCTGTCTTGTGCTCACTTTCGTATTTTATGGAACTCTAGACTCGGCGGCTTAGGCCGTGCGTTTTCTGTTAGTGAATGCATGAATGAATTTAAGATACAAAAAGAATATTATTATAATTATACACTATCTACTACAACATGGGCCTCGCATCTGGCAGGATAATTTTTTGGGGGTTGTGCATTTTCAATTTCACATAATGCTATTCATTATTATTATAGCGAGCGCAGCGAGCTAGAAAAATTTCGCACCCCGTGACCCCGCCTCGGAGTGGTTAAGTTTTCTTTAAAAAAATCATACGAGGAGATACTTTGTCAACTTAGGTAGGTATGCAGAAAAGCTTGACAATTACAACAATGTTGACAAGAAAGAGCGAAGCGAGCTCGAAAATTTTAGCACCATATGTAAGGGGCCGCCAACTGCTTTATACTGCCCATACAGCCATATCAAGTAGCGGTTACGACATAACTCGACACTTACTGTGTCGTAACGGAGCTTTTTTGTAACATTGTTTCGTAGCATTACGTTGTCGTGTCGACCTGTGTTTCTACGCCGTTTCGAAAAGTGGGGAATAATCGTAACAGTAACTTTCAGTCACACTGCGTCCGTCGCCGTGTCGACACATTGCGACTTATTTGTGCTCACTTCTACCGCGCATTCAATCATTCATTCGTCGTCGTTCTTCTACTTGTCATTTTTTATTAGTATTTCGTATTTATTTTTTGTGGATGTCATTAAATCTTCGCCGCCATCACAAAAAAATATGTAAGTATAAAATTTGGTTCTGGGATATTTTAATCGTTCGAAAATACTCTGCAAAATTAAATTCATCGTGCAATTTGATGTTATTTAAACAAATTCACCGATGCGCCCTTATAATTATATAAAATAATTAAAATGTTCCTATTATTGTTGCTGTTTTCCATAAAAACATCTACAAAAAATCGTATTTTCGAACAATGCAGAAGGTTTTATTGATACAGTTTATATAAATTTAACAAAAGTTTTTTCCAGAAAACTGATATATTAAGTAATTATGCAAAATTAAGTGAAAAAATATTTATCTACTTGGGACAATAAATCTCAACACAATGTTTCGTAACTGTGTTTACAAGTGTTGAGACTGGTTACAGTGGGACAGTTTTCACAAAATGGAGTTTTGTTATTTTTAAGTTTGCAGTGGTTCTCAACATGCCGTACAAATTGGTTTTTACAAAAAATGGGCCAAATGATGAAGTATCTGCGGTACCTGAAGGGTGGGTGGAAGGAACATATTTATACTAAAAAAAAAGTGAGATTGAATCACTGAGAAGCAACGAAAACAGCATACCAGACAAATTAAATGCAGACTGAAATTAAGTGATATTTGTTCATTTGAAGAAACATTTATATGGTAAGATTGAAAAGGTTTCGCAAAGAAATTAAACATTTTTTTAATACCTTTGATTTTTATTTCTCCCTGGATCAAAATTACATACATACATAGGTTAAATGCTCTAAGACCAATACTTTCCTTATCCCATAATGACAATGTTGTTTGTCCTGGGAGTTTGTAATAGACTTCTGCTATCTTTTGGCAAAAAATTCATATTTGGAATATCACTTAATTAATATTCCTAGTAATTCATTCAAAGCGTTTTGGCGTATTTGATGCTGTAGTGCCCATTGTTGAATTTTAGATTTAAAAGAAAATTTTATGCCGTCATCCAGATCAACGATATCAGAATTTGATGATTCATTATCATCGTGAATTTGATAATATTTGTTTAAGTGAATCCATGTCGTCTTCTACAATAACCGAATGTCGGGACATGTCAAATAGTTCTGCGGTATTGACTTGATTTGTCATAAAATCAGATGAAGTGGATTTAAAATCTATATTTCCAGTTTCTTGACGTGAAGTAGAAGTCTTCATATTTTCCGAATTAGTTTCTTGACTTACGTCACTTGAGTTGGACGGCAGTTGAAGCGTATTTTCTGAATAAGGTTCTTGACTTACATCACTCGAGGTGGAGGGCAGTGTAAGCGAATAGTCTACAAGAAATTTAAAACAATGGCTGTCATGATTTTACGAACAAATCTATTTATCAATGAAAAATCCTTACCTGTATGTCTATTTTCTGAACTCTATCTCATCTTTACTTTTCTGTAAAAGCTCGAAGATAGACGGAAACGATTGGGTTGCTTATGGTTCATTGTTATGAAAAAACAATAATTTTCTTAACCACAGCATCACTGAGTAAATATGTTGAGAACCACGTCTGCATTTTCTGTTTGGTCAAATCCAACACTTTACTGTCGTTACCGTTACTACACTTGTGTTATTGCAAAATTTATTGCAATTTAGTTTCGACAATGTGTCAACAATTTAATTTTAATATTTACACATAAATTCAAAGTAAACACAATGTGTCGAGAATTAATTTAGAAACATTTATGTCGGAACTTGTCGAAATAGGGACCACACATAGTTACTGTAACATTTTTCAGTGCAAAGTGTTGACGCCGTTACTACACGCTGCAATCAAAATCCATATAGTTATTAAGTTTAGTAATAGTTACGACACTGTTACAAACCTGCAAATTTTTTAAAATTTTGCGACCGAAAATGGTTGTATGGGTGACTACATACAGACATCAAAAGTGTCTAGGGATTAAGGTACCTAATTAAAAAATATATTTTATTGCCCTATTGAAATGAAATAAAAATGTTTATTTAGATTGGTTAAATAATTCGACGAAGTACTCTCTGCCTTTACATTAATAAAGACTCCGCTATTTTTGCTTATGCTGGATTTTTCACTTTAGTTAATCCTGATATTAAAATGTGATAAAAAGATAAAACTAAAGTTTTCAGAGGTTTTTATTGCGTAAAATTGTCAATTAATAGTCTGATTTCACATTAATTAACGTTAACGCGTATAACAAACGCAGCGGTTCGGCATAGATGCAATATGAGTTCATCATATTGTTCATATTGTTCATCCAAATGACGTTGCAGAATGGCCGCCCACGTCCGTTGTAACAGGCGAAAAAGATTTTCTGGTGTGTGTACGGCATCCATTTGGCAGAGTTCTTCGATTGAGCTGGCTATAGTAGGGCGGTGGTATTAGCTGCGGCAAGTGTGTTTGCAACGACTCTGGCATTGTGTGGACGTGCATTATCTTTATCATGCTGTCATGCATAAGCAGAAAGAAGCACCAAATTGGGTCCGCAAAGGAATGACAACATCTAAATACAATCGTTTCAGCGTAAATCTGTGCATTGGGATTGCCTCTGATCCAAATCAGTTCGGTTCTTCCACCGATCCAAATACCCGCCCATATCATGATTGTTCCACCACTGTATGCATAGTACTTCGTGACATGATTTTAATCGTTCTTGGCGTCCAAAGGTCCTCCAATACCGTGCACGTCTAGTATCTGGCCTCATACCAAAACGAGATTTGTCAGAAAAACACGAAACGCCACTCTTCTTCTGCCCAATTTATGTGTTCACGAGCCCATTGTAACTGGGCTCTGCGATTGCGGGGCTTAATAGGTGGTTCATGTAGCGGCCTTCGGGGACGGAGATTGACTTCATACTAGCGATTTCCATTGGTTTGATCGCTTGTTAACATCCCTGGGGGCCTAGACAAAATCCCTTTTCTGTAAGCGTTAACGCCAACGGAAATTCAAATTGTATGGAGTTGACATTTGCTTACCACGTGACATTACGTATCTTTTCCGCAGGTAATGTCATTGCCATACATTTTGACGTTAGCGTCTGGCGTTAACGCTATCAGAAAAGTTTATGTCTAGGCCTACTGAAGAGTTATGAAACCTCGTAACCAACATCATCGCGGTCATTGTATGATTTCGTCGAGCAGTAGTAATTTGTATATAACGGTCTTGTCTGCATGTGGAAATGCGAGCTCGTCCTCCATGTCGCTCTGCCACGCTGCCAGTGATGCGGTAACGTGTTCAAAGTCGACTTATAACACACTGCGTAGTGCCCAGAGCGATTGCCCCAGCACGTTGCCGAGAATCAGCTTCTAACATTGCCACGGCTCTGATAATTTATTTTCGGCTCAAATGGTGTCTTCTGCGATTTGGCCTCAAACCCGTTGTAGGATTCTACAGAAATACGACTTGACAGAAGATTTCATCTTTTGACCCTTTTCAAACGACAAAATTTACTAAAAAGTATTCATAGGAGTCAAAAAAATATAATTAAAAAAAAGTACTAAATAAAACTTACATTAAGCTAGAACCTTAATATTTTCTTAAAAGCTTGCGGCTTATCTTAAAGTGTAAGAAAGAGGTTCAGGCCTCAAGCTTTTAAGAAAATATTAAAGGTCTATGTTAACGTAAGTTTTATTTAGTACTTTTTAATTCATTAAAAGCTTGTTTTTAAGAGGTTTTTACTTACATTTTATTTTGTACTTTTTAGAATTAGAATTTGGTTTAATATCCGTTCTATCACCTTCTCTTGAAAGGCACTTGTAAAGACAAATCCAATGAACCCAAACACGCTTTTACACGAGTTATGGTGTGTAGTCATCCGAGTTGCACTATCCAAATCATGCCGTACTTTAGAACGGGCTATCATCATAATTTAATGAGTATTATACAAAATTTCATGCCTGTGCTGTTGAGTGTTGAGGAGTTCCATCGACTGAAGCCAATCCTGGGTGCAGCAGCCAGGTCATGGTGGACTTTAGAAGGAACTACCATAATTAAATATGTAGGTATTTTCAATTTTCGTATCTGTACCGTTGACCGTTGGAGTTCCTTCGTCTGGAGCCAATCCTGGGTGTAGAATCAGGTCATGCATCTTAAAAATGCATTTTCTTCGAAACAGAATCAACGTGTGAAATCTCAACTCCGTAGGACAAGAGGAAGTGGTTTTAATTCAGCTTGCAAGATTTGACCCGAACATACATACAAACATAATTACATAAAAACATTTTAAGTTAAATAAAAGCTTCTAAAAACTGGATTTTTAGTCACTAGCAAAATCGTGCATGATCTCTAGACACTTTTGATGTGTGTATGTAAATGTGAATTTTAAAATCATCACCTATTTTACCCTCTTGGGGGATGATTTTACAAAAAGGCTGGAACACGAATTCTTTATTTTTTAACAAAAGCATAAATTGGAATTTTTATATCCCTCACTTAAGAAATGCTGGGTTTCCCATACAAACTTTCATTCCCTATATCACCGGGGCTTTGGGCTTATTTTTGAGACCAAAAGTAGCCTATGTCCTTCCTCAGGATGACATCTTTCTCCTTGTCAAATTTTATCGAAATCCGTTCAGTGATTTAGGCTTGAAAATTTAACATACATACAGACAGAGTTACTATCGAATTTATAGTATTATATAGTATGGAAGTATTCCCGTGTTATTTTCTGTGGTTCCCGTGGCATAATTTACGACTACCGCGCGGGCAAACTCGCGGGCAAAAGCTTAGTTAAAATACGCTTTCCATTTTTCCAGGACAAACGGTGTTCTCACAAGGCGCGGCAGCGACACCAGTGCATCTGCTCGATGCCATGACGTGCGTCGGCCTGCAAGGTGGCATGAAAGACATCATGGTTGTCCATATGCACACTGAAAAGCCAGCTAAATACGTCGCTCCAGAATGTAAAAAAGTCTTCAGGTTAAGTTATCAAATCAGGCGTTACTTTGCGACAATGCAAACAGTAAAATGTTATGCAAAAATATTTAGTTTCAATTCCGCAAAAACTACCTAGGCTTGCATGCAGAATCTAGCACCGCTCTCCCGCCTGCAAAAATGTGCTTATACAGAAGGTGCGATAATACTTATCATCAATCAATCAATTCAGACTATCGCAGTCCACTGCTGGAAACCCTGTCCTCCGCCTTCTGCATCCAGTTTGTCCCAGCCACTTTCTTAAGGTCGTTGGTCCATCTAGCTGGGGGGCGTCCCACTCTACGCTTGCCGATACGTGGTCTCCCCTTCAGGACTAGTCTGCTCCATCAGCCATCGTTCCTTCGACAAACATGGCCAACCCACTGCCACTTTAGCTAGCTTACTCTGCAAGCTATTTGGGTAACTGCAGTTCGTTACCGGATAACTTCATTTCTGTTTTTATCCTTCAAAGAAACTCCAAGCATAGCCCGCTCCATAGTGCGCTGAGCGACCTAGAATTTGTGGATCAGCCAGACTGTCAGTGTCCACGTTTCGGCACCGTATGTCATAACAGGCAATATAAAATAGAATATAAAATAATAGAGATAGAGAATAAAAACAAGAAGAAAAGGGTGTGTGCCAGGAATTAGTTAAATAATCGACCGACGCATGGTCATCGTAATCCACTTCGTGAACTGATTATGGAATCTACAGTCTGAGTATGGAAACGCCGACCTCATCTAGTTTTAAAATATGATTGACGTGTAAAAGTGTTTGTACAAACCTACTTACAGAAATAAAATCATTTATCATTAATTTATCATCCCAATTTTTTTGGGATCGGCGCAACATGTCTTCGTCTTCCACACATTTCTATTAGTGACGACTAATAGAGAAGTGTGGAAGACGAAGACATGTTGCGCCGATCCCAAAAAAATTAATTCTTCATCTCGGTTTTCACCCCCTTTCTAGCCATAATTATCATCTTTCACACAGTCCATACATCGAATCTTTGGTCCTCGCCTACTCTTATAGCCAAACCCATTTCAGCCTTATAATTTTGTGTTCCCCATTCCCAGATCGTGTTCTCTATTCATGGCCAGCAACGTCCGCAAGTCCGTCGCCGAGGGCCGCTCGGATGCCATCCCTATATTCCTGCAGGACATCCCTAAGCTGTTCCACAAGAAACTCATCAAGCCCGACATTTCTCTTATTCAGGTTTGTTCCAAATTAATTACATATAAAAACTTTTTTACAAAAAAAACAACCGACTCCCAAAAAAAACACTAAAAGACGTGAAAAATAACTTTAATTTCGGAAGTCGGTGCCTGCACCGACTTCCTATGACTGTTTTTTTTGGGAGTCGATTGTATTTTTTTTGTAAAAAAGTTTTTATTTTTCACTTTTTAGTTGTGGTACCTACCCCACACAAATTCTTATACCACTACTTGATATATTATGTAAATAACAGTGACAGGAAATTATTAAAACATCATCAATATAAACTAAGTGGAATAAATACGCATTATTAAAGATAACTCATAAACTATAGGTCAGAACTTGATCATTTAAATGGGACCACATGTGAAGCACCAGCTTTCAAATAAAAAAAGAATCATCCAAATCGTTTCACCCATAAAAAAGTTATGAGCTAACACACAAATAAGAAAAAATAAAAAAAACATACAGTCGAAATTGAGAACCTCCTCCTTTTTTGAAGTCGGTTAAAAATGTGTTGCGCATCGCTTTGTTTATCTGAATCAATCTTTATTAAAGTCTGAGATGGTATTTCTGTATAGTTTACTCGATTCGACCTGTAAAAATTGCTCAATGTTTTAAGGCTAACGCAGACTGGGGCGGGCCGCGCCGAACGCAACGCTTTGCAAAAATCCTCCTTCATCGCTTGCGTACATGTTCTATGATCCAACGTACCCTATAGGCGGATGAAAATGCGTTGCGCTGCGGCCCGTTGCGGCTGTAATGTGTGTTTGGCTTTACAAGTAAATACTCTAATTTATACTCGACTCTCAAACCGCAGGAGTAGTTTTATTGCAGGGCTATCTGGGATTGGAATAAAGGTTTAAAGGATAAATGATTTTATTTCTGTAAGTAGGGTTGTACAAATACTTTTACAATTTTATAACAGTCTGAGTACACCCACATTTCGGCAGTTATGTTTTATATCTCATGTTTAAGGGTGCAAGTCTATTGCCATTAACCTGGCACTAATCCAGACCCCGGGCTTCTACTCAGTATTTCAAAACCCCGAGAAAATTTTGAGGCGGGCTTGCGACTATTAAACCTAAAATACCGTCAAAAAGTTTACTATTACTAATAATCTTCCGTTTTAAATACATTGCAGGTTTCTCCCCCCGATCGGCATGGATACTGCAGTTTGGGAACGTCTGTCGATTGCGTCCGGGCGGCGCTAGTCAACTCTAAAATTATTATCGGTAGAATATTTATTATAATACAAGCCGGGTGCCCCAGGGGATTATAAAGGTATGAGGAACAAGGTATAAAGTTCACTCGTCCTGCATAGAACAGGGGGGATCTTTAAACCAGACGGGTGTTGTCTGGTGGGCAACAGCACGACGATTGATATCGAGACGTGTTATACAGCGTGGCGCTACAATGGTAACATTAATTTAACACATGGGTAGGTAGCCAAAGCAATTTCCTTCAAATGCTAAACGCCACAATCCGCCATATCTCTCGCGAATCTCGCGATACATCCTTGTCGCAAGGGATGCTGTTTGATGGGCGTCTCCGTAAATTAGGACCATACCCGCATATTCGGCTGCCGGGTAGTTCGGATGTGTATTTGCCATTATGATCACAACTGCACACAAAGCACTAATAAGTAATTTATAAAACAAATAAAAGCGTCCTTATCGCAAACCTACCTGCAAACTTACCTACTAGATAAAACGAATGAAAACAAATCAAAGCATCTTTATCGCAGTACCTTAATGTAATTACTGTCCTAATTAGAATTACACATAAATAAATATTTTACAACAATAGGAATGTACTTAAGCGTCTTTTTCGCGGAAGATTCACACAATCATTTACACGGCGCGGTAGTTTATGCGCGCGAGTAATAGAAGTGCGTCAAGGACACAGGCCCGGCTAGCACTAATGTAGAGTACATTTACGATTCTTGTTACGAAAAATGTTAAAATCTTGTTAAAAGCATGTATAATATATGTATGCATAATATGCATGTATATGCATGCATAATATACTTCGCCAGGTATAGCATTCCGAGACACAGTGGTCACGTGGGTGACACAAGCCTACGTCATCACCGCTGTGTTACCAGTAGTGCGTCATAATAACTCCCCAACCGCCTTTATTACCTGTGCGAATCCAATAAATCAATGAAGTTTTAACTAACAATTACGTCGGTATAAGTTTGACTTGAATTGTTTCGTTTGATTAGAAAAACAAAACGACAATTTAAATGCTTGATATATTTTTTTAACATAATGGTGACTGAAAATGTTTCCATAATTCGTGTTTTGTTGCAATAAAGTGGCAACTGGATAGTGACGTAGGCTTGTGTCACTCTCGGAGTGCCAGACCTTGTTTTTTTAGACCATGGTTAAAAGTATATGGCGGGTGGAAGAGGGGCGCGCGCCGCCTGCGCCGCACCTGAAATTCACGTACTTTTTGGGTATCTCATTCTAATAATATTTCTTTTTCGTTTAAATTTTATTGATGCAATGGTGTGATCCGTGACGCCGGCAAATGATCTCTGCGCTACGTACAGGTTGCTCCAAGATAGAGAAAATTGTAAATAACAAAATGCGTGAGTGTCGTGGAACACTCGGGAACAAAGTTCCTTTCGTAGTTTTTTTGTCAATTAATTGGTTATAAAAAATAAGAGAGTCGTAATATAAAAAAATTAGGGTAAAAATAAATTATTGACAAAAAAACAGTATACCTGCGCAACCGGTGCGAACTTATGTATTGGCTGCCTTGAACCAATAAGCGCGCACCAATGACTAGGCACAGCCAATAGTATACGCGCTATAACCGCGGATAACCGTCTACACTAAAGGGTCGTGATTGAAAACTCCTACACTTTCTTTCGCCTAGCCCCCATCCGCCAAGTCCGTACCGTGTGATAAGGAACTTCGTTCCAATAATAACGTTTTCTGAAATTAAAATTTCGCCTTAAAATGAAAACGCGAAACCTTATACCTGTGTTAAATTAGTGTCGCCATTGTAGCGTCGCGCTGTATATGCTAGTTGCGCGGTAAACTCTGCTTGCACGATGCAGAATTTTGCGTGACGTCAGTGGGATGCGTAGTTCGCAATGTGGCTATGTAGATGCCACTACAGGATTTCCCATCGGCAAAAATGACGAACTGTCTTACAAACCTTCATCCCTTAGGTAACCCCTTAAGGAGATGAATTCACATATTAATAACTATCGCGAATCACAATTTGATCAACACACACCCAGACACTGACCTGCAAATTGAAAAAAGTAAGAAAATTTGAATTTCGCGTGCTATCCTGACGCTTTCGCCTTAGTGTTTAAAAAGAACCAAAGGCCCAAACATCACATAAAGAGGTCTACTTAATAATATAAATAGATATCAATTTCATGCTGAATTCAAACATTTGCAGCACAAATAAACACATGCGTGCCTCGGACATTCGGCGACGCGATCATCCATGCGTCTCACATCGACATGGCGGTTGAACACGACTCAGCATTGCCTGCACACGGTGTCGGGAAAGCTGCCAGTGCCGAGGAGACACAGATCGGCAAGCTCATTGGACAGAATTTAGTTGAAGATGGCGCCACACTGCAGATGGGTATGTAGGTACCTCATCAATTCATCATACACACAGACAACAGGCTATAGTCTGAACAAAAACAATCAATATATCAAGAGATTTGCTTGGATTGTCAGTCAATCACAGCAGTTATGGAATTAATACGTAGAGTCCGTCTCACGAAAGAAGTCTTGCAGACGAGGCACTACAGGCATTGACGGAGACATCAATATTTATTGCACGCCTTATAAGCGAAGCGCGTGAGGCAGTGCTCTACTCTCGCTTTACAAAGAACAAGTAATTCCTTGAGCTAAAAATGTCTCTATTTATTTCATATCGCACTTGTAAAATAATATTCAACACCAACGTCAAGAAAAAACACTAGTTTCAACACTCATGTTATTTTCAAAAAACATTTTGATATTTAAAATAATGAAAAATCTGTTTAAAAAGTTATTCTGTGGACGTCCGTGTGTCTGTTTGTATGGATCCCGGCGTGGTCACGATAACTCCCGAAAAACTTAACTAATCGAGTCCATTTTTTTTTAAACGCTTCAGTATTATCTAAAACTAAGTCCTTTCGAAAATCACGGTCTAATTCAATGTAGGTAGTTTAATTGTAATTAGTAATATAAAAATACCACTGGACATTTCGTAATTTTTTTGTTATTTTTTATAGAATTGAATGAGATTATGAGGCGTGCACTTTTGGATTTTCCAAATTTTGATTTATTTATCCGAACATCATAATAATATTTTAATGATGATTATTTTAAAGGTGCGGCCGCGGGGCTTCTTTCGTGAGACGGACTCTACTATACAGCACGTTTCAGCAAGGTGTGGTCAAATTTAAGGGTGTAGTACTGATTAACAAACTGAAATACTTTCTCCATGTGACCAACATCGTAGTCGCGAAAAAGTTATCAACTATCCCATACAAAACTTTAATACCTACACGACCCAAATGGTCATGTTCGTGAACGGGCGCTGTCAGTTGAGACTGGTCATCTCTTAACTGCCACGGCTTATTTTTATTATTAATCTTATATTTTAAATTGTTTTTTGATATATTTTTTTTCATTGTTGTCGCATATAGAAGCAACAAGAATAATGTACTCAGGCTTTTGTAATATCTTGATTTAAAATATATATATATATATGTCGGAGGAAGTAAACTGAGAGTTGATTGTTGGTTGCATACGATTAATTGATAAGGTTGATTGTTAACTGAAAATAACTTGTTAAATCCTAATTTAATTTGATTTAATTTATTACATTTTAATATTGTGTAAATCTAACTAATTTATTTAAAAGTCACTGCATTGTATAACGTCCAATCAGAGCAGAGGATAAATCTAGAGTGGGGTCGAGGCGCCATCTTAACTTTGGTGGGGTAGAGTGAGGATTCATTAGAGTAACGGTGGTTGATCGAGGTGGATCGCTGGTGATAAAGTTAGATTGGTGTCGCGAACCTGCTGCTCGAATATAATTATTTAAGCAAATTTGTTATTGTGAGATATTGATTCCTTCAGTGATTATCAACGTTGTAAAATAACTGCCATTAAATTGTATGAAACAGTGAATACTTTGTTTTGTGCTCGCATTTCACCCTAATGACGCCCACTAAACTCGTGACCACTAATGACGATGTCGAGAAGAATGCTGTTTCTCCGACATCAGAAGTGGGATCGATGCAGGCACAAAACGTGGAAAAATCAAGTGATGGAAATGATGGGTAGCGCGCTTTATTTGAAGCGCAACAAAACAGCTTGCGACTACTCGTGGAGACTGCGCAACCCGCCGGCTACTGAAGACAAGAATATTACGCTGCCCAATTTCGAACCTAAAAATGCAGACACCGACGCCCGAGCCTGGCTAGCAACAGCGGATATCTGCTTGTCGGACCGAGATATAAAGGGAAGTAAACCGATTCTTATTCTTAGTAAGGCTATGAAAGGTTCGGCCGCCACGTGGCTTTCCCAAGTGGCTTTTCCTAGCATGAAATGGGTAGAATTTAATAGTAGATTGTTATGCGGGGGGCTAAAATTGCCCATTATATACGAGGTAGTTTTACTCCCGAGCTTTAGCCACGGAGTAAATGGAAATTGAGTTGCAGTGGGTTTTAGACGCCGTGTGTTGCACTCTACTTTTCACTACAATTGCGAGAAAATAAAATAATCCAATACAATATTTTAAATAGTTTATTATGGGTTAAATGAACAATTTGTGCAATTCTGGATATTTAGCGAGATGTTTTTTCCCGACAACGTGGTTTCGGTCCTCTATGAAAATGCATGTTGAGTTGTCTGTGGGGCGGGCGTGGGTGATACGCGTGGTTCCGGGTTTGAGGATCCCTCGTTCGAGTGTTCTGAATAGAGAATCAGCTGAATAGACTCATCCCTTGATGTCGATGGTCGTGGACTGATTGGAGGAGTATTATTGCTGTGGTGCGCTGGGTGATATCAAATTTGTTTTGAATGGAGTTCTCTATATAGCCTTCCGCCACTTGATCGGAAGTCCATCCACTGTGGTATTTTAGCGTTGTTCTATTTGAGTGGAGGATGTTCTTCGGAAACAATGGCCAGTGGACTGTTCCAGATTAGGCAAATTTAGTTAGGTGACAATCACTTTTGGCATGTTGCTTAAATTATTTCTGTTATGTTGGCTAGTTCTGTCCCTTTGCGGGCGCCGCTGATCCCAAAAATGAAAGCAACCTGTAAAACAAAAAAATAAGGTATTTTAAAACTGTATTTTGTTTGATACCTAGTAGCAATTTAGTTTGATGAAAATAATAGAAACACGGTTAAAAAATGTAAGTAGGTACCTTTTTTGCCCAGTGTTTTCAATTGGAGCTTTATTTGCGGGATTCTCGATGTATTTCCTCGTGAAAGCTTTGGGTTTCTCGGTCTTGGGGCCGGTGGATGGTTTATTGAGGAGCCGTCGAATTTACATTTTTCTTTATATTGACATTGTGTCTTGTCTGTATAGTTGTTCGTTACATTGACTATGTACTCCGAGGGCTTGAACTTTCATATTTTTTGGAAGGTTCATCAAGGTACGATGCCTTCCGTAAGCGAATCCACTCCTTTTTCTGTCCTCTACTTCATAAACTTTTCGTGAGTATTTGAATAGGTAAATGCTTCGTGACCTTGACGGCAGCCGATTGAAAATTGTTTCTTTTCATTTCTCTTTCATCTGCAAATTGGGGTCTCCATTCTCACTAGATGATGACGTTTCCACTGTTGTAAAATGAATTGTTGCGGTGGCCAATTTAATTTGTAATTTCAGAGAAATTCTATGGATTTCGCAACAACCCTTTTTTTTTTTTTTTTTTTTTTTTTTTTTTCATCTGTGGTCGCGGCGCGGTGCGCGCATTCTGCCGAAGAGATACCGCTTTTGGTTCCATTTTCAAAGGTGAAATGTTCTTCTCTTTTATGAAACAGTGGTGGGTCAAGTCTTTATTCATGATTATTCTGCTTGTGAGTGAGGGCTTTTTCGTTTTTGTAGGCTCATTGGTAACAAACAAAAGTTTGCTTTTTCCCCTAGAGGTAAATATGCTGTTTTGGCCCCGCTCTGGTACGCTACAATGACGGACTTTTTGAGCAAAGAGGAGTGAAATATTTTACTTTCTTCGCTTTGACTCATTGGAAACGTGTGCAGCGACTGGGTTAAAAATGTTTTCTGGTAAATCACAAGACTGCGAATGCCTCGCGGCATATGCAAGCCGTTTATTCACTTTACTCATGTCACGATGAGGTAGTTTAGATAAAGAAGAAATCGTGGTATCCGTTATGCTTGCTCATATGGGACAAATCAAACCATATTGGACCCTAAATACAAAGGACTTTATGAGGTCATTGAACTACTAGACGGTGGCAAGTATCATCTTATAGTTTGAACTCTATCCGTATCTACAAGTATACAAGAGAACGGTTACGTCCACTCCCCCAATCCTATGTACCTACTGAGCTTGATCCATGCTTGTCAGATAATAGTGATGATAAGATTTATGATTTTTGTACTAGTTTCCAAATTAATTAGAAAACTTAGCTGTGTGCGTATGTGAAATGTCTGAGCGTCTGCATGAAGCATGTGATGACTACAGTTTTATGTAAGCGTGGTGGCTACATAGGTTTTATGTAAGCGTGGTGGCTACATAAGTTTTATGTAAGCATGGTGGCTACATAAGTTTTATGTAAGCGTGGTGGCTACATAAGTTTTAGGTAAGCGTTGTGGCTACATAAGTTTTATGTAAGCGTGGTGGCTGCATAAGTTTTATGTAAGCATGGTGGCTACATAAGTTTTATGTAAGCATGGTGGCTTAATAAGTTTTATGTAAGCGTTGTGGCTACATAAGTTTTAAGTAAGCGTGGTGGCTACATAAGTTTTATGTAAGCGTGGTGGCTGCATAAGCTCTGTGTATGTTGTCTTAACGGCGTGGTGGCTGTTAAGTTCTTAAGCTGTCTGATCGGCGAGGTGGCCAATTAGACTGTGTAGATACGAATTGTCTAAAAAGGCGAGGAGGCCATTTAGACGGTGGCATGTGTGGTCTGATCGGCGAGGTGGCCAATTAGACTGTGTAGTTACGAATTGTCTAAAACGGCGAGGTGGCCATTTAGACGGTGGCATGGGTGGTCTGATCGGCGAGGTGGCCAATTAGACTGTGTAGTTACAAATTGTCTAAAACGGCGAGGTGGCCATTTAGACAGTGGCATGGGTGGTCTGATCGGCGAGGTGGCCAATTAGACTGTGTAGTTACGAATTGTCTAAAACGGCGAGGTGGCCATTTAGACGGTGGCATGGGTGGTCTGATCGGCGAGGTGGCCAATTAGACTGTGTAGTTACGAATTGTCTAAAAAGGCGAAGTGGCCATTTAGACGGTGGTATGGGTGGTTTGAAGGGCGAGGTGGCAGTTTTGATACCATGACTGTTTACGAAAGCATTCAATTTACAGAGAATTTATATCCTATGAGTGTAATAAAATAATAACCCTTGCTGTGTGCCTATTCTATTATGAAGTGTAGAATCTATTTTACATGAAGTTATTGTGCAAAAGATGCAATCACGTTTCTTTGACTTTGTCAGGAGTGGCCGAACTATCTTACAAACATTTTGTTCATTTTCTATTTGTTACAGACCATTATGACGCTCGTCCCTCAATATCACACGAGGACGTGTGAAATGTCAGGAGGGCCGTGTCGGAGGAAGTAAACTGAGAGTTGATTGTTGGTTGCATACGATTAATTGATAAGGTTGATTGTTAACTGAAAATAACTTGTTAAATCCTAATTTAATTTGATTTAATTTATTACATTTTAATATTGTGTAAATCTAACTAATTTATTTAAAAGTCACTGCATTGTATAACGTCCAATCAGAGCAGAGGATAAATCTAGAGTGGGGTCGAGGCGCCATCTTAACTTTGGTGGGGTAGAGTGAGGATTCATTAGAGTAACGGTGGTTGATCGAGGTGGATCGCTGGTGATAAAGTTAGATTGGTGTCGCGAACCTGCTGCTCGAATATAATTATTTAAGCAAATTTGTTATTGTGAGATATTGATTCCTTCAGTGATTATCAACGTTGTAAAATAACTGCCATTAAATTGTATGAAACAGTGAATACTTTGTTTTGTGCTCGCATTTCACCCTAATGACGCCCACTAAACTCGTGACCACTAATGACGATGTCGAGAAGAATGCTGTTTCTCCGACATATATATATTTATTTATTTCTAAAAAACTTAGCTTATTACAATTTGGTTTTAGCCACCCAACAAAAACCTCTCAGGGTTTATCTGTGAGCCGGCGAGCCGTTCATTAACATTTTATAATGATAATTATTATTACTTGAATTATTATACACACATACTTTGGGAGAAATCAAGTGAGGAAACGCTTAGATTTACACTTAAAACTTTTCGAACTCGTTTTGTATAACGTTTGCAAGTCTTCAGGGAGTTTATTAAGAAAAAAAGGTACTAAATATTCAGCAACCCTCATCCCGTACACATTATAAAATTTTGGCAGGATGTATTTATTTTTAAGTGGTATCGTTCTCAAAAAATCTGGTCTTGTTTTTTCGGTTAGCAGCTCAGGTCTATTAACTTCCGCGAGAGTAAAAAATTCGGCCTTATTGAACACATTCATAATATTACAGTATTTAAAGAGATCGTTGTCACTGTTTTTAACTTTCTTGTTTATATGTTTTGGCGTAATTACTCTTAATATTCTTCGTTGTAACTTATATATATCTGTCAGGTATGTGTGGTAAGTTCTCCCATAGCTGCTGAGTCCGTAGTTGATAGCCGAGTCTGCTAGGGCCATGTATAACATTCTAAGCGTTTTGTAAGGCAGTTTATATTTAAGTATGCTATAAAAAGAGTGTCCTTGGAGTTTCTTGCACGTTCTTCTACATAGAGATCTGCGTTTTCAAATGGGCAACTAGCTTCAACTTTCTGACTAACTGACAGACTCTTTGACAATTAAAAAGTGCCTATAAATGGTTTAATTGAAATAAATGCTTTGAGTTTGAGTTTGAAATGTATGGCACGGCTGATTATTTTTTCTGGATTACGATATTGGTCCCACGGAGAAAGTTGTGGAAGAAGGATCCTTTCTAGGACATTGACAACTGGGGGGCGTTGTTGGAAAACATTGAATAGAAAAAACAAGATGGCGGCCTTAGTTCCTATATTGTCCACGACAGTGAGTTTGACATTCTGTCAGCAAATTGTCTTGATTGTTTTTTCAGAAACCGAGTGTTTGCCGTAGGGACACATTTCGGCTTCGATAGGTATACTAGCACTTCCTACGCGTCTTCGTCCGCGTGGATTTCGTACCTACTTTCCCCTACGAACTTCAGCACCCCCTTCACCTCCGTTATAAAGGAATTTTAGAAAATTAATTATTACGATCTTTATTATTTACCCAGTTTCAAGTTTCTAAGCTGAAGGAATAAAACCTTTCGTACACAATATACATACGCAAATGACCGCACTTTATCCTTGCTTTAAAAAATTAACTTCAATTTTCTCAGGTATCGGCACCATTCCGGACGCAGTGCTGTCAGCTCTGAAGGACCACAAGGACCTGGGCATCCACTCAGAGATGTTCAGCGTCGGGGTCATAGATCTGGTCAAGCGCGGATGCATTACCAACAACATGTAATTATATTTTTTAGTATTTATGTGAGCTTAATGTTGCCATTACGAAATTTGAAAAACCTGACAAAAAGGAATTTGCAGAAAAGTCCGGACATTTTACTTTTTAATCTTCCTTTTCTGTGAAAAATATTCCTTTATCTCGAAAAGTCCGGACAAATGACAAGGTACGACAAAGTCCGGTTGGATGGTAACCTGACAAAAAGGTATATCGTTTAAACGATTTATCTTTTTTGAAACCTTCCCTTTAAAAATTAATTTAGCCGACTTTCAAATTCCGTGTTGCCAGTCCTTCAAACTCACATTCCCTCACTAGGCCGTCCTGATATCATGTGTGCCCCTAGGCATGACACAATGGCAATCGTTGCGCCCTAACGGCCCTAGTCGCCGCAGGAAGAGACACCCTGGGCGTCGGGAGTCGATAGCCGAGTCCCGGCCCCCGTAGGCGCGGGCTTGCGGTCGGCGAGCAATGGGCAGCTCGCCGTCCGGTAAGGACCAGGCCCGGGTCGACGGCGCGTCGTGTTCCACGCGCGCCTCAAAGAGATGTCAGCGTCATTGACGGGGTCGATAGGGCCGATGCCTGCCGGGGTCGCGGATTGTTCGAAAGAGTTAACGTGACCCTAACGCACAGGCAACTGAAGGAACATGGGTGGGTTTTAGTCAGTAAGAGTCTGACGCGCCCTCCCGCTCCACCCAGAGCGGGAGAGGTTGTGGCGAACGCAACGCTCCACATTTGATTTCTGTTGGCAACACCAACAGAATGGTCTTAAGTTACGATTGTCAATAACAGGTAACTGACAGGTCCAAATTATTCCCGCCAATTACTCTGTCATCTGCGGTTGGGAGATTTGAAATAGTTTTCTTTCGGAACATATATTTCTCCTGTATAGTGAGTCGTGTGTTGTGTAAAGTAACGCAAACGCATTAGACTTTATGAAGAACGAGCCGGTGTTTGTTATTATTATTATCGAACGTCCGTCCCGTCAAGGTCATTAGATGATGTCAAACCCAAAAAAAAAGGCATCACATATACATCATCATCACCTCCTCCCATCACCTGATAACTTGGGAGCTGTAAGTAAAGAACAAGGCGAAATATTTCACCAAGATTTGAAAGAGTTGGAACATCGCTATCAGGGAAAGTGGAATAAAAGAATGATGGCAGACGATTGTTGGCCGTTAAAGCGAGATGATCCAAGCCGGAATTTCAAGCGAAAATCTCACAATCGGAGCTTCGGTCAAATAAAAGCAAGATACCACAAAATTATTTAATATTATTAATTTATTTATTACTGTCCTTAAATGTATTTTTAATGTTTTATAATCATCTAATTCTTTCTTAATTGTAATAAAAAGGAATAATTAGTAAAGTTGGCTTTTTTTGCGAATTAACAAAAAGGGATTTTTCAAAAAAACTCGAGGGTGAAAAAATCAAGTACATATTCGTAATCAGCGCACCAAAATACCCCAAGATCAGCATTCAAGTCCAAAACGGGAAAATAATAGTTCAAATTTGCAAACTTGCACCCTAATTACGTAACACACTATCTATTCCAATCTGAATCATTTTGGAGCCTATTGCTAATCAATTGTTTCATGTGTTTGAAAAATTTGTCTGCTTAACAACGTAATTAAAGCAATGAATATTGTTAAACTGTCAAAATGAAACCCATTCCTACTGTTAGTGTGTTACGTAATTACACTGCTGGGTTATCTACTTCTTGTTCAGTTGTTCTTGTGTGTTGTTCTTCTTGTTCTTGGTCTTCTTGTGTTACAGCTTTAAACATTAAGATTTTTCGCTTTGCAAACTTCGGAGACACAGGATGGTTTTTAGAATGGTATTTTTATTCTTATCCTTCTACCAATTTCTTTATGCATTGTATCAGTTGTAGATATTAATTACTGTCCTAAGTAAATGTAGTCTTCTACGTAGTAAAGTAATCGCACTTTAAAATATTACAACATCCCATTCTTTTATTTACAATATAATTGGGTAAGGTTAATTTAAAACTTTTCAAAGGACATTGGGCAAAAATGTATGGATCTTGGTCCAAATGTCCACCTCAAACGAGGCCAATATATTTCATGTTTTATATTGTAGCTGTTTGTTGTTCCTTTTCAATCAAATAAATAAAAAATGTCACTGAATAATCTATTAAATAAAGGCTAATTTTTACAAATACACCCACAATTTTTTTTTTTTGTCTAGTTTTAGTTTTAGTCTAAACGAGAGGTGTCATTAGAATTGTTTAAAAAAAACCGCCGTGACAGATTTTACCCCATTAAGTGTAGCGGTATTTTGTTTTTACTTTGTCGTGTGTGATATCAAAATAAAGGGGTCGATGTAACAGTCAAACCCAAGGTGGTAAGACCCAAGCTAACGATGATGAGAAATTAAGAGTGAGAAACCTCCTCACAATGCGTGCCGTGTCCAAGACAACCGCGGGACCGCCTTCTGCATCTGACTCCTGAGTCAGCTGTTTAGCTATAGTTTCTCTAGGTGTTGGTGCCACGACTATAAGTAATGATTGTAAATGTACTTGAATCGGTAATTTATTATTCATATTTCTTTTCCAGGAAGACGATGCACAGAGGCCGTACAGTAGGCAGTTTTCTCATCGGAAACAAGGAACTGTACGACTACGTCGACAACAACCCCTTCATTGGTCAGTTTTACCAGATTTTTGTTCTGATGTTGTTAATGACATCGTTCTTTAATAATTAGTTGTACCGGGAAGAACTAGTTTTCATAAACTTTTACCCGTGGTTTGTTTGCTTCCCGTCCGATAGGAGCCGTGCATCTTTCCGGGATATTACCCTTAAATATTTGCAATACCGACCAATAAATGTTTGCACTTGCACAGAACCCACGAAATTTATAACTTAAGTAATATATTATACGAAGCGGCAGAGACATCGACGCGCAACCTGAAACCGTGGATTCAGTACCTACATGATTCTGAACCCACCTGGGTTGAAACTTTACGTCGGTTATTTTTTTTTTATTGGGTGTTCCATACATTTTGACTGCGTAGGTATTGCACTTTTCTATGGAACTGTTGTTTTTTTTTTTGATAACCTATGAAAAATGTCTACCCAAGGGGGTCTAGAATCATTTGCTGAATTCATGGTTACAGTTTGCGCGTCGATGTCCCTGCTACCCTGTACTTATGCGTTTTTTTCATATTGAAACACGAGGCAACAAAATACGATCTAGAGCAATGTGGCCGCTTTTCTTTAGATCGAATTTTGTTGCTTCGTGTCTCATGTCTCAATATGAAACTTTATAAAAGGTATTAGAAAATTCCAGACACACTTACCGAGGATCCTTACAAGCCGTTATTCATAATTCCTTCTCAGTCACAAGATAATATTTTTTTAAAGGAGTGGCGCTAGTGGACCGTTTTGCACCCTCTTAACTAGGTTTGATAACCTTATTAAAACAGAGATATTAGGAGCAATTGCCAAGTTTATTATATTAGGTAACATAAAGCACGTTACTTGAAAATTTGAAATCTATAATCAAATTGCAGAAATGTTGGAGATCGACTACGTGAACAACACTCACATAGTGTCGCTGCAGCCGCGCATGACGGCCATCAACTCGTGCATTGAGGTTGACCTCACGGGACAAGTGTGCTCAGACTCTATTGGTAAGATATTGATAATTATATGTTGGAAATACGTCAATCAATCGTTTGACTTTGACTAATCGGGGCGTCAGGCGCTCGACATAGTCTGCAACGTAACGCTAAACGCTCGACCAGAGTAAAAGCAGAGGTTGGTCGGTGGAGGTCAAGCAGTGAACACGTTTGAAAACTGTCGCGCGTTTTCGCGCGTTGTCGTGTATCTACAGTGTATGGTTCGCTAGTGTGATGAATTTGATTGTAAATTATAGTTAGATTTGAACTGCAAACGGTTTTTCTATTGCGGAATAACCAACACTTCCCATAGTACGCCTACTGTAGTTAAAATATGGCTGATGATAACGAGAGAGACGTACCTTCTCCGTCATTTATATAATAAAAAACGAGCGAGCCTTGACAGTAGTCGCATAATTATTATGATGTGTAACTCTGACATCTCATCTTGGTAATAAGCAACATTAACATTATATCCTGATAAAAATTATTCAGGTATTATTTGAAATGATTTTTTATAACGAAGAATAATTTTATTCAATAAACACTAGTGTTTATTGAATAAAATTATTCTTCGTTGCAAATTGCATTACTCCTAGGAGTAATGCAATTTTTTATTGAAGACAGTTATTTTTGTTTAATTTGGGGGAGAGCGGAGACAACGGCGCGGCGGCGGCAACCATCAAAGTAGCGAAAGTATAACTATCACAAATTTGTCATTTATGAAGATATTTATAAAAAATACAATGTTTCATTAAATGCATAGTACGATTATACGGAAACTAATTAACCTCAAAATTAAAAAAGTAAAGATACTAAAGGAAAACGTTCCTGTTCGTGATTCTGAATTTCATTTCCAATATGTCACCTGTAAAGATATAATTAAAACCTTTCACACGTTAAATGTTAAAAAGACCGCAGATCTATGGGGTAATTCTGTGGACTTGGCTAGGTCGATTATAAACTTTGTAGCACCTAATTTAGCTGTTATTTTTAATATTTGTGTTGACCGTGGTGAGTTTTCTGTCCTACTAATATTATAAATGTGAAAGTTTGTGAAGATGGAAGGATGGATGTTTGTTACTCATTCACGCAAAAACTACTGAACGGATTTGGATGGGATTTAGAACACAGATATTTTATAACCTGGATTAACACGTAGGATATTTTCTATCCCGGTAGTACGTTCCCGTGGGATAATTTCGACGTCCACGTGGGCGAATCCGCGGGAAAAAGCTAGTCTTATATAAACATGATATAGTGTTGTTTGCAGACGACACTTCAGTTTTATTTAAACTCAAACGTCAGCAGCTGGTTACTGACAATGTAAATAGTGCCCTCGCAAAAGTTGATGGTTAACTGTGGTTTAATGTCAATAACCTACTTCTTAACGAGAAAAAAACTAAATGTATTAAGTTTACAACACCTCATATTAGACTAGTAGAAATTAGTGTTCTCATAAAGGGTGAAGTGTTAAATCCCGAAGATACCATATTATTCTTAGGCATAACTTTGGATGCCAAGCTTCAATGGGGCCCCCATATAGATAAATTGACAAAAAAGCTTAGCTCTGCAGCATACGCCGTTAGAAAAAATCGTAATTTAACTGATTTAGAGACAGTCCGTTTAGTATAATTCAGTTATTTTCATAGTGTGATGTCGTATGGTATTCTGTTGTGGGAAAATACCGCCGATATTCAGATTTGTTTTATTGCGGGCTCAAGAAAATAGTGCCTCGTTTACGTAATTACCCCGCCGCGGGGTAATTACGCAACACACTAACAGTAGGAATAGGTTTCATTTTGGCAGTTCAACAACATTCATTGCGTTATTTACGTTGCTGAGCAGATAAACTTTTTGAACATATGAAGTAATGGATTAGCAATAAGCTTCAAAATGATTTAGATGGGGATAGATAGTGTGTTACTTAATTAGGGTGCAGGAAAGCGAAAGGAAAGATGTTACACATCAAAAATATTGGTAAAATAAAGATATTGATAAGACATTACCGTGCCATTAAAGAAACGAAATGAAAATATCGCTAATCATTCCCTGTCACTAGCACATTCAAGACAGGAATAGTGTGCGGGTGGAAAGGCATGATAGGCCTTTCTTTAGCCGCCATTTTCAATTATTTTCTTTAACGCCAAGTGTTATACCCGGCCGATAATAGGCATGCCACATTGTTATGAGACTGGCACTCAGGTGTGATCTATTGTTTACTATTTATTTTGCTGAAAAATTTAACTAAATCCGAATCCAAGTGGTGGTTCTGGCGGAATGTAACGATGACATTTCAATGTAGTGTTCCCACTACAATCGTCTTTTCTTAAATCTTCCAGGTACCCGCATGTTCTCTGGTTTCGGTGGTCAAGTAGATTTTATCCGCGGGTCGGCGGAAGGCGTGGACGGGCGAGGCAAGCCCATCATCGCGTTTGTGTCTGTTACCAAGAAGGGAGAGTCCAAGATCGTGCCTACACTTAAAATTGGTCAGCATACTGCATCGGTCTTGCTACTTGTTTATTACACATATAAGGCTAGCACGTGTATATACACGGTGAAAAGAAAAAGCGGGCCAAGGAAGTACCTTAAATATTGATGCTACGAATTTTTACCCGAAGGAAACATGCGATTTTTTTCAAAATAAGTAAAACACCATCAAAATATTTTGAAACGTGGCTTGCCATTCGAAAGGGTCAACCATAAGGATCAAATCTCTCTCATAAACATAGTATTTTAAGGCTAGTCATAATGATGCCTTATAAATGTATAACTAAATGAAATATTTTGTTGTATATTGCAGGTGCCGGCGTCGTGACAAGTCGCGCGCACGTACAGTGGGTGGTGACCGAGCATGGCATCGCTTACCTGTTCGGCAAGACGCTCCGGCAGAGAGCATACGAACTGATAAAGATAGCCCACCCTAAACATCGCCAGGCGTTAGAAAAGGCCGCATTTGAACGCCTCAATTGCATGCCTTGCCCTTAAGAAGAAAGAATCTAAAAAATGTTTACACTGTTAAAATATAGTGGAAACTAGCTGGCCTGAATGAAGCGTGGTTATAATAATAATAATAATTGTGCCTTACCGTTGCATGTTGCATTGGTGAACGATATACCGCGTTCACGCGGCGTTAGCGACGTTAGCGTCGCTTATACGCAGCGTTTAGGTGTGATAAACGCCACAGTTAAGTACGAAATTAGCCTAGGTGAACAACACGGCCCAGTGTGTGTCGAGCTACGCAAACTTTAGGGTTCCAGTAACTAGTAGGTATTTCTGTGAAAAAAATCTCATTAATATTTTTCTGTTTACATGATTAAAAAGTTGTCAGGGTCAACTATGACGAAGGACGACGCTGGGAGGGCACATTGTAAAAGACTTTAAAACTCATCATTATTATATAAGCAAATATTCACCTAAATAAAAACATAAATATCAGGTTGCAACTTGCAAAGCGGTCTCAAAACTGTGACAAACAAACAGACATGAATATTTATTAAGAGGTACATTTTATCCAATAGGCAACCCTTACCAGTATCTTGGTCACATTTCATTCAGGTCACCGTGGTCCCTGAAGCATTTCCACAATTTTTGTAGAGGCTTTGGAAGTTATTTATTACTAATTTATTTGTTATGACATTTAACGTAGCAATCGAAACTACCAAACGTTTTTTATTGTAACGGACGTTGGGCAAAAATGTATTTGGGTTTGGTCCAAATTTCCATCACTAATGAAACCTTTGTCACTGAATAGTCTTTAGAGACAATTTTTACCAAGAATTCCATACCAAAAAATCTGTCAGTGAAAAGTTATCACTAAATGAAAATTAATGTTTCTTTTTTCAATGATATTCGCCTAAACGGCTTAATTGATTTCAATAACAGGTATCACTAAATTTGTTTTGGCTCCACGAGTGACAAAGTCGATAAGAATTTAGAAAAAAAAAAACATGAGGACATGGTGGGGATGACAAATATGTAGGTACATGAATGAGAAATATTATACCATATTTAATTTAATACACGTGAGTGGTGGAAATTTGGACCACTTTTGCCCATTGTCTTTTGGAAGTGCTTTTTGTTTTTTATGCAATAAAATTATTTACCTACTCATAAAGTTCTTAATTTTAATTTAAAAAATAATATTCACCTTAAAGTTGAAAGTCACTTGTACGTCATAAAATAACATAGCGATTTCAGGCTTAAATTAACTGTAAGTCCAGGTTTCAACACAATGTTTTCCTTCACCGATGTCAGTAATGTTCAAGATAAACCCCGGAAGTACTTATGAATTACTTGCCCGGATTTGAACCCACAACCTCATGTATGAGAAGCGAGGCCTAAACCACTGGGCCATTACATAAAAGGGGTAATATAGTTGAAAAATAAGTACCTGACAATTTATAATTTGGTAAGTATTTACCTATACCCTGCTTTGCGTTACGTACTCGGGTAAAAACGTAAAACGATTAGGTACCTACATCAAGTCAAAATAGGTTTTTCCCACCGCACCGCCCCACCGCGCACCCATCCGCCGCCGCGCCGCGCCGCTTTGATGTGACTATGAGCAATGGAAAAACCCATCCGGCGAGCACACGGCTTGTAAAGTTATGAAATATTGTTTTACTTTATTATTTATCTGAAATCATTTTGAATGTAATAAAAAAATATAAATATTATCGATAATGTCGCCATCTGCAGTGACAAAAGTAACTTTTTGTTTTGGGTTGCTGACACTAGATGTCGCATTTTGAAAAAGCCCATAAGACTATACTATAGGAATTCAGGGATGTCGGAAGTGGTAAAATGTATCGATATAATATATCGACATTTTTAAAATGTATTGATAGCGCTATTGGGGATAAGAAATGCCACTTGCTCACTTCAGATGTCACTGCTATCCAACGTCTAAGTGTAGTAACTCTGCTGTTTTTGGACCGATTTGTTGTTTTTTGTTGTAACTAACAGTAAAATAGTAAAAACCTCAGCCTGTTAAATGTCAAAATATGGGTTTTGATAACAATAAACCTTACAATACAACGGCTGTTCAAACTTAAAATAAACTAGATTTAAAAGTTCCTACGTTAATGGCGCATATTTCAGAAATACCTATCGTAAAAGAAATGCATAGTTACAGAGTTATTCATGAAAATATTTTTCACGTTTCGGCAACTACCATCAGTTATTACTAGAATGCGGATCAATCTCATTTGATAAGAGATGAAGACTGAAATCAAGCAACTCACGAGATGCTTCTCAAGCAACTCGCGAGCTGCATATTTCCAGCTTAGTCTGTTTAGGCGCCATTGGAAAGAAAGAAAAGAAAGGAAAATTGTTTATTTACGAAAAATTGTTTATTGGCGATCGACAGACAATTTTTGATTGGAAAAAGAAGTATCCCTAGTTACAAGGTTTCTGTGTACGAAAAACAGAAGTTCCGTTTAAAAAACAAACAGATAAAAACCAACGTAATTCAAAAAAAAAACATTGCAAAGTGAAAAATAACTAAGTGATTTCGGAAGTCGGTGGGAAAAAACGAAAATAAAAAACCAAAGACACCTACTTCCAAAATTACTTAGTTATTTTTCACTTTGCAGTGCTTTTTTTGAAGTTGTTGTTTTTTTTTGTACAAAGTTTTTATTTTTCACTTTTTAGTTTCGTACCTACATCACACAAATTCGTATACCACTTCTTGCTATGTAAATAACAGTGACAGAAAATTATTATAACATATACAATATACACTAAGTAGAAAAAATACATATTATTGAAGCAAACTGAAAAAATACCAAAGAAAAGTTAATGAAATTTATACGGGACCACCCCTGAGGCAAATCCTATCAATTAAAAAAATAATTTTCGAAATTGATCCACAATTGCCGGAGATATCGCGTAACAAACATAAAAAAAATAACGATGAATTGAGAACCTCCTCCTTTTTGAAGTCGGTTAAAAACATACACTGAAAACCGATTCAGGTCTCCTGGTGTTATTTTCATTTTACATTTTGTTTTTATTTTATTCTTTGTATTTTATTTTTATGAGTGTGTTTAGTTTAGTTTCTGAAATTCCTGTGCGAGTCTCAATAAATACTTTTTCTTTCTTTGTTTCTTTGAAAAAATTATGGAACAGGGAAGATGAATCAATTCGAAATAAAATTGTACAGTTACATTTTGTGAAATACCCATAAAAACTGTTAATGAACTGAAATTTTTGAACTAGTTGAATTGCCGTAATAAATCCTAACTAATATTATAAATGCGAAAGTAAGTTTGTTCGTTTGTTTGTTATCTTTTCACGTCTAAACCACTGAAACGATCATTCTGAAATTTTGCATATACGTTGTCGGAGATACAGATACGGACATAGGGTACCTTTCATCCCGAAAAAAAGTACTGTTCCCGAGGAAAACAACAATAACGTTCTTATGATAATAGATGGCGCCACGTGTCTTTTGAATCATAATTGAATTATATTATTATAGAAAGTTTAGTAGTGTGTTAAAAGTTTTTTTATTTTTTATTTAAGTACCTATTACATTTTGTGAGTCTAGAGTGTCAATAGACCGGTTTTTCATCCTCCTAACTATAATTCCTCGAACAACCCGAATTGATTGTCAAATTCTAAATTAACGCGAGCGAAGCCGCGGGCCAAAGCTAGTAACATAAATAAAACAGACTATACGCTCCCCTGTAAAATAAAGAAGAATCGAATTATTTATTTTCAAGCCGCAGCAGCTGAAAGTTTTTGATAAGTTTTTTCTTTTCTTTTCTGTAGGCTTTTTGAGACGTTTTTGTTACTAGTTATTTGATATCGATATATCATCAAATATTATCTATATAAAAAACGATGTTTGTTTTTATGCGATTGAAACTCCAACACTGTTTTACCGATCACCATGAATTTTGGCACATATATGTATTTGTGCATGGAGAATGTTTTCAATTCAAAGAGCTTTTCCGACCTCAACGGGGGCGAAACCGCGGGCTAAAGCTAGTACATTTATAACGACGCCCAAAATAAATATCGATTATCGATACTTCGAATGAAAATTATCGTTTGTCTTTGTCCCACCCCTCTGTGGACTGAGTGCTGTGTGCTGTGCTGTAGACTGCTGCTAGTGTTTTTAGTCACAGAGTACATCTGTATTGTGTGTAGTGTAGTACTTACTCCTGTGATTGAGTGGGTGGGATACGGACGTTCAATAAAAAAAACATCAAATCAAAGAAATAACAACACGGCCTGTACCACTAGTTGGATAAGATTAAAAGAAACTTTATATTTTTATTAACCTTCATCAAAATGTCTGTGTGTAAATACGTGCCCAATGTGGCAATCAGAAATTTCGGTAGATTAGGTGGCGTTCTGAGTAGTTCAAAGTTGAACAGAAGTTATTTTACGTATACACAAGAATTGTCGCAGCCCTTGGACAGGAAGCCTGAATATGTGACTGCCAAAGAGGCGTTTGAGAAATATTTAAAATCCGGTAAGTACCTAAATATTTAATTTCTATTATTAAACTGTTTCTAGATACTTACCTGCACATATCACCTAAATTATTTTTTACGTGTTCAGCACAGAATCATGCTAATTGATGCCGTTTAGAGCGAAACGTTTATTTCATATAAAAAATATCGACATTTGACGCGGCGTTGTTAGTGACAATGGCAAGCCCGAACCGCCCCAAATTAAAATAAACAAAAAAACATCTCAAAAAATACTAGACAATAAAAGACTTAACTTTGAAAGATACAGAAATAATTGATTTCTATCTTCTAAAGTCAAAAAGCAAGTAGCAGTGGAATAATCATTTATAAAATCCCATTTGCATACACATTATTATTCTTGAAATACCATAATATAGTTTAGTCAGAAAGTCATCTTATGGGTTTAGAAAAATGCACAAAAGCAGTGCTCTGCCTGTAAGGCTGCAATACCCAAACTAACAGTTATCAGAGATCTAACAACATAGTTTTGTCCTGGACCTTTTCTCATCAGGCTCTTGACCCAGCTGTTGATTTAATAACCATAGTCTATAAAAAAAAAAACTTAATCACAGACAAGAAAAGACTGTTGCTGTTGCATCCTCTTTGTGTTTTATGCAAATGAAATGGCAATGGCAAGTTAGGAAAGAAAGAAAGAAAATAGTAAGCCTAGTAGCAAGCTGCCGCTGCAGCTGTTAGCTGTAGTAATAAGTCTGCCTCTGTACTTGAAGTATTAAATAAATAATTCTTAAACTCAAATCATTTATTTCAGTTAATCAACTTACAGGCACTTGAATTGTCAAAGAATAATCAGAAAGTTGAAGCTAGTTGCCCATTTCAAAACGTAGATCTCTATGGCAAAGAATGGACAAGAAACTCCAATGACACTCTTTTAACCCTTATTAAAACGCTGGGAGCTATACTTCCCACATCTCAGATTGAAGTAAATCGTGTTTTATTTTTATATGCTTAAACCTAATGCAATGTAATATTTATCTACGCAATCTTAACATTTCAGAGAATCTTTTTTAATGGCAACACTTTTCAGAGAATTAATACATGTCATGGTAAACACACGTCAAAGTCAGTTGACGTGATTTTGCCGCCGAAAACGACCGTTATTTTTTTGTTTTTTGTGTAGTGCTGAAAAAAAATTAGGTAAGCAGATTTGAGTTTTAGCTATATAAACTAGACTGTATTACGGTTGCGTGAAACGTAAAATATGCCCCGAATCTTTCTTTTATACCTTGGTATAGTCGATTGAAATTGAGTCTATATGTGGGAAGATATCATCCCAGTGTTCGTCACTGCACACTACATTCGGAAATTCTATATATAAAATCCGTGTGTCCAAAAAAACTTGGTATAAGCATATTATTAGTTATCATTTCATCATCAGATAAATAGACAACTAGTTTCAATACATTAGAATATATTGTATTTATTTTGTTTTAGAAAAATGCCCCCTAAAAAACTAACCGAAAAGTTGATAGAAAACATTTTAGAAGTGGATGATTGGTCCGATAATGATTCCGATGATGATTTAGTTTACGGTGATTTTATAATAAGTCCTTCAAGGTCATTTTTGCAACAAAATGAGGAGGATAGAATCGAGATGCGATTGGAAGAGATGTTTGGGATGGATGATTTGGGTGACAAAGAACATGAGGAAACTAAATGAATACATGAAAAAAATAAATGAAAACAAAATGAATAAAAAACTTCTATTATAATAATTTATTTTAGTGATTACACAAAAAGTACTCACCAATACAAGTAACTTGCTACTACAAATTCATATCTAGCTAGAGCTAGGTAGGTACTCAACTAAAAATGAATGGTCAAGTCATTCATTTTTAAATTTCCGAGTTCTTCCCTTAGTAAAAGAACTTGCATTGATGAGTACTTTTACCTCCTTTATTAAAAAAACACGATCTATGTAATTTTTTACGTTAAAATTTAATTCACAAGTGGAGCCAGGGCCACTAGCTAGTGTTTTAAAATATTGATGTCATACTGGACACTGGGAGCTATAGTTCCCACCTTTCCAACTTTTTTACAAGAGAGAACAGACGACGGGACATATACTTCCCACCAAAAAAGGGTACTTCCCCCCCACTAACCCTTCTTTTGTGTGTATTTTTGAAATCTACGACCCAAAATTACCCAGGAACGTATCTTACTTTTTTGTTAACTGCTCCACAGGCTCGCGTTTGAATAAGGGTTAAATCAAGATATTACAAAATCCTGAGTACATTATTCTTGTTGCTTCTATATGTGAGAAAAATCTAAAAAAAATATATATAAAACAATTCAAAATATAAGAGAGTATAAACAAGATGTATGATAAACAAGTTAAAATGCTAAATAAACCATATCCAAAGTCTGTTATATCAGTGGACCGGGGCCGATGAATCAACTATTAGCCTATTATTTAATAGAAGGGAACCAACAAGTAGCAAACTCAAGTACAAAGTACATTATGAATCATGTTTTATGCTACCTTGAACCATAAATATTCAGCATTAACATACAATTTACTGTGAACTTGTTTTTATTGGTCTGTTTTGTACAGCTAGTATTTTTAGTAGACAAATTCAACTAGCTGGTTTGAATTGATTGTAATATGGAAATATAAACATTTACCTGGATAAAAATTATTGTATGTGTTAACAAATAAATGATTAGGACCGATTAACCATATCCTGAAGATATGGTTAATCGGTCATAATCATTTATTTGTCAAAAAGTGGTACATTATGTGGTCTTAAGATTAGTCAATGGTGTCATCACATTCTTCCATGTGTGGCATGCAAATATTAGGTACGTACCAGTTTTGGTGACCGTACATATATTTTTTTATAGGACAGAGATTGTTAGGTCAGCATTACCATTATTGTTTGCGTATTTGATCCAAATCTGTTTTCTGTTTTCGTAGTACTTTATAATTATACAAAATATAGTATTTTAAACGTCAAAACAAGAATGTAATAACAATTTTTATGTATTAAGATACATCAAAATTGTTATTACGTTCTTGTTTTGATAGTCTGTTCTACAGGCTTACATTATGGTTAAAGTAGGAATTATTTAATCAAATTGCTGTTTGAGTATACCTACTATATAATTAAATACTCAGTTTGTAATCTAATAGTAAACTCAAACTCAAACTCAAAGCATTTATTTCAATTAAACCATTTACAGGCACTTTTGAATTGTCAAAGAGTCGGTCAGTTAGTCAGAAAGTTGAAGCTAGTTGCCCATTCCAAAACGTAGATCTCTATGGAGAAGAACGGGCAAGAAACTCCAAGGACACTCTTTTTAAATCAAGATATTACAAAATCCTGGGTACATTATTCGTGTTGCTTCTATATGCGAGAACAATGAAAAAAAAAATATATAAAAAAACAATTCAAAATATAAGATTAATAATAAAAATAAGCCGTGGCAGTTAAGAGATGACCAGTCTCAACTGACGGCGCCCGTTCACGAACATGACGCGTGGATCAGCACCATCCAGCTCAACCATTTTGTAGGGAACCGAATGATCCAACACACGCGCCACCAACAGTGAGACATTTAAGTGAGCATGACATAGTCTCTACTGCCATGCTGTCAAGTCAACATAATTATATAATAAACGAATCCATTGTACTCACATTTACAAAATTGCAATATGCTTCTAAATTATACAAAACTATAGTTTGCTATGTATTTGAGCAATGAATAAAATTTTACTACATAAAAGAAAATAATCATTAAAATATCTATTGAGTTATTCAATAATAAAACATATTTTATAAAAAATAAACAAACATTAAGTTCGCAATGTCAGAAAAATAAAAGGGGGAATAAGAAAGGAGTATCTCTTCCAAACATTCAAATTTTAACTAGTGCGCCCGGCTGTGGAGCAGGACCAGCATTAAGCCAAGCATTTTTATCTACTATATAGTCATTGAACTTATAATATGCTTGTCTACATAGTGTGCGTTTAATGCATGTTTTAAATTTCTTCTCATTTAGTTGAAGAATATCGAGTGGTATTTTATTATAACATTTTACACAGTACCCCATAAAAGAAGTACCTACTTTAGATAACCTGAAACGTGGTTGATCTAATTTGTTCCTATTTCTAGTGTTAAAATTATGCCTGTCACTTATCTTACTAAAAAGATGTAGATTTTTTCGAACATACATAATGTTTTCATATATATATTGACAAGGTACCGTCATGATGTTAATTTTTTTAAACAGTTCCCTTAGAGATTCGCGTTTGCGGAGGTTGTAGATGGCTCTGACAGCCCTCTTTTGCAGAATAAAGATAGAATCAATATCCGCAGCCCGTCCCCACAGCAGAATACCGTAAGACATGATGCTATGAAAGTAACTAAAATATACTAGTCTCGCGGTATCCACGTCTGTTAATTGACGGATTTTCCAAACAGCGTAAGCGGCTGAACTTAGCCGCCCTGCAAGTGATGTTAAGTGAGGACCCCACTGTAGCTTTGAATCTAGCGTAATCCCTAGGAAAACCGTTTTTTCGACGAATTCTAGTATCTCCTTATTCAATACAACGTGACATTTACTACTTCTAACATTCGGTAACGAGAATCTTATGCATTTAGTCTTCTTCTCATTTAATACCAAATTATTTACAGTAAACCAATTATGAACCTTAAGCATGGCGTTATTTACGTCGTCAAGCTCATGTGCATGTCTGTTTATTTCAAAAATCAATGATGTATCATCAGCAAATAACACCATTTGAGGTCGGATTTTCAGTAAATGAGGTAAATCATTTATATATACTAAAAAGAGGAACGGACCCAATATTGAACCCTGCGGTACACCCATTTTGACTTTTAAGCCCAATGAATTTACACCGTTTATTTGAACTTGCTGCAGTCTATCATTCAAATATGATTTTACTAAGCTAAGCGCAAGTTTACCCAGTCCGTAATGCTCAAGTTTCAAGAGCAGTGTTTCGTGATTCACGCAATTAAATGCCTTGGATAGGTCGCAAAAGATGCCTATTGCATCTTGTGCCTCCTCCCATGCGTTAAAAATATGTTTTAATAATGTAACACCGGCGTCGGTTGTACAACGTCCTTTGGTGAAACCATACTGTTGATCATGTAGGATGTTATTACGATTAAAATGATTGAGCATTTGATTTAACGTTACTTTTTCAAACACCTTGCTGAAAACTGGCAAAACCGATACGGGTCTATAATTATTAGTGTCTTTGCTGTCCCCAGATTTGAAAAGTGGAATTACTTTACTATACTTCATTAAATCTGGGAATACCCCTTGATCTACACATAAATTAAATATTAAAGCTAAATAGGGTGCAATTGTCTCAATAATAGATTGACAAACTTTAGTAGACATGCCCCACAGATCTTCTGTAATTTTAATCTTAAGTTGCTTAAATGCCTTTACAACGACCACAGGGCTTATATGTTTAAATTTAAATTCTATAGAACAGGCTGAAACATTCGCTCTTAATAAATCAATAGCAAGAGAGGGCGAGGAATTTAAAGTTTCTGTAGTTTTAATTGGAATATTAGTAAAGAAAGTTGCAAATTCCTGAGCAACATCGATGTTCTCGCTAATGAGACCGCGGGAAGTGTCCAGTGTGTAATCAGTATTATGCCTTTTGTTCCTGTTCGTTTCATTGTTAATAATTTTCCAAACTGTCTTTATTTTATTGTCTGCTGATTTAACCTTGTTGCTAATGAATGACGCTTTAGCTGCTTTGCAGACATTTTTAAAAGTTTTCGAGTAAGTAGCAACATACTTATTGAAAGTTTCCGTGTTAATATACGGCTTAAGGCCATACAGTTCAAATAATCTTTCCCTACTTTTCCTAATGCCTTTAGTTGCCCAGTCACTGAATAAAAACTTAGGGCAAATAGTTTTAGATTTCTTCTTAAAATAATTATTGAACTCTGTTTGCACTAATGAAAAGAATTCTTTATACAAAATATTACCATCATTCATATTTAGGCCCTGAGCACTTAACTTGCTAATTAAAGCGCTATTAAACTTATTTAAGTTAGCCGATGTTATTGGTCTAGTTTGTATCTGCACTTTTTGTATTGGTGTGTTGGACTCAAAAGTAACAGTTTGACCGCTGTGATCAGAAGGGAGATAATTTACAATGGCTTTATCTAAATAGTCGCAGCAACAAAAAACATTATCAATACATGTAGCAGTAGCCGTAGTTATTCGCGTTGGTTCCAAAAACACATTTGACAGATTGAATGATTTGAAGAGGCTTAAGAATCTACTGCTATTTGAATTATTTTCCAAAATATTAATATTAAAGTCACCACAAATAATTACTGATTTATTACCAGTTGCAAGTTTTCCCAAAACATCTTCCATTACTGACTCAAATATAGAGTAGTTTTGATAATTTGGAGGTCTGTAAACGCACACTATAAAATGCTTATCTAGCTCAACACAGGACAGTTCAATGCTATGTTCCACCGACAGTTCAACTATGTCTTTACGAGACTTAGATTTTATACAATTTTTAATTAAGATTAGTGAACCTCCACGTAGCATGGATTTTCGGTTAAAACAACTGCCCACACTATAGTTTTCATAATTAATTAGCATTTCATAATCTTTCAACCAATGCTCAGTTATACAAATAATATCAAACATTGTTTTTTCTAATAACAATTCAATTTCTAATTGTTTGGAAGAAAAACCTTGAATATTTTGGTGAAACAATTTCAAGGAATTCTGCTTAGCCCCTTTTTTACCATTAAATAATTGAGTGCTAGAAGGTACCTTGTTGGTGGCGAGATTAATAACATTATTACTGGTACCCTCTGTTGTCTTACTGACTAGTTTAAACTATTATGGCTAACCACCTTAATATTAGTAATATTACTAATTTTTGTGGTGCTAATTACAGCAGACTTCGACATACTACTTATGTCTGAGTTTATATTAAAAGCTAATAGCCATGCTATTTGACGTCTAAAACTAATAGGCAGATACGCAGTATCCCTAGTCGATCTTAATTTCTCAACAAAAGTGTTGGTGTCAAAAAATATAAGTTTGTCACTATAGTGATTAACTAATAAATGCATATGATTATTTAGCATATGTATATTATGATTTTGCCTACTTGACAAGTGCTCAAAGTATGGAAAAGCACACAATATAATTTTCTGACAATTAACCTTCAAGATTTCAGTGACATTGTCAGTGATGTCATCTTTTTTTACATTAGTAAGTACTTATACTATCTGTATTCTTGTCTATATTGTTACTCATATATCCATCCTTTACAGTTGTAACGTCGCTAACAACTGGGGATAAGAAAGCTTGGCGAAAAAAAATCACATGTTCTTGTTTTGCGCTCAAAGTGTAGTGGCTTCTAGCTGATAAGCTGGCTGTAGACTGTAGTACAAAACATAACGCCTGTATTCCTCGAAGGATTAGGTAGAGGTGCACCTATAGTACACCCACATTTCGCCAGTTATGTTAAAGTCTCATGTAATAGGGGACGAGCCTATTGCCATCAACCAGGCACATATCCAAACTCAGGGCTGATACTGAGAAAAAAAAAAAAAACAATAAAATATGTTCTAAAACCCCCAAAGAACTCGGTAAACAAACACTTCCACACAATAGGCATAACGGACAGTCCTCTATCCAGGGCTTGCATGGAGGCTGAGGAAACCTTTGCGCATGTGCTCTTTGAATGCACAGGCGTTACCCAGATTAGGACACAAACCCTCGGGGCACCCAGAACGTATACAGATGCTCTCAGCAGACAAGGAGACATTATCAACTTCTGGAGGGAGGTGGGCAGGTTGGAAGAACCACCGACGGCCACCATGGCCCACGCACAATGGTCCACATGAAGGACTGACTGCGGAAACCAAAACCCTTAAAGGAGAAGACTTCCAAGGAACATGTAAGCATGCTGAAGAGGAAAAATAATGTCATAAGTGCCACACACAAACTGTCAATATATATCTTATATATAAATACTTAATAATATAATAATATTATAATAAAAATACTTGCATGTCATTGTACAGTTGCCAGCACATCAAGTTACCACAAACTGTTAAAAATTTCTCATTGGATTTTGAACTTAACTGTCAACATTTTAAGGTTTAAAATTGTTTTAAGAAATTTGACAGTTTCGTGTAGTTTGACCTGCTGGCGACTGTACAAGCTACTGGCAGGTGCATTCACCATTTTAGATATAAGATCAAATATACAGGGTCACATTAAATTAGCTAGCGAAACTCTGAAGACGTGATGGTTCATCAGTGGCCTTACTATGTGTTAAGACCATCATTGTTCCAGCGTGAAAGAGAGACGGAGCTATATATGACCGATAGCACTATCCCTTTTTCGCAATGGAACCATGATGCTATTAACACCTCATAGTACGGCTACTGAACACGATAAAACAATAAATAAATGAATTTGATGTTTTTTTTTTTGGGGGTATTCACTTCAAATATCAGTTTAACAAAGCAGTTCTTTTTTTTAGTTAACTTCACAGACGTGATTATTATAATTACGATATCTAAACACGATTAAACATATTTTCTCAGCTAATCGACCTTTCGTGACATCTATTCTATCATTCATTTAAAACAAAAAAAAAATTGACTGCTATCTTAAAATTTATGTTATTATTCCGTCTGAGTATAGTAAAAAAGCGACAGAATTGTTGATCTGATCAGACACTAACATTCACGGACGTACTATTTTCCTGCTCCCCGGTCGATAGCTTGTGCAAATATTTGTCGTGTCATAAACTCATATAATACACGCCCATTAAGAACATGTCTGTGTGCTGTGTAAACATCTTGACGTTAACTAATAAACGCTACACTTACACAAATTAATCTAATGTTCTCATAGGCCCACCTTGGCACGGGTCAAGGTAGTATTTTGCTATAAGATGCGGCTGCCAAATATTAGGCTTATTTTTCTGCAGAACTGTTTCAATGAATATTCTTTTATAGATTGGTGACACATTTGGCGTTACTTATACGGAAGAAACTTTGTAACACAGTAATATCTCGCATTTAATAATAGATAGGAGTGGTGCGAGCAATGGGCAGTTCGCCGTCCGGTAAGGACCAGGCCCGAGTCGACGGCGCGTCGTGTTCCACGCGCGCCTCAAAGACATGTCAGCACCATTGACGGGGTCCAATAGGGCCGATGCCTGCCGGGGTCGCGGATTGTTCGAAAGAGTTACCGTAGCCCTGGCGCACAGGCAACTGAAGGAACACGGGTGGGTTTTAGTCACTAAGAGTCTGTCACGCTCTTCTGCTCCGCCCAGAGCGGGAGAGGTCATTTGACGATGTCCCACCCAAAAAAAAAAAGGAGTGGCATTCGCCAAGGGTATATAGCAGGCTCTTTTGTTACGGATGCTTTATTGCATCCAGAGTGAAACGAAGGATCTTAGGGCTAACTCCTGAGCGCAGCAAGGGAGTTGCTAATAGAATCGTGGTATTCAAATTTTTTGCCACGATGTGCTTACTTATTTCTCTTCTCAAGTACTACGGTCTACCTACGGTAATCTTATCAACTAGTACGATATAAACTACACTAACTTGCAAAACAAGATCATGTGATCTTTTTGCGCCAGGCTTGCTTACCACAGGTTTTTAGCGAGTGTAGACTGTAAGACTGAAAATGTGTGAGTTGCTTACAAATTGGAATTGGTGCCTTTACATACATAGCATACTTTATAAAACAGCGACGAGTTTTTGAAGCAGCTTTTCCTTAATGCAAATGTATTTAGTTTGCCTCACTTGTCAACAAAGTCATTTATTTTGAGATAACTCGTTTTTATGTAAATAAGTGTTTTCGTGTCAATGAACACCAAGATCTGTATCTTCTTTATTTATCTTTACATATTATAAATTAAAGTCGCTTTTCGTGCCGGTATGTGTGACCGCGTTGTTCTTCTAAACTACGCAATGGATTTGACGTGGTTTTCACTAACATTTAGAGAATTTATACCATACTTAAGGTTTATGTGAATTACACTAAAAAGTTTGTGTGTATTAAACTAATATATAAATAGTTAAATATAATAGAGAAATCTCGATGTTTTGTCAAGTCGTAAACCCTGCGAAGCAGGGCCCCAATTCTGTATGGTAATTATTGTTCCCCGCTTAATCTTACCACGTCAATATCGTGTCTTTTAGAAACGGTTTCGTTTATTGTATCATAGAGAATACGTTATTGCAGATGTCGTGGTTAGATAAGGAATTGACGTGGTTTCGTAAGGATTCGTTTAGTGGTCATACTGAATTAGGGCCCAGGGCCGGCGGGGTAATTGCATAACACACTAACAGTAGGAATGGCTTTCATTTTGACAGTTCAACAACATTCATTGCGTTATTTACGTTGTTGAGCAGACAAATTTTTCGAACATATGAAGCAATGGATTAGCAATAGCCTTCAAATGATTCAGATTGTGATTGATAATGTGTTACGACGATAAAAAAAAAAACTGCGTTAAACAGTAGAACCAGTAGATCGTACGTATTTTGTTTTTGCAACATCAGTAGTATACGAAAGCTGAGTTGGAGACGACCACAACAGACAACAGTGAATTAAGATGCGTGGGCAGTCGATTCGGAATAAATTGGCACGAGTCCAAATGCAAAATGTATCGTAACGCTGCCGCCGGCGCCGGAATTCCAAAATTAAATTAACCAAGAAGTTTTTTACCGGTCCTTTATCATAAATAAGTTGCCAGTGTATCAGGCCACCCTTAGCGCGCTCGCACACGACATACTTTTTGTAGGTCCTACAATCGGTCAGATAATTTATACCTACGTTTTGTTGGACGTGTGCGTTGATACATTTCGCACCTTCGGTAGGACAAGGCCAAAACTGAAAAAAAAACGACAAATGATTTAGATATGCCAAAACGCTTTAAAAAGTCCCTTTTATCCGGAGGAACAAAGACCCGTGTCAATATCAGCTTAATGCCGCCAGAGGGCAACAGTGCCTTTATCATATTGGTGCATTTTTCTGACTATCTTGGCGCGACAAGATCTTAAAATGACTCTCCTGTAAAATCACTAAAAGTGCAGTTATGCCCTTGTCCCACCGAAGGTGCAATTTGATCTCTACTGTTTCATTGAGCTTCTACAAAAAATCGGACACCGATTGTATGCCGTCTGCGAACGCTGTTAGGTGAGATAGCAGTCCATAATCTACGCGGGCCCGTACAGGTTATTATGAAAAATCAATACCTTTTACTTACAACATAACAAAATCACACCTTTATTCCCCAAAGGGTTGTGCAAAGCTGTACTCTTACTTCACCTACATTTCGGTAGTTATCGGCGTTATCGTAATATCTTTCTGCAAACCATGTTTATTGTCAAACCTGAATCCCTATTTGTACTTCTGATTCCATTTTATTGCGCTTTTCGAAAAAGTTGTCTCCGGTTCTCCTAAAGTCAACTAAAGAAAAGAAAGAAAACACATTTATTTAGCGCAGACTAAAAGGCACACAATATAATAAAAACCAGATGAAAAAAAAAAAGAAAGTGCGATGTAAGAAATTAGCAGGGAAGTGTGCCACACGGCTGTCTCAAGAAGGCCCGGTTCAGAAAAAATGCCAGACAACTAGTGCCTGACGCTGGTTTTGAACTGGACCTGACGAAGAAAGACCTACCTGAAATAAATACCTACCTAATAGTCATGGAAAATGAAATGAAATGGTTTATTCCGTAAATAGGATATTGGAATCACTTTTCTCACTCACTATCTGAGAAGAAATGGCGAAACAAACTCAGGGGCCAAAGTCTCTTTTAAATTACAGGCATAATCTTGGCTGGATAACGTACAGACCATAGATTAGTGTCTAAAATGGCTTTTTGAAGAAAGAACCACACAGATTTGAGTGAATCTATCCAGTCAGTGCAAGCATTTGTCAGTAATCATGTAGCTCAACTCGCAAAATGCCTCTTCACATCGTAAAACAGCTCAAAGGCCCGGACCGACCCTCCCGGAGTACCGGATGATAAGATGTCGTTGCTCCCAACAATCGATTATCTTGGCCTACTTCCAGACCTGCGCCGTTGCTAGCTCTCATGAATTCACCCTCCTATCGAATTTCAGGAAGAGGTTTTTTTTTTTTTGATTAGGACATGATAAACATATTTTCAAGCTATTTGGGATAGGGTTATTTACCGTAGCAAATATTGCTATTTCGAGTCATACAACATTTTGACATGACGTGTAAATTTTTCATCGCATGCAGCGTTTTTTTTTTGGAAATAATCTTATTAGGTCTTATTTCATAGTCTGTTTGCACACACCACAACACAAGCACACTTAGTGCTTGTGTTTAATATTTTATAGCCTCAAGCCTGCCCGCGATCACCGTGATGTCATTGCGTGAAGTAATCCACTATCATAAATAAATTTACCAAATAGCACCTTCGGTAGGACAAGGGCATAACTGCACTTTTAGTGGTTTTACAGGAGAGTCATTTTGAGATCTTGTCGCGCCAAGATAGTCAAAAAATGCACCAATATGACAAAGACGCTGTTGCCCTCTGGCGGCGGCGTTAAGCTGATATTGATACGGTTCTTTGTTCCTCCGGTTAAAAGGGACTTTTTAAAGTACTTTGGCATACTTAAGTTATTTTTGTTTTTTTGTCAGCTATGCCCTTGTCCTACCGAAGGTGCGAAATGTGCAAAGTCCCATCAATTGCACTTTGCACAAAAAATAAATAGTGAAGTTTACTCACTCTTTTCGACTGAGAGGCTCGTGGCTAAATAATAACAGCCGCATGGGTCGATCGAAGGTTAAGCTACGGTTGCCGTGGTCGGTTCGTGGATGGGTGACCGACCATTTCATATCGAGACCACTCCGTGCCTCGGAAAGCACGTTAATCTGATCCCAGCTGTCATTCGTAGATCCTTGACATTCGTTACGGGTATTCGGAAGCCCAAGTCTGACAACCAGACTTACCAAGAAGTATCGTGTTACCCAGTAGGTAACTGGGTTGTGGGGGTCAGATAGTAGGTATCGTGTTAATCAGTAACTGGGTTGTGGGGGTCAGATAGTAGGTATCGTGTTACCCAGTAACTGGGTTGTGGGGGTCAGATAGTAGGTATCGTGTTACTCAGTAACTGGGTTGTGGGGGTCAGATAGTAGGTATCGTGTTACCCAGTAACTGGGTTGTGGGGGTCAGATAGTAGGTATCGTGTTACCCAGTAACTGGGTTGTGGAGGTCAGATAGGCCGTCGCTCCATGTAAAATACTGGTATGCAGCTGCATTCGTTTAGCTGGAAGCCGACCTCCACATA
Organism: Dryobotodes eremita; assembly: GCA_917490735.1. NCBI lineage: Eukaryota > Metazoa > Arthropoda > Insecta > Lepidoptera > Noctuidae > Dryobotodes > Dryobotodes eremita. Next base: position 18,236,549 of record OU823264.1, on the reverse strand, counting down.
GTTGGGAAAGGCAGATGGACTCAGTATTTTCGACTAAACTAAAAATTATACATTTTGCAAAATTTTTAATCAATATTCTATCTCTTCAGTATGATTTTAAGCCAGTGCTATCCCACTCTTCCTTATTCCACTATTTCCGAACCTCATTCGAAGGGAACCGCGAGTTTGGACCAATCTTTAAGAAAAAGGAGCCAGGCCCATCCCGCCATCTTTCTGAGTCTGTCGCGTTGCCTATTATGTTCTCTTACGTGCTTGTTTTTTTTTCCTATTATAATGTAGATTGTTTCTCCGACATGCGACTAGTCAAATAAATACTTAATTATTTTTTTTTTTTAAGGTATAGTAACAACTAACTTAATGAATTCAATAAAAACAATGCGGTCACTTTAAATAAAGATAATGTCGTGCAAAAGGTCAGACAGAATATTTAACTAAAAAAAAAAACAACCAAATAATGCTGAATATTATCGTCGATAGCCAATTCTATGCATTTCGTCAACGAATAGGTATTCGTATAATTTAAGCGGAGGAGTGGCTGCGATTGTAATATTATTGTCGTTTTCATAATCTTTGTTTACAACAAGTCCTTTAAAAACAAATGTACAATCAAGGGAAAAAGCCGCTAACTGGCATTATTTATTCGTTACGTCTGATAAACAAAATGAGAAATAAAGAAAGATTTTTTTTTTACTGCGGTATGCCTAGGTAGGTTGTACTTTAACAGCTCTATGGGCGTAGGGAAGCGTAAGGTCATCGACTCGATTACGTAACGCAGGCGCCAGGCTATGATTTGAGCGTCGCTTGCTGGAGAGGTCAAGCCTTCTTTCTTATGACATGTGAACTTCTTAAATTATCTAATCGCATTAAAAATGTATCATTTTCAATAAAAAGATAAAGATATATTTTTCAGACCAAATGCAGTTCTTACTCAGAATGCATAATAAATAAACAAATTGAAAACCAATTAATTATATACCATATTACCATACCATACCACCACCATCACCACCATTTACCATTTTTTCCATATTATATTATTTTATTGTTTATCGCAAACAAATGTGTTTTTTTTTTCCAAATGGCCTTGTGGCGATAATATCCGGGTCAACGTTATAATAACTAATACCGTGTAGGTAAACATAATAACGATATCAACTAGTGTAAATGTAGTTTATTATTAACGGTTGCTTTATTATTATTACTTACGCTTTTTATCGGAATAGTAGATGCCCTTTTGCAAGGATATTTTTACATCGTTGCCACCTCTAATTATAAATTAATCACCAATGATGTAACTAATATTTTATAACAATATACTGGAAAAAAAATTAACCAGAGTGAAAACTGTAACCATGTATTCAGCACACGATTCTAGTCTAGACCCTCTAGCGCAGAAATTTCTCGTCAGTTATCAAAAAAAATGTCTGCTGTTTCATAGAAAAGTGCAATACCTACGCGGTCAAAATGTAATGAACAACTAATAAAAAAACAATATAACCATGGTCTAAAAAACAAGATCTGGCACTCCGAGAGTCACACATGCTTACGTCACTACCCAGTTGCCACTTTATTGCAACAAAACATGAATTATGGAAACATTTACTGTCACCATTCTGTTGAAAAATATATATAAAGCATTTAAATTGTCGTTTCGTTTTTCTAATCAAACGAAACAATTCAATTTAAACATATACCAACGTAATTGTTAATTAAATCCTCATCGTTTTATCGGAATCACACAGGTAATAAAGGCGGTTGTGGAGTTATTATTAAACACTACTGGTAACACAGCGGTGATGACGTAGGCTTGTGTCACCTACGTGACCACTGTGTCTCGGAATGCTATAATACCTGGTGAAGTATATTATTATACCATGATTATAATTGACAAAAAAATTCTACGCTAGAGGGTATAGAATCATATGCTGAATTCATGGTTACAGTTTGCGCACTGGTTAAAAATTTACCATGTATGTAGTTTAAAAGAGTGTCCACGGAGTTTATTGCCGATTTTTCTCTAAGGAACCTACTACGCTTTGGAATGGGCAACTAGCTTAATCTGTCTGACTGACAGACTCCTTTGACAATTCAAAAGTACCTGTAAATGGTTTAATTGGAAATAAATGCTTTGGGTTTGGGGTCTACTTGTTGGCACGAGCTATGCCAAAGGCTAGCTCACCACACCGACTGTTATTGATTGTTGTGTCCATCACTTGCATTAGGTACAATGACCGCTTCCTTCACCTAAGGTTTCATGGTAAGATATTTACAGAATCGACCGCGGCAGATCACGCTATCGGTTGCGGTTATAAGCAGCACCCTTATTACGTAACACGCTATCTATCACAATCTGAATCATTTTGAAGCCTATTGCTAATCCATTGCTTCATATATTCGAAAAAATTGTCTGCTCAACAACGTAAATAACGCAATGGATGTTGTTGAACTGTCAAAATGAAACCCATTCCTACTGTTAGTGTGTTACGTAATTACCCCGCAGGTTGATATCGCGGCTACAGTGATAAAATGTGGTGTTTGAAGTTCTTATAGAAAAACACAAAGAAGAGCATAGCGCTAGTGGTCCAAATGCCTCTAAAAAGTTAAAAACAAGGCGAAATAAATACGTTGGAAAAAAAAACATAACAAATAAACCGCTACATGTGAATGTGTAGATAAGCTAAGCTTCAGTCGTTTTCATCTGCGCTCACGCATGTTATACAATCACAAACGTCATGAAACAAGCCGTTTATCTCGCTGGCTTCATATAGGGTTGGCAACTTTTTTTGAGAAAAATAACGTATCATATTCGTTTAATAGGTAACAAACAAAATAAAGTATTTGGAAGAAAAGACAAGTATTTTTCAAATTCTTGTGTTTATTCCCTTGAAAACATATTTTTAGGTACTTTTAGCAAACGCTAACAAGAATTTTTTGTTGTCTTTGAAAGTTTCATAGTTATACAACCAAAATTTGGATTAGAAATAACTAAAACTTGTTTTTTATTAAATTTATGGACGATCTGTTTCACTCTTCTCGCCACTTCAGATTCATTACCGATAAAACTCGGTGAAAGATGAAGTGGCAGGAACAGAGAGTAAATAATAAATATTTATATTACATTAATTGGGAAGCTATACATATTGTATAGCTTATATATATTGTTTAAGTTTATACATATTGCCATTTGTCAACAGTATTTTTCTCTGAAAATTCTTTAGCATTATTAATAGATTTTCTTTTTTGATTTAAAAGTATCGATAAATATGCTTCGTTTACGCATCACAGACTCACAGTTAAGATTCAAAATAAAGTATTTTCGCATACTTTATTTTTATGCAAAAGTAAAAAGTATATGTATCGGAAATAAAGTAGGATACGTTTGGTTGGCAACCCTAGCTTTATAATACACTAGGTTCTACATAAAACGTCTATGTACACTATGTACAGGCTACAGCTTACGTATGCAATGATGTTTTGTAGGTCATAGGAAAATGATAATTATTTGTAGGTGTTAACTAAGCAACATAAAAACTAATTTATTTGCACTTTGTCCCCCAAGTAGATCTGGCATTTCTCTGAAAAGTAAAATGCGATGGTTTATGGCAATAGGCTTCCCCTTACATGGAACTTAAACATTAGAATAGAATAGAATACTCTTTATTATGTACACCATAAAAATTACAGATATAAGTGTAGAAATTTTACATAGGGTGACACAATGGGCGGTCTTATTAATAAAAGCGATCTATTACAGACAATCTTTCGATGGATTAAAGGGAGAAGGAGAGACAATAATGCAGGTAGTCAGTGGTGTACCATTTACATATACAACAAATACATGCATACATAAAACATAATACTTATCTACATATAATATATACATAATGTACATATACATGTATGTACATTACCTAAGTACTTGCGAAATGTGCCTGTTAGTACTATAGGTACACCTCTGCTTAACCCATCGGCGAGTACAGGCATGAAGTTATAAAAAATTCGGGACTTAATTTTACCACTTGGCTACAGGCTAAAGTCAAACGTTATTGAAACTGAAAATATGCAGAAATCTATTTTGAAATGGCTTTAATTTGAATTTTTATATGGTCAGAGGTCGGTTTCGGAATTAATTACTCATTGAAAAGCTTGTTTGATGAATCAATAAAAGTATCATTAACTGCGGGGTAATTACGGAACACACTAACAGTAGGAATGGGTTTCATTTTGACAGTTCAACAGCATTCATTGCGTTATTAACGTTGTTGAGCAGACAAATTTTTCAAACATATGAAGCAATGGATTAGCAATAGGCTTCAAAATGATTCAGATTGTGATAGATAGTGTGTTACGTAATTAGGGTGCCGGCTGGGAATATTTCGTACGTTCAAAGTTAAAAAAATGAAGCCAGAGACAGTAAATTTACATCTTCGGGGATCCTTAGCTGTATCCCGCCAAATTCAAATTTTCTTTGGTTTTTTGCAAATTGCAGCTCTGTTTTACGTCGTATGTTGATCAAAATGCGATTCGCGACTGTAGGAATGATATATTTACTGAACAATAATCATCAGTTTCATATCAATCGTCCACCGACGTTCACACCTACACCGTCGTGTTTACATCTAATTTTATTAAGTGCATGCTGTGGACTCCTGTAATTGAAGGAGCACACGTAAAAGAACCAATGTTATTATTGTAATTTATATTGTATATGTGTATCCTTTGTTGGTGATCGTAAATAAATAAATACAATTTTGGAAGAATATTTCATATTATGAAAATTCTTAGGTGGAACAAGTTTAGTACCTACTTTATTGTTGTTGGCCATGTCCATCAATTACATCAATTATATTTTATCGTGTATAATAATTTGAATTCAGAACTAAGTACTTTATTGTTGTTTTGTCTTGTATTTTCCGTGAAACAAAACAACAATCGAGTACTTAGTTCTGAATTCAAATTATTATACACAATCGTTTATAATAATTTGAATTCAGAACTAACTACTTTATTGTTGTTATGTCTTGAATTTCCGTGAAACAAAAAGCATTTGTCTGTATGCGAAAATCCGATGATTCCCGAAGGACATTAAGAAAATAGTTGTACTGTACATTCTTTTGTTTCGTCCATATTGATAGTACGTGATAAACATTATATCGATGATGAACTACCAATACCTCCTAACTACCTTTTTTCGATTCTTATGGTCTTATTCATAATAAAGCCTTTCGCTTCATAAACCTATTTTAGCTATCGAACTATTTTGTCCCTTTTTGACAAGTTAAAATGAAGTTTGACAGAAAGGGACAAAACAGTTCGATAGCTAAAATAGGTTTATGAAGCGAATGGCTTTATTATGAATAAGACCATAAGAATCGAAAAAAGGTAGTTAGGTGGTATTGGTAGTTCATCGTCGATATCTTGGCATGGTTTCACGCCTGCACTGAGCGCCGCCCTGCATGGTTGTTTACTACTGTCTGTTCCAAAAGTATTGGGTGAAAGTGTAAACAAACCCTGTCTAGGTTTAATTCTTACACAATCACTCACTAAAGGGAAATTTGTAACTCATGCATTGCATCTGTATTTAGAAGGTTAGAACTTGTATATCTCACCGTTTTATCAACAATTATTGTTTGAATAACATTATTTAATTGTAATAGAAAATTGAGGTTGTTAAATTATCCTCAATTGTCAAACGAAACCATCTTTAAATGTAAGGTGATTTAAAATTAGAATATTCTAATAATCCAAATCAAAGGCACTGCAAATTGACATCCACATGTACAATTTCTGATCCATTTGTTTTCATTTTAATCAGATACTTTTAGAAAATTTTCATGGATTTAAAGAAAAAAAGAAAGAAAGAAAATACATTTATTTGCGGTAAACATGACGCAAAGAAAAAACACACAAATACAAAAAATAACGAGTTGGGGAAAAATATGCAAAATGAAATAAATATGAAATAAAAAATATAATAAAATAATATAATATAAAAAAAAAATATAATAAAAAAGCAAATATATATATAACATAAAATAAAAAATATATAAATAAATATATATATATAATATATATATTTATATTATAAAATATAATATATGAATGAAATATGATTTCTCTGTCTAAATATGCTCTCCATCTTTCCAGGACAAACGGTGTTCGTCCAGGGCGCGGCTGCGACCCCAGTGCCTCTGGTCGATGCCATGACGGGCGTCGGCATGCAGGGCTCCATGAAAGACATCCAGGTCGTCCATATGCACACTGAAAAGGAGGCTAAATACGTCGCTCCTGAATGCAAAGATGTCTTCAGGTTAGTTCCTTCAATCACCAGATCCACATCCAGATATTTATCGATTAAAAACATCGATCTTGAACTTCTAATTGCTGGAATGTGTCTACTAGGCAGCGTTGCTGTTTCTACTAAGGTGCAAAGTGGTGCGGGGCACCTGGGCCCGCGGTGTTTGGGGGTCCAGCCCACTCGGTGTCCGGGCCGGGAGGTCTGCCAAGTCAACAAAGCACCGGCCTGGGGTCTCAGTCGCCGATAGGTTTTTAGAATAAATATTAAGCTAAAAGAAAGTTCACCGTAATCTAAGCAGGCATGGGCCCCCGAATTCATGATATGGATGGTCAAAACAAAATTAAACCAATCCGAGGAGGGGTACTAAAATTTACCCGCTCGCTTCGCTCGCTCTTGCAGCCTAGATTCTCTTAATTCTTAAACTTTTTTGCATAAGTAGACAAACCATCTCCGATTGCTGTATGAACGCTCTAATGAAACTTTTAAGTATCCGAGGCAGGGTTTTCGAGTTCGCTTCGCTCGCTTTAACGTCCTTTAAATTCCTTTCGAAAGTATAAAGTTGAAAATCTATTAAAGAAATTTGACATCGATTAGACTTAACGACCGATTTTTGTCGTTATATTTATCAAGACTGCAGGACCTGCTCACAAAATTTCACGAGAATCGGTTGAGAAATGCGACCTGTAGAGGAGAACATCCGGACATACGACAGCATTTTTACCCAAGCTGAAACGGAGACGCTTCGCGCTCGCTTTGTCAATAATGGTTTCATACAAAAGTTCCATAACGAATAACAAATAGTATAAGTATACTCGTAGAAAACAACAAAAGGTTCACAAAATGAGCTAAAAAAAACTAAGCTCGAAATAAAAATAACGCCGATGGGTGACTCCTTGTACTAATTTCTTCTTTGTACCAACCAGGGCTTCTGATCTGAAGTAAAGGCACTGGTTGCTGTATTCCGGTTTTAAATGTATGCGTGCCGGTGTAATTTCAAGCAGTTGATTGGCCCAACAGCTATTGCTTTCAGCGTTCATTAGTATCACGAGATTCAAATTCTATCTGAAATTGCTGACACAGCATGTAGATATCATTACAAAACATCACTCCTGTATTTCCCCGAAGGGTTCGGCAGAATACCAGCAGGGTTAGCATGTAGGTTATCGTAATAAATGCTTGATTAAAACAGAAAGCTGTTAATTCAGTATTTATTACCAGAAATTAAGTGACGTTGACGTAGATAAGATTAAAAGGATTACCGTACTTGTAATATGGCAATAGGCCGCCCCCTATTACATGGGACTTAAACATAACTGGCGACATGTGGGTGTACTATAGGTACACCTCTGCCTAACCCTTCGGGGAATACAGGCGTTTACGTACTTGTGATAAAACTTTGGTTAGCTATACGTGTACTGAAACAGTAAAATTTTCTATTCGGTTGTAAAGAAGACATTACTATTTGCTCTGTAATATAAAATACAATTTATAGTAACTATTTTAGAAGCACTGATTTATAGCGGCAGTTGTTTATTGTAGTTTTGGTAAATAAAAAATTACAAAATGCATGTGTTTTAACAAGTTCTGCAGTAAAAACTAAGCAGTATACTAAATAAAAATGAGTCACATAATAAATATTTAAATGGGTAATTAAATAAATAATTGAGCAGTAAAATGACTGAACGAGCTGTTACGTGGGGGTAGTTATCAAATCGGAATTAGCCTGTAAGAAATCTAACTTAGAAGTAGCGCTCGCCGGCCGCTCCCGCGGCCTAGGCACCGCTCGCTTCGATCGCTCGGCTCGCGCGCGGTTGTTCAATTCTAACCTAACCTATGATGAGAACAATGCTAAAAATATAATCATAAATCAAAAGAAACCAAAAAAAAGCAAATCAAACAAATCCAAAAAAAATAAACCAATCCTTTGAACTGCCGAACTACACACATCACAAGTGTAGGGATCAAGTTAAAAAAAAATATTTTATTGCCCAATTGAAATTAAACAAAAACGTATATTATATTTAGATTGATTAAATAAAATGTTTTCGTAATATGTAGATCGACGAAGTACTCTCTACTTTTTAATTAATAAAGAGTTTTCGCGATTTGTGCTTATGCTGGAGTTTTCACCTTAATCCGGACATTAAAATGTGATAAAATGATAAAAATAAAAAGTTTTTAAATGTTTTTATTGCGTAAAATAAACAATTTGTAGTGTGAATTTCCGCCGTTAACGCGATAACCCAATCCCAGCGATTCTGGCATGTTCGATATGAGTTCATACAACTCACGTTGCGGAATGGCCTAAAATTAAATTACCGCTCGTTAATTTTTTTCAACTGATCGTAATAACATCCCTAGTATTTAAATAACAGTTACAAAAATTATTAGCCTAATAACCTATTTTAAAAGCAATGTTTCTGACAATAATTTCAATTTATTTATATTAATGTCTTTCCGCAACGATAGAACAATACCCAATAGAGTTATCGAGGTATTTCAACACAAATAGAGGTGAAAAGTAACAGACTAGAAATTAGCAAAATAGCTTATTGCGGTTCCCTCGTTTTACACACGGCTACATATCCAAGCTATACATTTCCAGTATAAGCTGACCACTTATTGTACGGAAATCCTATACAATGCGAGACCAGCTTATAATGGAAATGTATAGCTTAATATGTAGCCGTGTGTATAGTCAAGTATTTTATGTCTTCATCAGTTCTCAAATGCTGTCCTTTTGTATCAAGTCGGAACACAGTCAATACCTTTTGAAGCTTCAGCACTGAGCAGACTATTGCATAGAAAACAATTTTTTATTAACTTGATAACAAAGATCAAACTAGCATACACTTTTACCAATGTGGACTTGACCTTTACATCAACCTAAAATCTTTTCAATGGGCTGGCCAATTTATTACATCTACGTATATGACTTTTTTTATTGTCAGAGTTTGTAAATTCTTAAACTGATATGTAATGAAGGTGGCTGAGTGTCATTCTGCTGTATTGTCAATAGGTAGGTAGGTACGACGCAATTTATAATGCTGACTCGGTAAAGCAGATTCTGTTGTGAAATGAGCAGACAAAAATAGCCCTTCGGCTGTGCTTGTACATCAGTGGAAAGCATGGCTCGTGTGATACTGTATCCTAACTAATATTATAAATGCGAAAGTAAGTTTGTTTGTTTGTTACCTTTTCACGCCTAAACCACTTAACCGATCATCCTGAAATTTTGCATATACTTTGTCAGGTGTACAGAAACGGACATAGAGTACCTTTCATCCCGAAAAAAGGTACTGTTCCCGAGGAAAACAACAATAACGTTCTTATGATAATAGATGGCGCCACGTGTCTTTCGAATCATGATTGAATTATATTATTGTAGAAACTTTAGTAGTGTGTTAAGAGTTTTTATTTAAGTCCCTAATATATTTTGTGGGCCTAGAGTGTCGACAGACCGGTTTTTCATCCTCCTAACTATAATTCCCCGAATAACCCGAATTGATTGTCAAATTCTAAATTAACGCGAGCGAAGCCGCGGGCAAAAGCTAGTAAAGAAATAAATATACTTTCTTCAAAATTATTTAACCGAGATCAGAATCTAAAAACTACACTACTCGAGAAGGAGAGTGTAAAGGGCAATTCGGGTCGCTACGTGCAACTTCGGCTCGCCTCGGACGACTTCCAATTCCGATCGTTGTCGGTCCTTGCGCCCGAGTCAAACGACTCGAAGCGTCCCGTAGTTCTTAGCATGAGTGTATAGTCACGTACTTCGGACTTCGGTCAATTACGACCAGTACCTCGTCGAAGCAACTTCGCGAGTAGTGCAGCGCACTGTGCAGCTTTAATGCTTTATCGCTAGATTTACTCAGATTACATAACATTTGGAAAAACGATAAGTGATAAAGAAGTCACAAAGTGTTTTGGAACGCCGCGCCGGGCTTCAAAAATACTGTTGGATTTTGAACTCTGACGCCAAGCAGTGCGTTGAAAATCCAGCGCGCTATAAAAAATTGCCCGTTGGTACGAGGGCTAAAAGTCAATCGTCGGTAACATTCAAAACATCCGCATCATCTTATATCTTATCAATTATCATTTATCAACTAGTGGATACCTTCCAATCATGTGTTATGCGACGTTGTCAGATAAACTAGGTACTATATCTTGGAACTGACTGGGTGTTGCTATAATAGGGTTTTAAATAACTCAAATGGTTATGGGTTGTGTACAGTCAGGGAAAAAGCTTGTTATCATTTTGACACACGTTAGGCCGTGTTAGTATAGATATGTACCTAATGGTTATTTTATGTCGTTAGTTTGAATGCGCTAATCTTTGGATCTGCCAGACGGCTTTAAAAAATTCTTTATGCGTTTGATAGCTCAATTCTTGAGGAGGCTATGTAATAACACGCTACGATCCTTAGGAGTCGAGCAAAACGAAAAAAGTCAGAAAGACCGCTAAGCAAATACGAAGTAATAGCGCGGGCGGGCGATGCGATACGACGCGATGGGTCGTGGGCCGAAATTTCACACGGAAGAAGTCTCGGGCATAAACGGTGACTTATAAAGAATTTAAGATATTTATCAATTTGGTTTCAGTGGTAGTCAGTTTGGTAGGTAAACAATTATTTTCCCTGACTGTATATTCAGCATATAATAATTTTTTCTTTATTGGTATGTCACGCTTCCCAGTGTGTCGATAAGATTCACATTGGGACTTGTACCTTACGTTGTTTACTTCCTACTCTTCATTAATCAACCTGTAACGAATGTGTATTGTTTCGTAATCTGTTCTAATTGAACGCATTTCAACATAGATTGTTTAATAGCTGCCCGTTTATAGGTAAAATTCTGAAAGAAAAAAGAATATGAATAATATTATGTACAGTCAGGAGCACTGATATGTCAACACTTGGCAACTTTCAATACCGATTTTTTCGTGAAATAACGAATGCAACGTTGAAATAAGTCATATTACATAAACCTATGGGTTCGAAAATACTATGTTCGTAATAACATGTTTTTTTTTTTTCAAAAATTAGGGAGAAAATCGCTTTTAAATTTAGCCAAGTGTATACATATATATGCATATTTGTACACCGTATAAATTACAGATATATAAAAGTGAAAATTGTATATAGGGTGAGACAATGGGCGGTACTATTCTATTAAAAACAGCAGCATTAGGATTGTGGATAAAAGTAGACAAAAAATAAAATCTATGTTACACAGACCGCAGCGCAAGCGCATCCCTATAAACATTTTACATTGACACACCTTTCTCCTTTCCATAGCGAAGACTGATATAATTGATAAGCTAATCACAAACAGATTAGGCATTAATTGTGATCGATAACGTCGACACAAGCGATTATGATAATGATTATTAATTATGACATGCTATTAAACGATAAAATGTAGAGCATACTGCATCTAAAGTACTAGATAATCTCAATTAACCTGTTTTGGGGATGTTTTCTTGATATTAATAAAGGCAAGGCATGAATGTTACCTCCACAATAATTAGCACACGTACACACGTACTTACTAGATTTTCAACTGTCGGCGTGGGGCCGAGCTATAGATCCTACTAGTCCAGAGGTCGCAACCTGCGGCTCGCGAGCCACACGCGGCTCTTTGGATGTGAAGCTGCGGCTCTTTAGTTCCATACGCAAATATTATTTAATTTTATACCATATATATATTATCTAATTTGTTGTGAAAAACACTACTTATATGTGTATAGATTAGTGTTTTTTATCAAAAAACTTTATTTATGCAAGTACTATTTATTGTTGGCAAGAAAACGTTTTGTGGCTCTTTAAAAACTTTGAAATTTTGTAAATTGTAATTTTTGACTCTTCCGACTCAAAAGGTTGCCGACCCCTGTACTAGTCCTATCCTTCCTATTAATATTATAAATGTGGAAGTTTGTGAGGATGGATGGATGGATGGATGTTTGTTACTCTTTCACGCGAAAGGTCTAAACTACTGAACAGATTTGGATGGAATTTGGAACACAGATAGTTTATAACCTGAACACATAGGATACTTTTTATCCCGTTTGTACGTTCCCTTGGGATAACTTCCGAGCTCAACGCGGGCTAAGCCGCGGGCAAAAGCTAGTATAAGATATTTTTATGGGCCCGAGCATTGAGAATACAACAGGGCGATTCCCAGTGCGTTAAAAAAGCACACTGTTGGACTTTCAACTCTCGGCTCACCGCCGAGTTTTAATAAACTTGGGTGCGCTAAAAAAAGTCGGCCAACCAGCACCCTAATTACATAACACACTATCATAATCTGAATCATTTTGAAGCCTATTACTAATCCATTGCTTCATATGTACGAAAAATTTGTCTGCTCAACAACGTAAATAACGCAATGAATGTTGTTGAACTGTCAAAATGAAAGGCATTCTTACTGTTAGTGTGTTACGTAATTACCCCGCTGGGTCCAGTGCAGGTGGCTCTGTTTACCTCATAGAAATCCTACGGGGAAATTACTAACACACTAACAGTAGAAATGGCTTTCATTTTGACAGTTCAACTACATTAATTGCGTTATTTACATTGTTGAGCAGACAAATCTTTCGAACATATGAAACAATGGATTAGTAAAGGGTTCAAAATGATTCAGATTGTGATAGATAGTGTGTTACGCAGTTAGGGTGCTGGAGGGTGTAATTATGTATGCAGTTGTGTATGACGGGCAGGAATAGAGATGCGACGTATCCTTAATGATAAATGATTTTATTTCTGTAAGTAGCTTTGTACAAACACTTTTACACGTCAATCATGTTTTTTAAACTAGATGATTTCGACGTTTCCTATCTGATTACTCTGAGAAGAAAGGCCGAAACAAACTCAGAGGTCACAGTCTCTTTTAAAGTCCAGACATAATCTTGGTCAGGTCATGCGAAGACCATGCAGATTGGTATCTGAAATGGTCTTTTGAGGAAAGAACCACACAGATTGAGTGGACCTGTCCAGTTAGTGCACGCATTTGTCAGTAATCGAGCAGCTCGACTCAGGAACTCAGGACTTAAGGAGCTCAACGATTCGACGAACAATACCAAAGAAAGGACATTTGGGTAGGCCGCATAAATTACTCAAACTGCCAGATCATAATTAAAATTAAATGAGAGAAAGAAAGAAAAACCTATGACCCACATAGTCCGCACATTCACAATAATTAAAATAACATAATACATTACAAGTAAATACTCATGTCATTGTATATATAAAATTTATCAATGTCAATGTGTATATATAAATTCGGTAATAATGTTTGAAGACCATGTAGATTGGTGTCTGAAATGGTCGCCTTAGACGCCCACCCTCAACGTGTGTTCGGGATAGGTACTCTATGATACTCCATTTGGCCAGATAAGGCGCTGAACCATAATTTGTAAAAACTATACAACTTACAGCACCAGTGACTGAAAACTTGTGTGAAAATCGGTTGTCATGGTACGGAGGAATGAGAAAAATGTTTTGAGTATGAATGTGCATGGCTGATGGTAGGGAAAGACGAAAGAAACGATGGATTGTCAGTGTGAAAGATGTTATGGCTAGAAAGGGGGGACTACCGAGATGACGAATAATAGAGAAGTATGGAAGAAAATGACATGAGCATGATATATAGATAACTAGCTTTTGCCCGCGGCTTCGCCCGCGTGTAGTCGGAAATTATCCCACGGGAACGTGCTACCGGGATAAAAAAAGTATCCTACAGGTTATAAACTATCTGTGTTCCAAATTCCATCCAAATCCGTTCAGTAGTTTTTGCGTGAAAGAGTAACAAACATCGATCCATCCATCCTCACAAACTTTTACATTTATAATATGTGTAAGATATACAGCCTAATGATATTGTGTTCTCACCCCCAGATCGTGTTCTCTATTCATGGCCGCCAACGTCCGCAAGTCCGTCGCCGAGGGCCGCTCGGATGCCATCCCTATATTCCTGCAGGACATCCCTAAGCTGTTCCACAGGAAAATCATCAAACCCGATATTGCTGTTATTCAGGTCTGTTGATGCTATAATAAAATCAGTCACACTCACACAAACCACACACGAACACACTTCCAAACACACACGAACACACATTCCTGCTAGTTTCTCACAACTAGGGTTCCCATTTCGAAATATGAAAAGTCCTGACCAAAAAGCCGGATATTTGCAAAGAACTCCGGACATTTTACTTTTTAATCTTTCTATTTCAGTATTAACTATTATTTTTATAATACCTAATAAACCCCCTTAACTTAAAAAGTCCGGACTAAGTCCGGACGGGGGGGCATAAAGCCGCACATGTCCGGACGGATGGTAACCGTACTCACAACGCACTTTATACATTTTATTTGTTTTTTTTAATTTATTTTTTTACTTGTATAATATGTTGTGTTGTGTGCCTTGTAGTATGTTTTAAAAGAGCTTTTTCTTTTTTTTTTCAAATAAACTTTTAAGTGTAGGTTCATTGCAATTTAAAAGTCTATCCATGATGACATCAGGTTCGGGGGATCCGTCAGAAAATATGAATTGCCTATAGTCTGTTCCAAAAGTGTCTGATGAAAATGTAAACAAATGGATCAGAAAACGTAACTGTGGATGACAATTTGTAGTGTCACTTACAAATTGAGTGTTTTGCTTTGAAATACTTAACCCGAAATTTTAATTTTAAATCACCGTATAGATGTTTTTAATTTGACAATTATTAGGGTTAATTTTATAACCTAAATTTTCATAGATGATTTTTCAATAACAATTTAATAATGTTATTCAAACTATAATTGTTGAAAAAAGTGGTGAGATATAAAGTTGAAACCTTTAAATATATATGATTGTGTTACTAATTCCTTTTAGTGAGTGATTGCGTAAGAATTTAACTTGCAGTGTTTGTTTACACTTTCATTAGATACTTTTGGAACAGACCATACATAAAAATATTTAGGATGTATTTGTGAATCGGTGTCTGTAACCTACTAACACTAGAAGTAAAGTAATTTACTAACCTTATGGACTCTGTCTGAAATAAAAGTTTTCTATCTTTTAACTGTACATATAGTAATAATGTTCCTTTACACAATACAGGTTTCTCCCCCCGATGCGCATGGATACTGCAGTTTGGGAACGTCTGTCGATTGCGTCCGGGCGGCGCTAGTCAACTCCAAAGTTATTATCGGTAAACTATTTATTATAATATTATTTATTTATTTAAACTTCTCGCACATAATAACGTACTAAGGCGGACTTAATGTCTTAGGCATTCTCTACCAGTCAACCAAGGATGGTGTAGAAATAAGATGACAGGTGCTCTGTTTCACAGGCGTTAATAATAATAAAAAATAAAAATGAAAGATAACATAATTAATTATAAATAAAATAGGTTCTTAAGAAATAAGCAGTACCTTTGTACTTAATACTAATATGCCGTATCTGTATCTATTTTACTGTGTGTACATAAATAATAAAATAAATAAATAAATAAATAAATAGGTATACACGTACGTAAATAGGTTATAAACTTATAATATATACCTACATAATATATACTATATATATACAAATCTAAGGGAAAGAGTTAATTGAGATGACTACGCTATTTATTTTGAAAATAATACTCAATACTCAATTCTTTATTGCATTCCATTATGTATTACATAGATGTTCTAACAAAGTAAAACATCAATAGATGGACCCTGTCGGGCACAATAATACATATTAATATCATGTTCGTTAAACAATAATTATTTAAACCACTGCCCTAGCTACTCTGTCTGTCTGTTACGTTTTCACGCCTTAACAGCTGATCAGATCACGATGAAAGAAAAATGGCGAATCTCCTAACCTGCTTGTAAAAAAAATCTTATAAAACGAAACTTGATGGTACATTATGCAGTTTTATTTGCCTATTTATTTACTTAGTACGGCATTTAATATATTGTTAAAAGTACGGAGCGTAAATTAATTACACAAAATATGGGTTATGTGGTAAATTTTTTATCGATGGCATTTTAAATTAAAATGTGTTTTACTTGATATGTAACAAAACAATAAAGAGTGCTAAATAACACAAGAGTCTCATCATGGTAACAATTTTTTTTCTAGTGCAGCATATCTATTGTATTTTGACACACAGGTAGACCATAACCTGTGGGGTAATTGCGTAACACACTAATGGTAGGAATGGCTTTAAGTTTGACAGTTCAACAACATCCATTGCGTTATTTATGTTGTAGAGCAGGCAAATTTTTCAAACAAAAGAAGCAATGGATTAGCAATATCCTTCAAAATGATTCCGATTCTGATTGTTAGTGTGTTACGCAATTAGGATGCTGTGTTAGGGCATAGGATACTTTTTATCCCGGTTGTACGTTCCCGTGGGATAAATTTCAACTTCATCGCGAGAGAAGCCGCGGGCAAAAAATTATTACTAAATAGGCTTTTTCTTTGTTCACAAAACCCTTATTTACTGCATTTTGTAATGTACTATTGACTCTGTTATGGTCACTAGAACGTTTAGTTATAGTTATTTACTCAACTTGGAGCCTGAGGCGCCTTGTAATTTGATTACATAGATAAAGTAATCTATAGAACTGATCGTATCGCCTACTCACCTTGCCATTTGTGATCTCGGTGCACGTGATTGTAGCATTATTTTATAATGTGTCCTTTGTTCTATTGATAATTGTAAACTATGTTCAAAGTCCGGGTTTTCTTCTTGTACACTTGTTTTCAAAACGGTGAAAGAAAACATTGAGAGGAAACCGACATGACTTAGAACCAAACATTCGTAGAAATGTGACATCCACCAACTCGTACTGGACCCCCGTGGTGGATTATGGCCCACTCCCTCTCACAGAGAGATCTCAGCCCCACCCTTCGGGGAATACAAACAGCCCAGGGTCTGTATTTACACCTGGTTACTGGCAAAATGCTCACCCCCTATTTATGATATGAAACTCAAACTCAAAGCATTTATTTCAAATAAACCAATTACAGGCACTTTTGAATTGTCAAGGGGTCGGTCGGTCAGAAAGATGAAGCTAGTTGCCCATTCCAAAGCGAAGTAGTTACCTAAAGAGAAGAACGGGCAAGAAACTCTATGGACTCTCTTTTAAATCAAAATATTCGGTTACATCATTCATGTTGAAATTATGCATGTGAGAATGATGCAGAATGTTAAAAGCGTCCGTAATAAAAAGACAAAAACAATTCAAATATTAAATTATGGAAATTCATACTACAATATTTTACCATGTTTTAATGCAATATTCTATTTTTATATAATTGTTTGTATAACTGGTTAATTTAAAAGAGTGGACTTGCCCGTTCTTCTCCATAGGCACCTACTACGCTTTGAAATGGGCAATTAGCTTCATATTACTGACTGACCGACCCCTTGACAGTTCAAAAGTGCCTGTAATTGGTTTAATTGAAATAAATGTTTTGAGTTTGTTGCTTTATATTCTAAGTACTGTTTATTTTATTTTATGATGTTACTTATAGTACCAATCATTAAACCTGACTTGGTTTCCGTATGTCCTTCTCGAGTGACCACGAAAAATCAGCGCTATGCTGTAGATGGGTCCCCCATAGCATAATATCATGCAGAGCGGAAGCCGAAGTGTCACAGTCCCGACGTTCAGCTGTCGACTATTTCCGCTTTATGCTCGTGATTATATGTAGATCTATTTTGTTTTATTTTTCTGTTTACCTACTCTAGTAAATATCATTTTGGATGCACGTGTTTCTGTGACAAATAAACTTATTTTTCTTTTATCTTCTATTTTTCTACAACTGGTGCAATTTTGGTGTAATATGCAGCTCTGTCTACCCCAATGTTATTAAAATTATGTTATGTTATTTTGTTTTACAGCACAAGTAAACGTAAACATGCCGCGAACGTTCGGCGACGCCATCATCCACATGTCCCACATCGACGTGGCGGTCGAAGACCACACGCCATTGCCTGAACACGGCGTCGGGAAAGACGCCAGCCCCGAGGAGACACAGATCGGCAAGCTCATTGGGCAGAATCTAGTCGAAGATGGCGCCACACTGCAGATGGGTATGACAAGAACCTTAACTAAAGCACACTATAGTATATACTAATTCCATGGTATTTTTGCGCGTGGCCAAAATTGGAACTAACGCCGCCATCTTGTTTTTTCAATACATTTCAAGTGATATTTCTTTCACAACAGTTTACAAAGAGCGCCCCCCCTGTCAACGTCATTTTGAGCTCCAAAATATCTTTGCACACTGCTTCAGGAATGTTTTGGTGCTCGAACCTGAGGCTCGAACTTATAAATGTATTGAAAAAAAAACAAGATGGCGGCGGCGTTGGTTTGGATATTGACCACGCGCCAAAAGATTCTTGTACAGCTGTAGCTACATACATTATCAAACACTCAACGTTAAGTATTTTTTTCATATACATAATTGAAACATTTGCAGAAACATAAATTGTCAAGGTATTCGGTCAGAAAGTTGAAACTAGTCATCAAAATCAATTAATCAAATCATATAAAGATCATTAAAACAACTGCAAGTTTAAAATATTTATATTCTAAACATAATAATTTCGCTTTCCTGTAAAGTAATTAGCATCTTGTACTTTAGATACTTTAAGTTTCTTTGAGTTTTAACCTCATGTAGTATCGTTGAAAAATAAAATTAGTGAAGGATTGACTGCATGAAAAATGATATGGCTAGAAAATGCAATACTATGGAGATGACGACTAATAGAAAAATATGGAAGAAAAGACTTTGAAATAAAGGCAAATTAATGATCAGTACCACTGAAAAATAATATAAATATTTAAGAATTGATTGATTGATTTTCTGGCTGACCGACTCCTTCACAAATTCAAAAGTGCCTGTACATATTTGAAATAAGTAAAATAAACAAATCTTAAATATAACTTTCCTATTGTCAGGTATCGGCAGCATTCCGGACGCGGTGCTGTCAGCTCTGAAGGATCACAAGGACCTGGGCGTCCACTCGGAGATGTTCAGCGTCGGGGTCATCGACCTCGTGAAGCGTGGATGCATTACTAACAACAAGTAACCTTTTTATTTAATTTCTAGAGGCCCTAACAACGTAAGCATAATCAGCCTATAATGTTCCCACTGCTGGGACACACGCCTCCTGTCTGTGAGAGGGAGTGGGCCGTAATCCACCACTCGGGCCCAGTGCAGGTTGGTAGATGTCACATGTCTTCGAATTTTTGGTTCTAGGACATGACGGTTTCCTTACGATGTTTTCCTTCACCGTTTTGAGAGCAGTGGTGATGAAATAATTTACACAAAGTAAAGCGCCTGTCTGGGTTCCAACCTACGACCTGGTCTACTGAGCCTTTGAGCGGTGGTGGCCCAGTGGTAACGGCCGCGACTTTCGTTAAGTAAACGTTAAGTGAATTCGAAATCTAACTGAAACTCAAAATATTTCTTTAGAATATTGTCAAGGAGTCGGTCAGGCAAAAACAAAGATGATAATAGTTTGCCCGAACGATTTTTAAATCGAAAATAGAACTATCCTATAGAATTTTGGTTAAATTTTTGCGACAAGCACAATGAGTCACCCATAGATATGAATAAAGTCTTAAAACTAAGTTAATATTGCGAAACGACTATTTTCAATTTTAAAACGTTCGAATTTACGTTACGTCTTCTCCGCGCGTTCGTGCTAGAACCATAGCTGTTCGGGAGTTCGAAAGAAATCCTTAAGGTCACACGACCAACCGACAGACCAGATGCGTCCAAACTTTCTTCCTAGTTCTAGCTTCTGCGGCCACGAGTGGTCGTGGCAGCGTAGTGCGCGAGATAGCTTAAATGTTCCCACGGAAATCGTAGTACCGGGAAAAAAATCCCATGATAAGTAATGTAAATCAATCTTGCCCTGCATGTATCTATTGTAGATATACTTATTTTGTAAAACTGTATTCTTAACATGTACTATAATCCTTTGTTTTGAGTAAATAAATAGTATTATATACTTTTATAAATATATAATAATATTAATATTTAATAAATATTTTTGGAACAGACTATTATTTGTATAATAGTCTGTTTCAAAAGTATCTGACGAAAGTATAAACAAACCCCTGTTCAGGTTAAATTCTTACGCAATCAGTCACCAAACGGAGTTAGTAACACATGCATCTGTATTAAGGTTTCAAATTTATATCTCACAACTTTTTCCAACAACGATTGTTTGAATAACACTATTAAATAATGAACCTAAGTACTAAATGATCACTTGTCTCCGAACTTCAACAAGACATCCAGGGCCGGCAGTCTCGACATTAGACAGCGACAAAAATCGGTCGCTAAGTCGTACCGTTGTCAAATTCCTTTAATAGATTTTCAACTTTATTTCGAAAGTATAAGGTTGAAAATCTATTAAAGAAATTTGACATCGATTAGATTTAACGACCGATTTTTGTCGTTATATTTGTCGAGACTGCTGGGCCAAGGCCTGTGAAGTTTAACAACCTTTCTTCAACTACAAGGAGCCCATGTTCAATAGAATAATACTTATCTACGGCCTGTGTAATCTCTAAATTACAATACACAAGCTAACACTAAAATATGTATATATTATATTATGTACAATTATATAATAAAAAAAGGGAAGAGGTCATAGGGCATCAATAAATTCGTCCGCATCGCTGTCAATGAGATATTAAGTGCCCAAAAGGCGGCAGATAGGCCAGCCCTCTGGTCATGTGAAAAGTCGACCAATCCCTTGGCGATGTCCCTAAATACTCGATGAGCACTAATTTAAATTGAATAAACTTTGACGTAAATTGAGGTTATAAAATTAACCTCAATTGTCAAATGAAAAACCTCTTTACCATGATTTAAAATTAGGATTTCGTAATCAATTCAATTTATAAATGGCACTGCAGATTGGGCAACCACAGGTACGTATTCTGATCCATTTGTTTACATTTTCATCACATAATTTTGGAACAGACAATAGCTCTAATACTAAGTTGGCATAGTTGGCCTGTTAAAACCTGTACATTATTTTAATGTAGTAATTAATGATTATTATTTCTTTTTCTAGGAAGAAGTTCCACAAAGGCCGTATGGTGGGCAGTTTCCTCGTCGGAAACAAGGAACTGTATGACTTCGTCGACAACAACCCCTTCATTGGTCAGTATTACCATTTAAGGGGGATGCGCTAAGGCAGCCCGCGAAATTTAAATTTTCTTACGTTTTTTTTTTTTTTCGTTATGCAGGTCAGTGTCGGATTGTATGTTGATTAAAATATGATTCGCGAACGTAACAAATATGGCTTTAAATAAATAATATCATAAGAATCAGCAATACAACTCCTTAAGTTAGAAATGGCCTTAAATGTCATGATTCCATGAAATAGTCATTCAATAGGGTAATATGAACTTAAAGAGATGTATTGATGATTTTTATGATTATGATTCTATTAAATAAATATTTTATACGGCCACGAATCATATTTTAATCAACATACAACTTGACACTGACCTGAAAATTGCAAAAAAACGTAAGAAAATTTGAATTTCGCGGGCTTCCCTGACGCTGTCGCCTTAATACACTATCAGTAGGCCTGGGACGAATGTTTTGACGTATAGTAAGTAACAATACTGTATCGTAAAACTACGGTTTCTTAGAAGAGCGTTCCCGTCATATTATTGACATAAGGTGTCTAGAAACGCTCTGTATTTGGACAGCCGTTATTGTGTGACTGTTCACCGCTTTCATAGGAAACCAAAGATTTAGCGTTCTATGACTAAATAATCTTAGAACGCTTGCCTAAGATCTTAGCTTTAGTGAATTTTGAATGGGAAACATCCTAACTAATATTATAAATGCAAAAGTAAGTTTGTTTGTTTGTTTGTTACCTTTTCACGCCTAAACCACTGAACCGATCATCCTGAAATTTTGCATTTACGTTGTCAGGGGTACAGAAACGGACATAGGGTAACTTTCATCCCGCAAAAAGTACTGTTCCCGAGGAAAACAACAATAATGTTCTTATGATAATAGATGGCGCCACGTGTCTTTAGAATCATGATTGAATTATAACCCGAATTGGTAGTCAGTCTAAATTAACGCGAGCGAAGCTGCGGGCAAAAGCTAGTTGTTTAATAAATTTACTACAAATCATCTAAATGTTATTGAGCAGTTTTTTCTTTCCAAAGTTCACAAATTCAAATTTATTTTTTCACATACATACATTAACGGCGTGCGTGTATGACCAGATGTATGAACGTAAACGAGGCAAAGGAATATGTCAGGATCGTAGCAGGTGGCGTTCTGTAGTTTCTGCCTACCCCCATGGGAAGGAGGCGTGAGTTTATGTATGTAAGTACGTACATAAATTAACGATTGGTTAACGTTGCCGTACTCCAAAATAATCGTGCTCAGCCTACTGATTTATTATAGTTGTTGCATTTTACAAGCACACGTATTCACCCTCATTGTAATTTAAACCTTATGTCGATTACCTAAGCTTCACTTGACTCGCGCTCGTAACTTGCAACGGATATAAAGATGGATACTTTTTTATTCAGGTACCGTCAAACGGGGTGAATAGGGATGCAGGGGTGAATCGAGACGAAACTTTAAAAGGGATTTTAACATTGAAATAATATAGTTTGTTGCCAAAAAGGACTCTAATGTTTTGACTGTATTATAATTAACGATTAAGTGCCCTTGTTGGCAACAAACGATATTATTTCAATGATAAACTTCCTTTTAAAGTTTCGTCCCGATTCACCCCTGTATCCCTATTCACCCCGTCTGACGGTAGTAAGACAGAAAGAAAGAAAAATGCGTTTATTGGCATTGCAGCAACAAAAATACACCTTAAAACTAAAAAATACGGAACAATGATTATAATGCCAATGGGACCTCAGCTCAGCATAATGTCAGATGACAACACAAGGTGTACCACCTGACGCTGATTTTCAGCTGCAACTCACGAGTGCCATTCGCTAGAATAATAAAAAGAATAGGGAAGTGTGTGTCCGTTCCAATAAATTAAAAGTATTGTGACATGGGTGTGTGTGTTGTGTTGTGATTAATGAAAAACTAAAATAAATACCCAATACCTGCGTACATTAAACTAATAAGTCTAAAGTCCCTAGATCTAAAAGGCAAAATCGTGTGAGTGCGTTGTTCTTCTTAACTACGAAACGGATTTTCAGTACGTCCCCGTAGGATTGTTTCTGAGCTCCACGCGGGCGAAACTGCGGGCAAAAGATAGATATAGTAATGTTGTCAGGCTAGCTTTTAATACAATTTATTATATAAGGTTACTTAAAATCTATAATATAATTTCAGAAATGTTGGAGATTGACTACGTCAACAACACTCACATAGTGTCGCTGCAGCCGCGCATGACGGCCATCAACTCGTGCATTGAGGTCGACCTCACGGGACAAGTGTGCGCAGACTCTATTGGTAAGACGGAAAAAGTGGGCTGTTATAAGTTTAACGTGTGTATGTGTGTGACTGTCTGCGGCATTGTAGCTCCCAAACTGATGAATCGATTTTGTTTTGTTTTAAAGGTGACTTTATCAAGTGTTCTTAGCTGAAAAAAAATCTGTTCCTCCGTTTTTAGAGGTTTTTGTTTGTGTCGGGGGTTTTTCATTTAAATTTTAATATTATTTTCTGTGATAATTTTACAAATATTTACGAACATCGGGGGTGCCCTGTCAGTGGCAAAAGATGCTATCAACCGAGCACAAGTCCAGACTCCTGCAAAATTTTAGTTATTTAGTGAAGTAAAACGTAGGACTAATTACAATAAACAAAGACAGATTGAGTCAAGAAAAACGAACTCCTTTAAATTTCACAATACTTCTTAAAGTGCATCCACACCGAAGTTACTTTTTGTATAGCAACATTTGGCAACATTAAGAAACATTTTATAACTTTTGCGACTTTTGCTATAATTTTTTGTTATCCGTTGTTGCCCACAAACACTTGTAAATGTTGCACCACAAAAAGTAACTCCGGTGTGGATGCACCTTTACTGGAAATATTTGACAAAATCTTCGTCCATTATTCGTGATACATTCAGTGAGAGTAAAGTGCTGCAATAATCTTTTGCCGCTGTTGGTAAGCATTTGTGAGATTGTTTTGTGAAATGTATTGAATAAAACAAGATCCATTCATTCTGATTTTGGCCACATTTGCCAATAAATCCTAGAACTGCTATAGTTATCTATGAGTAAGAGGCGTATGAGATGCCCAATTTAGCTTCTATTTTTTTCTATTTTTTATTATTAATTTTGGCCACATTTGCCAATAAATCCTCGAACAGCTATAGTTATCTATGAGTAAGAGGCGTATGAGATGCCCAATTTAGCTTCTATTTTTTTCTATTTTTTTATTATTACTTTTGGCCACATTTGCCAATAAATCCTCGAACAGCTATAGTTATCTATGAGTAAGAGGCGTATGAGATGCCCAATTTAGCTTCTATTTTTTAAATTGGTATTGGAGACTAGAATCCTATTGATTCCGTATTTAAGTGGAATATATCACTTCACTGGCTCATTACCACACCAAGCTCTATCGGGAAAATCCTGCTTCACTTTGTCTGTTTCCCGCAATTTCTCGTGACTGACAGATGACATTAGTGACAGCAGCAACTTCTCTTGTGTGAATGAGACAGTGGTGCAAATTCTCTTGTCACAAAATTCTTTACACTAGACTAAAAATCACTAAAATTTGGTTTATTCCCGTCAAACGACGATTTCTCACTCTGAAATAGACTAAAGTGACACAACTTAACTATATTTTAGTTTAACAGCACTAAAATGGCACTGAGTTATTAGTTTAGTGAAAGTGGCAATTTTGTTATTATGAATTTGACGTTTTTCACCAAAAATTTTGATTGTGTAACTAAATGTGACTATTTTTAATCGCGATTAAAAAGGTGTGGAATAAAATTAGTTGTCATGAACTAAAATTCATCACAACACCTCGACTTCAGGTGCAAAAAAGTACTGTATCTTTTTTTATTTTATTTTGCTGGTATCTCGAAAATGGTATGTCCTATCGCAAACATAATGAAAATTTTGACTCCCTTTATGAGACTCTTAAACCTCTAAAACTCTACAAGTAGGTAATAATTTTTCATATCTTCCATACAAAAAATGAAAAATTCCATATAAAACACGCCGAGGCTGCCCCCCTTGTGCGCCACCGGCTCTAAAAAAAATTCACGGGGTAGGGCAAACAAGTACCACGTGGAGTCGCGATTGGCCAATTATGTTTTAGTTGCCTCAAAATAATTTTTAATTTTAGACATATTTCTTTGCAGAATAGCTTTAAGATCCTCATAGCCAAAAGTAAGGTATTTTAATAGTTTAGTTAGTTTAGTTTGGTGTACAAGAGAATCGGCACCAGTGTTTACATATCTAATAAAATAAATAGGTACACTACAGAAACGCTAGCAAGGAGTTGGTGGTTCATGCACCTGTTTTTATAGCATAAGCACGGAATCGACAAAACTCATATAAAAAGTACACTTTGTAAACAAGCATATTACAAATTAGAGGATTATATCCTAGATAAGAATGCTTGGAAACATGCTGGTCCTGCTCCATAGGACAATCTATAGGTTAGACAAAATCAAACTGGTTGCTAATTTAATTGTATAATTTATAATTTGTATGACATTGATGGTGACATTATGTACTTAGCTACTTTAACTCACACACTAAATTAATACTTATTAAAATTTTGGAAACATCAGCTACTTTTCAATATTTGTAAATATGTGAGCACCATGTATCTATCACATAATTAATTTACCTGTCTTTGCATTATATTTAATTCTTTTTACCTATTGTGGTATAGTAATTTTATTGTAGGTGCATCGTCTTCACATATAATTACATAGTTAATGTGAACCTACATAATATTGTAAAACATTTTAAAAGAGTAACGGTGGAGTTTCTTGCCCATTCTTCTCCATACGAATCAACCTTTTGGAAGGGGCAACTAGAATCAATTCTATTTTTTTGTAAATTTTGACGTTCAAAAGTGCCTTTTATGTGCCTATTTGAAATAAATGATTTGACTTTGACTTTGGCGAAAACAGAGTAAGTATAAAGCTCGCTTGCATCACAAATCGCTGGCCTCACAATGGTTTAAAGAGCACACTTATGAAACAAGAGATACTTAGTGCAAATGCACCTTTTCATTCCCCAACTCTTGGCAGGCCTCCTGTTACGTGGGACCTAAACATAACTGCCAAAATGTGGGTTTATTAAAGGTACACCTCTGCCCAACCCATTGAGGACTGCAGGCGTGATGTTATGCTAACTCTCAATTTATCGTTCCAGGTACCCGTATGTTCTCCGGTTTCGGCGGTCAAGTTGATTTCATTCGTGGATCGGCCGAGGGCGTGGACGGGCGAGGCAAGCCCATCATCGCGCTTGTGTCTGTCACCAAGAAGGGAGAGTCCAAGATTGTGCCCACGCTTAAAGTTGGTCAGTATTTTGCAGTTTTATTGCTATCTTTTTACCAGAAAAAAGGATGAGTTTGTCAAGTCGACGCCTAGCAAAATGATGGCAGAATGATTGATCTCCGTTGATTATTTGTTTGGCGCCGACTCAAAATGAGTAATTTACATTCGTTTAGGGGCTTAGTTAGACTAAAAGATTTAGTCAACAAGATCGAGGTGTTTTTGTTTTTTTCTGCTTTCCTTAAAATCATAATAATGTAAGTATGCAGCTGATTACGGGATCAGAACCCTGATGTCGCGCGTAGATACTTGAAAATTATCCATGGTTAAGGATCAAGTTGAAATGCAGCCACACCAATTTTACAAATTAAACTTAAATCACCCTATTGAATGACTATTTCATGAAATCATGACATTTGATGCCAATTCTAACATAAAGAGTTATATTGATGATTTTAATCATTATAATTCTGGAAGTACATATTCGTTACGGTCGCAAATCATACTTTGATCAACATACAACCTGATACTCCTGTGCAAATTGAAAAAAAATTAAGAAAATTTAAATTTCGCGGGTACCCGGCGCTCTCACCACCAAAAAATAAATAAAAGGTTATCATTTTGTATCTTGCAGGTGCTGGCGTCGTGTCAAGTCGCGCGCACGTACAGTGGGTGGTGACCGAGCAAGGCATCGCCAACTTATTTGGCAAGACGCTCCGGCAGAGAGCATACGAACTGATCAAGATAGCCCACCCTGACCATCGTCAGGCGTTAGAAAAGGCTGCATTTGAACGCCTCAAGTGCATGCCTGCACCTTAAGAAAAAATCTAAATAAATAAACAATATATACAGTTAAAACGTAGTGCAAACTGGCGGCCTGAATGAATCGTGGATATTACAAATTATTTTTTAAATATTCAGATGCCTTTGCATTGATTTTAACAGCAAAGCAACCGGCTTGGTTCTTGTTCATCTAGACACCTAGTAGGGTTCCACAGCAGGTATTCATCATTAAGGGGTTTATTCATAAACGTTGTTTAAAGTTATGTAATGATTAGCGACTCTTTAATCATACATTTTTGACGTTTAAACGTCACTTATTTTAAGCAACGTTTATAAATAAACCCCTAAGCGATAAACCTACATTATAATCGTTAAGATTAATTTATAGATTTTTTTTAGGACATGGTAGGAAAGTTAGAGAAAACATGACCCTTTCGGAGCTAAATAAAAAAAGTGATTCGGGAACCTTCGTGTCATTAATAACACCTATCGAACGATAGGGACGCGATGAAGTCCACCAAAACTTTTTAGTTAAGCCTCCGTTTCATTAATGTCCTTATTTTATTTAGGTTTTTTGTTGCCAGTTTCAAACCATGTGTCCGTGTCCCAGTAGTCTCCAAATGAACATATGGCTGTGATATACGGACGGACGTTATGAATTTACAAGGGCACTTTTATAGCCAATTGGCTACAGAACCCTTAGCAGTGTCTTGGGCCACATTTCATTCAGGTCATCATGGTCTCTGAAGCATATCCACAAGATTTTTAATGGATTTGGAAATTTTATTATAATTATATAAACCATTTTTATTTGTTATACTTAACATAACCGAAATTCATCTATTATAGTTTGTAAGTGATTTTATTTTCTGTGCAATAAAAATATTTTTATTCTGTGGAAAACCAAGTGTGTTTTAATAGGTTATTGGCATTGGCCGTCGGTCTTTACAAAGAAAATAAAGAAAGTGGATTTATAATACATAAATATAAACTCGCGTATCTCGTACAATACAGCCAATGAATTATGGCCGGTCTGAACATAGGCTCTCCGAAATTTCGCGCATGTACGGTCACCAAAGGTGATAAAGTAACCAGGGTCGTCGGATATAGTTGAAGTTTAGTAAGAAATCGATGAATGTTTTCGAATAAAATTTAATGTAATTAATAGAAAACAAACAGTTAATTAATCAAATTAAATTTCATTCGAAAACATCCATCGGTTTCTTATTAAACTTCAACTATATTCGACGACCCTAGTTACTTATCTCTTTTGGTGACTGTACACTCACATACCTCTTGTCACCATTTGGTTCCTAAAAAAATGTTATTGCGCAACCTTCTGCGCAAAGTTTGGACTGGCCATGATTCATCGGCCGTATTGTATGTACACCTAAGGCCTATAATTTTTGGGTCTCCGTCAGGATGAACGTTCACTAGGCCTATTTAACGTTGAATTTATACCCAAGAATTGCTTCCCTATTGCTTCTATTTGCTTCCTATTCTCAAACAATTGCTTTCATCGTATTCTAGAAGAAAAAAAAGCTACTCAAGCAAAACTGCAATGTTAAATAAGAGTTTTGCTTTAATTTTTTTGTCAGGTACTAATAATATTGATAAACAGCACTTTTGTCGATATCTTTATTGCCGTGATAGTTGCAGTATTATCGTTGTAAACCATTGAGAGAAGCAAACGGGAAATAATTAATGGCCACCTTGAATTTCAATAATTCTATTTACCAGGGACATTACGACATGGTGACCGGCCGTCCTGACATCAGAATGAACGGTCACCCTTAATTATTTTTTTTTTCTTCTAGAATACGATGGAAGCAATTGTTTGAGAATAGGAAGCAAATAGAAGCAATAGGGAAGCAATTCTTGGGCATAAATTCAACGTTAAATACGCCTAGTGCCGTTCATCCTGACGGAGACATTTTTGGTCATACACTGACCAATCATATTAAACTACTAATTTTGAACGTTAGAGTTTTAGACAGCACTTAACAAATACTGCCAGATTTACCTATTAACTGATGGTTCGTGTCTTCCTCATTGAAAACGAAATCCTAAACTAAGACCGATCAGAAATACCCAGTATTGTACAATTTGGCCAATGAATTATGGCCGGTCTGAAATAGGCTCTCCCAACTTTTGCGCATGTACACTCACATTCGCGTCATGTCACCATTTGGTTCCTGAATTTTTTTATTGCGCAGCCGTCTGCGCAAAGTTCGGACCGGCCATGAATCATCAGCCGTATTGTACTATCCTCTAAGGATATTCTGAAACCATCAGGTTTCGGTTTTTCAGCCCAGTGATGTCAGAAGTGTAATTTGAAACAGGTCAGACGTTAAAGATTTCATAAAAAGTACTGCTGACGAGAACTGTTAATTAGGGTTTTCACTCGTTTTAGATTGCTAGATAATTAAATGTATACATAACTGATATAGTAGTTTTGGTAGAAAACAAAATGCAAAAGTCCTAATTACATGCGAACAATATCAAATAGAGTAAGAATGCTTTTTACTCATTTAATTAGTAACTAGTTATAGAAAACGTTTATTTTTACGTCGATTTTACTCGAATTTATAATATAGACAAGAACCATTTTAGATTTTTTTTATCATTTTAAGTGTTACGTATTTATTGTGCGAGTTTGTTATTTTATACTGCACTACACTAATATTGTACGTTATTACTGAATAAAGAACATGTTTATTAGAAGATTTCATGTGTTTGATCATGTCCACAGAACTTAAATACCCCTAAATTTATGCCTCATCCCGCGGACCCGCGCCTCTCGCTGAATGCTTCAAATCCAAAAAAATAACTGCAGAGTTATAAGCTCCTAGAGTAAATATGTTCCTTAGTTACAAGCCATTAAAAATTTACCTAGGTACATTTAAAAGCACACTAGGTGCCGCGGTGGGCCGCGCCGCAACGCATAAATTTTCATATTCAAATTTTGAATTTACACTGTTTCCACTCTAGTGCACTATAGGCTCGCGCACATTAGGACGGGCCGCGTGTCACTGACACTGGCATGACCACCATCAGGAATTTTAATTTTGATAACGCAAAAAATTACTCTAATATGTTGAAATTAGTCGCCAAATATCAGAATTAGTCTGTCACTGGTTCAAAAGTTAGGTATCAAGGGTTTTTAGGTGGCCGATCTGGGGACTGCCTACCTCAGCTTGGCCCATTTGAATCTCAAAAGTTAGGGCACCTAGCGAAGATCTGTTTTCTCTCAAATTTAGTCGCTAATTAGTCGCAATTTTGAATTTGTAAGTGTAATAACACTATTGAATAATGTATGTATATCGTGTATATGTATGTATTTATTTATTTCAGTCATGTGGTGTCGGTTACGAATACCACCAACGCCTTCTCGACTTGTCGTAAAAGTCGACTACCTAAGAGACTTAGATGGGAAATATTTACAGAAAAATATCATTAAATATCACTAAAATTCTGAGATAGGTACATCCTGTATCTGTTCGCTCTGGGTTTTTGATGTGAAACATCTATAGCCGCGGGTAAAACCGATTGTTGGTGTGGCGATGCATGCTGTGGCGACGCGTCGCCACGCTTTATTTTCTATACAAAATAGTTTCGATGTTTCACATCTGCCAGGCGTCTCGCGACGGCTCAATTTTTATCATTCTTGATGAGCATTCTCCTTTGGGAGAAAACAGATTTTCGTTAGGAGCCATAGCTTTTGAGATTCAAATGGGTCAAGCTGGGTTAGGCAGTACTCAGATCAGCCACCTATAAACCCTTATAATTTTTGAACCAGTGACCGACTAATTCTGATACTTGGCGACTAATTAGCGACAGTTTTTTTGTGTTATCAAAATTAAAATCCCTAATGGTGGCCACGCCAGTGTCCGTGACACGCGGGCCGCGCCTCAGCGCAGCGCATGGCAAAAATCCTCCTAGATCACTTTCGTACAATTTGTTTGAACCATCGCACACTGCAGACGGGTCGCATCGCAACGCAAAACAGAAGCCGCAAAAATACGCCTGGCGAGCGATCCGTCAGCGCGTTACGCTGCGGCCCGGTGCGCCCAAATGTGCACGAGTCTTAAAACTACTTTGGACCTTGTTATCCTGGATTTTCTGGCACGAGTTAAGACGTAATTATGCGTCTTGACTCTTTTAATATTACCGTACAGTATTTTTATATCTCACGAAGCGACGCGCGCTTTACTTGTGGTAAACAAGTGAACAAACACGCTGTGAATGTGTGCGTCAAGACGAGTAGCGTCAACACATAATTCCGACTTCGCTATGTCTCGGACCGGACGGTGCCAAGAGATCCTGCGCTTACACACATTCACAGCGTTTGTGCACTTGGTAGCCACAAGTATATGAATAGCATAAGTATATTTAAACAATACTTTCCCAAAATTCGTCATCATCAGCTCATGAACTTTGGAAGGGGTTTCCATTGTGTATTGTTAATGTTGTTTATGTGCATGAACATAAAGGTGGATACTTTTTAAAATTTTGCCAATTTATTTTTGGAATAGGATATGTCTTATTTCATGCAAACTAGATTCTGACCTGATTACGGCTACGGCCAACACGGTGGAAAGGTCATCATTTCTAGGTAGGTAGCTAGTGTGGTAGGTTAATCATACTTTCTCATAAAATGACAAGCTTGGTTTAAAAACTTTACTTTTCTTTTCGGATTCAGCGCATTCGGGTAACAATAAAAAGGACAAGGAAAGTCCTAGGAGACTGGCAGAAAAGAAAAGTGGCCTAGCCTACACCCCGCGTTGGGTGATTTTGGCTGAAATAATTATGAAATTGCAATAAAGCGAAAAATCTGTGTATTCTATTTGTTGGATATTGATAATTAAAAATCAAGTATCACCATAAACATGAACAAGAAATATTATTACTTTCGTTCAAAAACTATAATATCTAATGTCATTGAACATTGGGTCTTATCTTGCAATAAATTGGCAACTCCGATCTCAGCTGTTAACGTGTTGGAGTGTTTATTTGAAGTGTTTTTGTGTTAATTTGTTCAAAATTTATTATCTAAATTAAACTGACGAACATAAACCCACCATGAATTCGTTTGAACATGCTCTAGCTTTTAGGAAAGAGTTATTAATTGCCGGTAAATACAGAATAATCAGAAAAATAGGCGGCGGTTCGTTTGGAGATATTTATTTAGGCATAAATATTTCAAATGGTGAGGTAAGTGGCTTTATTTGCTATTTAATCAACAATTAGACTAACGGATTACATGTACAGCTAGTTTCAAGTGTTTTCAAAGTGCGAAAGTGGTCAAATAATAGTAAAAGTATTGGTTTGCAAAGGGCATCTGAATGTTAACCTACATACGTTTAGATCGGTCTATTATCAATTTATTCTTAGTTACATCACGAAGACGTAGCTGATTGTTGAGACAGTCGACCCTGGCAATGAATAATACTCGCCGCAAGACGTATTTATTGCGAACTTTGCGCTTTAGCAAAAGCCTAAGTAAAAGTTTTAGTTTTGAACTAAACTAACTAATGTGCATGTGTAAGAACACACTCATAACTAGATCATACTTTGAAACTATCTCCAGATTACTCCAAAAGGATTATTTTCATAAATAAGCTTAGGTATTAGAGAAATTTTCAAAATATGTCAACAAACATTATCAGTTTTATATTGAAAAATAATTGCTACCAACCTAGATATGATTGTATGTCTGTAATATATATTATCTATAAAACTTTTAATTTTTTCCTATTTTCATGATTTATTTTCAAAATAATAAATATAGTACCTAATCAAGAATCATCAAGTTTATGATTTTAGACAAAAGTTTTGAATTATTCATTTTGTGACACAATGTTTTTGCAAGATTCAAAGTACCTATAAAATAATTAATAACTAAGGTATGGAAACTTGAAGTGCTTTCTGTTCATATTCTAATTATAATCATAATTGTTTAGATAAAAGATACCATTACTAATCATTCCACTTATTCTTATGACTCATTATCTACAGTGATTCTACATGATAACCAACATATTTTTCTTAGTAGATGTAGGTAGACTCCCCTACAAGTACCAAACAATGAACAGCATGTAAGTATTTATAAATTATTTTAAATGCATACAAAAAGTATACATAGCAATGAAAAAAAATGCTTAAATATATTTTCATATATAAACATATTTTCCTTGCTAGTGTCAGCAAGAACTGTAACTCTATGAGTCTTTTTTCCATTTATATAAATCAGACGCGCGTTCACGCCTTTTAAACGCGCTCCGCATAAAAATGTTATGGACAATGTCTTGTTTTCAAAGCGTGCGTCAACGCGCGCTCATTTGAACGGTTGTGTGTCTGTTAGAAGAAACTCTAGGCGCGTACTTCGGAATCAGAACCGCGCGTCAGATTGCGAGCGTCGTTATGGGAACTACTGCCAGAATAACAGGTTTGTTAAATAACATAATAATAAAATAAACGAAATTATAACTATCACTAAAGGCAATAGAATTTTAAATATTTACTTAAAATTGCTTTACTTATTCATTTAGTGTACGTGCATACTTTTCACTTGTACATTCCAAAGGTTGTAAGCATGGTTTTTTGAAGACCTTTACACTTTCTCCAATATTAAAATAACACTATGGCTTAGCGCGCACTACGAATTTTAATCGTTGCGGATAATAATCGCAAATCTGTGAACAATACCAATATACTAAAGTCCGCGCACTGAGGTAAAAATTCACTTGAAAAATTATTTTTGTTTGCCATTTTCTTTCGCACTTTAAAAATCGCAACGATTAAAATCGTAGTGCGCGCGTAGCCATAATCACAATAATTTATTGCTCACACACATTTAGTTCTAGGCTTAGTTCTCATTGGCCGTCTACGTTTCATCCACCGAATTCTACCAAACAGAAAAATAACCTATATCTTTGTAAACTGGCAACATTAAATGTAAATGGCTACGTTTAGAAACTAGATGATGTTACCTCCTTGCTCGATATTTTATTGATTTTTATGATAATTTAAAAATAGAAAACACCATACATCAGTATCAAACGCATATTTGCATAACAAAAGTTACACAATAATTTAAAAAATATTTGTTGTTTTATCTAAATACCTTTGAAACACAAATATTTTGTTAAATTCTAATCGGAATAAAGTACTGAGATATACGCGTGGCCTACTTTTCGAACGCATTACGTCCTCCATTCAGTCACAGTTTCGTAAAATGTAGCCGTGAATTTATTATTGTTTTTATCATAAAAGTGCGCAATTAGTGCTTTCGAGTTATATTTTACAAATACCGGGACGATTATAAATAATCTGCAACCATGTCGACTTTTATGAGTTCACGGAAGGAATTATTAATTACTGGAAAATACAAGGTGTTGAAAAAAATCGGCGGAGGATCGTTTGGTGATATTTATTTAGCGATCAACATCGCGACTGGCGAGGTAACGTGATTTATATCATTTATTTAATATCTTCTGCGTTAATTTGCTTTCGTAACATTGTGAAGGCCCACGCGTCACCGATGGCACGTTATGGCGGGGAGAGGGGTGCATGTTATTTTTTATGACTTACAAAGTAGGGAAATGAAGATTGGACGTTGACGTGATTTTTCCAGGGTCGTCGCAGATTGCATGACTAATCTACAGTCAAATCAAATGAATATTCTTGATGTATTCCCAAAATACGTATTGACGTGCTGTTTTACATTTTCTACCATAAATCGCGTCTGTGTTAGCTTTCACCTCATTATGCGCTTTTATTGTCCAAAGATGACCTCTTCAAGCTCAATCTGAGAAATATGGTGTATTTTTAAAACTTTTCTGCTATAAAATCGTACTGTTTCTATGCTAATTGTAATATGGTTACTGGGTCAGTGGATCATGGGGTCTGCAATACCATTACATCATAGAACTTATTCTATGGAACCTTTATGCTCAAGACTTAACACGAAAATAGAAAACTTGCAAACAATTTGGTTTTACAGCTGTACTGAAATGACACTAGCTTTGACCTTGGTTAAACTAGATTAATGGGTCACTGACTATCATAGCTAGGAAATTCCAAATATCTTAGATATAACAATCGTTTTACACATTACTACCTTTATTCTTATCTTTTCCACATGTGTCTTGCTATGGTTATTGAAAATGTGAAGTTCTTTGTGTTAGTGCAAAGTTATCAGGTATTTCCTTCCTTTGCCTGACAACATCTTATGTTGATTGTGGACCATCGCAACAGATTTAAGAAGTCACTCCTTGAATAATGATTTTCAAGATAATAATGCACAACCCAATATAAAATAACTCTGAGAAATGTGAAAACAAAAATCATTATTGATGTAAACACTGTCAGTCGTGACTGTAGTAATTCTAATTAATTTCCTAGCTAGTACCTACTTCATAATAGACATCCACTGTCTCGTTAACATATTAAAATAAAACAAGCATACTGATTTGATATACAATCAATTCTAGTATCAGTTAGGTACAGGAAACCAATTTCATAGTCTGCAAGTCCTAGGCCTCATCTATAGAACCATAAAGTAAATAGTTGTTGTTATCATGATTGTACTGAAAAACTCATAACACAGAATATTTCTTGTCAACATGACTCATTTTTGCAATGCAATCTAAAATATTTTGACATCTAATTTATAAACGGGGCAATGTTATTTTAAACAAATGCTGTAATATTGAATTAGAAACCTACATGTTTGAAGCTTTGCTTGATTTAGAATCTTCCTATACTAATGTAGTTTACTATTTATGTACAAGCAGGGAAGTAAACCTATTGGCATTCAAACTGGCCTGGGATTGCCTAATTCTGTAAATTACCAGTTCTCAAAAACAAGATATCTTATTGATAAAATGAACAGCCAAAATATTATTAAATTATTGTAATAATATTATCATAGTACCTCTCCACTCCACATAAGCACCTCAGGACATGTTGCCCCATTGTCACTACGACACTATATGCTAGCGGCCATTTTCGGGGGCCCATTATTGAGTGTGCAGGTCATCCCCTGCCGTGTAATTTATATAAAATACTTGCTGTGCCCCACCGTTTCACCCGCTTATTTCTCGATCCCGTGGGAATATCGGGATAAAAAGTATCCTATGTCTTAATCCATGTCATGGTCTACCCACGGGCCAAATTTCATTGATTTTAAAAATTTTGTGTGAAAGTGTAGGTAATAGGTAATACGTGCTGGTGTCCGCAACTCCACGTCAATGCGTGTATTTTGCGTACGGGTGGGAAAATCGATTATTCGATCCACCCCAGCTCCTCGAAGAAGGCCAGCAACGCCTTGGTGTTGCTAACAATCTCACGTAGAGTACCTGGGTTACCGAAGTACTTTGCCCTGTACGTGGCGACCACCGGGCAGTTTAGAAGCACATGAGCTGCTGTTTCGTCGTCCTCCATGCAGGCCTTTCACAGCGAACTGTCTGTGACTCCTATGACAAAGAGGTGTTTATTAAATGACCCGTGGCCAGTTAAAGCTGCTCTAACTGTACGCAACTGTTGTTTAGTTAGTCAGAGAACCTTTTTCGCAAGGCGGCCATCAATTGTAGGGAGGGCTTTCTTAGCCTGCCTGCACTCACCTTGGTCCACCCACAGTTTGTGATGTTGGTCCCTGGTGCGTTTCCTTACCAGAGTGCACGATGGGTACAAGTCCCACTGGTGCCACGCTCGACCCCCTTCTGGCAAGTTCGTCAGCTGCGTCATTATCTAGCGAACCGCTGTGTCCTTTGATCCATTGAATGGTAATGTTATTGAGGCTGCCCACCTGGTTGAGGCGCTGGTGGCACTCGTATATTAGCCCAGAATCAACTGAGTGACTGTTTAGCGCTTGCAGAACAGCCATACTGTCTTGAGAGTACGCGGATTGAGTGGACCTTAACTTCCCTGGTCATGATGGCTGAAGCGGCTAGACAAATACCCATGCACTCGGCCTGGAACACTGTGTTATGGACCCCCAATGGTGTGGCTATGTGTATATTGAAGTCCTCCGAGAAGATCCCAGCACCTGTGCCACTACCTGTTTTAGATCCATCCGTGAAGATGCGCAGCTCTACAGGGTACAAGCCCTCGCATCGGCGATCCTCGTAAAGTTAAGAGTGTGAAAGCGTAACAAACAAACAAACTTACTTTCGCATTTATAATATAGTTAGGATTGGTCAGGCAGGGGCTGTAGTCTTTCCATACTCCAAGATCGCCAGTTCACTTTAACAACCCAGACCCAAAATCCAAAATCTTTGTTTCCATATCCTGCAATAGTCCTACACCAACCGGAGGTGGTTCTTGGCTGTATTTGCATAGCGCGAACAGGGATAATCGTCGGTTGGTGTCGATTTTTTCTTGATAATTGATGTTTTTTTTATGTATATAAAAAAAATCAACAATAGAATTTATGATATGCATATCTATAGTTGAGCAGTGGTGGCCCAGTGTCGTGGGTTCGAACCCAGGCAGGTATGTCCTAAAACCAAACACTCGAAGACACGTGACATCAACCAATCCGCACTAGGCCCGGGTAGATTATAGCCCATGCACTCTCGAAGAGAGAAGGCCTGTGTCCCAGCAGTAGGAACATTATAAGGTGGTTATGCATAGTTTGAATCTTGAGCTATGTTCTTGAGCCCATACAAAAATCCTATTGAAAAAAGGAAGTTCAGTTTTTCAGAATTGGAACATTTTCCGGGATATTTTTTCCAATTTTATTGCCATAAAAACTTAATTCGGACTATTACGAACATTTTAAAACAAAAAAATAGCCAAACCGGTCCACCCGTTCTCAAGTAATCCGCTTTCCAATAAATAGCATTTAATTTTTATTTATATATTAGACAGAGGATAGATAGGATTAATCATAATGATTATAGAAGAAAAATATTATTACTGTTTTAGAATTCAAAACAATTACTAGAGTAGATGTGTGATGTAGTGAATCTTAAAAATTATGCTCACGTCTTAAAGATTCTTAGTAAATTTTGTTTTAATGATATTACAACTGAATTAAAGATATCACATTATAATCAGCTACCTGCCAATCTAAAGTGACATTATCACTGGATATCACTGTTATCATTCCTTATCTCATTTCATGCCGAAAAACACTGCAAAATGTGTGGGTGATTTTGTGGACAAGTTTTAGAGCAGTTCTGATAACTTTCTGCTTGTGGTCTAGGTACAGTTAAAAATATAAAATAAACTATAAAAAATAATTTGTGGCAAAGCAGCTGTTGACCTAAAATATAATAGTAATTTATTGTTATTTTGAGTTATCAATTCACACTGATGGGCATTGCCCCGCCCCATGTCTTCCAGTTAACTACTATGCATTAGTTTTAGTCCCCATCCACCACACCATTTTTGGTGAGCCCAGCTCTTCCGGCATCCAAATATAGAAATCTAGTTTAAAAAAATACAAAACAAAACTTATCAGGAGGAATGAAAAATATAAAAAAACTACCAGGTAATATTAATTTAAATCTGCTGGCAACATCAGCGTGTTCGATCATGGTAGATTTGAATCATTCTAAAAGATGGCAACACTGCCATTGTGACGTCACATGAAATAGGCTGACGACACCTCTTTAGACTTCGTAATAAAATGATTTTCAGTGGTTTTTCGAAGTGTTTCTACGGTTTATAGTGTTTTTGAAGTATTATAAACGATAAATTAACTAAGTGTTGTGTTAAAATTTCACTCGGTGCGATGGGCCACCAATAATTTTAGTGACAACGAGTGATGAAGGAAAAAGAAAATGGCTACCTTTGAACGCATGTTGTTAGCCAGGAAACATGTAATTATAAATGAAAGATACAACGTTATTCGCAAAATTGGCGGTGGCAGCTTCGGAGATATCTTTTTAGGAATAAATGTCAACGATGGAGAGGTAATTAACATTTCTGAGATTGATTTTTCATTGGACTATTTCTAAGGAACGATTTCTTGTGTCAAGACGGCCGTGTATTTCGGGGTTTTTGTTCTTGAAAATGGCGGTCTGGGCGTATTTTCGATTTTAATCAGCACAGTACTGTGTAGCTATAATTTTTTGCGGATACTGTAAGATATTTCCCAAGCATTTCATGATTTACGTAATTAGGGCAATTTGAAAAATACGCCTTGTTCGAAATGTTTGATGAGAGGTCACTATTGTTAGGATCTTGTAATATTTTAGCTGTATGCCAATTCGTTGTTTTTGCAGTCACAGAACTGTTATGTTTCGCAATATTCCGTTGTAACAATGGCCTTTTACTGGTGATTGTGAAATATCTCTGATGAGTTTCATGTCATGTCTACAGACTTGAAATTTGCCATTTAGCATCCAGCTGTTGGCTAACAATAGTTAGATTATTGCTCAGTACTATGTAACAGCCCTTTTTATTATCTGTTTCTTTCCAAAAAAACAAAACTTAAATCTTCACTGATTAATGATAAAAAATAAACAATTTCCATAAAAAATATACTATACCCACCAGTTTTAAAATGTAATAAACTGATATTTGATATTTAGGGCTCCTTATGACTCATTGGTAATCCTATCAGGTAGGTATTTTCCAAACAACTTTCTATATATGAAAAAATAAAATTAATAAATTCAATAATTTCCTTAATCCTTTGTGTGTATTTAAATGTTAGATTTATATAGAAAAACCTATCCATACTTGTTTTTATACACATGTATTTGGCTCTTTGTTTTCATATTGAGTTACAAATATTTGTTTAAATGTAGACTCAATCAATTATTGTTTGTAAACTTTAAATTATCTTTTCCATTTAGCCAGGCATCAAAAATCCTTGCACATACTTTACTACACTCAGACACTCAAGGATAGTCCTCTTTGAAACAATGGAATATAACTCCCCACTCGAAATGCTAATAAACAAAATGTCACAAGTAATAGAAAAAAAAAACTATGCTTCACAAGGTAAAAGGTTATTGTTTATGTGGTCAATGCTTTCTCTGCATTATTTGGAAATCGCCAGACTAATATCACTTTTATTGGAGAAGCAATAAAATTCACATTGATACCATAATCTGGCTGTAGATACTGGTCATACTTTCAGTCTTTGTCACTTACTTTTAGTTTGTACCATTTCTTTGTCTGGACAAAAGATACTCCAAATCAAGCCTATTTCAAGTTTGTGATCCTGTTTCATGGATCTAGTGTTGTGTCATGTAGTTTAAATTTTAATTTTTGTATACTAACAATGTCCAAGGAATCCATACATACCTACTTGTATTAATCATTCAACTTGAAAATATTCTGAACTATGCATTAAACTGTGAAAAACAAGCATTCCATATATAGGGCATGATAATAAAAAACTCAAATTGATAGTTTCAGAATGATTCATGATCTCCAAAAAAAAAAGAAATTCTCATATGGCTAATATTCATTTGTGTTGGGAATATTTGTATTTAGATATAAAAACTTGGGACATTTTACATATTTATCACTTTGAGACCTTTGTTATGCAATATATATTATTATTGTGACTATAAGCACTTACATCACAAATAAAGCAAAACAAGGCTATTCGTAGAACATTGAATAAATAACATAATGGGTACAAACATTCAGAGAAATGTGTGTTCACATTGGTAATGCATTGGTCTTGCATGCAAGAGTTACACCAAAAAGATAGGGTTTTATCATTTCATTTGTCCAGTCCTCCTATCATATTTTTTTTGATAAAAATCTCGACCCGATTTTTATAACATAAGTTTTTACATTTCCTTTGCAAAAAAATGCTTATGACTGTGTTTTTTTTTTCTATCTCTTTTCAAGGAGTTTTATATTAGTTAGGGGCCCTAACCATTACCTCTTGACTTACAATTTAACCCTTTGTTCTTTGCCTTAATTTTTTTAATAATTTAGAATATACTGAATAACAAAATAACTGTCATAAAAATTGTTTTGTTGATATTAACCCAGTCAACAAACAAAGTTGTCAATAGACAAACAGCTTCACATCTCTTGTAGATGTCTTCCCAAGGTGAAGTCAATGACCTTGTTACCTGACTGTGGGTGTAAAAGGCAACCATGGGAGTGTATGCATCCTCCCATAGCATATAGTTTGTTTACAAATCTTTTTTCCTGATTTATTTACTATCACTACATTTAGTTATAGAAGTAGGGGCACCCATCCCTGCTTTGAATGGGTGCAATGTAATATACTCATGTGGCGACATGTCAAAACATCGAGTTTTCTGTGCTATAACATATTTAAATATGAATGTATTATGCACATAAACTTTCTGAATAAATTCTCTAAATGTTGGTGAAAACCGCATCAAAACCCATTGTGTAGTTTAGCAGAACTAAGCGGCCACACAGCCAGACACACAAAAAGCGAATTTATTTTATACAATGCATAGATGTCTGTCAAGCAAGCAGCCCCAAGCCTGTTCCTCTTAATAATTACCCACACACTGGATGATTATCAGCTGATATGATAAGTCAACATAATTGCGTATTTTTAAGTAAGCAATAGCTTACCAGTATGGTTGTCTTACAAAGTATCATACTCTGCATAAATACAAACCAGGTCATGCAGTAAAAGTTTATGTTTTGATTATAATTTTGGCAAAATATTCAGCCTAAATTTTTAGTCTAATATCTGCTTGCGATATTAGACTAAAACTTGATTGAATTATAACCCGAATTGATAGCAATTCGGGTTATAATTCAATCATGATTCGAAAGACACGTGGCGCCATCTATTATCATAAGGACGTTATTGTTGTTTTCCTCGGGAACAGTACTTTTTTTTTCGGGATGTAAGGTACCCTATGTCCGTTTCTGTACACCTGACAACGTATCTGCAAAATTTTAGGGTGATCGGTTCAGTGGTTTAGGCGTGAAAAGGTAACAAACAAACAAACAAACTTACTTTCGCATTTATAATATTATAGTTAGGATAGTTAGGATTAGGATAGTAACTGTATTCTTCAACTTGCCTTTCGTGGGATCACCCGTCTCACGTAATATTAGTAAAACACGCCTACCAATACATAAGGAAAGACAATAAACTCTATTATTGAAAGCCTTAGAACAGCCTTTCTCTTTGTGATTTCTTTAACCCTAATAGTTTGTATGTGGATTGACATGTCTCACACACGGTTTCATTACTTCAAGTCCTTCTGTACGCTGCACTCGCTGCAAACGTAATCAAATACGACCCAGGGCTATGATGTGCCTTCTTCTTCTTTTGCTATACATCTCTTTGTTTTCCCTCTCTCTTTTTTACTATAAACCCTCTTTAGTTTTTGACTACGAACCCTTTCTAGCTTTTGACTATAAACCCTCTAGTTATATACCTACACACTGAACAGATTCATCCAAAGTAATGACAATAAGAGTGAGCCCAGATGCCCATTATGAAGTGTGTGTAATAGCCTGACAGGTGGTGGAGTGCCATATATTGCGCTTGCATGAAACATTTGCGCTATGTGGACATATTGTGTGACAGTGCCCTTAAATTTTACTCAGCATGTCAACAAAAGTTAGCTTTAACTAAAAACTATGATAGGAATAGATACTGAAGTCTGTACATCCTCCAGAATCGTAAAGACCTAGCTTCGTTAACTCATCGCCAGTGTGGCTTTCGCTGTAATCGTCCATGACTCCATTATCGTCAAATAATAATGGCAAAATAGTAAAGAATACACAAAATATTGAACATATTCATTCAATGCAATTTTTTTTCTGATTGATCAAACTTCAAAATCCCTTTAGAAACGTCAATCTTCACTCTTAACAACTGTTATCCTGCCCTACCGACTCGATCGTAAGATATTATTAGCTTTCAAGGGGATGTCTTCTGATAATACCTCTTTGTCGGTTCTTTAACATACCCATGGGAACTCAGGGGTTGCATTGATCGTCTGTAGACTATTTATTTATACTCAATAGGTGGTCCAGATG
The DNA here is from genome assembly GCA_917490735.1 of Dryobotodes eremita. Taxonomy (NCBI): domain Eukaryota; kingdom Metazoa; phylum Arthropoda; class Insecta; order Lepidoptera; family Noctuidae; genus Dryobotodes; species Dryobotodes eremita. Next base: position 18,193,020 of record OU823264.1, on the reverse strand, counting down.
CATTTTCAGTTGCTTTTACTTGCATAATGAAAGAATCATTCATGTTTACTGTTATTTCGGGCTTGCTCGACTAGTTTCGATGTCGAAGGGAGCTCTTTGTCACAAGATTCTCACGCGGTATGGTCGCAAGACGAAAGTCATAATTATAAAAGTGTCACGTAAAAAGTTAGAACATAGGTAAACAAAATTACGCTGGAAGTTACCCGTAACCAAAGATACAACAGAATATTAAAAATTTATGAATACTATGGCAACAGCCCCATGTGAAAAAAATGTAGTACGCTAGCCACTTGAACATGTAACTTTGTATTGGGTTTGATAATACTTCATTACATCATACAGTTCGCTGCGGCCTAGTTTGTACGTAATTGGTCTGATCATTTACAAGCACCATTGCAGTCCACTTCAAACAAGTTCAATATTACTTATTTGTAAATATGATACAGATTTGTGATCTATTTTCGTTTCTCATTTATTGGTATTTTAAGAATCGAAAATGGCCACCACTAAATGGTATATTACGAGTCAAAATAACATTGTTTTATTGGCTCTAGTTAATGTTGTTGACATAATTTTGATTGGCTCATTAAAGATTTAGGTATATCAAAGAATAAATCTTCAATGAGTCAAACTGCTCGACTCAATGAGTCCCTCGAAGGGCTTTATGCACGGGGTTTTTTTTTTAACACCGTCGACTCTCGTGTACGCGCTGCAAAGGCAACTAGCACAGCTTTTTCAAGGCAGAAATTACGCGGTCGATGCGCAGACGACGTGCGTATAACAAAACGCCTTATGCATAGGCCCTTGAAACTAAAACTTGCAAGAAGATTTTTACCAATGTTATTCTCTATTGTTACAGGAGGTAGCAGTAAAGGTTGAATCTATAAAGGCGCGGCACCCCCAACTTCTCTATGAGAGCCGAGTGTATAAGATGCTCCAAGGGGGCATTGGCATACCACACATAAGGTAAGTATCTATCGTAGAACGAATCTGCGTTAGTTACTCTTCAATTCAACAATCATTATCGTCTACTTAGATCAGTATCATTCGGAGGCTCGTCCCCTATTACATGGAACTTAACGAAACTATGTGGGTGTACTACCACACCTCTGCCTACCACTCCGGTGAATACGGGCGTGAACAATACAAGTCTTATCAACTTTAAACCAATGAACAAGACAAAGGAAACGCTTAAGAAAGTTTACCGATTTAAAGAACTAAATGAAACAAACCAAATATTTAGGAACTCAGCGTATCGCGCGCTGTTAGTAAATAACTCCTTACAGATAATATAATGTAGGTTCATAACGAAGGCCCGTATATTGTATAGTTGAAATGTCATCCGGACGCGGCGAACCGCAGCGCGGAACACGATTGTCACAACTGTATTTCGGCGCGTCGAACAGAGTTTAGTTACCAAGCCCAAAAGAACGGTTCTTACTGTAAACGCATGTATTTTTTACAGCGGATCTCATGAAATTGGTACATCCGTTGTATTGTTTGTAATGGCTTAAAGCTGTCCACGTATATTAGTCGATGTGTTGCTACGTTTTCGTACTACGAAAGTGGATGACGAAAACGGGACTAAAGTGTCCGATTGACGTAAAACTTCACGCATTTGGGCATAGGCTAATTAGAGAAGGGCTGGAAGCTAAGGTTTGATCAGGCGGACATAAAATTATAATATGCCTGACCAAAATAAACAACCTATTTTTGTACTCTTGACACCTTTAACAAGCATCAACAAGGGATCTGTCATCACATCTTTTCGCCGTCTGTTTATCAACAATACTGGCACAGCTCCATCTTTCCAATTAGTATTAATCTTTTCACTTATTAAATACTAGCTTATGCCCGCGGTTTCGCCCGCGTGGATTTCGGAAATTATCCCACAGTAGGCTTAGCACGAGCAGCGTTTTGTTTACGAAAGAATAGACAAAAATGACGTTCCGGGTAGACAGTACGACGGCAGCAAAATAGAAAGAGTCAACTAAACTTTTTTACGAAATTCACTCTTTTACATAACTCTACTCAGAATTCTTTGTTTTGTCATAGGTTTTTCTTTTTTCTGTTTGGTTCTCAATTTTTACTGATAAGTCACGTATCGTAACTTCAAATTTTTTTTTCAAAAGTGTCGAAGTACCGTATTTTGGAACAAAAACAATTACAGTAATATTGGCTTTAACCATTTCCTTGGTAATGGTGCCGATTCTCTTGTCACAATTAATGCCTATAAACTAGACTAAAAATGTTTTCTTTTATTTTGCTTATATCTCGAAATTGGTTTGTCGTATCGCAAAAGTAATGAAAATTTCGACCCCCCTTTTAACAATCCCTTAAACCCCTAAAACTCAACATGTAGGTAATTATTTTTCACATTTTCCATACAAAAAGTGAAATATTCAATTTTTTGCATTCCATGTTTATACTTTGTGGCCGTCAAGTAACAAAAATTCTACTGTCTTTAGCATGGCGATTACAAAATCAAATTAATTGTCTTCACTACTTTAGACAACTTTAGTTGTCAGTGTGATTTTGACAGTTTGGGACAGAAAACTTTCTTCTAAAATAGTCTACATATAAAAGGACCTAGACAAGGATCAGTAGAAACGAAAGACAAAAAGACAGATTGTAGGATTTCTACGATGCGATGTCAAAAATGGAGAAACGAATTGTTACTTTGTATAGAAATAGCTGTGTCTATTCTTCGTAGAAATAGAAAGCGTCATGCTAAGCCGTCAGGAACGTGCTGCCGGGACAAAAAGTAGCCTATTTCCTTCCCCAGGATGCCATCTATCTTCTTGCCAAATTTTATCGAAATCCGTTCAGTGGTTTAGGCGTGAAAAGACATACAGACGAGAGTTACTTTCGAATTTATAATATTAAGTATGGATTTTCGTCGACAGGTAACAAGTCCTTGAATCGGTAGGACCTTCAGCAAATCAAACCGCCTGACCTCAATACAATGTTAAAACGTTACAAGGTTTATCAGATTTCGATATAAAACAACAGCTATAACACTAGTTTATAACTTTATAACTAAAGCCATAGAAAGTGCGTTACCTAACTTGCAATTTTGTGTTACGTGCGAACTCTGCGGGCGCAAATAAGATTTATTCGGCTTTGGCAACCATTTTGATTTTTGAAAGTCGTCATTTTATTTTTTCGTTTTTGTTACTGCGAGGCTGTGTATACTGAAGGCACTCTTAGCCTTTAACATTTTAGAAGTTTTAAAAAGAAAATCAGGCGCTTGTCGCCCCATCGAAGATGTAATTACAGTTCTGTGCTATGAATCATAGCTCATTGATGTTAGCCGTGATTTCGTTGGACACAAAATAAAAAAGCTGCATAGAAACAGTCTGAAGGCCTTTTGCAATTTTATGAGTCAATCCAAGTCGATCTATAGTATGATTCAGTTCGTAGCCCAAAAACCAGTTATTTCAAATTAGTGTACGAGATCCACGAGTTGTTTAGCCCGTAGCTTAGTTACCACGCTACAGTTTATGGCAATCTTCAAACGCTTAAAACTTTGTTTAGGTATCGTTCTACCCAAACTGTAAACAAACACGGCCTGACCAACGCCTACTAGTATTATGTTGAGGTCTCCGGTTCGTAATGGAAGTCCGACATCTCAATCGCCACGCCCTAATAGCTGCGCTTATACAACCATAGATACGTGTCTTCATTCTCTTGCCCTTATCGTCAATTTATTTAGGATCGGCACAAAATTCTATGTTCGTCGTCATCTCGGTAGTCAAACCTTTCTAGACGTATCTTTCACACATTCCATCCACCCTTTCTTTAGTCTTCCTCTACTAGTTCCATAGTTCGCAGTCTAGCTTTATTACGGTTATCAATTGGAGCACTCAAAATATCGGCAGCTGCCAGATTTCTGTTAATGGGTGAGTTCGTACATCACGAACATTGTTTGCCTCCTCAAGGCAATTAAGGCTATCGTCTGTCGACCGCTGTGTTACGTCTGTGTGGACAAGTGTCGTATCAACCAGGCGTTTAAGGTCACTGTTTTGGTCGATAAAATGCGTAATTTATGTTGCGCGGGCGTTCATCGATGTTCGACGTTCGGCCTACAAAACTTCCACGTTATGTTTCGCAATTGAGAAACTTCTAAATATAAAATTTGTTCAAAACATTCCTAATGATTTGTGGCGAAAAACTTAAGGTTGAATCTGTGTTTGGAAGTGACAGTGACTCCAATGCATATATTTGTGTTAATTATAATGATACCGCAAAAATATGTGCATAAATTAATTAACGCTAACTATATTCACGTCTGTAGATTATTTTTTATATAATATTTTCCGTAAAAAGAAAAGTCTATGTAGCCCAGGTAGGTTAGTTATTTCGCGATGGTCAACACCGTAAAATATCACTTTCAATGACGTCAGGTCAGCTCAGAATTTCGAGCCGAGAGCGCAGCACAAAAAATACAAATAGTCTCATTTACAGCATTAGTTACTATTGTACAAACATACTTGACACCATTTTTTGCTACAAGACTTGAGATCCAGACATTTTGAAGGCCAATCTTGCTATAACAGTATCTGCGTATAATAACTCAGGTCTGAATGAAATGAATAGATGTTCCCAGCTCACTCAGCGAATGTCACATCATTGTTAAGAGTATAGTGCTTATTATCTTATTCAGTTTGGACATGTACATAACCTTCAGTTGCAGTGATTTGAGTAACAACAGGTTTGGTCTGCCTACACGCGGTTGCCAAGTCTCGGCTACGGCTACATTTGGTTCTATGCGTCTGCATAATGCCAATATCGGAAAGGAATGTTTGAATGATTTACAGGGTTTATTTTAGAAGATTTTCTCCAAAGATTGGATGCATTTACAGTTTTCGTCTCGTACTTAGGAGTTTAGAAGTCCGGCCGGTTCGAATTAAAATAAGAAAAAATGTCCTTGATTTCATTGCGTACGATTACCATAAGGTTTTCCGCTTCCTGTATTTCGGAACTTCCTTATTATTATGAATACTTCTAACATTAATATGCTTTGTGTTATACATCAAACTTGGTCAAACTAAGTTAAAAACAAACATCTGCTTGTTGATAAGAATATTAAAATTTCACGTTTCGCAGTAAACATGATAGGCTGGTTAAATGATAGTACAGAAAGTAAATAAACACAATATTTCGTACCAAAATGAAATAATTATTATCTCAGTGACATTCACGTGATATGGTGATCTGCAACGATCTTTGAACCTTGCTACATTATACGCTGGATATTGCCTCGTGGATCTGATAATAGTGGGTGTCTTACCTACGGGGGGGGGGGGGGGTCTTTGTCCGGTCTCGTTCTCATTACTGAGTTCCGGGCCGATGACTTCAAAAACCCTGTCTTTAAAACGATATTAATTTCATAATATTCTGTTCGTTAAGCGCAATTGTTTTTAAATAGATGTAATGCTTTGTTTACCGTATCAGCTAGCGTATTCGCAATAATATTATCCTTCAATACATATCCTCTTCAAATAAACAACGGAATAGGGAAACAGCGCAGCATTGCTCACCGTCTACCTACAATGAAACGCAGCCTAGACTAGCATTACATTGTTGGCGGAGAAAAGTTCTACATCCGCCTAAACGTTCGTTACGCGTCGCCGCGTCGAAGCCCGTCACACCTACCATGAAATTGTGCGCATGAAATCTGCACGTTTTTGCTACAATCACTATGGAGGACCCAGACGCGTGAAACGTTGATTAAAACCCGGAAAATTGTAACGGGAATCCCTGAAAGGGATCCCCCGACGACAGTTTGAAAGGGAGGATTAGTATCGTGCATGCGATTGGCCGTTGTCGGTCGATATTACTCCCAAAAGTATCAGGGGGACTGGCTTATCAAAAGTAATCGGCCACTGTTTTGATTCCGGTTAATAATAAAACTTCTTATCTTCACTAATGGCAACGTCTCAACCGCAGGCTGGCGTTGAGTTTCAAGATCATTTCTGCTTATGCATTTATATCTTTCTAGACTGCAGCCTACGCTTTCTAAATTGTTATTACTTGTAGTTTGGTAACCATGTTTGGTTCCATTTCGCACCGTTGCTAGGCCCCTTACATGCAATGCCATGTTTAAGGTAAACACACCTTGATTCCTATTGCGCAATTCGGCACGTTGACGGACAAGAGAAGGGGGTTCTCTCACGTTTCAGGCGTTTTCTTCCTTTTGCGCAATTCGTAAACATAACAGCCGAAGCCCTAAAAATGATCCTTGTTAATGTTTACGAAAGGTTAGATTGTTTAATTGAAACTTGGTTGAATGTTTTGTCGTGATTTTTATGAAAACGTGGCTGTTGCTTGCGAATTCGTCCGCATAACAACCCAAGTGAGACGTTGAGTTTCGAAAAAATATTTCTTGGTAACATCTCTACGCCCTCTAACGGACAATTAATTACTCCAAATACATGTTTATTTTCAGTGGTTTAGGTTGTTTACTGTCAGTCAAACACAAGGTTGGCTTTAGCCATGCATGCTTATCAGATTAATAATGCTGTTTTGATACACGGAACAAAAATATTTTGTGTTCCATAAAAGCATTTTTTATTTATTCGTAACTATTTTCAGTAGGTACGTAACGATAACCTTGCACCGACCGATTTTCGTACACTCATTAACATTAAGTTCTCTAGAAAAAACAAACATGCAAATATTTAACGCAAGCAGTTTGACTAAGGTTTACTAGATTTTTACTTATTGCGTTGCGCTGTTCATTTTTATCGAAGACTGGGTTGTTACCAACGACACGGCTAATCTAAGTCAATACTGAGATTTCCAGTTGAGCCAAAACGCCTAGATTATCATCAACACCGAAACACGCCTTTTTTTGCAGGGGTGTATAATACTCAACGTTTTGACAGTTATGTAACAGGGGGCGAGAGTTGTGCCATCTTAGGGGAACAGCTCCAAATTCGGGGCAAATACTGAGAATTTTCTGACAGAAAAACTAAATCATAATCATTATTTAGGACACTTACGCGAGGACAGTTTTTCGACCGTCAAGAGCTGATAATTGGCTATTGAGTCTTGCAAGGACATTTCCGTCTCTCGACGTCAAACAACTGTCCCCGTTTAAACGCGCCTTTAGCATCTCCTTCACCACCTTTATCTCATAACAGCTTTCCATTGTTCCAGATGGTACGGCTACGAAAAGGACCACAACATCCTGGTGATGGACCTTCTTGGTCCGTCACTGGAGGACCTCTTCAACTTCTGTTCGCGCCAGTTCACCATCAAGACTGTTCTTATGCTAGCAGGTCTGTATTACTTTGTTGATTTGAGAGATGTTCTAATAGGGTCCAGTTGAAAACCAGCGTCAGGCACTACTTGTTTGGCATGTATGCTGAAATGGGCCTATTTAGCGCAGCCGTGAGGCACACAATACTTACTGTTTTTAAGTATTTTTTTACAATTTTTTTGTTTTTGTGTGAATATTGTGTCTTAACCTGGTGCAAATCAGTTTATTTTCTTTCTTTCTTTTAATAAGATTTTTCTTTGCTTGTCTTTTGGGGATTTGACTCCTGTAAACTTGCAACTAAAAGTATTTTCAATTTCGATAGATAGACTCTATTGTACACCAAAATTGTAACACAGTTCTTAAAGTATTGCTAATTGTAGGGCATAATGTTGGTCTTTAAATATGTTGTCGAATCTCATGTCAGGTTGTTGTGGACTGTTTCGGTAAACCAGATCATAAAACTCAGGTTACACCAACTAACCACTTTGTTGATGGTGCAACCTGAGCGTTATGATAAATTTGATACTTTGGTCAGATTAACGATACACCGTGCAAGGCGCTATTAATTTTCGTCTATCCCACATATGTGGGTATTAATGGGTATGTCACTTTCGTCCTATGTAACATGCGACTTGACAACAGATTTATTGACCAGCGCGCGTAGCATGACCACCATAGAAACGTGTTTTGTCGACGGAATAATAGACGAAATGCTGACAGATTTCAAAGATTTTTTTCTACAATCTGTCATTTTGTCTATTCTTGTGCCGACAAAACCCGTTTCTATGGTGGTCATGCTACGCGTGCTGAAATTTGGTCAGACTCGAAACCCCGGGAAAACTGTTTAAGCCCAGGTACGCACGGGCGATTTTTATGGGGCATTGGATTTTCAACTCTCTGTATTAAGCCGAGCATTGAGAATCCAACAGAGCGCGTCAAATAAACCGATATTTGTTGCTCGATGTTAACCAGTGCGTTAAAAATACTGCGCGCGAAAAAAAAAACGCCGGTGCGTACAGGGGCTAGCAGTAGAAACGTTTTTGCCTTTCAAAGCTTATGGTAATGGTCATGTTCACTTAGATTTCTTTTCATATATTATTCTCACTTTATTGTTAACAATTATAATTTGTTTTAAGAGTTATTACTTGTTTTTCATAAGCTAATTGGCGACTAATAACTAATGCATTAACGTCAACACTGCGTTTAAACTTAACCAAAATGCAGCAGGTTTACGAATGTGCCTAATTAAGGCTTCTTCAAATAGGCGCGAAACGCGACGCGAATAGCACGCTACGCAAAGGCACCGCTCGACACGCGAGACGCTGCCTTTGTGTCGCGTGCGATTCGCGTTGCGTGTCGCGCCTGTTGGAGGAGCCTTTATTGTTGGTATTTTGAGAGGGGTACTTCCGGCCTTTGAACTTTGACCTGATATCGTATCGATCATAAAAAATCAGCAAATCTGTAGTCACTTGAAGTATTTTATAAATTAAACTCGTGTTTTATTTACTGCTTACTAATTTTCTTTAATATTGTTTTGCACCATTAAGGTATTTTGTCTGGTTTTTTTTTCTTTACTTTTCGTTTTGACTTTTTAAATTTCCTGTCTTAAACCGCGTATGAGTAGCGCAGACAGAGAACCAAAATGCTTAAACATGCTCATGCTCGAGCATGTTCTTTGCTGGCAATGTTTATAACACGCGACACAGGTAATCATCTCATGCATGCTTTTCTGTGAAATCTTTATCAGTTGTGAGTTCATAATCAATTATCAATGTTGGAACTACTGTCCTGAACTTACCCTTACCTACCAACCAACCTTGTACCGTGTCTTACGTAAACATATTTTTCTTTATTTTTGTCTGGAACATTTTGCTGCTCTGTCTGCGCACCCAAACACCATTTAAATTGAAGCTGTTTCATTCTTTTTATCTGCCACATAAAATTTGTTGTAATTTTACAGCATTTTAGAACACCCACCCTTTGCCCACAGATCAAATGCTGGGCCGCGTAGAGTTCATCCACTGCAAGTGTTTCATCCACCGTGACATAAAGCCGGACAACTTCCTCATGGGAATCGGCCGCCATTGCAATAAGCTTTACATGATCGACTTCGGGCTCGCCAAGAAGTTCCGCGACCTCCGCACGCGTGCACACATCTCGTATCGCGAGGATAAGAATCTTACCGGTGAGTTGCTTACACTTTTTGTATGGGACACGCTACACACACTTGTTCGACCTGGCATGAATGGGCACAGCCAGGCGGCAAAATCGTGTATGTTTTCGGGGAAAGCCGCCTGGCTTAGCTCGTATTGTGCCGAACTGGCCCGAACCTGGGGTCTACTCTCTAATACAGTCCGTAGTTTCAGCCAATGTTACGGGCGTTTCCAATGTCGTATTACCTACGGAGATACGATTAGTTTGGGGTCCAAACTAAGAATGAATGACAACACTATTAGCAGTTGTCGTTATGTGTTTTTGCCCGTCCGAAAAGCTAATTAATCGGTAGTAGGGTTCATTCCGAAGTCTCGAATTATTTTCGGACAGGCCCGAATCTACGTTGACGGACTTATAGAGTAGGCTCCATGACTCAGCGAGGGTACATGAACGGAGTTTCCCGATTGGCTCGAGCCGAATGAAAACCAAATATATGCAGTAAATGCTTCCGGTGGACTTTGTTGTTAAACAAATACTGCCGAATAGAATGTGCTGGACCCGAGCACCCCTTTTTTTACAGCAACATATCTCTTCTATTAAACGATATCGGTGATGGCCGGCCGGCGTGTTGTGATATAGTGGTTGCTAAGTGGGAGATTTTTCCATCGGGTCAGGCTATCCTTAATTTCAAGATGTACTGTTCCTGTAAGTTTAAAAAAATTGGAAAATCCAAAAGTGCACGCCTCATCATAATCTCATTCAATTCTATAAAATATGAAAAAAAAAAATTGAGAGTAGAGAAATAATTGATTAAAAGAGAGGATGTAATATCCAGCTACTCAGCAAAAAATTTCTGGATTTTTTGTAACTACGGTTTTACTTATGAAAAAGTTGAAAAGTAACATAAAAAAACAACATTGAATTAGACCGTGATTTTCTAAAGGACTTACGTTTTCGATAATACTAAAGCGTTTAAACAAAAAATGGACTCGATTAGTTAAGTTTTTCCGGAGTTACCGTGACCACGCCAGGATCCATACATACACACGCACACGGACGTCCACAGAATATTTTTTTTAAACAGTTTTTTTCCATAATTTTAAATAGCAAAATGTCTTTTGAAAATAACATGAATGCTGAAACTAGTGCTTTTTCTTGACGTTTGTGTGTGAATATTATTCTACAAGTGCGATATGAAGTAAATAGAGACATTTGTAGCTCAAGGAATTACTTGTTCTTTGTAAGGCGACAGTAGAGCACTACCTCACGCGCTTCGCTTATGAGGCGTATAAAAATATGGGGGCAACAAGTTCAAACAGAAATGTGGAAATGCTTGACAATTAATTTAGACACGTTTTAGGGTCCGTTGTTTGATACATAGTTAAACATGACCATTAGTCAATTTAACAATTAGTCACTTGACAATTGTCAATAGCTGTCAAAGTTTAACTACTCTGTCTGCGCATGTTTAACTTTTATAGCAAATTGACAATTTTTTTAACTATAGTTAGCTTAACCATTTGCCAAACAACATACTTCTGTCATTTTTATCAAATTGTTAGTTTAACTAACGCATTTTAACTATTAGTATATTTGACTACTGATCAAACAACGGGCCCTTAATCTAGCACTGTAGACGAAACTGCTAGTTAACAAAATTCACAGCAAGATTCAAAACCCTTTTGTCTCGACAATCTTTTCAACTGTAACGTGTAAACAGCTCACAAGACAAACGCGTCCCGTACAGCTACGCTCGCCACGATCCCTCGTTGAATACAGATAACTTAATAAAGGAGTGACTTACACCGGGTGCTCGGTAATCCATGTGTGTGCGTTGTAGCCATAGTTACCCAACGATGGCTGATGTAGATCAACTATAAGACAGGTTTTTTGGTGGTCTTGAGGAAGAGGTTTTAGTACACTGTTGTAGTGTTAAAGTCAGTTGTTGTTTTTTTTTTTTTTTGTTTCTGATCGTTGAATATAATTGCATTCACGATATTGTTCTTATTAGCGTGTCGATGGCAAAAATAATGAAATACATGTGATTGTGCGCTTTTATAATTTCTAACCTGACGATATTATCGTGGACGTCCACGGCCATAAAATTTATTGAAACGCGTGTACGTTATGCCGTTGTCGTGGACGGAAATTTTAAAGCGTCTTAATATATTTCCATACATTTTACTTCCGTGTGTTATCGTGATGCCGTGGACGTCCACGATAATATTATCGTCACGATAGAAATTATAAAACCGCAAAATTACTGAGACAATAAATGGATTTCCATTTGCTGATTCATTCATAATATTTTCACGTAAGTATGATCAAGTTTTGCACAAGGATAACATTAAATTGCACCAGAAAGGAACTGTTGTGTGACGTCACGTGATAAAATTATCGTAATCAATAGACTTATCATTTATTTACGTCTTATCATTTTAAAAGATAACCATGCAAACAAACGTGTAAAACGGCGCAATTTAATAAAAAGATAACAATTACTTTATGATGAAAAAAAAAGAAACAATTTGCAGCCGATAAAGCATCAGGGAAACTTGATCATGCAATTGTGCATTTCGCAATTTTGACAACCTAAGTTATAAATGAAGCTGTTATAAAATACTGTCCGAAGAATAAGCAATAGGTGTCCTTAAGCACGTTTAGCGTGCTGTGAGCTTATGTTATGCTCCTGGTATACCTGCGTTAATATTATCGACGGAACCAAACTGCGCGTTAATTATGGCGTTAAAAATTATTACGTAAAACGAGTGGCTACATTGTGGTTCAGCTCCAAAAATTGTTTCTACAAAGGTTAACCGCGTTCAAAATGAAGTACTCCGCGCGGACGGTGCATTGAATGAGACAGCGCTAATGTACCCAACAACAGTTTGATGCGTTATTCAACATACTAAAACCCTTTAAATTTCGTAAAACCAGCCACCCGAGTTATCGCTTAAGGTCTATCAACGTTACATTAACAATGCCACATCTTAAATAACGCATAAAATATTGGCCATATCTTCGTAATGTCTTATTTAACGCGTTAATTTACGCGTAACGAGGTAGGTGTGGAATAGAATAGAATAATTTTATTTTTGCAAATATGGGTAGATGATACATCAATAGGTGTTAGTATAGTACAAAGATCAGCCATATTTTGCCATTCAGCATGCAAATATTTACGTCACGTACGTACGTCGTCGTCGTACGTCGTTATTTACATTAAATTATTATCATATATTATTAAGATCAAAATATTATCATATATTATTTACATCAAATTATTATCTAACATCAGATCAATTATTATTAAATCATATACCATTAAACTAATTATTATTCAATTAAATTAGAGTTATATGTATGGAGTGGAAAAAGCATCATTCATAGAAAATTATGGCTTGCCCGACTTCAATTCAAACGCAATATCTTATACTCTGCAACCACTGTTAGGAGCAAAACGCGATTCTAAAACCAGAAAGACTTAAAATACTATCCGATATATTCGTCCAAATTGTAATTCTACTTCTTACTGACGATTTGTTACTCTTCTTCCCCAAAATTGCTTAGTAATAGACATATTGTTTTCTAAATAACGCATTGTTTGTAACAGGTACGGCTCGGTACGCGTCGATAAACGCGCACCTCGGCATTGAGCAGTCGCGGCGAGACGACATGGAGTCACTCGGATACGTACTTATGTATTTCAACAGGTAAGTCACCTAATTTTGTTGAAAATTGTTATTTTGCCTATTTTAGTGTTGTTTGAAGGTAAGATTATTCACAGAAGGCTGATAGTTTTTTAAAGGTTCCGCTCTTCTATTTTGCTGTGCCCGTACAGTGTCCACAATAATCAAGCATACATTGTGGAATGCAATTAATTATTGAGTATTGAACACATGAGCAGTCCATAGGAATCTGGAAAGGAGTTTTCTTAATTCTTTCGCCAAATATTCATTGGACACAACTAAATCATTAGGGCGCTTTAGAAGAGCAGAGGCTCTATGAAACATTGTCATTGGTAGAGACCCATGACGATGTTTCTTCATTACGTATCATGGGCAGTCGGCTATTCTACTGACTTTTCTCGTAGAGCTCGTAACGAAGCAAGACGAACGTCATGATTCTGGCCATCAACTTGACCTCATTTACCACTACAATGAATAGTCGTGCAAATTGTCGAACAAATTGCAGTACTCAAACAGTGCCCGTGCCCGACCAATATTCTGTGTTTTGTTCCTGATGAAACCTGGTAAATGAAGGAGGTTTGTTTCTGTTCAGTTGAAGTACCATCAAACTTGGCTAAAGCTACGGCTTCCTAGAATAGTGGCCGTCCTGGAAATCTGTAATTTTCACCATTATTTCACATTAGTGGTCAAAAAACGCTCTGTATTTGGACAGCCGTAATTGTCTGACTGTTCACCGCTTTCAAAATCAAAAGTCATTTATTCAAATTAGGCTGAGAATCAGCACTTTTCGAACGTCAAAATCACATAAGACAGTCCCCCAAAACCGCCCGCCCTTCACCACTTCCTAGTGCTTTAACTGGGAAGAAGAAGCGGCGCAACAAACTGCCCAGCAGCTTTCTTTAAAGGAAACCAAAGTTTAACGAAAATTCGATATTCACATTTTCGATTCACACATTATTATGTTTCTAGTTTCTCTTTGAACATAGTAGAAATGACAAAACACGCTTTTCTATTATACCCACTGACATAGTATATTTATATAAGAAAACTATACAACACTTGACAGTCTTCAACGTCGTACATTTATTTTCACCGAAGTCGTGCGTGTTTCGATTGTTAATGGAGTGACGTCACGGAATCTATACCGTAGCTCCTGTTCGATATCTGAGGTGATATCGATTCTTAGTATAGTGATTCATTGTTACTTGAATCACGGATCTTTTGAAACCACGTGCAATAACTTGAAAATAATAATGTCCAACTCCTTGTGTCTTTTGGGCACCTTATGCATAATCTTGTAGAAATTCTAGTCGCTGATAAAAGACGTTTCACTCGTGTGAAGGAAGGTTAATTTAAGTTTTAATTCCAGCTTGGCCTAACTGACAAAATTATATACCTAGGAATGGAGGTTCATTTGCTCTTTTTAATTTATTTTGAAATCCCTCGGTAGGTGAGTGAAAGATGCAGAGTGCAGAAATCAATTCACTAATTAATTCATTTTTCACTTCGGGTTCCGACGTTTCACTCGGAGTTGAAAGATGCTGAATGAAAGGCAAAAATATACAAAAAGTGAAGCTCTGATATCGAATTTACTGATTTCTCTTAGCTTGCTTCATTCCTATGCTGGGCAAGGGCCTTTCCCCCATGACTCCAGTTATTTCGATCAGGCTCTTTCAGAAACCCACATGAGAAAAAGGCGCGAGTCTATGTATTTTTCAAACACATATCTTCTACCGTTTAATAATGCCTTGGTTTATGCGAAAATGCTCTCTCAGAAAAATAAACAACATTGTTGTCGCAGGTGAGTCTGGGCATATTGCCAATGTGCGTTTCTAGCACAGGACCTTTCTTTATCCATGACATTGCAGTTTTCGTCATACGCACTCTCTTGACAATAGCTTTGATATTCAAATGAAAGCGATCGTCAATCCATATACCATTTACAAAGTTCGCCCAACAATCAAAAGCGATTTTACGATCTTCTTAATGTCCGGATAGGCACAAGTAACATTTAAAACTGAAATAAAATTTGTATCTGTCAAATAAGTTTTCTAATCTGGATCTCTATACATAGTATAAAACAAAGTCGCTTTTCGGGTCTGTGTGTGACCGCTTGTTCTTCTAAACTCCGCAACGGATGTTGATGCGGTGTACACCATCATTTAGAGACGTTATTCCGGACGGTCTATGTCTATAATACATTAATAACTAGCTGCTGCCCGCGGCTTCGCCCGCGTGGATGTCGGAAATTATCCCACGGGAACGTGCTACCGGGACAAAAAAGAGCCTATGTTACTCCTTATAACATCAGCTATTTGCCAGTCAAAGTCCCTTTAAAATCGATCCAGGCGTTTCGGAGATTAACCGGAACAAACAAACAGACAGACAAAAATTGTAAAAATATTGTTTTGGTATGTGTCCATGTGCATTTAGCAAAAAGCGGTTATTTTAATAATACAAACAGACACTTCAATTTTATTTATTTGTATAGATTAACTTGGAAAAACAGAAATCTCTAGATTGTATCTGTGCGAAGCATGGGCAGGTCACTAGTAAACTCGTAAGAAAAATTTATAGGGTGATATGATTACCGTTCACAAAACCACTCGATAGGTACTGTTCGTATTCCGGTTTGAGGCTGCCAGTTGATCCGCTGTACAAGTCCAGACCTGTCGCAAGTGACTCACGCGAGGACCCGTTTGACCCGTTACTACAGCCTACGGAATTAGGCCGTTAATTTTAAATGTGTCCGGGAGTTGCGCAATGTTAAGTATGGATTACTGTTAGCAAGACTATTGATTCTGACTCGTCGAGGCAAGGAGTTTCATATTATGGGGAAACTAGTTTTTGCCCGTGGCTTCGCCCGCGTGGAGATCGGAAATTATCCCATGAAAACGTACTACGGGGATAAAAAATATCCTGTGTCCTAACTAGCGTTAAAAATAATATGTAAAATACATGTATCTTTCAAATACCCCTGTATTTTTCAATAAAATAACAGAAACATTCCGCAAGATTTTTTCCCTTTGATTTTTAAATATGAAAAATACACAGTATTTAACAAGTATACGTGTATGATTGTATTTTTCAGACGAACGTGAAATTTGTTTTTTCGAAAATTACATGTATTTTATAGGAAAGATACAAAGTTTAAAAAAAAAAAACGTGTCTTTCGCAATTTTCAACGCTAGTCCTAACCCATGTGTGTCAAATATCATCCAATTCCGTTCAGTCGTTTAAAGCGTGAAATGATAACAGTTAGACCGATAGCGTTACTTTCGATTTTTTATACTATTCACGGTGGTATACATCGACGCGCAACCTGTTACTATGGATTTAGTACATGATTCTGGATTGCAATTGCGTTGCAATTTTACGTCAGTTATTCCAGACACTGAATACCAGTATTTTACATGGAGCGACTGCCTATCTGACCTCCACAATCCAGTTACTGGGTAATATGACACCCCTAAGACTTGTCAGGTTTTTGGGTTCTGACTACCCGTAACGACTGTCAAAGGAAATGACAGCCGGGACCAACGGTTTAACGTGCTTTCCGAGGCACGGACGGGTCTCGGTATGTAATGAATGGTCACCCATCCACGGACCGACCGCGGCAAGCGTAGCTTAACCTTCGATCGACCCGTGCAGCTGTTATTTTTTAGCCACGAGCCCCGAATGTCAATACTCAATAATTTATTTGCATTCCACAATGTGTATTTAGGTGGTAACTTTTTAAGCTATTGCATAGCTTTTATCGCGGGCTTTGAGCGCGGCGACCGAATCAAGAAATTCCGTAACGAAAATAAAACCTAACACCCCCCCACTCCGCCTACCATGTAGCTCGGCCGAGCGTTCGCTTAACGTGTATGTATATGGTACGACTGTACTTGAATTAATATCAAAGAAAAAAAAATACTGCATAAATAAAAAATATATATAATTGCATAAGTTGATAAAAAATCCTATGCAATAGCTTTACCGCGGCAGTCCCCGAGTGCCACACGTGTTTTTTTTTTTTTTGTGTTGGAAATCAAAACCCACCCGTGTTCCTTCAGTTGCCTGAGGTGGTAACTTAAATTATATGTGATTATTATGGACCCCGTCGGGCACAGCAAATATAGTAAGAGAGAGGAAGGCTTTCAAAACTTAGCTTATCACTTAAAGTTGTTAACAGTATATTATAAATACTTTTTCTTCTTTCTTTTCTTTATTATAGTTAACTGTACTAACCTTATTTAGATATGTTAGCACTTACATTTTCTCGTTTAAATAATCGTTTATACAATAATAGTATTTTCTTATTAAAAATTTCTTAGTATTTCTTAGCATTTGTTTAGTATAAGTGGAGGCTAAAATCTACAATTTATAGATTCTATAAAACCTTATAGAGTTCATTGTATAAAATTGTAACAATGTTACAATCTAATAAGGTTTCAAGCGGCTGTCACGTCGTTTGAAGTCTCAGGCTCTCCACATAAATTAAAAAAAAAAAAAAGTGTTTGCACTTCCCATTATACCTAACTTAATGCTTTCCTGTAGATTGAATGTTTTCTATTTGTTTAACAGAGGCTCGCTGCCGTGGCAAGGTCTTAAGGCGATCACCAAAAAGCAGAAGTACGAACGGATTAGCGAGAAAAAGATGTCGACGCCAGTTGAGGTGCTCTGTAAGGTAAGCACAACAAATTAAAGTACCAGCATGTTCATATTCATACAAAGTTAATTTGGAAATACAGGGTGGCAGGGACATCGACGGGCAACCTGTTACCATGGATTCAGTACGTGATTCTAAACCCCCTGCATTGAAACTTTTCGTCGGATATTAAAAAAATCTGTTACATACATTTTCACCGCGTACGTATTGCACTTTTCTATGGAACCTCAATTTCTTTTTTCATAGCCTACGAAAAATGGTCGAAAATCATGTGCTGAATTCATGGTTACAGTTTTCAGTGTAGAGCAGTGGTGCCCTAGTGGTAACAGCCCCGACTTACCCGAGTTGTAGGTCGTAGGTTCGAACCCAGACAGGCGCTTTACTCTGTGTAAATAATTTCATCGCCACTGCTCTCAAAATGGTGAAGGAAAACATCGCGAGGAAACCGGCATGTCCTAGAACCAAAAAATCGAAGACATGTGACATCTACCAACCTGCACTGGGCCCGCGTGGTGGATTACAGCCCATTCCCCCTCGAAGAAAGGAGGCCTGCGTCCCAGCAGTGGGAATATTATAGGCTGATTATGCTGCCTAGCTTGTCCGCTTGTGATGTGAGTTAATTCTTTTTTGAAATCAGTTTCATAGGTTTGTAAACGACTTCTTGTTGAAAATTCGTCAAGATATCACATGTACACTCCTAAAAGAAAGAAAAAAAAACATTTGTTTAGCAC
Organism: Dryobotodes eremita; assembly: GCA_917490735.1. Lineage (NCBI taxonomy): Eukaryota > Metazoa > Arthropoda > Insecta > Lepidoptera > Noctuidae > Dryobotodes > Dryobotodes eremita. The sequence continues at coordinate 18,174,525 of OU823264.1, read as the reverse complement.
AGACTAAAAGGCACAACATATTATGCAAATAAAATAATAAAAAATTCTAATGAATAGTGTAAAGTGCGTTGTTAGAAATTAGCACAATTAGCACCATCATCTTTTCTGGACATAGGCTTCCTTCAAGAATCTGCAAAACAGTATGGGCTGGCCTCACTTTGTAAGATAACAATGCGACACCATTTTATACTGGAAATGTACAGTTAGTATCACTGCATATTATTAAACAAAGTCCAATTAAAGTTCGATAAATTAAAAAATTACCGAAGGGATTTTCATACGGGTTTTACCAATGGGCGAAACGATTCATGAGGAAGGTTCAGATGTATAAGCATAGTCAGCCTATAATGTTCCCACTGCTGGGACACAGGCCTCCTCTCTTTGAGAAGAGGCCTGACATACCGGTTATCAATTGTTACTAAATACATAGTATAAATCGGTTTTTCGAGTTTGTTCAGTAGGTATTCAGTTAGTGCTTCTAGACTACTTGATCGATTTTTATTTGATTTTCACCATCATGTAGAGAATTTCTCTACGAATATATAGGGTTTACTAGCTGCGACCCGCGGTTTCACCTGCAGCGGTATGAAATATACTTTACGACCTATTCTCAGACCTACCAAATATACACAAAAAAATTCATAGAAATCGGTCAAGCCGTTTCGGAGGAGTTCGATAACAAACACTGTGACACGAGATTTTATATATTAGATAATAGATTAATATACAATCGCTCGAATAACGTCGGGGCGGGTCGCTTTACTGAAGTAGTCAAGTACCTGTTATTCTGGTATTAGTCGTTTAATAATATAAAATTTATCTTCTAAACATAAAATAATTTGATAAATATCATGGGAATGTGGGTAGATTCAACCTCAAGTCCTAACCACAAAATGTACCAAGTATCTTTCCACAGTGCTAGCAATTGAATAAGCCTTGTGCATAGCCTACTAACTCGGCTGACGTCTGCATACGCGTGAGCGGTAATGAATTTGAACCTGCGACCTCGCGAAGAAGGTCGTCGATTGAAATCCTAACTCCTAACTCGTTAGTTATATCACTACAGTATTTGAATAGGAGTTTATCTATTCGATTGTGCTATTGGTTTGTATGCTCGATCAGGTTACGCTATGCTTGCCGCGGTTGGTCTGTGAATGGGTGACCATCTTTACATATCAAGACGCCTTCCGTGCCTCGGAAAGCACGTAAAGCCGCTGTCAGCCGGCTGAAAGTCATGGATTTTTGGCAGTCGTTACGAGTCGTCAGAAGCGGAAAAGTCTAACAACCAGTTTTACCTAGGGGATCGTATTACCCAGTAACTGGGTTGTGAAGGTCAGATGGGCAGTCTCTTCGTGTAAAATACTGGTATTCAGCTGCGTCCGGTAAGACTGGAAGCCAACCCCAACATTTTGGGAAAAAGCTAGGCAAATGATGATTGTGCTATTGGTTTCCTATGTTAACATGTAAGAAACTAGCTTTAGATAGAGAGAAAGCGGTAAAAAGTATATGTACTAACCCAATTTATGGTCTATCCTTGTGCCAAAGATCCAAATCCGTTCAGCCGTTAGACGCGATCAGGTAACAGATAGAGTTACTTCCTACTAATAATATAAATGAGAAAGTTTGTGAGGATGGATTGATGGATGTTTGTTACTTTTTCACGCAAAAACTACTGAACGGATTTGGATGGAATTTGGAACAGATAGTTTATAACCTAGATGAACACGTAGGATACTTTTTACCCTGGTAGTACGTTCCCGTGCCATCATTTCCGACCTCCACGCGGGCGAAGCCGCGAGTAAAAGCTAGTTCACATTATAATATTGGTATAGATAACTTCGCGCAAACAGATTTCATATGAGGGCCTCAGAATATATTGGCCTCAAATCAATCGGAATAAAGACAGGTGGAGAGTGATGAGGGGCTCACGACCGCAGACACTTTGCAAAATATCTTGACAAACTTTATCTAGCATGATGAAATTAAAACGGCAGGTTTTTAAACCTGTATAGAAAGAGAAAGTAATATAATTTATTGAGAGGATTCTTTAGCCAATTAACTGATCATAATTATGAGTGTTAACGCTCGTGTATAGCGAATTAATTAAAATCGTAAATCCAATACCGGATGTGAGATTTGAGTAAATAAATTCGAAGGTCTTTTTGACACCGCAGTGATGGGTAAAGCAGTTAAATAGAACCATTCTTCCGTATCGTTGCCTTAGGGTTGATGTTTACCAAAGTTAGATATCCTTTATCCGTGGAATAAAATTGACAGTTTTTCCATACTAGAACTGTATGGAAAATCTGTCAAAAACTTAAAATTTATTCTCAGGTTTAGACTTATTCTAGATACTTTTATAAGTATCTAGAATAAGTCTAAACCTGAGAATAAATTTAGACTTATTCTAGATACTTTTATAAGTATCTAGAATAAGTCTAAACCTGAGAATAAATTTTAAGTATATGAGTTTGGGTAAATTCGCCCTTAGAGTCAAAAGCTCGCGAATGCAAATTTGGTAATTTTTATTTTATGGAAAGAAAGCTCGCAACGCACGCCCAAGTTTCACTAAAAAAAAAAGTACCTGTAACGCCATCTATGACGAGTTTGGTAAAACTCGCAAACAAACATTTTCTATTTGATGATTATTTGCCATACACCTCAAGTGTTACTTATTATTGTAAGTTATAGTTAAGTAAGGAACCGAAATAAAATGGATAAAAAAAGTATATCGATTTTTATTCTATAATGTTTCATTGATAAACTTGTAACTGCCACAACGGAACCATGTCTATTAAAAGATTCGCAAGTAGCATTTTAAGCTTTTACGATAATAAAATGAAATATGTGTATTATACATCTGAAAATGTATCCAAATTGCACTAAAAGACACATTTGAAGAAGCTGTGGTAATAAAATTTTACAGGGCGCAGTATTTTTTTTTTCTCCTGTAAAGTTGCCTTTTTTTGCATTATACGAAGTTCTTACTTTAAAGCGACGTTATGATTTTACGTACGGTAACTATAAATCATATTTAATTGAGTGTAAAGTGACAATACTTACATTTAGGCCGGCCGCACATTATAAGAAATTTCTAATAGAAAAAATGTCACGCGCGCCGGAAGGCACTCGGGTGCATACATTTTGTACTAGATCCCTCACAACGTAAGAAATTTGTCGTGACGACCGTTCGGTTCCGATGCGTGCCGGATTGCACGTCAACCGACAGCGAGAATTTTTTCTCGAGAGGCCCGACTGCAATTCCTTTTGTACAAGACCCCGCACACTATCGGAAATTCGTATCAGTTTAGAAGACGGCGCCTGCGCTGTACACCCGTTCCTCGTTTCAAAATGTCAGATATGCAAGAATTGATAGCTGGGCCCTAATTGACTATGACCACTTAACGATTCGACTTCGAAACCACGTCAATTCCTTATCTAACCACGACATCTGCTAATAGCGTATTCTCTATGATACAATGAACGAAACCGTTTGTACAAGACACGATATTGACGTGGTAAGATTACGCGGGGAATGATAATTGCCATACAGAATTGGGGCCCTGAAGTCGAAAAATATCCGTGCATGTGGAATTTGGAAAACGAAAACTATCAAAATCAATTACAGTGGGACTTAGCTTGGGAGAAAATATGCGAAACATTATCTTTTGGAATATGGAATGATTATTAAATCCAGAACAAATGAAGAAAAATATATTTATCCAATAGCAATAACGTGTCTTCATCCATAATATCGCTGTGCGAGCGTAGAAAGACGGAGAGGTGTCGTGGCGGCGCAGTCAGATACAGTTGGACGCCGAATAGTGTGGGTGGTGTGTGACGCTCGGTCCGGCGCGCGTGAGAATTTTTGTATTAGAAATTTCTTGAAATGTGTGGCCGGCCTTATTCAACCTCTGCAGTCCTATGTACTGAGCAAGTCTTTCCCTTTTCTCCCATACCTCATTATGTCGAAGCTTTTCTGGAAAATCTGTGAAGAATATTTCTACGTCATGGTGCCAACGCTTCCTAGGCCTGTCTCGACGACGCCCGTCATCAGGCACCCACTGCTTGACAACCTTGGCCCTTTTTTCCCCATACATTCTAGAAACATGAACATCTATGCTAAAAATATAAAGTGTTTCCTTTGATGCTCACAGATTTAGTAAAATGACTGATGAATTGACATGACACGCTGCATCCCGTAACTGGGATTAGCTTGCTTGAAGTGGTACCATGCATATTGGTATCGCTAAAAGCGAGCGTCCAACGACTTGAAGTAAACATTATACATACTAATATAATAATTATCTATAAAGAATGATCACGTATCTTAATATGTTGACCAAAATAAAATCTTTCCCAATGTGTTGTTTAAATAAACTCTTTTTGTGTTATCAATTTTTATTGATAACACAAAAAGAGTTTATGCAAAAACAAAAAGCATACAGAAACATGTAGTTTCACGTGACTTTCTGTTGAAAGTCACGTGAAACTACATGCTTTTGCTTCGTCATAAAAATGTGAAACATTGCAGAATAATTACCCAATTTTTATAAAAAAATCAATGTTTTGCCATGGAAATCGGAATTAACAATTTCCTAAATAGTTTAGCGGAACCATTTCGCAGCTAAATCTCTTAATGTAAGAAAGACCCTTCAAGCCTTCTTTATCATCAGAATTATTATTATACTACGTTATTATTTGCACAGGGATTCCCGGCTGAGTTTGCGATGTATTTAAATTACTGCCGCGGACTGACCTTCGACGAGGCTCCTGATTACATGTATCTTAGACAGGTGAGTCATATCCACATTTATATTCCGTATTTTACTATAAAATGTGTCACGTTTGTTACTAGTTCTAATTAGCTTTGGTAATTTGTTGAATCAAGCAGTCGTTCTAAGCCGCATTAATTGGGTGTGTATTGTAATTCCTTCAAATGAATATAATGCAGATGTCCCTACAGATAATTTCAATGTAGTGATTGTGCTCGTGCCTTCTGTGTATGAGAAGAGGCGTAGGACAGTTTTGTAACTGTGTTATAACTGACTACAAATGTACCGTTGTGTTAGAAGTAAAAATAAATACAATACATGAGGACATGACATACATGATACATACTCGTTATTCAAGTAACGAGGCAATGTATTATCCCTAATAATATTGTCGTGTCTGACATCCACAAGACACGACGTAGCAATGGACTATAATTTCAGCCGATTCAACAAGCTAGGACCTCGAGTGACCTTATTAAACCTTGTATCATCTGTCCACAGCTGTTCCGCATCCTGTTCCGCACGATGAACTACCAGTACGACTACACGTTCGACTGGACGATCCTGCGCCAGCGCAAGCAGCACATGGAGGCGGGCGCGGCGCCGGCCGACCGGCGCTCGCCCTCCGTGCAGCGGCGCGCGCAGCAGCAGCCCTCGCAGCCGCCGCCCAACAACGAGGTACTGCTGCGGCCCGACCGGACACTGTAGCAAGCAGCACATGCAGGCGGGCGCGGCGCCGGCCGACCGGCGCTCGCCCTCCGTGCAGCGGCGCGCGCAGCAGCAGCCCTCGCAGCCGCCGCCCAACAACGAGGTACTGCTGCGGCCCGACCGGACACTGTAGCAAGCAGCACATGCAGGCGGGCGCGGCGCCGGCCGACCGGCGCTCGCCCTCCGTGCAGCGGCGCGCGCAGCAGCAGCCCTCGCAGCCGCCGCCCAACAACGAGGTACTGCTGCGGCCCGACCGGACACTGTAGCAAGCAGCACATGCAGGCGGGCGCGGCGCCGGCCGACCGGCGCTCGCCCTCCGTGCAGCGGCGCGCGCAGCAGCAGCCCTCGCAGCCGCCGCCCAACAACGAGGTACTGCTGCGGCCCGACCGGACACTGTAGCAAGCAGCACATGCAGGCGGGCGCGGCGCCGGCCGACCGGCGCTCGCCCTCCGTGCAGCGGCGCGCGCAGCAGCAGCCCTCGCAGCCGCCGCCCAACAACGAGGTACTGCTGCGGCCCGACCGGACACTGTAGCAAGCAGCACATGCAGGCGGGCGCGGCGCCGGCCGACCGGCGCTCGCCCTCCGTGCAGCGGCGCGCGCAGCAGCAGCCCTCGCAGCCGCCGCCCAACAACGAGGTACTGCTGCGGCCCGACCGGACACTGTAGCAAGCAGCACATGCAGGCGGGCGCGGCGCCGGCCGACCGGCGCTCGCCCTCCGTGCAGCGGCGCGCGCAGCAGCAGCCCTCGCAGCCGCCGCCCAACAACGAGGTACTGCTGCGGCCCGACCGGACACTGTAGCAAGCAGCACATGCAGGCGGGCGCGGCGCCGGCCGACCGGCGCTCGCCCTCCGTGCAGCGGCGCGCGCAGCAGCAGCCCTCGCAGCCGCCGCCCAACAACGAGGTACTGCTGCGGCCCGACCGGACACTGTAGCAAGCAGCACATGCAGGCGGGCGCGGCGCCGGCCGACCGGCGCTCGCCCTCCGTGCAGCGGCGCGCGCAGCAGCAGCCCTCGCAGCCGCCGCCCAACAACGAGGTACTGCTGCGGCCCGACCGGACACTGTAGCAAGCAGCACATGCAGGCGGGCGCGGCGCCGGCCGACCGGCGCTCGCCCTCCGTGCAGCGGCGCGCGCAGCAGCAGCCCTCGCAGCCGCCGCCCAACAACGAGGTACTGCTGCGGCCCGACCGGACACTGTAGCAAGCAGCACATGCAGGCGGGCGCGGCAGGCGCAGCAGCGGTAACCGAGCGAGTAGCCTCGCCAGGCCAGCCTCCGCATAACACGAACGTTTGACGCAGCTCGCGTGACGCGTGTTTCGTGCGCGTTAGTCTGACGAGGCCACTGGGCTGGTTTGTACCCGCCTAATGACGGCCGATTTAGGGTGTATGTCGGTATGACATTTAGCATTTGGGCAGCAAGCTATACTGCGTGCAGTCAGCTACACAAAAACCGCATCTAAACTGCATTTTTTGCAGTTAGCTTGATAAACAAATGCATATCGTCTGCAGAAAGCCGTAGGGCAATAACACCTACACCCAACGCTAACATGATCTACGAATATAGTAATGTATTGACGTATCGACACTCACGTGTAGAATATGGCAACAAACAGTTGTAAATATCTGACGGACTTCTATTTTGATCACGCTCGCATTACACAGAACGCTGTGTAGTCATTTACATCCTGCATAATGTGGTTTCAATTGAAATTTTCTTCCAAGTGTCATCATTTTATACAGTCTCAATGCTAAACAAAACAGTAAATACTTAAATTGTGAGCTCTATCATTGATGTTGAAACAATCAAATCTACACTGTATAAAATAACAGCAACTTAAAAATAACTACAAAAAGGACTTTTCAGTACGTAGTCATGTTGAAACTAACAATGCTACTGCTTTTATGAACAAATAAACGTGTTTCTCACGGTTTCCAAAATTACCGCGCGTCACATAATGTTTCCGGGTACCACTCTTTCCTTTTATATAATCTGCTTTACATATCCTACAATTTAAAGATAACTGGAAGTCATCAAGTGTACAAAATAGTGATGTTTTCTTCTTTAACGTAATATTAGCTGATCATGATCATTATCTAATTCTAATGCATGGGCAGTACCTTATTAATTGGTTTCTAGTAAAACTTTAAGTGGTATTAGTCTTAGTGTTAAATTAACTATTGATAATACCGTTTTGATTATCTTTAAATTGTCCGTCCCAAAGGTGAACACAAACTTTGAAACCATTCATTGTGACTTAAAAAATAGTTATTCTGTTCAAATGTTATACATAATGATGATGATTTTGATGAGTATAGAAGTTATAATACAAAATCAGCAACCGATTGTCTTGCCTACTGCGATTTACCTAAAAGATACACAAAAATACCTACTTATCCTTCCTCTTCCTAACCTGACCTCGTTTCCTAGGTCAAATCCGTCCACGCCACAGACGCGGCCGCTAACAAGCAGCCGGTGAAGGGACATCAGTCTGTCAGTCAACTCAAGAAGAAACTCACAGCAATATCATAAATATTGCCAGACCTCTCTGTTCCCTATCTTAAAAATATATGTTACTTGAATATGCACCGTATGATTCTTTAGTACTTGCGTCCTTTTCTTGTGCACAGAAAGGTTATTTTCTTCCAAAAAATACTTTTAAAAACATTTTTTACAGCTTTCTGAAGCCACGAATGTGTTGTAGGTAATGTTCTGTCTAGTCCGTTAATGTTAGAAGGGCTATAGATTTCAAGTTGTACCATGATGTGGATTTTTACTGCATAAGTTGTCACAAAAAGTATGAAATCAATCTAGTGTGTTTGTAAACACCTATCATGCAATATTTGTAGAACTGTTTCTTAATTGATGAGTCGACCGTTTGTAACAAATTGCGTGTTTTACGTGAGGAGTTGTGTGGCTCATACGACAATCACGTACGCACATAGTTTGTTCAAGAAAAATGTTAAGAAAAATACTCACAAAAATAAAGGTTTTTTTTGTAACTTTAATGTTGTTAATAATATGGCACAAAATAATGTAAAATGGGATTCGAAAATTCGAGTTTATTTTTCTTCGTAGAATTGAGTTGATTGACAAGAAATCAGGTGCATATTCATGTAACATATCCTAGTAAATTTTAGTAGGTGCGATAATTAGTTTTATGCAAAATAAATGTTTGACAATCAAACCTTTATTTTAGGCTTTGAGGAACACTATGTCTACTTCCTTTAGCGCGAAGGGCAATCGAGATGATGTACTTAATGCAATTTTTGATTTTTTATTAGATTATCTGTGAATTAGCTGATTGACCTATACGCCCACTCGCGCCGTTGTCGTCATAGCGGACGTTTTCGGAAACTCCTCATCGTCCGCCAAATTGTCGCGTTCCTTAGAACTCCTACTTGAGTACACGTGTGATTGGATGTAACGTGGTGTGAATGTGTGTGTGCGTTTTGTTCACTGTAAATTTTTACTTTATAAGGTTTAAAAACATTATTGATAGTAATATTAATACATTCGCCAGTTGCGTACAGTTAGCAACGTGTTTTAAACGATTCTTTTTTCAGTTTTGTGCAATCATAGTGATGCTAACGGTACACAACTGATTGGTACGAAATAAAACTCTTTCGATACATTGCATAGCAAATTTTTATATTTTTAATTAATTGTTTAAAAATTGTATAAATTATAAAATGAGTGTTGCCAACACTAAAAATACTGTAATGTTTGAATAAGGTACAACATAACGACAGGGTACGATGTGAATTTTGTATAATTTGAATAAAAAACCTTGCAAGTTTAGTAGTACATGCGTATAATTTGTACAAGTACCCGGAAGACGCGAGATGTTTGCGGTAATGTTGCGTGCTTATAATTATGTAGCTGACCAGCAGTTTGTATTTAGTCAATACTTAGTGCGAATCAGAAACGTCTTATTTACTGAATCCGTCCTGATTAGCTTTAATTTATTTTAGAATATGCTATAAATTTGGTCAACGTCGAGTTATTTTGATAGATACTTTCTTAATATTAGTTTACTAATCAAAATTTGTTTTTAAGCGGCCAATTATTTATTTATACAGAAAACTGTAGGGCCCACTTGCGAGTTGTCCACGTATTTTATTTTATTTAGTTAATGTGTTCCATCTAGCGTTTTAGAATTTAGATCATTAACCAAGCTAGTCAATTGGGCCTAACAATATACTTGTCAGAAAACTTGATAAAACTAATAAAACTTTGTTTGTTCCGCAGTGAAAGAGAACCCGCCGTTCGGCAGCCCCGGGTGGTCCGATGAAGAAGAGAGCGCGATAGCATGTAGTGTGCGAGTGTGTGTTAGTGTGTACGTGTGCATGAGATGCGGCCACGCACGATGCTCTCGACGGGCGCCGAACGCGTTCATGACAACGGACTTGCTTTCTCTCGACTAGACGAGGCCTTGCGTTATACGTTACACCACAGTCTATCTAACACCTCCATACGGTCGCACGCTTCAGCCTGCTTATGTCCCTACTGCCCTATTGCGGATAGCGACATCATATGACAGTTCGTTTTGTCGACAGTCGACTGATTCACTGAATTTTAATTTATTATCCGGACACGTGAAGACGAATGTCTCGCAAAGGCAAGGCGACGGTATGGAATAGATAGCTGCACTGTGGTTGTACTTCCGAGAACCACTGGCACAGTGGTACATTATAATGATCTTTCTGTTTGGGCACAGTTCCAATCGACATTTTTTACTGTATAAATTTAACTGTAAATTACATTACAGATGTTGATACAATTACGCTAGGAAAATATTCATTATTAATTCAGTTTGTAGTTATGTAACTCGATGATTGTTTAGTTTCGATGTTAGTTTTCTAATTAGCTAGTGTTCACATTTTCTTGGTACTGCCGGTGGTATTTCTAATCTGTTCTCTGTATATACGCGAATTGTGTTCGGAATACCGCCGGCGAATCGACGCGTAACACAATATTGGCTAAAATTGTTCATTAAAATTTGCAGATTTCTAATGAATAAAGTAGTCTATAACAAAACGTGAAAAAATGGGGAAAATTAAAAAAAAAAACGAACATGTGGTAGTACCTAAGTGAATTGATTTCCCGCCGTTTGAAACTTGCTCTGCCAAACTAAACAGACATAGTTTTAAGATTATTTTTACTTTTTTGCTTTTATTTTGGCATATTTCACTTATAAATTGTACATAGACATGGGCAGGGCGCGTTTCAAAGGGACGTTGGTAAGGCGGTATATCTTATTTGAAGATTATAAAATTGTAAATATATAAGCTAGTAAACTTGTTTTAATCACTACATATTTTTTTAAGAAAGCACTAATTGCGTTTGATTTGTGGCGTATTGTGATACTGCAAGAATTTTCTGAGTGGGGCTCTCGCGGGAAGTTCGAGAAACATCAGCCTGTCGGATGGTTACGGATACTGTCGCGAGTAACTACTTCTAACGGACAGCTCAGACGCTCAGCTCGTGATGTTTCTCGACAGTTCCTTCACCGAGCCCAAACCGGGGCTACAGTCTATAAAAGGTTTCCAAAGACTCTGAAACTTGACTCTTAACTGGAATGAGTTTCATTTGAGGTTACATACGCCTCAGTTTTTCGAATGAAAAACATTCCATTTACCATTCAAGCTATCAATGATTAGACTTTCAACGGAACTATTCAGTAATATTCATGTTTTTATACAACCTTCCTTTGCATATAATCGATGAATGAATGTTAATGAAGTGATTCCCGTTAACAGGAAACTGACATGTGTAGTCTCGGCGTGACAGTCGACGCCGCGTGTAATATTTTTATATCAAACGATCACTAAACAATGCTTCCATAGTTTGAATGCTAGAAGTATCATAATACACCATGTTATTTCTAAGACATAACTATAAGTTTCCGGAATGATTAGTGCGAACGAAGTGTGAGCGAACAAATGGAGACAAAATAAATAATGTTTGAATACCGTGTTTAGTTACAATGTTGGTATGTTTGACCACTGTGAGTGATATTATGGATCTCATTCCTTTCAAATTCGGTTTTATTCGAGACTCAGTAACGCTGGTTCAGGACACGCATTTTGTCTCCAGTTGTGTGTATACTCAGTGTGTCAACACTCTATAAATTAATAAACAGTAATAAACTACTAGTCTTTTGTTTTCTTTTTATATCCTTTGGGTTTTCATTTTAGTATTCCATAGGCCTGCACACTACACATACGAAACACCAATACCGTCAAACGGGGTGAATAGGGATGCAGGGGTGAATCGAGACGAAATTTTAAAAGGGATTTTAACATTGGAATAATATGGTTTGTTGTCAACAAGGGCACTTAATCGTTAATCATAATACAGTAGGCCTTTTTAATAACAGACAAACAGGTCGGCCCTAAACTGCGAACGAACAGGCAAAAGGCCACGGATATCGAGGGATATGCCTTGGAGGCGTGGCACATGTCGCCTCCGTTGGGTCAAACTGACCTTAGATACACGCGACTGCAGTGAGCACCGTTTAGTCATATGTTTGTATCGGAACGTGTGTGATTTCGTATTTTTACGAAATGCCGAATATTTCCGTCCTTATTAGAAAAAATAGCACAATTACAACAAACCTTAGTACAAGTAGCTTGTCTTACCACCGGTAACTAAAAAATCACTATTAATTATAATATTTAAGTATTTTACAAATTATCTAGTTGTGAAATATTTTTGACATGCGACAGCCTTTGCCTAATGGCTGACGCATGTCAAAACAATGCCTTAGTGGTGCGCAGCGCTGACATATAGATATCGATAATTGTTAGTTGCTCTAATAGGAAATTGTATTAAGAATTTTAAATAAGAATTAATACATCTTATTTCAGTTTCCCGAAAGATCCAGAAATTAAACATAAATGGGTAGATGCAAAATGCAGGGAAAATAATTGGTTTCCCTCAAACAAATTTCAAGTGACTTCAAAGTTCATAAAGACGCTGCTAGTCCCAAAAGCTCTTAGACACTGTCGATACAAATATTTTCTCATCAACTGATTTTCACCAGTTTGAGCAAGACCCGATGGATAATAATATTATCCAAGTGACAAAATGTGTGATGGAATAACATATTGGTATTTGCTTACAATTTTTGGTTAAGAATGTAACACCTAAATTATGAAAGCGTCAGATATAATGTTCAATAAGTACCTATTTGAATTGCTGTTTTATGTGCGATAGTTGAACAGTTTTAATTTTAAGTAAGGACAGCCCCGGATCTGGGGGGGAGGGGGGGGCATTTGCCCCCCCCTCCCCCCCAGATTCAAGCGTTTCAAGATTCAAGAATTTTCAAGCGTGGCAGACAAGTGCACTATTCAGGGCACCGCAACTCTGCGATAAGTGAGATGCGCAGTACTTATTATCTTTCTCTGCGGGTGGCACACTGAGGAAATCACTACGTGATTAGCGTAGGCATAGATCGTCAAACGGTGTGAGCGGGTTGCGGGCGGAGCAGTTGAAGTTTACCAGGAACTCTCCGTTTTTAAAACACATGCTCCAATTTTATTTGGCGATACAAAAACGTTAGCTTTCCATCTCTTGCAACAGATCTATGCCGTGGCGATCCTGAGGAGGATCAGCGCCTCTGTCACTTCTGTGGGCAATAATTTAAAGAACAAATCCTTTATTTTAGAAATTTTACTTCGCGAAGCGGGGGCGCCGGGCGTCCTGCCCTTTTCGCCGCCTTTGTGTGCAAAGGCGACACGATTTCCTTATAGTTTTTACCACAGCGCTGGCGCAGCTGTTGGATTGGAGCATTATCGATCGATAAAATTTTACTAATATTTTTCTGGCAAAATATTCGAGCTCGCTTTGCTCGCTCTTATAGCCTTGTGACTCTTAATCCTTAAAACTTTTCGGACTTAAAAAATCTAAGTTATCTGAGGCAGTGCTAAAATTTTCGCGCTTGTTCCGCTCGCTGGTACATTCTAGATTGTCTTAATTGGTGTTAAGCTTTTCTGCATATGTCGGGTGTGATCTTAGCAATCGAAAATCATGAGAATCAGATTAATTATGACAATGCCATCAATTTTTTTGCAGAACAAAAGGCTCAAAGAGTAAAATATTTATTCTAATCTTCTGCTAATAATAAAGCTGAAGAGTTTTTTTTTTGTTTGAACGCGCTAATCCCTGGAATTAGCAGTCGGATTTGAAAAAATCTTATTGAATTTGATAGCCCAATTCTTGAGGAAGGTTATAGGCTATTTTTAACATCACACTACGACCCTTAGAAACCAAGCAGTAAGAAATAAGGTCAGAAAGAACGCTAAGCGAAAAGGAAGTAATATCGTGGGCGAGTGATGCGCTGCGACGCGGTGGGTCGGGGGCCGAAGTTTCACGCGGACGAAGTCGCGTACAGAAGCTAGTATGCGATAATCTCACGATTTATTTCAAATATGTCTTGTCCTATCCTAAATAATTGTTCGACATGTCCATGTATATTTAAAGAGATAAGGCTTCATGTAAAAGGTTAAAAGATTGGCGGGGTGGGGAGCGACAGATTGCAGTTTTTGCCCCGCCTCGAATAAATTCTAGGTCCGGGGCTGAGTAAGGGAGAAACTGAAGAAACTGATTTACTTAAATGTTATTTGCAAACGAAAATATTATATTTTTACTTGATTTGTTGTTATTGGTGTTTTAATATTCCACATCGAAAAGCAGAAAAAGTAAACGATACAAAATACGTCCAAAAAACACCTCTTTTTGCAGTCGGTTTTCATCGATATTTTTATCGATCACATATTTATACCAACCTCTCTTCCCTAGTTGATGCTAGAATTACATGTGTGCATTCAGTGACTGTATCTATACTTTCTACTGCCCGCCCCTTTTGAGCATGTGCAATAAAATAGTACAAAAGTGTTACGCATATTTTCTTGTTTGCGTACGAAAAAAGCATCATTTATTTATTTATCAAAATCATCATGTGTGCCGTATCTATTTCTTTTGTGTATGTGTGGGTTTCAGGAGTGGGGAAAAGGTGGCGACACTTAAACTTGAGCAAATATAGAGTAAAGGCATATCTCTCGGATATCTATGCGAAAGGCACATTCAGCTGTTACCTAATGGCATAGTATGTAATCCCCAGGCACTCCTTTTAACATAAGGGTCCACCACAAAACGACTCACGAAGTACCCTGTGTGCAAGTTTTTGCACGTGTGCCTTTGTATTTCTCGCTTGAATGGCATCCGTCATTCCCTGACCAAGTACACAGGGTGTAAGAGACAGTCCTCCGCAGACTGATCGGGTGAATTCAGAATATCATACTAAGATGACCGGTGCATGAAATAATTTCAGGAACGTTATGGGAATCCAATAAACCTGATTTGTTTTGTTATCTCACACGCAATGTATCGTTAATCCGTTACCGCGGCAAAACCCACTTAGCGAACGACCGGCAGCGCCAACGCGCTCTTGCCACGTGATTTATTTCAACATCTATTGCAGATTTAATTTATTTCAGCTGTTTTATTTAGGTACATAAATGACAGATTTGACAGAACTGACATTGATGTACAGAGAATGTAATTTGACATTGAAATAAAGGAATAGTAAATGAACAACGATAAAAAAACCGGTGGAATCTGATTCAAAATAAGGAGCTGAATGAACCCTGTTAGTTTGCGGATGGCTGTCCCTTACACCCTGTATAAGGGTACCGGTGACAGAAACCGAATTGGTTTTGTGCATGGTCTAAAAAACAAGGTCTGGCATTCCGGGAGTGACACATGGTTACGTCACTATCCAGTTGCCACTTTATTGCAACAAAACACGAATTATGGAAACATTTTCAGTCACCATTCGGTTAAAAAATATATTTATAGCATTTAAATTGTCGTTTCGTTTTTCTAATCAAGGGAAACAATTCAATTTAAACATAATATACGAGGTGCATTCAATAAGTACCTAGCCTCATCGCCAGAGGGCGCTGTAGTTTCAAAAGAGTTTTACCACAGTGTAGCACATTCTTTTTTAATTCTTTTTTCAAATTTTCATTCCAATCCCTTCATTTGTTTTAATTTGACAACTTATGGAAGCGAACGTGTCGATCGGTTTTACAAAAATGGAAAAAGAGCAATATCGTTCGGTGATTCGATTCCTATTTTTGGAAGGGAAAACGTGCATCGAAATCAAAGAGCGCTTGGATGCTGTGTACGGTGACTCTTCTCCATCGATGGCCACCGTCAAGAATTGGTTCAACGAGTTTGCGCGTGGCCGTACGTCGGTTTTTGATGAACCACGTCCAGGTGCACCGAAAACAGCTGCTACGGAGGAAAACATTAAAAAAATCCATGATCTCGTATTGGCAGATCGCCGATTGAAGGTTCGGGAGCTAGCTGAGACTGTAGGCATTTCAGAAGGAACAGTGCATCATATTCTTCACGAGGAACTCGGCATGAGAAAGCTGTCGGCGCGATGGGTGCCGCGTTTACTCACACCAGAAAACAAGCGCAACCGTGAGACCACATCGGAGACGTGTTTGGCGCTGTTTAAGATGAATCCAGCGGAGTTTTTGCGTCGTTTTGTGACCGTCGATGAAACCTGGATCCACTGGTACACACCAGAGACCAAGGAGCAATCAAAACAATGGATCCAGACCGGGGAACGTGCTCCAAAGAAGGCGAAAACTGTAAAATCGGCCGGAAAAGTTATGGCCACCGTTTTCTGGGATTCACAAGGTGTGATCTACATCGATTACCTCGAGAAGGGTAAAACAATTACAGGGCTTTACTATGCCGATTTATTAGGCCGATTCGACGCCGAATTAAAGAAAAAACGACCCCATCTGGCGAAGAAAAAAAGTGCTGTTTCACCACGACAACGCACCGGTTCACACGTCTGCCGTTGCCATGGCCAAATTGGTCGAATTACGCTACGAATTGCTGCCCCATCCACCGTATTCTCCAGATTTGGCCCCTTGTGACTTCTTTCTGTTTCCTAATCTGAAAAAATCACTCGCCGGGAATAGATATGGATCGAATGAGGAGGTCATCGCCGCCACGGAGGCCTATTTTGCAGAGTTTGACAAAAACTATTTTTCGGACGGGTTAAAAAAGTTGGAGCATCGCTGGGCTAAGTGTATCGGACTAAAAGGAGACTATGTTGAAAAATAAATTGCCACTTTTCCAAAATTTTCGTTTACTTTTTGTAGGCTAAGTATTTATTGAATGACCCTCGTATCAACATACTTGTTAGTTAAAACCTCATTGTTTTATCGGATTTGCACAGGTAATAATGGCGGTTGGCGAGTTATTATTACACACTACTGGTAACACAGCGATGATGACGTAGGCTTATGTCACCCTGTGTCTCGGAATGCTATACCTGGCGAAGTATATTATTATACCATGGTTTTGTGAAACTTCACTTCTCTCAGTGAGACACTTTCTCCCAAGTTTGTATATGCAGCATTAGCTGTACGTATTAGTCTATAGTCGTTGAAATCCCGATACCACCTTTGAAAATGGGCACCAGAGAACCTGTCACAGATGGCTTCTTCCAAAAACAACTTAATTATAATCTTGTTAACACAGAAAGAAAAAAAAAGAAAGAAAATACGTTTATTTGCGGTAAACGTGACGCAGAGAAAAATACACAAATGCAAAAACGAAGAGTTGGGGGAAAATATGCGTTACATCCACGCAAAAGGGCAATAGCTCAGCATAATGCTACGACCCTATGCGAGACAGCCCCAGTGCTGGTTTTCAGCGACAGCCAACGTTGACGGGGCTGTGCACGTCAACGTTGGTTTGGAGTCTACATGCAACAATATTTTGCTCAAGTCACGGTCAATGTTGAGAACCACAGCAATTTGTTAATCGCACCTGGTGGCGAATAGCGAGAACTAAAACGTTCATAGACGCACACAGAGACACAAAGTTCCACCTTGTCGGAGCAAGTCTCGACTTGACCGAAGTGTCCGAGCCGCATTTGTGTCGTATTGGATGAGACCTCTAAAATATTCCACTCAACGTAGAGGTCCACCCAAATATAGGGACCGAATGCGGTTACAGTCACCCCGGTTCTGATGGAATCACCAATAAGGTGTTCCAACTTTTCCCCGCCCACTTGACCATGGTCATGACCAACATCTTCAATGGTGCCATGAGCAATAACGTCTTCCCACAAACGTGGAAACAGGCCACTGTCATCGGTATTCCCAAGCCGGGCAAGCCTAAATCCGCTCCCTCCAGCTACCACCCCATCAGTCTACTCAATGTCCTCGGCAAAATCTATGAGAGGCTTATTTATAAGCGTCCCAACGAGCAGTTCGGTTTTCGAACCCAACACTCGTGCGTGCAACAGGTCCACCGTATCATCGAACACATAAGCGTTGGTTTCCAACGCGGTTCTTTGACGGGTGATGTTTTCTTCGATTAGCGAAAGCGTTCGACAAAGTCTGGCACGATGGCTTATTATATAAGCTATACAAACTCAAAGTGCCGGATCATCTCGTACTCATCTTACGACACTTTTTGTCGAATCGCACGTTTCGCTATCGCATCGAAGGAGCGCTATCCTCCCCCCGCCCCATCCGCGCCGGAGTCTCTCAGGGCTCCGTGCTCGCCTCTCTCATTTTCACGCTATTCGCCAGCGATATCCCTAAAAGTAAAAAGGCTCAGTTGGCTCTGTTCGCAGACGATACGGCCATTTACTACACCGTCCTCGGCCACGACACGAAATCTCGCACTCTCCAAAGTTCAGTCGACCAACTCGGCGACTGGTTTAGAAAGTGGAGAATCGAAGTCAATCCCGACAAAAGTCAAGCGGTTCTCTTTTCAAAACCGCGACGTAGCCCCACCCTCCCCCGTCCGATCACCATGTTCGGCAAGCCTATCCCTTGGGAGAAACAAGCCAAACACTTGGGTGTCATCCTTGACGAGCACCTTTCCTTCACAAAGCACAAAGCAGGCACGTTCGCGCGCCGCTTTCGCTCTCGGTAGACTCCATTCCGTCCTGAATGTACATAGCAAATTGTCACTCAAGTGCAAATTGCGCATTTACACAGCGTGGATTCGACCGATCATGAGCTATGCGAGCGTAGTCTTAGCACAAGCGAAACCTCATCGAATCCATAGGATGCAGGCCCTCCAAAACCGGTTCCTCCGTAGGCGACCGGTTCCCCTTGGTTCGTTCGGAACGAAAACCTTCACTTAGATCTTAAAATCCCGACCATCAGTCAATTCATGAAACGCATTTCCAAGCGTTTCTTCGATTTCGCCGCCACACATCGCAACCCTCTGGTTGTCCCGGCCGCCCGTTATGCCCCCTCCCGTATCAGTCATACCCGACGTCTGAGCCATGTCCTAGTCGACCCCGATGACCCCATAACCCTCCTCCAGGAGAGCAGTAGGGCCACCAGTACAGTGCACAAACACAGACCGCCATCGTTCCGACCTCGCCGACGAGGTCCCACGCGACGACCCTCCTGTAACCGTTTCCCCCGACCCATGTCCGGTGAGGCGCCAGCCCGCGTCGTAGCTGAGCCTGTAGACTTAAATTCCCCTGTTAATAATAATACTCTAAACTTTTCGATCCAGCCTGTCCCACCTTGCTGCCCTCCCCTCACTGATGCCCTAAGCCGAGGTCCGTACCCCACAGGGGGTGCCCTTAGCGTGCGGTCATTTAAATAATTTTAGTATTTAATTTCGCCCCTGGCTGGAGGCTTTGAGTTAATCTTAAAGCACCCATAGGATAGTTCGGTTAAGTAGCCAGGACCTCAGAGGTCACAACTACGAGCTGCCATTAAAAAAAAAAACAAAAAAATACAGTCAGTGTTTTTCTTGTGTTTTTTTGTATAACTAATAGTAATGGAGGGTGATCTGATCTTATTGTAAATGAGACACAATTGATTATCTATTGTTTTGGCCCACTAGCGGGCCACCTCGGGCCTGACTCGTTACTGTGTATTTCAGATCTACTTCACTTAATATTTGCCGTTGATCGACATGGTTCGACAATGACAGTTTAGTTTCAAATCGGTTTCTTCAGTAAACGTAGTTCAGTATAATTAGTGTGTAACAGTGTTCAAAGAATATAGTGTGTTTTAACTTAGTTTTTAACGTAGTTAGTGACTCCAAAAAAAAAAAGCACTACAAAGTGAAAAATAATTTCGGATTTTTTGTATTTTTTTATTATTAAGTTTTTCGCGGTTATTTTACCGCGAAAAACTTCAATGCAAGGGGGTTTAGAATCTTAATATACTGAATCTATGTCTATCCATGGGCGGGCCGCGCCGCATCACAACGCATTGCAAATATCCTCCAGCATCATTTTTGTACATTTTTTATAAACCATTCGCACAGTATAGGCGGGCCACTCCAGGGCGCAGCGCAGCGCACTGGTGGATCGCTTGTGAGGCGTAATTTCGGGGCAACTGTTTTGCGTTGCGGCCCGCCTGTAGTGTGCGATGGTTGCGCCTGTAGTTTGCGAGATTATTTATGTCAGCGATGTTAACACAACCTCAAGGTCAAGGCCAATGAGAGGTTAACCAAATGTCATCTACAGATCAGCCTCGGAACACTTCAGCGGGTATACCTACTAAGAGGGGGTATTTTTCATAAATAAAAAATTATGAAATTTGAATACCTGAAATTAGTTAAATTAATATTAATAATTTTAAATTAGAGGTCCTAGGTAAAAACTTAGGACCTCTAGTTTTCGAAATATTAGCGAAAAGTCCAAAAAGGGTTTGTTAATTATTTTTTCCAGGTACTGACTGTTTTAAGTAACTTACGTTGACACACCTGCTGGGCAACCTTTCCCAGCTTGGGGGTCTGGAATAATATCTATACTTAGCCGTTCTCGTAAAAAAAAAAACTATTAGGTATCTAACTGAAAAAATGCTCTTGTATTTTTAACCGACTTAAAAAAGGAGGATGCTATTTTTGTATGTTTGTGTTTTTGTGTAATATTCTCAAAACCGCATGAGTCAGTTTTATACCTCCTTGGTTTTATTTTTTTTGTTTTTGAAGTCGTTTGTTTTTTTTGTAAAAAACTTTTTACTGCATTAACTGCACTTTTAATGCACTTACAAGATCGACGATGACGACAAAAAAATAAGTAAGAAAGTATGTGGCACCAACCTTAAATAAATTGGTATAAGGGCAGGACCACGGAGTATATAAAGATGGGCAGGACTGATCTATAAGATACCACGGCGATACTTGTTCCATCGGTACTTAACCGAAATATTTTCCCAACAACCAGTAAAAAAATAACAGGTCAAATAATTCTAAGGCATAGGAAAAGAATACGACACCATTACATTTTACACTTTATTTAACATCGTCATATAACTTACAGTAATTAACAATAAATTTTCACATAATTGTTATTAGCCCTCGCGGGCTATGTACAGAACACCTAGTCTAAGTCGCAACATTCGAGAAAAACACCGATTTAAACAGCATAACGAGGATTAGGTACGTAGGTATCGTCTAATACTGAGAGTGTTAACACCAAAGGTTCATTTGCACCATCAAAATATACACGATTATAAGAAAATGCAACGTAGAAATACCGTATTATACGAAAGGTGCTCTAAGTACACAATAATCATGCTATGCCTACAATAAAAGTTCGTGAAATTCTACGTAGAAAATTAATTTTCTATTTTAAGCCATGTCCTGTTTATGTTTTTTTTTTAAATACGCTAAAATGTATTACGTACTTATACAATTTGGAAAAACTACCCTTTAAATATTACAGATGCAAACTACCCTTACATATTAATCTTATAACGACAAATTAATATACACATCAAAAAGATTTTAACTAGTGGTAGGTACAAATTAATTACATCGAACAAAACCGATGTCAGTAGGTAGGTATGGGTAATATCTTGGAAAGACAAAAAAAAAACATTGATTTTACAGCCAGAATGATACCAAATTCTCTCGTAGAAACTGGTTTTTTTTGGACAAAGGATTCTGAAAACGCTAACAATTTATATAAAAAAACTACTCACAATTTTTGAAAAGATTAACGGGTGAAAAGGCTATGATTAACTATCTAGTTATTCTAGAGTATAAATGACTAACAACGTGATGAAATATAGGTAGGTGGTTGGTACCCATCTGATTGATTTACAGGTAAAAATACGTGGTGTTTGAAAATTACATTGTTAAATAACCTTAGCAGAAAATGTGGACAATTTTAAAAATTGTCTCATTCACACAAGAGGGTTAGCTGCTGTCATTAATGTCATCTGTCAATCACGAGAAATGGCGGGAAACAGACAAAGTGAAGCAGGGTCTGCACGATAGAGCTCGGTGTGGTAGTGAGCCAGTGAAGTAATATATTCGACTAATATAATGTTTACGCTTTATTGTACGCCAAAATAGATGGGTATCTACTTATTCAATAAAATAAGATATTTTCGTATCCAGAATTTCTGTGCCATAAAAATGTCTAAGAAAATAACCAAAAATGCATAATGGAGTAGCATTATGCATTGGCTTACTAAGAATTTTTATTTAATTTAAGGACCTCACTAACTGCGCGGCGTCGACCATGATTTGTCGCAGGAGTGGCCGCAATCTTGGCAATACTGGTTGGAAGACCGGTAGTTTGACCAAACTTCCTTGGTCGGAGCTTCTGCGGCCAAGATTGGCCGGTTGTGTGACATTTCATGGTCGTGGACTCGTAGTGGGCGATCCCTTATTCGTACTGTACTATCGAGTGAATCATTTCTAGAGCATCCAATAAACCCTAATTACAATTTTTGCTTGCAAGCTGTCACTCTCTGACAGTTCGAATGACAATTGAGTGGACAACAGAGATTATGCATTGTGTTCTTAACTTTAGCCTAGGGCCTAGGACCCGATTAAGTCTTGCTGTGGCAATCTAGCATGTTACGTTGCTAACTACTGTATTAATTAAGTTATCAGTGCTGGTATTAAATTAATTTTACACAAGTACAGCCCTAAAATTTTGAAAAAGTGTGTCAACCTTATTTGATGTGCGTTATTCAGATATATTTATTATATTATATTATTTTAATACAGGATGTATTTTAACTTCCGGATAAATTCAATAAATAAGTAAATTATTTAAACTTGATTCAAAGCAAAATCCTAAAAAGCTGGAATTATTTGCGTAGCTAGCTAAGTGTAGCAGTGACCTAGCTACGCTGTAGCAGTTTTCGTGCTTTTGAATTTGATTCACTTTAGGAAAGTGTTAGTTAAGTTAACACAAGTTCAAAGACACAAACCACCATCTTTGAAATTTCTTCGTCAAAACATATCCTGTTTAGTTCAGCAGGTGATGTACACAAGACGTGTTTACATTATAAGATTTTGTTATAAAAACCAGTGTGTTCTGCAAAATTACTGTTTCAAGTAAAACTATTAGGTGCACAAGATAACCTTGCAAATACTACGTACCTACTGATATGAATAAAGCTTTTGCAACTACACAAACATATTATACAATTTAGCTTTAATATGTAACTTATACAACTTATGCAGCATTATAATATTATAAATAGGTTTAAAAATACATGTTCTATAATGGTCCTCTACTATTTACATAAAATACGTGAATTAAAATAACGTTTATATTATACTCATTTCGTTTCAGATGTTGCCATTTTATAAATTTATATTTTTAAATCGAGTCTAGGTAGTCTAAGTTTACATACCTAGGTATAGGCATTTTTAAACATTTAAATATAGCGTTACATTCGATCGTTCATAAACATTAATTGAAATTGGATATTTATACAATTAATTAATTAATCTTACTAACTATTTAATTGAATACAACATCAAATTGACATTTATAATTGATGCGTTCTTTAATCATTTAGAACAGTTTTTTGTCTGTTTTAGTAAGTTGGTAAGACAGTTTAAGTTGGGAACCAAAAAGCATTGTAAAGCTGCAGAACCCACTGCATTCGGAAGTCATTGGCTGAATGAAGCTTTTCTTCCCATGCATAGCATTCATTAAGCACAATATATTAAGTACTTTAACGTTTTAATAAATTAGCACTTTGTTCTTTTTTCAACAAGTGATTTTAATGATACATTCCTTTATTTCAAATTAGGAACATCACCAAATTTTTAACACCAACATTGTCACAAGCGATTCTTATACAGCGTTGTTATTTTATACTGGCAACACATCCAATATTAAGTGAAGCCACATTTAGCGATTATTGTCGAAAGGATATAATATACCAATACATATTACACAAAAATAGTTTTAATTGACGATCACTAAGTAGGTCTGATACATATTTCATCATTATTTTGAAATGAGGTGCAACTTTGTTCATTCTTACGAGTGAAATACGTATACGTTGGTCATAAAGAGGACACGCCATTGCAATAACACTTCGACAATGCATAAAGTACAGAGACGAATTATGTATACTTTTAGTGTTTCGAATAACTTTAAATCATAATTGTATCACATCAACATTTTCTTCATTGAATTATGTCGACATGAAATCTTGAATATTTACAATTTAATTGACAAATATTTATATTTGCTGACTTTCGACGGCATTTACCTACATGTCCGAGATTTACATTATCTATTATTCTTAGAATAGGTATGGAGACATATTCAGCTTGAATGACAGCGATAGGGCTCGATAAATATTAAAGTTTCTTAAAGATAAGCTGGAGAGCGGGGATTTGTCGCATTCACATTGGAGCTGTAAGCATTTTTACGTCCAAAATTCCTTCTTATTAGAAAGTATTTTGGACGTTAAAACGATGACTATATTATTTTAATACCGGAATTTTCTTAAATTATGACTTATTTAAACACTGACTAGTGACTAGACATATTTAAGGTGGGTTTTTGTAACGAACGATAACTTGAGCGATGTTAAGAGGGCCCTCCCCGGTCCGTCTTTCGTCAACACGAGCCTGATTGAAAAGCTTGTTGTTTTATCCAACGCAATGTTTGAAAAAGAAGCAAGAGTGAGAACGCGATAACATCGAACGAACATTGGCGCGCAAAGATTTCACAAAACTTCTTCAAGGAAATACGTATTTTTGAAAAAGCCTTAGAAGATTTTGGAAAAAAATTTCGTTCTTTAGAATCTCCACTACATGTGCGAGGGTTCTATCACGATGTTTTATTTAGTTTTTCAATGTATGAGTACATTATGAGCGGCCGATGTTCCGATAACCTTTGTGTACAAAAGCAGATTTTCAGACGTCTTTACTGAATTCGTTTCTCAATTTATTTTTTATTTTTTATTAAATGGAAATCTAGATATAAACCACAAGATATATGTGTCTTCAAAATAGCTGGAGGAATATTTGTAATAACGCCATTATCACGTACGAGAGTTTGTATAGGAATTATGACGGGTTGGCCGCTCCTAATGCTCTTTTTGAGCTAAATTAAGCTTTACACGGGTAAATTACACATTATGCTAAGATGACCAGGTGTTAGGTTACGCTATGTTTTCTAGTTGATCATGGGATAAAAGATAATTTGGTACTTATTTGTTGATTATTACTGTCTAGTAACAGTCTAGTTATCCTTCGGTTCAGAACACAACATCAGACAAAGTGCAAAAAAAAACTAACCTAAAACATCAGCTAATTATCTTTTGGTTAAAGATTTTTCTTATAATAGACACAAACACGTTAACTTTATAATATTACAGCTAAATAGATCACAGAATTGGAATGGGAGAGTGCTTTAATAAGTATGAAAGGAAGAGGGACGCTGAGGTATTTGGATCATCATGGAAAACGGGTCTTTGGAAGATAAGTGATTTCAGCCAAGGGGTAGACTTTCTAACGACTAACAAGAGTAAGGCTTTAAGCTAATTAATATATTATATTTAGGTAATACATTTCTCGGGGTACGTACATTTAATTTAATTAGGATATATTTATTTAGGCATTCACTAGTCAGAAAGTCTATATACAAAATTCTATATAAAATAAAAACGTAGGAATATGTGAAAATAAATACATATATGGAACATCAGAAGATTAAAACTTAAGTTCAAGTACTATTTACATAAAACTGCTGCTACTTTTGAATAGCTGTAGTAAAAGTACAAAATGTATTAAAAAATTAAATTTTTTCACATAACTATTGTAGTAATTCGTCAAACATCGATGTTTTGAGATAAAAATATAATTTACAAAATTATATTCACACTATAGCTAATAATTTAGACTGAAATATACATTATTCTGAAAAGTGACTAAGTCCTTTTGGTATTAAACATAATATCACAAACGAAAACACCTTAATATAGTACACATTACGATATTCGCGACTAGATACGTTTTCAAAATGTCATTTTACTAAAACTATGCAAATATTCATAAGATATTTAATACATTAAAGCGAATTATTCTTTTTTGCTTCAAGTCACATATACATAGACAACACGCCAACAAAATTAACAGGTTATAGTTATATGTAGTTAGTTACAATATCTACAGAAACTTAGTTTGGAAAGGTAGACAAAAGGATTCGGACTTAATACGAATTTTAAATCTTTTGAACCGTGACATTGTGGGTATACGAGTATTACGGTGAATTTTAATCTACGTAGGTAGGTCTTACGTAAACGTCCCGTCACGTAAAAATAACGCTGGCCTGTACCTGCGCGCTGAGCGATTAATTGAATTCCAGCCTATTCCGAAGTACTAAGTAGCTAGTAAAGTACCTATTATGATTCTACAATAAAACAATTATACTTATATTATAAAACAATAGCCTTTAGTAATAGTATATAATATTATATTATAGCACATTCCCTCCGTGTCGCTTAGCTTTCTTTTTACGTGACGGGACCTGTACCTGTAGTAAAAATAGAATCTACCTTTCAGTAGCTAAGATCCCAATTTATACGAGATTTTCACGAGTACTTTGGTTAGAAAACAGCAATTTGTGCGTAAGCTACACCAGTGCTTCACAAAGCTATTTACAACAAGGTAATACCTACTTCGTGTTCGACGTTTCTTTTCCATTTTAAAGCGACATTTGGCAGCCATTGTAAGGCGTCCGCAGGAAGGCGCCACGGGACGGTGTCACGTGATTCTGGTAGAACAATTTCCATGAAGTTTTCATAGAAATCATTCTACTGAAGTCGCGTCGGGAGCCATTACCTCAACGATCATTTTGATGGCGGTTTTCCATTCATATGGACATTGACACATGGTAAAAAGCACTGCCGAATATCGCTCAAACTCGCCATTTATATAATTAAATTTTGCAATTCTTTGCTATCGATTGAGGCATGCAATAACTAAAATTATCACTCGACCAAAACTACTTAACGCTTAATATTATTAATAAATTAACACTAGCATTTCTATTGTGAAAGTGAGTTGAAATACCATTTTAATTTAGACCGCTAAAGTCCTTCACAGTAATGTTAAAATTACTTATATTATAAAAGATATACTGAAACTAACATCGATGCTTCTTTAATCATAAGACAATAGCGTTTTTACAAAACTTAACTAGTGTTTTTAATATTTTAAATAAAATTGTATAGTTATTTATTAATAAAACATAGGCCGGCCACTGATTCAAGATTAAACTAGAAAGTTAAAAAAAAATGTATTTCTATGAAATGTTGAATAATTATAATAAAAATAGGTAACTTGTAAACTTTTGATGATAATTAGATAACACAAACCAAAGTAATAAAGACTTGTTTACTAATTAATATAAATCTTAATAACGAACCTTTAACTAGAACCTAATCATTGGAATGTGCTATAAATGGCGTGTGTATACAGAAGAAACGGTCAAAAGTGCATTTTAAATACACAAGTCATATCGACATTTTCCTTACGTCTGTTCCGAAAATTCGACCAAAATTTACAACTGTCACATTTGACAGTTGACAGTCAAGCATGGCAACTTAACAAAACAAAAGTGTTGCTAATGCGAAAAATTAATAGCTTGAGATGCAGTCGGGGTGGGTGTAGTATCCGAAGACGTTGAGTTCGTAGAGACTGGCGAGGGTTATGAAGAGGATGTACCATACCATCAGTACTGCGCCGTACTTGCGGTCCAGCTTCCAGCCGTTAGCGTGCGTGGCGACCACCAAGAAGATTACGGTGGAGAACAGAGAAAGCGTTGAGTAGATCAGACCTATAATAATATGAAAAATGTTTTCATTTCTGCTTCGTTTTTGATTCCGTTAATTTTTTTTCTACAATTCTCTCTTGTGGAAAATCAGTTTTATTTTTATTTTTCTACAATTTTATGTCTGAGATAAATAATTTATTATTGACTAACCGTGCTGTCTTTAAGCACAGCATACCTTGACCAAGGCACAATAAATGATAAAGTTAATTTTAAATTATTTTGTGACAGAGTTTGGCTCTTTATTAATACCGTTAGGAATAATATTGTGAAATATTACCCATACCTTTGTGATAAACGTTGACATGCGAGCCTGGGTGGATGATAGCCGTCTGGATGAACCACGGCAGACCGAGGCACACCAGGATATCAAACACGTTGGAGCCGACAGCATTGGAAACCGCCATGTCACCGTAACTGTGGAAAAAGGATGTCTACATTTATATCTGTAATTTTTATTTTGTACATAATAAAGAGTATTCTTCTATTCTATTCTATTCTAAAAAGAGAAGACGTTAATAACAATGTGTCGTAGAATAGTCTTAAGATAAAAAATATCGTAGTAATAACAACTTATTAGTTACAGTCTATTTGTGTTGCTGTATTAGAAAAATTAAGAACTATATTTTGATTTTAATATCTCCATACCAGCCGAACACAAGCTCACTTAACCTAAGTTTTCAAGTTGAGATTTTTAGAGAATAGACATCACGCTGTGAAAAATATTTCTTTCTTCTGATATTTTTCTGTGATGTAAATTGCTGATAATACGACCGTGAGTAGTACACACGGCTACATATCAAGCTATATTTTCCGGTATAAGCTGATCTCGCATTGTTTAAGATTTCGGTACAATAAGTGGTCAGCTTATACTGGAAATGTATAGCTTGATAATATGTAGCCGTGTGTACAAGCACTAACACAGTTTACCCATAGTATAATAATATACTTCGCCAGGTATAGCATTCCGAGACACAGTGGTCACGTGGGTGACACAAGCCTACGTCATCACCGCTGTGTTACCAGTAGTGTGTAATAATAACTCCCCCAACCGCCTTTATTACCTGTGCGAATCCGATGAAACGATGAGGTTTTAATTAACAATTACGTTGATATATGTTTAAATTGAATTGTTTCGTTTTATTAAAAAAACGAAAGGGCAATTTAAATGCTTTATATATTTTTTAACAGAATGATGTTTCCATAATTCATGTTTTGTTGCAATAAAGTGGCAACTGGATAGTGACGTAAGCATGTGTCATTCCCGGAGTGCCAGACCTTGTTTTTTAAACCATGAGTTTACCCATAATAAAAATCATTTTAGCCTTGGCTTCTCTCAAGCCATGTGGCTATATCAGAAAAATTGCTATCGTGGCTGATTGACCAAGTTGCGCTGAACGAACTAATGTTTTGTAACTGATCTTGCCTTTTTAATGCATCTTAGGGTCAGTTTCTCGAACGAAATTTTCCCAAAATTAATTTTGTGATAATTTTCGTTCGAGACACTGGCCGTTAGTATCGGTTTTTATGGCCAAATAGCTTGAAGTGGAGTAGGTACTATATCAGGCGTTATCGTAAAGAGTGTCTTCGACTCGTATAGATTTTGTCGAAATATTCTTTGATCATCATTCACTTACCCTTATTCAAATTTATACTTCCCTTTTGTTGGTTTATATAAAAATAATATTAGTATAGATGATGTAAGTACATCTAGCCCCATCTAATGTAGAGTATACTGAACCTCTCATAGTAGAGTATACTTTGTCTGTGGCCACTCTCTATGTATTAATTATAAACTCTATGACAGTCAGTTCATGTGAAGGAAACACGCTTGTTTTATTCTCAAGTTTTAATACCTTTTGGTCTCCATCGTGGTTATAATATTGAAATATTCTTTGATGATTTATAATAATTAGTGGCTCTGTGAGCTGTAGACCTCGCGAGTCTGTCTTTGCATAGCTTAAAACTAAATAAATGTTCACTTTAAAATAAAATTTTCTCACTGTATTAACTACCTAACGTTTTAGTTCTAAATCATAGTCAGATTTCGAAAGCTGATAAAATTCCCTCGTGATTTTATGTGACTCAGGAAGTTTGTGTTTTATTTTCATTATTTTCCACCCCCTCACACCCCCGACCCCTTGAAGTTTATGTGTCTTAATAAGTGTAACAAAAGAGTTTTGTGATATTTTTCGAAATGGCTAAAATATGTTTTTTTTTACGTTTACAACCCTCATATCATCGCCATTTTGAAAAATTTCGAAAAACTATCGACAAAAAGAATCGATATAACTATCGAACCTGTCTACAAAATTTCACGAGAATTGGTTGAGAAATGCGTCCTGTAGAGGAGAACAGCCATCCGCCGAACATCCGGATATACGAAAGCATTTTTACCCAAGCTGAAACGGAGAAGCTTTGCGCTCGCTCGGTCAATAAGTAAACTTACCCCTCCTTGATAACAGCGAGTGAAGAGAGCGCATCAGGTACGGACACACCGGCTGCAACGAACGTCAGACCCATCACTGTGTCCGGGATGCCCAGCGTGTAGCCTGCGGGGAAAGAATTAGGGTCAGTTTGTGAAGTTGTTATGAAACTGGAGTCAGATATTAAACAGAACACATTATTATATAAGTTTTATCTATTCATACACGAAATATCTGAAGGGGTGATTGTACTCATTATTATGAACAACTATTACTATAGGACAAAACGTGAAATCGCAAAACAAAAATCTGCTGTTCCATACATTTTGACGAGTTCTGCGAACATAAATGCAGGGAGCAGCTGATTTTTTTTTCGAGATTTCAGGCTTCGTCCCATAGTAAAAGTTGTTTGTAATGATGAATACAATTACCACTTAAGAGATTTCGTGTATGAATAGATTGACCTTATATATAGCTAAAAGGATCAATAGTGAATCTTGGAAACTAAAAATGGCTAAAGTCGCAACACACACGGGTCGTCAAAGCCGAATCTTACAACCCAAAGACTTTTAGTTTAACTTTATTTTTCACAGTAGCTCTTCAGTATTTTATCTGTCAGTCAGGCAAAAATCATGAAAAACTGAAAAATATATAACACAACATAACATCACGCCTTGTTTCCCTGTAGGGTTGGGCAGAGGCTTACCTGTTATAGTACACCCACATTTCGCCAGTTATGTTTAAGTCCCATGTAAGAGAGGGCGAGCATATTGCCATCAACCGGGCACAAACCCAGACTGCGGGCTGCTACTGAGAAATCCCAGATGGAAAAACCCAATGCCACCTTGCCCGACCTGGGAATCGAACCCAGGACCTCGTGCTCAGCAGAAGCGTTTGGGACCACTGAACCATAGAGGAGGCATAGGTTGATAATGAAAGTTCTAAATGTGGACCTCTGGTCCACATTTAGAACTTTCGCAGGACATTGAAATATTTAGGGTGTTTTTTTAATCGTTATAACATTTTCCCGAAGAGTAAATTTTAATACTGCTGTTTGACATACGAGTACATACTTATTTCCTAAACAAAACTGTCAAACCGCCATCGCATAAGCATAATCAGACGATAATGTTCCCACTGCTGGGACACAGGCCTCCTCTCTGTGAGAGGGAGTGGGCCGTAATCCACCACGCGTGAACAGCGTTGGTAGATGTCACATGTCTTTGAATGTTTGGCTCTAGGACATGCCGGTTTCCTCACGATGTTTTCCTTCACCGTTTTAATAGCAGCGGTGATGAAATTTCTTACACAAAGTAAAGCGCCTGGCGGGATTCGAACCTACGAGTCCTACGACCTACATCTCGTAAGTCGGGGCCGTTACCTCTGGGCCACCACTGCTCTCAAACCGCCATATTTATGCCTAAACTAAGATTAACATTTAAACGCTCCATGTATACGATCTTAGAATAAAGCGCGACTCACCAATGATAGTAATCATCCAGACCATGAAGTAGGAGTAGAAGGAGATCCACAGCATGCTGATCATGAAGGTGACGGGGTACCAGCGACCGCGACAGTCCGGCATCGTGTGGCGACACGACCAGTGGATCGGGAACACCAGGTACCACCACGCGAGCTGCAGGTAGTCTGCGGACATAGTGGTTATCAAAATATTACAGTACAACTATTTTCTTAATGTCCCTTGGGAATCATCGCATTTCCGAATAAAAACGAATTCCAATTTCCATGTCCATCTAATAATTTGAATTCGGAACTAAGTACGTGTTTGTTTCGTCAAAACAAAACAACAATAAAATACTTAGTTCTGAATTCAAATTATTATACACGATAAATCTAATAATTGATGGACATGGAAAATAGCATTCGTTTGTATTCGGAAATGCGATGATTCCCGAGGGACATTAAGAAAATAGTTGTACTGTACACCACACTCTTTAATATAGAGATTCATTGTCAAGAAGAGAGTTTCTCGCCTGTCGAATTTGAGACTCGCGAGTCTGTCTGTGTACGCCCGAGCGGTGGCCGAGCGGACGGTTCCGTCACGTCACGAGCGCGCGCCGCTCCTCGGCCGGACCTTGCCGCTGTACTCGTGCCCGCAGCATCAAGCTATGGGTTGTTCGAAGAGCGATGGCCGTCATATTATAACGGCGGTCATTAAAGTCTGTCATTTTCAACATTAAGGTGTCAAAACACTGTATTTGGACAGCCACTATTGTGTGACAGTCCACCGCTTTCTTAAGAAAACCAAAGTTTAAACGAGTCACATAAGCGATTCTCATAACCTTGCCTTTGAAACTCTCTTTGTCTAAATGGGCCGTTATAACAATACTCCTTATTATTAAAACTTTGCTGAGTCATTGATTGAAGACCACATTTACAATAGTAGGGGAGCCCAAGCGGGGATTTCGGGATTTACTAAAGCGCGGCAGATTAATATACAGGGGGATACCTTGTACCCGGTTAAGTACCTCCACAAAACATGAGGCCCATATATAAGGCCGCCCGTGAAGGATACAGGATCAGATTAGTAAAAAAAAATTGACCATCAGAAATTCTCGAGCGCGTCAGATTAAGGTAGGGTGAGTTAATTACATCCTAAAAAGTGTATATTCCACTAATCTGACAATTTGAGAGTGACGTAAAGAAAGGGGAGGGCAACAAAGCTGTAAAAAAAAAACGTCATCTCGACATTCTCGAGCGTAGCAAATTTTTTTTTTTTTTTGAAGGAAATAATTCAAGAATAATGAATAAAATATAATCTGACGATTTCCGCAAGCCGAAATAACAAAAATTCGTCGATAAA
Source organism: Dryobotodes eremita (assembly GCA_917490735.1). Classification (NCBI taxonomy): domain Eukaryota; kingdom Metazoa; phylum Arthropoda; class Insecta; order Lepidoptera; family Noctuidae; genus Dryobotodes; species Dryobotodes eremita. The sequence goes on along the minus strand of OU823264.1, from coordinate 18,141,668 downwards.
GTTAAATGCGTGCAGCGGCGTGATGCCTACATTTCCTTCTCCGCGTTTCTATTCCTCTCACTCTTTCTCTATCTATTACTCTCTCACTCCGTCCCCACTCTGGTTTCTGCTGCCATGACGCCATCACAGCTGATCATAAAGACTCGTTCGTGGCATACTGTTTACAACGTGTTTCCAACGTTTTGGCTTTTTTTGCTACTTTAATATTATTTGTGTGAATTAAAGTTTATAAATATTAAGGTCATAGGAAGCTTCCCTGACTACCCCCGCGATGTTGTCACTATGTTTGTATGTATGTGTGTGTGTGTGTGTGTGACTATGTGACTCGCTTATAACTTTGAACGACTAAACCGATCGGAATCTACTAAACGGCGTTCTAAAGATTTCCCTCAAAATTAGATTTCCTGTGAATTTGAACCGATTCGGGCCGATAGATTTTGAGATATTTTGAAAAATCTAAAAAAAAAAGTTTTTTTTTTTAAAGTGGTTTTTTTGGAATAACTTTTAAACGGATTTATCGATCAACTTCAAAAACTAATCCGTTTTTGAGCTTGAAAAACCACGTCGATCGCCACCAAGCTGGTCAAAATCGGTTGATTCGTTCGAGAGATATCGTGAACGAAAGAAACCCGAAAAAGTGTTTTTTCGGGATTACTCCGAAATGTTTGGTTTGATCAATTAAAATTGCAAAATTACTTATGAGGATGATAAAACTGCGTCGAATGCCGCCAACCGCATGAAAATTGCTTGATCCATTCAAAAGTTATTGCGGTTTGAAAATTCCAAAAATAGTGTTCTATGAAACTTCTATCAGACTTTCGAGCTGGGAGAGCTCAAATGCATAGAAATATTATTTCTTTGAACTCAGCGAGCTCAAAATATCACATAAATTGTATTTTGAGCTCAAAAATGTCATAAATACAATTTTAAGCGCCCAGGAATGGAATTAGCGGGAAGTTGCAGGGATGGCCTTTAAGGTGAACCGTTTTTCTAATTTTATTTTGTCAGATCAGGCGAATCCCTCTAGATAATCGTCAGATTATGAGACAGTACGTTTAGAACATAAAGATGAACCATATATATCTTAATCTGACGCGCTTGAGTATTTCAAAATGGCGATTTTTTTTTGCACATTGTGAAAATGGCCGCGAGTTTGCGTCCCATCGAAATCGTCAGATTAGTGAATGAGAACTTTTTTTTGGTGCACTTAACACTCCCTTAGAAAATCTGACGCGCTCGATAATTTTTATTTTTTTTTTATTTTCAACCCTTACATACAACCACCCGCATCATGCAAACGATCAGATTAACATACGTACATTATTAAAAATACGTAGGGCATTGATGCTATCAATATCTGACGCGCTCGAGGATGTCCATGCAACAGTTTTTTTTTACATATTTAAAAATCCATAGCCGCTTCCCCCACCGATGAAAAGGTATATATCATATACCATTTTTTCTTCTTATCATCTAAGCTTTGCAACCCAATAGGTCTCTACGACGCTCGAGTAAATCCCCATTTAGCATCGTGGGCTCCCCTACTACAAGTTAGTTTCATCTGTCCACTGCCTATGCCCATAATAGGCTTTGCGAAAAGAGGTGTGTAGCGTTGTGTTGCGTCCGCGTCGCCGCGTCAAAGTTAGTTCAGGCAGTACCCGCCGCTACAAAGATACTTTACTCGCTTCGCGTCGTCAGTGCTCGCTCGCGTGGCCAGTCGATCCCCCGCTATGCACCTAATATCGCGCACGCTGCGATCGTGCGACGGACGCCATCTTTTGTGTTTAATTAAGCCACAGAAGTTCAAACTGTTTTATTGAGTCCGTGTGTGGTTCATTGCTAAATCCACCGAGATAAATCCCTTATAGGTGTTAAATAATAAATATAATAATTAAACATACGGAAAGGAGACACCACGTGCTGTGACGGTTCATTAGATTAATCTGGATTTGCTTTACTCCTTAAAACTGTCAGTACCTGCAGGCTTAGCACGAGCACCGTTTTGTCGACGGCAGAATAGAATAGACAATAGGCAGAATAGACAAAAATGACGTCCCGTGAAGACAATACGACGGCAGCAAAGTAAGAGTCAACTGCACTTTTTACAAAATTCAGTAGTTTATTCACGTTTTTTTTTATATTTCGTGTCTTGAAAATGGTGTGTCCTATCACAAAAATAATGAAAATTTCGACCCCCTTAATAGAACCTTAAAACTCAACATGTAGGTAATAATTTTTCATATTTTCCATACTAAAAGTGATAAATTCTATTTTTCCATTCCATTTTTTACTCAGTGGCCGTTGAGTAAAAAGTTTTCTACTGTCTTTAGCATGGCGATTACAAAATCTAATTGTCTTCACTACCTTAGACAACTGTCAGTTGTCAGTGTGATGTGACAGTTTGGGATAGAAAACTTTCTTCTGAAATAGTCTACATAAAAAAGGATCTAGACAAAGATTGGTAGAAACGAAGGACAAAATGACAGATTATAGAAGGATTTTTACGGTGCGATGTCAAAAATGGAGAAATGAAATGTCACTTTGTATAGAAATAGCTATGTCTATTCTTCCAAGAAATAGAAAGCGTCATGCTAAGTCTGCTGGAAGTATAATTAAACTTACTGGCTCCAATGGGTTTGACGAGAGGATCGATAGCAGTTGCGGGATTGTATTCCTTAGCTTTGTAGTAAGCTGGAGCGGCTGCGGGCTGAAATGTTACAAATATTTTATTAATTCCTCTTTAAAACTAAGGGCTCATGGTAGCAAAATGCAAAACCCAACGAATGCGAAAAAAGGTTGCAAATCTTAGGATAAGTGTGGATAAGAGTACTCTTCAAATAATTGAATAGGTTATTTTTGACAATTGTTATTTTCATGATTATCACAACATGATAATCACATGATGATGGCACGTTACTGTGTTTTAACGTCAATACACGAGATCAAAAGTAAACTACATGAAATGCCATTTAATTATTATGTATTCATACACTTTAACAATGAGTAACATTAATAAGCATCAGCGGGGTAATTGCGTAACACACTAACAGTAGGAACGGCTTTCATTTTGATAGTTCAACAACATTAATTGCGGCATTTACGTTGTTGAGCAGACAAATTTTTCGAACATAGGAAGCAATGGATTAGCAATATCCTTCAAAATGATTCAGATTGTGATATTGTGCTACGCAATTAGGGTGCAGATTTCATTTTATTTTGAATATTTACACCGTAAAACACTAGTAATCCTACATCAACATTTTTCTACTAAGGGAAGTGTGTGTGTGTGCGTGTGTGTGTGCGGGTGTGTGTATGTGTGTTGTTTTGGTTCGTTGCAATGATTGTCACTCTCCGACTGATTTGTTATTTGAGACTGTCCAGAATAACATATTCAATTATTTGGAGAGTAGATAACAATGTCAAACTGATAGCTTTAAAGATTTGGCGAACACTAGAATACTAGATGATGCTGTTCTTTCTTTACCTGTGGTGGCTGCTGTGGTTGATCTAGTTGCTGTTGTTGTTGCTGCCCTGTTGACGACTGTTGCTGTTGTTGTTGTTGTTGCTGAGGCTGCTGCGAGTACTGTTGCCCGGACATCTGAGCGTTGTAGATTGGAGCCGACATCTACAAGGATATTATTTTGAAAATGGATTATGTCTGAATATTAACAACAAATTCTGATTATATTTCCGTGGCTATTGACAGACAACGCAACGCACCATAAAAACCCCATGGAAGATAGAAAGGTATATTTTTGAAGATATATTTTCTGTTGCTTAGATCCTTTTTAGAGGTGCATTAATGGCGGATTTTTCTAAACCTAACTGCTGAGCTGTTTTAATGAAGATTACATGAACGAGGTCACTGGTGCTAACATAAATATTATGTAGGTACAATAGTGAATATAGCACATCATGCTTTAAAAGACATCCGTCATGTTCATGAATGGACGCCGTCATTTGAGACTGGTCATCTCTTAACTGCCAGGTTTTCAATCTTATATTTTGAATAGTTTTATATTGTTTTATCTTACATTGTTCTCACATGTAGAAGCAACAAGAATAATGTACCCAGGATTTTGTGATATCTTGATTTAAAAGAGTGTCCTTGGAGTTTCTTGCCCGTTCTTCTCCATAGAGATCTACGTTTTGGAATGGGCAACTAGCTTCAACTTTCTGACTAACTGACCGACTCTTTGACACTTAAAAAGTGTCTGTAAATGGTTTCATTGAAATAAATGGTTCAAGTTTGAGTTTGAAAACAAGACTGTCGTATGTAAGTAAGTATAAGTAATATGTATGAGCGACAGAGATGAGTGGAGACTGTGGAGAGTGACAAAGAGACAGACAGAGTGCTCTCTAAAACTCAATGTGCTATTTACAGCCGGATACTATAAGTTCGTACCGTGTCGTCCCAGGCGCGGTTGGGGTCCCACTCGGAGTTGGCCCACGCGGGCGCCGGCTCGGCGTTGTAGGCCGCGTTGTCGTACGCGCCGTCAGGGTTGTACGATGCTGTCGAGGAGTTATAGAATCGAATAGAATAAAATTATGTTTATTCAAGTATCATATGACTCAAAAATTATTAGTAAGACTTACAACTATATTAGTAAGAACTGACACTTCACAAAAACAAACAAATGGTAGTGGATCTCTGCTGTAGCAACCCATGTGAGATGGCATAACAGGGACTCACGAAAACACAGTCTAGGCAACTTGAAATCATGCTTAGTATACTGTTGGATCTTTCATTACATTTTAGGACACAGTTAACGTAATAAGTCGCAACTAAAGATTTATCTATCCATCGTGGATTTAGATTACGGGAGAGCAAAAACAACACTTCAAAAATGAAGCCATATTATCACATCTTTAATTGTGTTTTTGAATTCTCAAGACAGGCAGGTGTAAAGTTGCAAAAAATTACAAATACCCAAAAAAAGATGTTATGTAAAATGGGAACATGCACTAAGTTTAGCGTTAAACATATTAAAATCATGATTCCATCTGCCATCTTCAAACGATCGACAGTAACAGAACGATGTTTTAAATTCGATTAGCGCTAACTGTATTTAGTGACTGGTGCAAGCGGGCCTTAGACATAAATGTTTGACAAGAATTTTGTTTTTAATTATTAACATCACAGTCCCCCACGACTGTAAAAAACAAAGTAACAATCTTTTCGCTTGTATTGGATGTTCTCCGTAAAGTAATACTTAAAAGTGTACTGACGCGAGTCTCCCAGCGGCGTCTCCTTGGTCTGCCCCTCCACCTGCGCGTACGCACTGTCGCCTGCCGCCGGCGCGAGAGCCTGCCCGCCCGGTGCGCTCCTGGGTAGCATCGATAAGATAATTGTTCCGCATTTTGCCTTCATCAACATAATAATACCAGCCTTTTATCGTTCTATCGCAGGGCGAAGGCCTCTTCTTATACAGAGAAGGTACGAGCATTTATCACCACATTCACCACGCTTGCTCGACACGTGTTGGTGATTTCAGACTTATATTAACTATAAGTCCAGGTTGCCTGACTATGTTTTTCCTTCACAAATGTCAGTAATATCCAGGATAAACTTGACATAATTCTATCTATGCTAATTCTTAACCGGTTCTTTGAAAGTGATATTGCTGATAATAGAAACTTAACTACTTTTCAATAGTCCCGCGTTGGGCGCCAATTTAGCCTTTTGGCGCCCAAGTTGGGGCTACTAAGTACAGGATGTTTTACTATTTATCTTACACTAAAAATCAAAGTTTATCTTTGCATTACTAGTACGAACCTGTATGTAACCAAAGCCGCTTGTTCTTCCCTGGTAGGCAACTTGAAAGGCAGTGGAATCGTCATTGCCCAGCGCTCGAGAGTGGTGTTGAATCGCAACGCAACGCAGTACACACCGTACATTATCAACATGAACAGTGCTTCCGGCCTGAAGAACAAATAACGGAGTTAATACAATCTTCAAGGGAGTAGAAAGATTAAAACCGGATTCGGGCTAAACACAAAAATTTGGATTAATTAAAATTGAAATCTCATAAGTCTATGGGGATTTTGAAATTTCCGTTCAAGAACTACTTAAAGCTGAAATACAGAAGAGCAATTTTGGGTAACAGCGTAGCTAGTCCAAAAGGCTTTATACTAAGTATCACCTTTGTTATCGAAGTGAATTTGAGATTAATAAACGCTTATCTCACATGTTAGGAAAGGGTGAAACAATACAAATCCTCCTTTCTTTTTAAGAAAGCTTTGTTTCTTCTTGAGACAAGAGAATAACACAGAAAACGGCAATAGCCGTTTTCTGTGTGTTCTGTGTTGTTTCTGTGTAAACTATTGTTTAAAAAAACATTTAAAATAACTCACCAGGACACAATAGAATTAGCAATCGTGCACAGCATCACAAGAATGGAGATGGCGTAGAAGAAGCAGTCCCTGCAGAGAGGCCACCAGTTGAGATGCGACACTGTGCCCGCGCACAGAGCACACACAGAGATCACGAACATTATGTTGAACACTGCTGAGCCGATCACGCCTGACACTCCTGGGGAGAGAATGGAAATGAGGTAAGAACATTTTATCAGTTTGTTTATGTGTTTATGCAGAAGTAAATATTTCGTTCAGACTTGTGTTGTTGTGATTCCGGTCCTTAATATACATTTTTGTGAAAGAAATGGTGTAAGCTTCCGTATGCTTTTTGTCATTGCATTTAGTTTCCTTGCTCTAGTTTCATGTTTATTGTTGTATATATTATATGTAGATAAGTATACGTTATATGTATGTATGTATTTGTTGTATATGTAAATGGTACACCATTGACTACCGGCAGTATTGTCTCTCCTCCCTTTAATCCATCCAAAGGTTGTCTGTAATAGATCGCTTTTAGCGATAAGACCGCCCCTTGTGTGATTCTATGTAAAATTTCTACATTTATATCTGTAATTTTTATGGTATAAATAATAAAGATTATTTTCTATTCAGTATTTCTTTTTGGTCAATTTACCATAAAGCTTAAAAATAACATTAAACTGTACACTGGACACTGATATTTTTAAATGAAGTGATGTTTTTGTTTTTGTAGATAAATAGGTATCGTCGAAATAATTATGTATGGAAACCGATCCTAGCATTGTGAGTTAGCACAAAAGTTCCTTTGTTGTCATGGTGGAGCTTATAATCTGCTAATAGTCTCATTTAAAATATCTGGTGTCTCGTTTAGAAAAAAAAAGTAGGTACCTACAGGAAACACAACATGAAATGTATTACTTCTGACACCTGTAGCTTTTTTTGTTTGAATAGGTACTAAAAATATTTAAATATACGGTACTATTGTCTCTTACCAATATCGTCCTGCGCGCAGAACACTCCGATGACGACGGTGGCGAGCTCAGGCGCAGAACTGCCGGCTGCCATGAATGTCGCACCAGCTACGTCCGGAGCCAGCTTCAACTCTGAGGACAGTACACATTTTGGTGTTAGCATTTATATTGTTTTGAAGAAAAAAATACAGCGAGATAAATCTCTTGCATGTTATTTCCAGATCAAATACTGGTTTTCTTCATTTTTTTATGGTTTTCTTTCCTATTTGTTGTCTGCTGACTGTTCGTTAGTTTTTTTTTTGGATAACTTTAATTACAACCACCCTTTTTTTTTTAATAAAAATAAAATGTATTCAAGTATAAAATAACATTATGATTTACATTAATTACAATCGAGGAAAATTTTTATTCTAACTGTAATGTAGACCTGCCTGATCTAGGTTTATAAAACCTGTGTTTCAGGCCGTCAATTTATATCAAGCATTTAGAAAGATGACAACAATAAATTTATAAGAAGCTTAATTGAAAGTAGACATAATATTTTCAATGACTTTAAGAGTAACTAATTGATTATATTATTATAAAACTAGATTATTTAAGATATTATTATGTTTAAATAAATTAACAAATAATATTAAAGTAGATAAAACGGAGACTATTATAAATTAGGTAAAAGAAGAGACAGATATTTGACCTTTATGGATTCATGACTGATCTGGCTAGTTCTAAAGCTCAAATCGATGGCGTAAACTCAGTTTTCGTTTTCACAAAACTCTTTTTTTGTTATCCGGCAAAGGATTTATTTTATGGATGCTATTAAATTTTTTATCTACGTATATACTCACCCTCACAGATCCTATCAAGACTGGAGACGAAGTATTCGTCACACACGATAGCGAGGCCGATGAACGTGAACATCGCCACCAGGACGTGGACGATCAGACCGCCGTGCTTGCGAGCTGACTGACCCATCAGGGGTTTTGGGAACTAAAAAAAGATAGAAAGAGGGAAATGTAGCTTATTCAAGCGCTAAAATATATAAATATAAACCAGCACAATTGGAACTCTTGAGGTTGAACAAACTTGATTTAAGCACATTCATGGCCCAAATATAGTGATATGCGTAAGATAACATACCTATTGCGATTGTAAAAGTCGCTACGTGAATAAAAAAATAAGAAGAAGTCTAGCAAAATCAGACAAACATATTCTGTTTTCTGCTTGCAAGTTAAAACAATATAATTTGGAGTTCTACAGTTCTAGTTAATTTCAAATCTGGATATTCAGTTATGATAAACAGCCCAATCAAATTGAAGAGTTTGTGACTTCGTGAGCCTTAAGATGGCGTGCACGGGTCCCCTAGCGCCACTCCTACAAAATGATATTGTCTCGTGACTGAGAACGAATTTTGAATAACGGCTCAATACGCTCCCTCGGTAAGTGTGTCTAAAATTTTCTAATACCTTTTTATAAACTTTCATATTGAGACACGAAGCAAATAAATACGATCTAGAGGAATGTGTCTGCTTTTCTTCAAATCGAATTTTGTTGCTTCGTGTCTCAATATGAATAAAAGGTATTAGAAAATTCTAGACACACTTAACGAGGGTGCTTATTGAGCCGTTATTCAAAATTCCTTCTCAGTCAAGAGATAATATTATTTTAAAGGAGTGGCGCTAGTGGACCCGTGTGCGGCCTCTTAACCACAGGTAGCTATTTGCCTCTGCAAAATTCATGTTTTATGAAAGGAATTTGGAACTTCTTTTTAGGTTAATTTTGGGAATGTGTATTTTATTTGTTTTTATGCATGACCAACATGAGGTATCCAGCTAACTTATAAAGCTTGCGAAATCAATGTATTTTTAATGTTTAATTCCTATCCTATTGAACTCCTCCCGAAATAAGACAACCTTTCAAGTGAGTATATTCAGTTCAGTGGCGTACCTGTTCGATCGCCGGTGGGGAACAATTGACCCGCAAAGGTTTCACGGTCGGGTTTGCCTTCCAGCTAGCCCTTTCCTCTTCACGAGCCTCATCCGTTTCAGTATCCTGGAAAACGAAACATTTTATTATAAGCTTGCGCACGTCAATAGTAAATTCAGGGAAAATGCAAATGGAGTACAAAAATTGTCCGTGTATTCGAATAACAACTGTCATGCATTGAAAGTTGTATGCAATGGCTATAACACGGAAAATTTACGTAGGGTGGCAATTTGTTTAACAATTAATTTCCCTGACTGTACCTAAGTGTGTACATTGATGTATAGTACAACTGTTTTCTTAATGTCCCTCGGGAATCATCGCATTTCCGAGGGTTTCGGGGTTTCCATTGTTGTTACGTCAAAACAAAAACAACAATAAAGTACTTAGTTCTGAATTCAAATTATTATACACGATAAATCTAATAATTGATGGACGTGGAAATTTGCATTCGTTTGTATTCGAAAATGCGATGATTCCCGAGGGACATTAAGGAAGTAGTTGTACCTACTGTATTTTAAGTGGAAAATGGATATCGCTCAGAATGATGTCGAACAATACATTATGTTCGTTGTAATTTAACACAATAAACTATTCTCCATTAGTTTTCCATATACTCAGTGTGTTCAGAAAGAGAGCGTTGAAGTAACTTTATGTAGGTATTTACCTACTGTAGAGGTTTTATTAATTTAAACCAAATCAAAAAATATCCTTTTTCTATGCAATAAGATTCCGAATTCCCATCAAAATTACTGATTGCACAGCAAAATATTCAACTCAAAATATCACTAAACACACTACAATTTATTTTCGCAGCGTACAGCGATTTTTCCTAAAGCAAAAGCTTTTTCATCAATTTATTTTCTATTCCCAACGAGTACCACATTTTTTTAAATAAAAAATCTATTACTAACGAATACCAAAGCGTGACTTTTTGTACACTCAGCTACACAAAGTTTTATTTAAATTGCGTTTTACCGAAATCTAGGGTAATCTAAATATAGGGTTAGGGTTAATAAGCTGGTCGACGGAGCCCCGCTTGGCGGGGCTCCTATTTCTGTCTAAAGGGTTTAAAGGAACCTAACCAACCGAACCTCAGGATGCCACTGACGTCGACCATCTAGGGTTAGTATTTTCGGGAACATTTAGGTATTGGATGGGAATAGAGCATTTTTACGACAAACGGCTGATCGGAGACAAATACATAATACTCACACGCTATGAATGTGAGTATTATGTATGTACGGTCTGGTTGATTTGCTGTGCAGTCAGTATTTAAATGATGGAAATAAATTGATAGGTGATTATTTATTTGATGTGCAATTAATAATATCCCTTTTATTAACCGACATGCCATTCTTATCTAACCTCAACGAATTTAAGGTATAAGTTAATGGCGGCATATTTTAGAGATAAACACTGTTTAATATAAGAAGAATTGAAAATAATAGAGAGTCAGCTCAGAGAGCTGACTAGTTTTCATGTAAAATAATTACTTACCATCCGGCCGTCGAAAGAATGCGTTCCTGACACCCGTCAATTTCATACAAACGAAAAGTGTTTTGCAAATTTGATCTATATTACTAGAATTGTCGCACTGATACGTGTCAGGAACGCATTCTCTCGACGGCCGGATTATAGTTTTCCTCTAAGAATAATTACGAGATAGTTACCACATAATAACTACGTTTTTCAATAAAAGGACTATACTGGGATAATTCCTAGTATAGGTACAATATCGCTAAGTTCTTGTAGTACCTACTACACAAATGGACTTTACAAATATAATTAGTTACAGTATAACTATTTTCGTAATCTCCCTCGGGAATCATCGCATTTCCGAATACAAACGATTGCTAATTTCCATGTCCATCAATTATTAGATATCGTGTATAATAAAATTTGAATTCAGAACTAAGTACTTTATTGTGCTGTCACGTCAAAAAAAAAAAAAACAATAAAGTACTTAGTTCTGAATTCAAATTATTATACACGATAAATCTAATAATAGAATGGACATGGAAATTAACATTCGTTTGTATTCGGAAATGCGATGATTCCCGAGGGACATTACGAAAATAGTTGTACTGTACATCATTTAGAATATTAAAACTCCAGAATCTTGGACTACTTTTGTAACCAAACAGAAATTGATTTTGATTGTTCTAGCTTCGATACTCGATTTTTTGTTCCCACCATAAAGCCCAGCATCAGAAAAGTGTTGTCATATTTAAGGGTGTGGTACATACCATCAAAATGAACAACTTTTTCCATGGGACTAAATCGCAATCGCGAAAAATAATAAGCCGTCCCATTCCCCATTCCCACTTGTGTCGAGTTACCTATTGAAGTTTTGTATTGAAAATCTTAAGAACACATTGGCAAGTAAAAATAAAATGCGATTACAATACAGATGACGGTACCCTTAAATATGGACACACCTTTCTGATACATACTTTATATTATAAGCTAGATTGCACACAAAACAACTTTTAATTTACAGATATCGTTAACTTATTACCAAATACAAACCAATTAATAATAATAATTATATATATTTTTAATATATATATTTTTAATTTTTTTAAATGTTTTTATAAAAATATTTAAAAATGTATTGAATAAGTATTCAAATAAATAAACGAAATAATAATATTATTTATTTGCATAAACATGTGTGTGTACATACATAGAAAGTGCATGCAAGATGACAAAGTAAATTAAGTGCAAACATGTTTGTCACTACGAGACGTCCAAATAATAGATTTATACAATTTATCAAAATATTAAAAAGTTATCATACTTAAATATTAATGGGTTATCAAAATTATAGAGTAAATCAACATTATTATACTACTTTTACTTCGTAACCAACTGTTAAATTACTGTATTAAAAAAAAAAACTCATAATACCGCACAATTGGCACATCTATTCAGTACGAACGACAATTTCCGTCGGGACCTCGACCTTCTAAACACCTGAGGGATATGAGTTCGTTCAAACTTTCAGCATGTTTGACTTCCAACGAAGTAATAATTGAAATACGGTAGTGAAATTGAAATGTAAATTGAAAATGGGATTGCTATGGTTAGTTAATAGAGTTGAGTTTAGCATGGTATAATAATATACTTCGCCAGGTATAGCATTCCGAGACACAGTGGTCACGTGGGTGACACAAGCCTACGTCATCACCGCTGTGTTACCAGTAGTGTGTAATAATAACTCCCCAACCGCCTTTAGTACGTGTGCGAATCCGTTAAAACAATGAGGTTTTAACTAACAATCACGTTGGTATATGTTTAAATTGAATTATTTCGTTTGATTAGAGAAACGAAACGTCAATTTAAATGCTTTATATATATTTTTGAACAGAATTGTGACCGAAAATGTTTCCATAATTCGTGTTTTGTTGTAATAAAGTGGCAACTGGATAGTGACGTACGCATGTGTCACTCCCGGAATGCCAGACCTTGTTTTTTTAGACCATAGAGTTTAGTAAGTTTGATGTACTGACACGCTTTATCGTTTGTTAATTTAACTACCTACTTAGATTAGAAACTCTTCTGTGTTTTACAAAACATACTCACCTGATTATGCTTTGTAAAACACAGATGAATCTCTTTTTAACCGACTTCAAAAAAAGGAGGAGGTTCTCAATTCGACTGTAATTTTTTTTTCTTTTTTTATGTGTTTTAGCTCAGAACTTTTTTCTGGGTGAACCGATTTGGATGATTCTTTTTTATTTAAAAAGTGGTGCTTTACACGTGGTCCCATTTAAATTTGATCTAGTTCTAACCAGTAGTTTTTGAGTTATCTCTAATACTGCGTATTTTCTCTACTTACTTTATATTGACGATGTTTTAATAATTTCCTGTCACGGTTATTTACATATCAAGTAGTAGTATACGAATGTGTGTGGGGTAGGTACCACAACTAAAAACTAAAAAACAAAACCTTTTAAACAAAAAAACTAAAAAAATTACACTAAAAAACGTGAAGAATTACTTTAATTTCGGAAGTCGGTAGCCAAAAACGAAAATAATACGAGTATAAACTAAGTCGAAAAATACGGAGTATTAAGGATAATTCAAAAACTACTGGTCAGAACTTGATCAAATTTAAATGGGACCACATGTGAAGCACCAGCTTTCAAATAAAAAAAGAATCATCCAAATCGGTTCACCCAAAAAGGTCTGAGCTAACACACATAAAAAAAGAAAATACAGTCGAATTGAGAACCTCCTCCTTTTTTTGAAGCCGGTTAAAAACGTGAAAAATTACTTTATTTTCGGAAGACGGTGGCCAAAAACGAAAATACACAACCAAAGACACCAAGTTCCGAAATTAAAGTTGTTTTTCACGATTTTTTGTGTTTTTTTTGGAAGTCGGTTGTCTTTTTGTAAAAAAGTTTTTTTTAAGGTTCAGACCCAATTGAAATTTACCTACCTATATCTTTATTACGCAGTCACCATCTCACCATCGAAGGACATTTATAAATAAAACAATGCTAATCATTGGGCACTTCTCAATCTTTTAAGGTTTGTCTACAACTTTACTACAAAAGTTTTTTTTTATGTAGCAAAAGTCAGACTAGCACCACAAATCACTAAATGCGCTTGGCGCTAAACATATTTAAAATATTTCTGGCTGTTTAACCAGTGCTGGGACTCTGTCTCGCATAGGGTCGTAGCATTATGCCGAGCGATTGCCGTTTTGCGTGGATGTGACGCATATTTTCCCCCAACTCGTTCTTTTTGTATTTGTGTGTTTTTTTCTGCGTCATGTTTACCGCAAATAAATATATTTTCTCTCTTTAAACGATTGATAGAAACAAAGTGATTTTTTAAGCCTAGGGGTCTGTCAGGAGCGTCAGGTTATTATAAGGTAGACTTTGTATAAGCGTTAGGCACCTGTCCCACTGACGGCGATTAACGGGAAAGAGTAGAGCTAAAACTAAAAACGAGTGAGCGAGCAACGAGCAGCGAGTGTGCGACGGCGACGAGCGATTACTCGGTGGTATGCGTATGTACCAAGCGTGAGCTTCTGCGAGCGTCGCTGAGCGAGTACTCTCTTTGATATTTGTCGCTGCGACTGGCAGTGGACCGGTGCCTTAACGTTAAAAAGTTTAACAAATTAAAAAAGTTAATCTCACATACCTCAACATATCCTGCGTCCTTCTGCCCTTTCTTGTCGGGCTCGTCATCTTCTGGAAGCCCTTTCATTCCCTTCTTGCCGCCTTCAGGGGGAGGCGCTTCCTCTTCTTTCTTTTTGTCGGTCTCCGGAGGGATTGGGAGTGCAGAAGTAGAGCTTCCTTCTGTAAATTGTGAAGTATACTTTATTATAGTCCTCTAGACCGTATTTCGGCCAAACCGCCAATCTCAAGGAAGAAATCCCAAATGGAAAAACCCAATAACATTTTGCCCGACCTGGGACCTGGGAATCGAACGGGCCTCACGCTCGGCCGTCGCGCCAGCGACCATTAGACCAACGGGGCACTATTATTCTAAGATTCTAGCTTGCATAGATAAAAACAAGGTCTTTTTAACAGGAGTTTTTAATGCCGTCACCACATTTCAACATTGTAATAGAGCCCGAGACTACCTATTTCTATTTACTAGACCGATATCCAGACACTACCCACTCAAGGCTAAAAGTAACAAATAAAAAAAAAAAATGCGTTTATTAATTCAAATTTTCAGCCAGTTTTGTTATGACGCTTATCCTTTTTATTCTCTTGTAAAAAAACTGAGGTTCTCGTAAAACAAAAGATTCATGTATGTCTATCTTATCTATAGGGTCAAATTAAATTAGCTAGCGAAACTCCGCAGACGTGATGGGTATCGGTATCTAAATATGATAAAATTAAAATGAAAAGATTTAGAAGAAGATGAAGAGATTTAGAAGACCGCTGGTAGTGTTGTTACGTGAAGTATAAGTTGAAAAAATATGTTTTATCGTGTGTAGATATCGATACCAATCACGTCTGTGAAGTTTACAAAAAAAAAACTGATTTTTTAAACTGATATTTCAAGTGAATACGCTATCTGCGGTCGATGAACCCACAAAAAGATCAATACATTAATTTCTTTTTGTTTTATCATGTTTAGATATCGATACTCATCACGTCTGCGGAGTTTCGCTACCTAATTTAATTTGACCCCGTATACATATTATAAATGAAAGTCGCTTTTCCTGTAAAACCGCATCAAAATCCGTTGTGTAGTTTACTACACAACGGATTTTGATGCGGTTTTACAATCATTTTGAAAATTTATTCCAGAAGTTTTATGTGTATATAACATTAAACATTATACACATAAAACTTCTGGAATAATAATATAATATATTAGATGTAACACAGAAATCCTGATATTTGGCAAGTCGTCGCATTAGTAGATTGCAACCAGGCGAATCAAGAGCGGATCTCCAGTGAATTATAAAATAAAAAGCTATGTGCCCGATGGGGTTTCCATTGGCTAGAAGGACGAACTTCCATACAAACTTTAATTCCCCATTTAACCCCTTTAGGGGATGAATGTTCAAAAATCCTTCCTTAGTCCTCACTTTCTTTGTATAACGAATCCTTGTGCAAAATTTCATTCTCTACAGATCCAGCGGTTTGAGCTGTGCGTGGTCGGTCAGATAAAATTAAGATTTTTATTAAGAAGATGGTTGAAATATTGCTTATTGAGTTTTTCTTCTATTTCCCAATCTCGAAGAATTCCTGACAATTTAATATAGTCGTAATATAATCCATCGGCAGATGATCCCAAATTCCCAAGTATATAATATGTAGTAAGAATTTAATATCTCCTTTTACGATTCACGAATTTCAAACGGGACCGCACATAGCTCGGAGTCCAATTTAAACCGATGCGTCAAGAAGGTTGTAATTGCTTTACTTCGTACACTCATCGTATGTTAACCGGAGTTCTGACAAATAGTTTATGTAATGGGTTGTTTATTTAATAAGAAATTGACATAAATCATACTAAATGATAATTTTAGACCTATGGATAAACATAGAAGTCGAAATATAGTTCGTTTTGTTTTTCGTTTGAAAAAGATGTCATGTCATGTGTGATCTTTAAATATGTCTATAGATTTTCTCGAGTTTTGACGTTCGATATGCTATATTTTGACGATCAATGAGGTCTGTCAGATTCTTACAGATTAGCTTGAAAAACATGATGTCGTTTGCCCGTTGTTCTCACTTCTCACATCCACTCAAGTTTGTTTGATCACACGTGTCGATCGTCAAAAATCGAGGAAATCTGTAGGCACTTTTACGAGGTTTGCTAAAAGCGTGAAAAAAGGGCGAAAACAATTATTTCTCGTGTGTTAACTCTCATCATAAGTATACTATTCGAAAGACGTGTTCACTGCTAGACATAGGCCTTCCCAAAGTATTGCCACAGTATCCGGTCCTGCGATTCTCTTTACATACTTTTCCCTAGGGCGTCGACGTCCACCTTGTTTGCAGCTTAGTCATGTTTACCGCCAATTAAAGTATTTTCTTTCTTTTTCTTTCGACACTAAACAGAGTACATATACCTACTAACTACAAATATTTATACATAGTGTAAATGAAATATATAAAAAACCTGAAACAACCCCCAACTCAACCGTTACTGTAGGATCAAAGCTGGAATCGCGAAATAAATAAACAGCCGTCCCCACATTTAATCGAGTTATGTGAACGTAAATGCACGGAGCAGCTGATTTTATTCACGATTTCAGGGTTAAATGATAAATGATTTTATTTCTGTAATTAGGTTTGAACAAACACATTTACACGTCAATCATATTTTTAAAACTAGACGAGGTCAATGTTTCCTATCTGACTACTCTGAGAAGAAAGGCCGAAACAAACTCAGAGCTCACAGTCTCTTTTAAAGTCCAGGCATAATCTTGGTCAGATCATGAGAAGACCATGTAGATTTGTGTCTGAAATGGTCTTTTGAGGAAAAACCACACAAATTGAGTAAGCGTAACCAGTCAGTGCACGCATTTGTCAGTAATCGTGCAGCTCAACTCAGAACTTAAGGAGCTCAACGATTCGACGAACAATACCAAAGAAAAGACATTTGGGTAGGCCACAAAAATTACTCAAACTGCCAGACCATGATTAAAATTAACTGAGGAGAAAAAAAAAGCAACAATGACCCACATAGTCTTCACATTCACAATATTAAAATGATAATCAATGTAGCCTGAATGCTGCTCACATTCACAGACAGTTTTCTCTTTAAAAGTCATCAAAAATACCATAAGTTATTATATAAGGACATCATTAATTCTAAAACACTCATTCACAGTATAAAATGGATTGTTGCTTGGGGGTACATTGAAGTGGCTTAGTTAATCCCAAGCCTTTTTGTCATCCAAGTAATCTTTAACTTTATAGAAACCTTTTTGACAGAGTTTCTGTTTAATCAATGATTTAAATTTATTGAGGCTCAGTTCTTTAACAAGACTTGGGAGTTTGTTGTAAAAACGTATACTTTGGCACTTAAATGAATTACTAATTTTTTGGAGCCTAGTCGAGGGCACAATAAGTAAATCTTTGTTTCTAGTATTTATGTTATGAACGTCGCTGTGTTTGGAATATAGATTAATATTCTTTTTTACATAAATCAGGTTCTCATATACATATTGAGATGCGACTGTCATTATGTTTATTTCCTTAAATTTATCCCTCAGTGAATGCCTACAACTAAGGTTATAAATTGCTCGAATGGCTCGTTTCTGCAGCACAAATATAGCCTGAATGTCGGCTGCATTTCCCCACAGCAAAATGCCGTACGACATTACACTATGGAAATAACTAAAATATACTAATCAAGCTGTTTCGACATCAGTCAAATGACGGATTTTATAGACCGCGTAGGCTGCAGAGCTTAGCCGCTTCGACAATTTGGTTATATGTGGGCCCCACTGTAGCTTCGAGTCCAAAGTAATACCTAAGAACACACGAGATCCAATTCCGCCCCATTTACTACTACATTGGTTTTCACCTGCTTAACGTTAGGTGTCAGAAATCTAATACATTTAGTCATTTTCTCGTTTAAAAGTAAATTATTAACACTAAACCAATGCACTATTTTAGCGATAGCATTATTTACATCATCAGTAACTTTGATCAATTAACCAGTTGTTCAGTAATCTGGGTCAAACAAATTTATTTTCTTTCTTATTTTCAATTCATAATAATAAGTAGAATGCCCCCTTTTCAGTTATTTCAATAACACTTTGTATAGTGAATATCTTACCCGCAATCGGTTCCTCCTTAGCAATGATTTCAGGTTTATTGGTGGGTCCGAAAACCGGACCGGTTTCTTCTGTCGGTTTGTCGATGGGCTCCGAAGCGTTGGACGGTTTGTAGACTGCTTGGAACACCGAGTAGGCGATGAAAAACACGGACACGGTCAGCCATCGGTGCCGGCGAGGTCTTCTCATCCTCTGCAATAGAAATAGAGAAAGAGTTTAGATAAGGATGGGTATGACAGACACGGGATTTTGAGGTTGTTTTTAAAATCACACCAAAACATAGAGTTTTAGGACAGAGATCCATACGTCATGTTCGTTAACGGGCGCCGTCAGTAGGGACTGGTCATCTCTTAGCTGCCACGGCTTATTTTAATTTAATTTAATATTTGAATTGTTTTTGTCCCTTTATTACGGACGCGATTAACGTTCTGCATCGTTCTCATATGCATAATTTCAACATGAATGATGTAACCAATATCTTGTAACCATATTTTGATTTAAAAGAGTGTCCATGGAGTTTCGTGCCCGTTCTTCTCCATAGGTACCTACTACGCTTTGGAATGGACAACTAGCTTCATCTTTCTGACTGACCGACTCCTTGACAATTCAAAAGTGCCTGCTATTGGTTTATTTGAAAGAAATGCTTTGAGTTGAGTTGTGAGTTTGAGAAATATGTACCATCTCATCTATACGGCGTCTATCAGAAAGGTTTGGTCATATTTAAGGGTGTGGTAAATCCATCGAACTGAACAATTGTCTCCATGCGACCAACTTCGAAGTCGCGAAAAAATTATCAACTGTCCCATACAAAACTTTAATACCTACTCGACCCAAATGTATGGGGCGGCTTTTTTTCACGTTTACGAAGTTGCTCATACATAGTGTAAAACAAAGTCGATTTTTGTGTTCGTGTGACCGCTAAGATCTTCTACATTTACTTACACAAAGTATTTTCATACGGTTTTCACCATCGTTCATACATGAACTCACGCTTTTTCCCATGGGGGTAGGTAGAAACTACAGAACGCCACGTGCTACGATGCACCTTCATTTAGAGCATTTCTTTCGGAAGGAAATGATAAATTAATATTGACCTTAGGTACAATACGGCCGATGAATAATGACCGATCTGAACATAGGCTCTCAAAACCTTCACGCATGTCCTCTCACTCACACTCGCCTTATGTCACCATTCGGTTCCTAAGAAAAGGTAATTGCGCAGCCTTCTGCGCAAAGTTTGGACCGGCCATGATTAGAAAGAAAGAAGAAAGAAAATACATTTATTTGCGGTAAACATGACGCAAAGAAAAAACACACAAACACAAAAAATAACGAGTTGGGGGAAAATATGCGTCACATTCACGCAAAACGGCAATCGCTCAGCATAATCCTACGACCCTATGCGAGACAGAACCCCAGCGCTGGTTTTCAGTGATAGCCGGCGCTGACGTGATGACGTCAACCAGTGCAGCATACGAAAATTAAAAATAAACATTAAAATAAGAAATAAGCCAGTATTCATCAGCATAGCCCAGAAATCTCGATATCCTCACATGTCACCATTGCATCCGTGCCAATCAGGGGTAAGGTACTAGTAAAATATAAAAACGTAGATATTTATATGCACATTTTCACGAATAACCAACGTCCGTGTGACTCGACACAGCCTTGCCTAATTTTCTCTTAATTCTGTCTGTACCTTAAGAATTGATTGCACAGACTGTTGATTCAAACTTAACTGAAACTGTTTTCAGTTATATACAACTTAGTTACGTGTTTATTCATTCAGAATTCCTAGGAAAAGGCTAGGCAGATTGATTGAATTTCCAGTTAGCTTTTATTAAACGTAGGTTGTTTCTGATACTTCTGAAATGATAAAAATTTGAATAGTTTGCATTCACAATAATAACCACTGCCCTGTCATTCCAAACAAGACTGCTTACCTCAGAATTGTGCCCTTAATCACCCATAGTACTCTCGAGGATATGACCAATCTTTTGTATTAAATATTTATTTGCCATACAAAAATAGAACTACGTAATACCTACCAGATGTGATAGCACGGGTTGATGTTCATATATGTATTCATAATGATTATTCTTTTAACACGAAATCAAACATAAGGATTTATAAAGCGTGTAAAAACACCCTATTCGGCTTTGTTAATCGCCTTTTACATCTTCTTTCATGAATTTTTCTAATCAACCTTTCACAATTTACTCGTGTTATCAATATGACATTACCATTTCTTAATACTTCAACATAATGACAAAGGAAACTCGCCATTCAGCCGGAATAAAACCTCTGTCATCATCATCTACCTATCCTTTTCCTATGTTGGGGTCAGCTTCCAGTCTAACCGAATGCAGCTCAATACCAGTATTTTACATGGAGCGACTGCCTAGCTGACCTTCACAACCCAGTTATTGGGTTATACAATACCTCTTGGTAAGACTGGTTGTCAGACTAAATAAAGATAAAACCTCTTTATTGATATTAAATCGAAATCGCTGCTCACAGCGATGGGCACTTCCTCAGCGATATACATCGTAATTTTATTATATCTGTCCGTAAAATTATAACCGTAATAAACTTTGTAGTTTATGGAGTGGCAAATTATCGCTGTTTTTATGTGATATATTGATTTTATTGAAGAAACTTGCTATGGCCCGCGGTTTAACCCACCGTTTCATTTAAAAGAAATCGTATCTCTCGCCCGCGCTATTACTTCGTTTTCGACTTGTTTCTTTTGCTCGGCTCCTAAGTGTTGTAGCGTAATGATATCTAACCTTCCTCAAAGATTGGGCTATCAAATTGCAATAAGGTTTTTTCAAATCCGACCGTTAGTTCCAAAGATTAGCGCGTTCAAACAAACAAAAAAACTTCAGCTTTATTCTATTAGTTTAGGAGGCCGTTATGATAAATTGGGTAGGGGAGGCGAAGACCTGAGTGCCATGGCAATTATTGGAGATATTACACAGCGGCAGTTTAACGTGCTCCCCTAGAAGTCAAGGCCTCGAAGCCGATGTAGGTACAGTATAATAAAGAATGGTCACCCATCCATGAATTAACTTTAGCAAGTGCAGATTAACTTTGCAGATTGGTTGATTTACGTGACTATTTTTAATCACAACCTTCGTTAACATTGAAACACAACAACTATATATTATGAATGTACAGACGACCTCATAACTGCTTCATCACCCTATGATAGACTGTCACTTGTTGTTAAAACGACAAGGTCTATTTGTCTATGTAACATTTAGATAGTTTCAACTTTAATGAGGTTTTGTACCGACAAAAATAGGGTATATTTTGTTGCACAAAAAATGTGTACTCGTGCATTATATGAGCTTCAACTTGATGAATCTTGCAGCCAATATTTAAAGAACTTGGCCTTATTGCCGCTACCCTGTCTATATATCTACAAAGTGTGCATGTTTGTTAAGAAGCATAAAGACTTATTTTAAAAGGCACAGGATGTATATCGTCGGAACCGGCGAGATCCTCACAGGCTTATATTAAATGACTTAACAAGACTGGCTAAATATAGTAAAAGCTGTTTAGCCATGTGTGTTCGTATATATAATAAAATTCCAAGTGATTTAAAAACTAGAAAAAAAAAGCTATGTATATGATTAAACGCTAATAATTTTTACAGCATAAAAGAATTTACTCACGGGAAACATTTTGTAATGTAACCTATATTTGCATGCTATGATACGAGTATAAGCAAAACATGTCATGCTCTATAATGTATTTTTAAAACAACTTTGTGTACTATGTTTTATGCAAATAAATATTAATGTCCACAGTGGGAATTAATGTCCACAGGGGGTATTTAATCAGTGCGTCCTACCTGTTATGAATTACGGAGCCGAAACATGGACACTCATGGTACGGCTGGTCCATAATTTCAATGATTCAAGTTCTTGGAGTATCTCTGAGCGATCGATTCCGAAACGAGGTGATCCGGCAGAGAAGCAAAGTTGTCGACATAGCTCACAGAATAAGCAAGCTGAAGTGGCAGTGGGCCGGCCATATTAGCCGTAGAACCGATGACCGTTGGGATAGACGTGTTCTTGAGTGGAGACCGCGAATCGGTAAACGTGAGGTAGGACGCCCTCAGGCTAGGTGGAGCGACGATCTTCGCAGGATGGCTGGTAGCAGCTGGATGAGATTAGCCGAGAACCGAGTTGAGTGGCGTGTAAATTTTGTAACAATATAATTTAAAGCGTGTCCATGGAGTTTCTTGCCCGTTCTTCTTCATAGGTACTACGCTTTGAAATTGGCAACTAGCTTCATATATCTGACTGACCGACTTATTGGCAATTCAAAAGTGCTTGCAAATGATTTAATTGAAATAAATGCTTTGAGTTTGAGTTTTGAGGATTGGAGAGGCCTGTGTCCAGCAGTGGACTGCCATAGGCTGATGATGATGTCAAAAATGATAAAGCAATTACTAGGTCGACTATACAAAGGAACCAGTAATGTTATTTTCCATCCGAAACAGTTGAATTACATGTAACCGCCGTAAGTGAAACAATAGATAAATGTATATTTATGCTAGCACAGAAAATAAAATTGAAAAACGGAGCGACATTACGTTTGTAGCAAAAATAATGGTAGTGACGCATGATACCCGGCTGTCGGGTTATTTTGTATTATTTTTCATGTGAGTGCGGAAAACTCTTAGATAAAATTATTTAAAGAGCCGTAATGATGGGTTATTTGCTTCTTCGGTCGAGGAACACGAGGATATTTTTGATAAATAAATGGTCATGTTTTTATTGAACTCAGCTATCGATGTCTACTGCTGGCGAGTTTGTTGCGCCTATTCTTTTTCCCAGCTAAAGCACTAAGAAGCGGTGAAGGGCGGGCGTTTCTGGGGACTGTCTTATGTAATTTTGATGTTCAGAAAGTGCTGATTCTAGCCTAATTCGAATTAATGACTTTAAATATTGATTTTGACTACTGTACCTAGGTCATCACTAGAGATCGGATATTCGGATGCATATTTACCTAAAGTTGAGATGTTGGCTAATATGGAATGCGCTTTTGTATAAAAAAAATCTTAACTTTAACTAACACACACCACCCCTCCTCTAACACGCTACATACGCATATTTGCATCGGGGGTTAAACATATTTTTTAATAAATATGCATTTGAATAGTCATGCAATCCCAGAAAGCCGAGGTTTCTTTTAATTTTTTTTTTTAAGTCTCTTCCACACTATACACCCGACTAGTTATGTATTCGCGGTAATAAACTCAAACTCAAACTCAAACTCAAACTCAAACTCAAAGCATTTATTTCAATTAAACCATTTACAGGCACTTTTGAATTGTCAAAGAGTCAGTCAGTTAGTCAGAAAGTTGAAGCTAGTTGCCCATTCCAAAACGTAGATCTCTATGGAGAAGAACGGGCAAGAAACTCCAAGGACACTCTTTTTAAATCAAGATATTACAAAATCCTGGGTACATTATTCTTGTTGCTTCTATATGCGAGAACAATGAAAAAAAAATATATAAAAAAACAATTCAAAATATAAGATTAATAATAAAAATAAGCCGTGGCAGTTAAGAGATGACCAGTCTCAACTGACGGCGCCCGTTCACGAACATGACGCGTGGATCAGCACCATCCAGCTCAACCATTTTGTAGGGAACCGAATGATCCAACACACGCGCCACCAACAGTGAGACATTTAAGTGAGCATGACATAGTCCCTACTGCCATGGTGTCAAGTCAACATAATTATATAATAAACGAATCCATTGTACTCACATTTACAAAATTGCAATATGCTTCTAAATTATACAAAACTATAGTTTGCTGTGTATTTGAGCAATTAATAAAATTTTACTACATAAAAGAAAATAATCATTAAAATATCTATTGAGTTATTCAATAATAAAACATATTTTATAAAAAAATAAACAAACATTAAGTTCGCAATGTCAGAAAAATAAAATAAAAGGGGGAATAAGAAAGGAGTATCTCTTCCAAACATTCAAATTTTAACTAGTGCGCCCGAGTGGCTGTGGAGCAGGACCAGCATTACGCCAAGCATTTTTATCTACTATATAGTCATTGAACTTATAATATGCTTGTCTACATAGTGTGCGTTTAATGCATGTTTTAAATTTCTTCTCATTTAGTTGAAGAATATCGAGTGGTATTTTATTATAACATTTTACACAGTACCCCATAAAAGAAGTACCTACTTTAGATAACCTGAAACGTGGTTGATCTAATTTGTTCCTATTTCTAGTGTTGAAATTATGCCTGTCACTTATCTTACTAAAAAGATGTAGATTTTTTTAATCCTGGCATACCGAGTTTTATTTTTTGACAAAAACAATATTTTAAGAAGTCGCTTCCTTACTTTCAAAGCAAAAATAACTTTAGGGAAATATGCATCCGAATATCCGATCTCTAGTCATCACTCTGGACTCTCAAATTGACTACTACAGTCCGTTTAGAGTAATTTTACGTCTACACAAAAGTTCGACATGCAACTGCCTCCTAATTTCGGACTCGAAGACTGGTGAATTAGTCAAGCTCGTTAAAACTCGGGCAATCCCTAAACTAACACGTGGTAAACAAAGTTTTCAAACGAGTCGCACGAAAGTTATACTTTTTATTATGCTTGACAAAGAAAAATGACTTGAATTTTAATAAACGTAATTATATCGATAAGAAAGGAAAATGGCGATTAGTTAATTTGAATAACAGCTGTGTAACCATTCTATTGTGCTCTCAACCGCCGCATTATGATAGAGAAATATAATTTTCTTCTGAATATTCGGAATGGTTGCCGAGAAACGGTAGAAAGAGCGTTGGCAGACCAATAGCCAGGTGGGTGCATGACCTACAGAAGATCGTGAGGAAGACCTGGATGAGGAGGCCTGCGGCCGTACTATGACGTGTTAAAGCCATCTTTGCTCCAGCGTGAAATCAATCAAATCAAATCAAAATATTTTATTTCACATAAACCAACATGGACACTTATGAAACGTTAGAAGCTAGGTGCACGGTTCCAATTGGTTGTTTCCTATGGAGAAGACCCGGCAAGAAACTCCACGGTTACTTTTTTAAAATAAGGGGCTTTTACAATGTTTCAAATTACAGTGTTGATAGGTTTGGGAGGACAGTGTAGGCCTTTCAACAAGTAACAGGCACTCAACAAAATATAAAAAAAAAAATATAAAAAGGTCTACTAATCTACAGTCTACAAGTTAGGCCTACAACGTTCTCACATTCACAAAATATAGAAGAATCTATATAAAAATAAAAGCCTATTTAAAAATGACATGATTGCCATTACAACTGTAACAAATCTGAATTAAAATCCTGTTTACAAAAGCCATAAGTAAAGAGTTGAATAAGAATTAGAGGTATATAATATCAAATAATGTGAAGATTATGTCAAAGAAGAAAGTAAAAAACTAAAAAAACATTATTTTTTTCAAATAAACATCGTAATTTGGGAGCAGTTAACAGACCCTTACATAGTGGTGCCGTTAATGAAGTACCAGGGAAGCCACATGTGCAGAAGGAATTATTGCTAAACTTCCTTGTCTTCAACGTAGTCTTTAATCTTGCATTTTTGATAAGGATACGTTTGATGTGGGTTTTGAAGTTTCCATCGCTAAGTTATCTACTAATTTTCCATCGTTAAGAAAGAGAGACGGAGCTATATATGACCGATAGCACTATCCCTTTTTCGCAATGGAACCATGATGGTATTAACACGTCATAGTACGGCTACTGCACTCAGCAGTGGCTGGAACAAGGCTGCCAATGATGATCACGATTATATATTCGTTGATGGAAAGCATGGAATTAGTATGTACTACATAGATGGAAAGTCATCAAAACAAAAGTTATGTTTGAGTAGTCGAATTCAGTGACAAAGCAGTGATATTACTGGGTGATAGGTCTCCGTTCGAGGTCGAAACTACTCGGGGAAACCCGAAATAAATACCTGAGAAAAACTGTAAACATTAAAGTCAGTAGTACCCATTTAATTATTAGATTTAGAGATTTTATTACAGACTTTCACCGCCTATAAAATGTAGACATAGGAATGACGCAGCGTTTCCTTCGCCGCGATCAATCACTTAGGAGTGACGTCAGCGCGATGTAGCTGATAGACGACTAAGGGCGGGAACAGACGACGCGATTTCTTGATGTAACGTCGCACGGTGGATCGAAAATCGGCTGTAGAAGACATAGGATCTCGATTTCTTAAATGTTATTTTTTTTGCTGGAAATGACTTCTGCTGATCATTACTATGTACAAAAATGACACCCGAGTTAATTCTGCCCAAAAACGAAGGAAATATATTTTTTTTACCAAAAATTTGTATGAAGCTAGTATGAAAAATCGAATTATCTCCTAAACGGCATGTTTAACCGTAATATCCTTGGAGGTGGTCATAGTGCTAATTATTTATGATTTTTTGGTTGCCGATTTGACGAAAAATTTAATGCCGTTTTTTTTAAAAAATCGTCAAAATATTTTTATTTATTTTTACATGTAAAACGATCCCTTTTAGTGTCCAAGTTAAAAAGTTCGATATGTTATTAACCCAAATATTAAGAACACACAAAGCAAGAAAAATTAAATAAAAAAATTGCTGTTTTTTGACACATTTTTATTAATTTAAATAAAAAAAGATTATCAAACTCTTATTTAAGTAACATATAAAGTTATATTATATACAAAATAATTTAATTTAAGGAATTAATACTAAGCATTTGTAAAATAAAGTAAAATAAATAAAAAAAAAGACAAAATATCATTAAATATTACAAAAAAAAAACCCAAACAGACTCAAATACAAATTTACAAATAAGTACATATATAGTTTTTTTACAAATTTTCCTTATCACTCTCGTTGTCAGACTCCAATTCTGAGTCAGCATCCAGATTGGATATATCCAAAAACTCGAACTCAGTTTCCTGAAATTGAATTAAGTCGAGAGTTTCAGCAAAAAAAGCTCTGCTTTTTCTTGGCATCTAACTTAGGCCTTTGTGCACTTAGCAAAGGATCCGAAGAAACAACAAGCATATTTTGAATGTCTTGATTGGAATCCTGCCTGCTTCTTTTCCGCGAATGATGTTCTCGAAACCTCCTAAAATCTTTGTTTCGAGACTCTGAGGCTTCTTCCGAGAGAGTTCCAATCGGCACAATATTATTTTTCTCAATTATGTCAGCCCCATGGATTAATAATTTATGAACGGTTGACGACATGTAGTACCAGTCGTATAATAATACGTACTTTTCTGCTGTTTTGCGGGCATAATCTCTAAATTTTATTATATCGACCTGCTCTCCAGATGTAATTGCTTGTAAAATTACAGCAAATCTTTTGATGAGGTCTTCATCCAAACCGGTTATAGCTGCGGTTTTATTAGGAAACTCAAAGAATTTTCTTGCAGTATTCCCGTCATTGGTGGTTCCCGAGCCTTGTTTTACTATATCAATCAACAGATTGAGCTCATCTTTGAATTTATTTTGAATTATTTTCTTCCTTGTCTGTAGCATTTCTTTGTGCTCATCACTTCTCGCTGCCCACCGTTTGAAGTCGAGCCTGTATGCAATGTGTAACAGACATTCCATACAATTTATACGGGCGTGTAGGGATGACAAGCCAAATTCATACAGGTCAGAACACACAATTTTTGATGTTACAGCATCTAAGCGGTTCATTTCTGTAGGCTTTGCTAAGCACAGGTAGCACGATGCATTTGATCTAGCTTCAGAAAGGTAAGTGCAAACTTTAGCGGCGATCATCGTCAACATTGGTTCATGAGTCACCCTATTATTATTATTGCACTCTGTGGGGATAAGGGCCTCAATTTCTTCATCCATTTGTTTTTTCAGCTCAAGGACAACTGCTTCACTCTCCTTTACAAAAGTAAACTGAACTGGACGACAATACAAAACTGAGCATGGTTTTGGGTTCGTCCATAAGATGTTGTCTCCATCTGTCAGTTTAAGTGGCACCAAGGAGGTCATGAAAATGCTCGAGTCATCTTCCTCACCCTCCATTTTCTGCTTATATCGGCTTTGGTTAGAAGCACCATCAAATCCCTACTTGGATATCAGCTTCAACTGCTTGTTATGCTCTTCCTTAGAAAGGCTTTGAAGGATTCTTGTAACTGTGATATCAAGTAAAGCTTGAAGTGTAATCCTAGCCGATGAATCAGTAACTGTCACTGATTGCTTCGGAGGGTAGCAATCAAGCTTAGTTTGTTGCACGTTTATAGTAAGATGGATAAATATCCTTAGCACCTTCCCGAATGGCAGCCTCTCGCAACGTAATATATTGCCACTTTGAGAGTTTTAGCGAAAGAAGCAATCCAAGCGCCTTTTCTGACGTAAATATGATTGTTTTCGCTGGTTTCTTAAGCGTTTCATTTAATTTAGCGGCTGCTTCAGGATTTTTCATCATGTATTCGATGACAGAGGCGATATCTCCATGCCCTTCTTCTTTTAAACGTGCTGCAGCTGCATATGCCAATTCACTGGAATCTTCGCCTGTGTGTTCATCAGATCTTCTCTTTTTTTGTTTACTTCGCAGATCTTCGAATGGTTTACGGGATCTTTTCGTCATTGTTCCAATGGACGTTGATGTCGACGGTTCTGGAGAGACTGAGGGCGCTCTTGGTATCTCATCAACACTTGGTTCTTGATTAACTAAAGTTTGCACAAAACTCGGCCAATCAATATTTGCTCCCAACCAATTCTCGTACTTTCTCCTGAAATTATCAAGGAATCGGTTGGATTTCTGCCACCTTTGTAAAGCGGCTCGCGTAAATCTCCGACAAAATTCTTTGAGAACAACACGATCTTCGTCAGACAGGCAATCGCCTATGCGGGATACAACTGCACTGAACAATACTTCATGATCAAATGAAGTACTCTCACTTCGTAGAAGAACAAACAAGTCTAAATTCGTGATTAAACTTTCCATTCTAAGATTTTATAGTCGCAGATTTAGTGTTAGCAGTTACACAGTTGTGAACAAACTAAATTATAAAACTAAACTTTAGCCCTTTTATTGAAAAACGCCAATAATTAGGTAACTAACCTCATTAGTTATCTTCTCATTAGCTAATGAAAATTTATAATTGTCACTAACTATTCTTAGAACTCATAGCACTGCTAATTAACAAATTAGCTTACTTATCAGGAAAAGTTGAATGTAATCCATAGTTGGTATTGTCGTGAGATATTGAAAATCATTAAATCACCTATAAACACTCATTAGAAGACCTAATCAGTGTAGTTACTTAATCACTTCTTTTCGGACTCATTAGAAGAGTAAACAATTGGTAATTTGGTTGTATGAAAAGTTTTAAAACTCATGATGTGTTGATAAATATCTAGCTCAAGCATAGTTGTCTACGTGTGGGTGTACTATAAACCTCTGCCAACTCCTTCGGAAATATAGGAGTGATGCTATTTTATGTTACGTGTAGTTAAAAGTCCGTGTTCTTCAACATAAACACTAAAAGGAATCGTTTCATATGAAAAAACAAATGAAAATATTTTGACGATTTTTAAAAAAAACGGCATGAAATTTTTCGTCAAATCCGCAACCAAAAAATTATAAATAATTAGCACTATGACCACCTCCAAGGATATTACGGTTAAACATGCCGTTTAGGAGATAATTCGATTTTTCATACTAGCTCTATACATTTTTTTCTTATAAAAATTATAACTCTTCCATTTGTGCACACATTTACTTCATATGACATTTTGTAGAACAGTAATGATCAGCAGAAGTCATTTCCAGCAAAAAAAATAACATTTAAGAAATCGAGATCCTATGTCTTCTACAGCCGATTTTCGATCCACCGTGCGTCGTCGCGACGTGTTATTGATCGTCGTGTCTGACGTAGAACATCGATTGACGACGCTCGTCGAGTTGTCTGAAATGGCTTTTGCTTTCTGTAAGACATAATTGGCCAAGTGAGAGTCGGTCTTGTACACGTAGGGTCCCGTACCATCGTACAATATTTAACACGTTTCTTAATTAAAAATTAAAGGGGGGAGCCCCTTTAATTTTTAATTTTGTTTTATTTTTATTACCTATTTGTTGTTATAACAGCCATATTAGTACACACTCTGAAAATTTTAATTACTGTTCAAAAGGTACAGTCCTGTGACAGGACAGACGGACAGTCGAGCCTTGGTATTAGGGTTCCCTTGGTACCCTTTGGGTATGGAACCCTAAAAAGTTGTGATTAAAAATCCTTCTTTTGAGTGAGTTCTAATGAGACCGTGATGAAATCTGATTACTTCTTAGAAAGTTGTTTTTAAAAGGAAATTAAAGTATACGATAAGCTTTTTGCTTTTGAAGGAGCTTGCGGCTCGAATTAACCTGATGCTCAACAGCGGTGTGAATGACGTCGCCATCGATGTCTTGTACGGGGCCAACTTATATGCCCTGCGCAAGGGGGGTGGTGGTATTGGTCCCCTTACTGTTGAGTGTACCTACAGGCGTACGGCAGCCAAAATATGCTGCAAATTGTACGGCGAAATTCTGACCAATAAGTTCTAACCCCTATAGCTTGACTTTGAAGCCAAAGAGGGCTGCGAGGCTGCCGTACATGCCTTGTCTAGGTTTTCAAATGCCAGTAAAGGTTAGGTCATCCTCAACGTTGACGTTAAGAACGCCTTCAACTCCGTTTACAGGGTGACTTTGCTGACTGAAGTAAACAAGGAGTTACCAGAAATGTACGGTTTTATGTGGCAGTGCTACAGGCACCCATTAAAATTATTATATAAAGACAACGATAAATGATAAATGATTTTATTTCTGTAAGTAGGTTTGTACAAACACTTTTACACGTCAATCATATTTTAAAACTAGATGAGGTCGGCGTTTCCTATCTGACTACTCTGAGAAGAAAGGCCGAAACAAACTCGTTTTTGAACGTTTGGAACGTTTTGGAATCTGCAGTCGGATGCCAACAAGGAGGCCTTTTCGGGTCAGTCATTTACAGTTTGGCTATCCATCCCATAATACAACAACTAAATTAAAAATTCAATGTGTGGTATTTAGAGGATGGAACATTAGGAGGTGACGTGGACACCATTCTAAAAGATCTTCAATTCCTAAAGCAGCAGTTCCAACTCATCAGTCTTTACCTCAACAACTCAAAATGCGAAATTTACCTTTGTGACAATAACGACAGACAATCGAATATACAGAAATTCAATTCAATAGCCCCGTATATCAAAGTTTTGGAAAAAAATTCACTGCACTTCCTAGGTTCCCCAATTTTTGAAGACAGTTTTTCACCATTCGTGGACGAAAAAATTTAACAATTTAACGATATTACGGATAGACTTTCTAAAATTAATTTACATTCGGCATTCACCCTTATCAGATATTGCTGTTTCGGTCCAAATTTTATGTATTTTCTCCACTCTTCCTCTTTATGGCAGCTGCCAAAACTTTTAGACAAAATCGATTATATTATTCGAAGTACTCTAACATCCATTTTAAATGTGGCACTGGCCGACTGCGTGGCTGCATACCACAATACCAATTCCTTTTGGTGGGCTCGGTGTCCGCAAAATTTCTAGTGTAAGCCTACCGGCGTTCCTGTCCTCGGTCCACAGCACCGAAAAGTTAACCACAATAATCTTAGCCCCTTCTCAGGTTGACTTTGAGGTGCCGTGCTTAACCGATGCTGTGAACTCCTGGAAAACGGCTTCCTCGGACTCGGTTCAGCCCAAGAACCCGTCTTCCCTGAGACAGTGGAATGAGCCGCTCTGCAGGTTGGTACGGAATAAACTCATTAATACGTCCATAAATACTGCTAAGCGTGCCCGCCTGCCGGCTGTGGGTGAATGGGAGTCGGGCCTCTGGCTTCAGGAGCTACCGTCACCCAACATAGGCACTACGCTGCGTGACACCACATTCCGGCTCGCTACATATTTGAGTCAGGGTGCTCACTGCTGGGCTCCACATTGCTGTGAATGCGGTGAAGCAGTCGATTGCCTCGGACACCATGGCCTATCCTGCCGCAAGAGTGCTAGTTGGCTGGCACGGTACTCAACATTAACGACATCATTCGTAGGGCTCTTGATACCAGTGTTGGTGCCAGCTGTTTTAGAACCCTATGGTTTGGCACGCGAAGATGGGAAGAGGTCAGATGGATTGAATGCCTTGGGTGTTGGGTATTCCTTTGTTGTGGGATGCCACCTGTGTCGACACCCCCGCGCCATCCCATCTTCCTAGCACGGCGGGCTGTGCTGGGGCAGCTGATACAGGAGCAGAAAACGGCGCAAATATAACAACCTTACATAATTAGCCTATAATGTTACCGCTGCTGGGACACAGGCCTCCTCTTTGTGAGAGGGACAACATCCTAACAATAATATAACAACCTTATTGGGAGTTATATGTTTGAGCCGTTTGGGGTTGAAACACTAGGGCCTTGGGGTCCGAGTACTCATCGAGTATTTTGGGACATCGCCAAGCGATTGGTCGACTCTCCACGTAACCAGAGGGCTGGTCTATTTTTAGCCCAAAGAATCGGCATTGCCATCCAACGTGGCAATGCTGGCAACCTTTTGGACACATATTTAATTGACAGCGATGCAGACGAATTTTTTGATGCCTAATGAGCTTTACCTTTTTTTACAATGTACTTGTATAATATATATATATATATATATATATATATATATATATATATATATATTAGTGTTAGCTTGTATATTGTATTATAGTTTTCCTTATTTATTAAATAAAATACACGATCTATGTAGTTAAAACCTTCTATTTTAGGTAATACACTATTAAAATTAAGTATACATTTATTTTAAATCCGAGAAATTAAATGAAATTGATTATTCTGTAATTAGGATATCGGAATCTCAATTACATTTAATATGCGGACACATTAGCTTAGGAAATGTTTTTGACAATGCCTTTACATGGCTTTGATAATAATGTAATAATCACATGATGAAAAGATACAAGACAACTAGCGGCTAAACTTGCCCTATACAAGGAGGAGGTAGATTTTATAAAATGCCTTTATGATCACTTCTCATTGAAAACAATGAAAGGTAACAAAGTGTTTTTAATTTCTTGGATTTATGTTTAGTAAAACATGCATCGTAGCCTTTGTTAGCGTAGCCTCGTAGGCCGGTCTACGCCGTAGCAGCTTGCTACGAGATTTTTATTGAAATGGACATAACCTAACAAATAACATCACGCATGTATTTCCTGAAGGGTTAGGCAGATGTGTACGTATAGTACACCCACATTTCGCCTGTTACGTTTAAGTTCCATGTAATAGGGGGCGAGCCTATTTCTATCAACCGGGCACAAATCCAGATACATGGGCTGCTATTTAGAAATTAAGGATAGAAAAATCCAATAACACTGTGCCCGACCCGGGAATCGAACCCAGAACCTCATGCTCAGCAGTAACACTTGCGACCACTAGACCAACGACGAAGTTTGTCAACTATTAATGTCATGATGAAAATCTACAAGACACCCGCATCACAATCTGAATCATTTTGAAGCCATGTTAATCCATTGCTTCATATATTCGAAAAATTTGTTTGCTCAACAACGTAAATAACGCAATGAATGTTGTTGAACTGCCAAAATGAAATCTATTCCTACTGTTAGTGTGTTACGCAATTACCCCGCTGGTGGGTAAACTTACCCTGTAAAACGAGGACGAAGGTTTTATAAAAATGATAATTTATCATTGAGAACAACGACAGGTAAAAAGGCATTTAAAACTCTTAGTGAAGAAATAAATAAAACAAATCCATAGTAGCATTCGTAGCGTAGTCTCGTAGCTGGTCTACGCCGTAGCAACTTGCTACGGGCTCCTCATAGAAATGGACGCATTCATACAAAATAATCTTGCCTATCTTTTTGAATATGAATTATGGGATGAAAATGTCCGTTTCCATACTGACCATCAAAAGGACTAAGTTATAAGACGGAGGATTGTGCCCGGTAATCTTGTTGGCTGTATGTAGTAGCGATAAGTCGTTTTTGTCCAGTCAGGCCGTGACGCTTCGAGGGTATTTGTGGGTCGACACGCGTCCTGATTATGTTAAAGGATGGATATACGACAGCGTATAGGTGGGTTGGAGGAAAATAATCAACTGTCCCATACGAAATTCAATACCTAGTCGACCTAAATGTATAGGACAGCTGTTTTTTTTTGTAATTACGATGTCGGTTCCACGTAGAAAGTTGTATAGGTTGATACCACACCTTTAAATTTGGCCACACATTTCTCATAGATGCTGTATAGTTACCTCATCTAGTTTTTTTAAATATAATTGACGTGTAAAATTGTTTTTATCTAGGTATGTCATGTTCGTGAACGGGCGCCGTCAGTAGGGACTAGTCATTTCTTAGCTGCCACGGCTAATTTTAATTTAATTTAATATTTGAATTGTTTTGTCTTTTTATTACGGACGCTTTTAACGTTCTGCATCGTTCTCACATGCATAATTTCAACATGAATGATGTAACCAATATTTTGTAACCATATTTTGGTTTAAAAGAGTGTCCGTGGAGTTTCTTGCCCGTTCTTCTCCGTAGTTACCTACTACGCTTTGGAATGGGCAACTAGCTTCATCTTTCTGACTGACCGACCCCTTGACAATTCAAAAGTACCTGTAATTGGTTTATTTGATATAAATGCTTTGAGTTTGAATTTGAGTCATTATTTGTGTATTTCGTATGAGCTTTAGGGATTAATAATTTAAATATTCGTTTACACTGTTATAACATTTACTTATTAAAAACTTTTTTAATTTATTTGTGAATAGATGGAGCACTTTTAAGCGGGATTTTGGTAATTTTAGTCGTGTTTTAAATCGGAGTATGTATCTTGTTTGTATGTCTTCTCGTTTAGTGTAAAATTCTTGGTGTTTATGAGCGAATTCGCATATTTCAAGTATATATGGCCCGAAACACATTTTTGAATTAACCTAGATCGGGCGTGTCCCTCCCTTACACTGTAATTTCGAATTATCATTACTTGCAAATTAAAGTTTTAGTTTATTTTTAGGCACTATAAATGTCTGGAAAATATTACTACTCTTGACTAAATGTACACTTTTTTGTAAATGTGTTATTCAATAAATAAATATTATATACATATATATATATATATATATATATAAAGGGCTGAGATAAAATATTCAGGTTTCTAAAATGGGTTTTACAGCTATCTATCTGTTGTATATTTGTATTTGTATGTTGTACTAAGATACGGACAAATTTTTTATGAACAAAAAATTTTGTAAACAGTGTTTGTGCATCTAGGTTTTTAACTGCTTTTTATTGGTGTACGTGATTTGTATTTTTTTTTTAATAAAGTGCGTCTTGTTTGCGCAGAATAAACAATTCTTCTTTCATTATTTTTTCTTTACTTTGATATGTACTGTTTCCCCACAATATTATGCCGTAACTAAGCCATGCATAAGCATAGGCGTAGTATGATTGCGATGGTTTTGGTTGTAGTAGGATTTGTTCCACCAATGTTCACTTGTAAGATAACGAGTCATCGCTTACCCTGAGGGTAGGAACATGCTATCGCTGAGAACACGCGAGGATCTCAACACGTCCCCTGAGGCACATTGTGCTCATCGCGCGGTTGTACACTTGAGACCATTGTTACGAACGCATTGTTATTTTATTACATTACCCACAAGCCGTGTACCCGATGGAATTTCCCATAGCCTTAAATTCAGCCCTTTAGGGGGTGACTTTTCAAAAAATCTTCCTTAGTGCACGCTTTCGCTGTATAAGGAAGTGTTGGGCAAAATTTCATGCTTCTAGACCCACCGGTTTCAGTTGTGCGTTGTCTGTCAGTAAATGAATTTAAGATTTTTATTAGGTAGATGAATCTTTTTAATTAAGAGAAAGAATAAAAAAAAGAAGATACGTGGAAGAATAAGAGTGGTGGTCACAATCATTTGGTATTGCCTTAGAATGTAATTAGCCAAACAAATAAAACAAACAAGAAAAAGAAGAAGTTTGTTTGTGTTTTAGTTACACAAACAAAAGACAAACAAGGAAAACTACGAAAGTTATATTTTGCCCTCATTTATTCATTAATTCTTAGTGTGGTAATCGCAATAGGTTCGCCGCTGCTACATGAATAAGACTTGTAACTTAACAGGCGAAAAATAGTGGCAGTGTTAAACTGTTTTATTTTTGGAGCAGAAGATGGAAAAATAAATATTTTACAGGGTGAACAAAATACCGATAAACATAGCTAATAGAAAAAACAAGAAGTAATTTTACCGACATTTTAAACAACAAATGAACGAAACAACAAACACGCGTTCAACATTCATGCAGATGAATAATAAAAGACAAATCTTCCTACACGTATTTCAATTCAAACATCACCCAAAAAAAGCGTCACGTCAGCACGTTAACGAAACGTAACGCGTGCACATTAAAAATTCACGTACACCTCATTCGACCCGCAAGTGTACTGGAGTGCCGAAAATCCACCCACCCAATACCGACAGTACAAACACCAACTGTGCCGCTTTCACGGTATATTTGCAATTGTCGGCTTTATTGAGCATGTTCACGTACGTCGTATTAAGATTTTTTGTTGTTCCCTTTTTTTGGCCTGACTTGTTTTAAAGTGTTTGGTTTTATGTATTGGGAGAATTTATTTGGTAAATATTGAATATACACTGTATTCCGTGTTTTTTTTTTCAGGAATTATTTTTGTTTTACATCTAGAAGTACTTAATAGACCACCTCGTTGGTCTAGTGGTCACAAGTGCTACAGTTGAGCATGAGGTCCTGGGTTCGATTCCCAGGTCGGGCAAAGTATTACATGGCTTTTTGCATCAGGAATTTCTTACTAGCACCCCGGAGTTTGGATTCGTGCTCGGTTGGTGGCAATAGGCTCGCCCCTTGTTACATGAGCCCTAAAAACAAAACTGGTGAAAAGTGTGCTAAGGTACACCTCTGCCTACCCCTTCAGGCGTGATATTATGTTATGCAAGTACTTAATATCAAGTCGGAAAGGGATCGTCACCGTATCGCCTTTCGCCGCGCCGTCAAACAGGCGTCAACCTAACATAAGCACGTAACCAAAGCGGATCAGTAGCTCCGATACGTAGATTCGGCTACGGCTGGGCGACGCTGCACTTACGGCTCGCCGACCCCGAGGCGAGGCGATTACGTTACGATTCCGATTAGTGTGCGTTGCAGTAGGAAGTTTCATACAAGGAATACTGAATGGCTCGAGTTGATACGGTGACGATCCCTTTCCGATTTGATATGTGTGCTATTTCCTTTAATCGTAGAAACTTGTTTACTTCTACATAAACAGTGGTGTTTATAGGTTGAAGATAGACCTTGTCATCAAGTATCGTAGCATCGAAACGGATGTCAAAAAAAGTCAAAAGTCAAATCATTTATTTCAAATAGGCACATAAAAGGCACTTTTGAACGTCAAAAGGAGGTGTTCCAACATGTATGGAACCTGGGCCAGCGGGGTAGTTATGTAACACACTAACAGTAGGAATGGGTCTCATTTTGACAGTTCAACAACTTTCATTGCGTTATTTACGTTGTTGAGCAGACAAATTTTTAAGCAATGGATTGGCTTCAAAGTTGATTCAGATTGTGATAGATAGTGTGTTACGTAATTAGGGTGCTGGTCCTTGTACACTATACTTAAAAATAGGGAAACACATTTATAACAATTCTCAGCTGTCCAATTACTTTAAAATGGTTTTGTTTGCTGGCAAACCACAAGAAATTACACTTGGAATTCCAACACACAACAAAAACCCGTCATGGGGGTAAGCTGTCATTTTGATGGATTAATGACGTTTGACATATTTATTTACACTGTTGTGACAGCTGACAGTTCTCTTTCTATAATATTGATGGTCGATCTATTGTTTACGGTCATTGCTTTTAAGCACAGAGTAGATAACTAAATCGGTGAGACGCCATGTTGAAAGTCGAAAAAATATTTGATAAATATTAATTTACTACCACAACAGTATACATTTAAATGAATTATCTTTATTTTCCCCCAGTTCTAGGGTTTTTTTTTTTGGTAGTGTACATAGACCTGGCCCATTATGAAACATCTCCTTTACAAGAAAATAGAATTGATTCTAGTTGCCCCTTCCAAAAGGTAGTTTTGTATGAAGAAGAATGGGCAAGAAACTCCACCGTTACACTTTTGAAATGTTTTACAATATTTCGTATAGATTAATTGAGGCTAAACTTCCGAGGTATCGATAACCCGATAGTAACCTCTTTGGTTAAAAATTGAAACAATTTGTGTACAATTTTATTAAGTTCATGATATTTTTAAATCAGTTTAAAGCGCTAGATGAGCCATATCTGTTTGTCATTGATGACTATCTGGCATTCAGTGTCTTACAAAGGTATATACCTCATCCTTGGTATTTTCTTGTGGATTAGATTGTGAAAAGAACGACGTAAATATGAATTATAATATTATAATATGAAGTAATACATACATACATAAATTCACGCCTTCTTCCCATGGGGGTAGGCAGAAACTACAGAACGCTACCTGCTACGATCCTTACATACTCCTTTTGCCTCGCTTACGTTCATACATCTGGTCACATACGCACGCCGGTTGCGAGTACTACGCACCTGACCTTTCTGAAGAACATCACTAATAAGGTCATTATATGTCCTTCTAAGGCATATAGTGACCTTATTGGTTTTCCCCCTGGCGCTTCCACTTTTTGCCTTGTCAATAAAATATTTTGTTAGTCGCCTGTCAATCATCCTTTCAACATGACCGAACCATCTTTGTCACTACATTTAAAAAGTAAATACTTTAATATTAGGTCTTTACCTATGAAATTGCCGTTCTGCAGTACTGGCCATTTCAAATCAAAATAATTTTTGTTTGGCTATGAATTCTAATTACAAATTAATTTTATTTTAAAAACATGGTTTTTTTTTTCTAAAAGTAGTCATTTCTTTATTGATTAGTGTTACATTTTCATCGCATTTCAATCTTTTTCGTCATCATGGATACGTTAAAAATTCGAGTAATTATGGAATATGAGTACCGTCGTGGCAGCAACGCGGCACAAGCGGCACGCAACATCAACGACGTTTACGGAGCTAACTCTACAAACCAACGCACCACCTGTTATTGGTTTGCTCGCTTCCGTTCTGGAAATTTCGACCTGAAAAATGAACCTCGCGGTCGTCCGAAGACTTTGGTCGACAATGACGAATTAAAGGCGATTGTGGAAGCTGATGATACACAATCTACGGCTGAATTAGCAGCAGCTTTCGACGTTAGCGTCAAAACAATATTGGTCCATTTGCGTCAAATTGGCAAGGTAAAAAAGCTTGACAAATGGGTGCCCCACGAACTCAATGATCGCCAGCGCGAAGTACGCGTCGAGACGTGCCTTGCACTGCTCAACAGACACACAAATGAAGGAATTTTGAACCGCATTGTTACCTGCGATGAAAAATGGATTCTGTTTGATAACCGTAAGCGCTCAGCAAGTTGGTTGGATCCTGGTTCAGCACCTAAACAATGCCCTAAACGAAAACTTACCCCTAGAAAAGTGATGGTCACTGTTTGGTGGTCTAGCGCC
This sequence comes from Dryobotodes eremita, assembly GCA_917490735.1. NCBI lineage: Eukaryota > Metazoa > Arthropoda > Insecta > Lepidoptera > Noctuidae > Dryobotodes > Dryobotodes eremita. The sequence goes on along the minus strand of OU823264.1, from coordinate 18,101,437 downwards.
GGTGTGATTCATCACAGCTTCTTACCAAACGGGGTGAGCATTACTGCAGATGTGTACTGTGAAGAACTGAACACAATGATGGAGAAGCTGGCGCATCTCCAACCAGCATTGGTCAATCGCTCGTCTCCGCTGCTCCTGCACGACAACGCGCGACCTCATACTGCACAGCAGACGGTCTCCAAGTTGCAAGAACTGGGGTTGGAAGCTCTCCGTCATCCGCCCTACTCACCAGACCTTGCGCCTACAGACTACTACTTTTTCCAGAATTTGGATAACTTCTTGGCGGGAAAAAAATTTAATACCCGAGAGGCAGTACAAAATGCCTTTGAAGAATTTGTTGCCTCCCGTCCAGCTGATTTCTTTAAGAAGGGCATCAATAAACTGCCACTGCGATGGCAAAGATGCATTGATTGCATGGGTGATTACTTCGATTAATACAAATAAAAAATTCATGAAAAAAATTCGTTTAAATTTTTTCATACAAAACGGCAATTTCATAGGTAAAGACCTATTATTTACGTTGTTCCTTTCAAAATGATTGAAAGCAGAACGAATTCTAAAATATGACAACAATTTGCTTCATGAAACAAATTGTATTCGACAGTGGCAATGCACCAATGATTGCAATTTACATATTCATATCGGGTAACATCCTATGGTACCTAGTTCCTGAGAGACCAATACATGCAAATGATGAGTTAAGCACAAATGATAATTTCGAATACCAGGGCCTGCAGTCTCGACAAATACTCGTATAACGACAAAAATTGGTCGTTAAGTCTAATCGATGTCAAATTTCTTTAATAGATGACCTTATGCTTTCGAAATAAAGTTGAAAATCTATTAAAGGAATTTGACACCGATACGACTTAGCGACTGATTTTTGTCGCTGTCTAATGTCGAGACTGCAGGGGCTGGTATTTTCTATTCACCGTTCCAATAGTCGAAATACCGAATTCCCGATAAAATTTAACAAGTATTAATCTACCAAATTCGTACAGTACCTTGTTTTTCAATAAAAATTACCGCCTTTGTATTTAAATAATTTGTTTCTGGTTTACGAGTACATGCATACTAACGTGAAGCTTCTTTGCGGGGTTCTGTACAAAAAGGGTGCCAACGGACCTCAAACTCAAACTCAAAGCATTTATTTCAATTAAACCATTTACAGGCACTTTTGAATTGTCAAAGAGTCGCTCAGTTAGTCAGAAAGTTGAAGCTAGTTGCCCATTGCAAAACGTAGATCTCTATGGAGAAGAACGGGCAAGAAACTCCAAGGACACTCTTTATAATCAAGATATTACAAAATCCTGGGTACATTATTCTTGTTGCTTCTATATGCGAGAACAATGAAAAAAAAATATAAAGAAACAATTCAAAATATAATATTAATAATAAAAATAAACCGTGGCAGTTAAGAGATGACCAGTCTCAACTGACGGCGCCCGTTACTACTAAGGCTCCGCTGCCCGTTCGTCTGACACACAGCTGTATCTTCTGAACTGTAATAGGAGACACTTGAAATTTTCAAGGAGTGTGTACAACTATGGCCGTTATCATAATCAGCCTATAATGTTCCCACTACTGGGAGACAGGCCTCCTCTCGGGGAGATGGAGTGGTCGGAACTTTTCTTTTTGTATAAGCTTATCTCATTAACTCATCTCTTCCCGTCGGGAGCATGTTCGATGCAATAATTGCAATCGAGCACGTTTGCTGACATAGCGATCCAATACGGTCGCACTGAATGCGCCGCGAGCTCAGTGCATAACGGACAGCAACCGGGTGCATTCAGTTCCATCATTTTGCTAATTCTAGCGATAGCTTAGCGTAAACGTTTAATTGTTAGCTCTCAGCAATAAACCTTTTAAGGTTAATGTGTTTAACTTAGCAGCGTAACAATCCCACCAGCGGGGTAATTACGTAACACACTAACAGTAGGAATGGGTTTCATTTTGGCAGTTCAACAACATTCATTGCGTTATTTACGTTGTTGAGCAGACAATTCTTTCGAACATATCAAGCAATGGATTAGCAATAGGCTTCAAAATGATTCAGATTATGATAGATAGAGTGTTACGTAATAAGGGTGCCGGTACCACTTAGGTCGCGCCCCATACAGCCGCTATACCAACAAGTAATAAAAATATTATAGAGTTTAAAATTAAAGAGGCTACAAGGAACCTGCTTCTCCCTGTTGCAGAAAACGCCGAAAAAATTGCTGAAAAGGTACAAAACATTGTACTGTTTTCAGCGTTTTCAAATATATAGTGTTAAATATTGTACAGTGGTATGAACCATTGTTGTGTGAGTCCAACTCACACTTGCTTAGCAAATTAATTGTTTGAGCAGCCTTGATAATATTTAATGGCGGTAAAATTGTGTTGATAATTTCTGTGGTCGATTATTATAATGGACGAGATATAATTTGAATAATTTCTGTAGTAACATAACGACACGACCACACGACGTGTGTGTGTAACGCAGGCAACTTTGCGTTAATTATGATATAATGTGGTTACATACCTACGTATTTTCCTCTAGACATATACTTTACATTGTTTGATCTATGCTTCTAAATTAATCAATATACTAATAATAAAGCAGAAGAGTTTGTTTGTTTGAACGCGCTAATCTCTGGAACTACCTGTCGGAGTTGAAAAATTCTTTTTGTATAGAACCAGGTAAACATGAACGAAAATAGGTAATAATAGATAAATATTAAAAAACCCCCGACACAAAATAGGACTGATGATCTTGAAACGGCAGAACCGATTTTGATAAAACATGTCTAAGAACCACCGCATTAAAACCTGCTTTCAAATACATAACAACCGTATCCAAATCGGTTCTCCCGTTTAAGAGCTACGGTGCCACAGACAGACACACACACACACACACACACACATAGCGGTCAAACTTATAACACTCTTCTTTTTGCGTCGGGAGCAAAAAAATAGGAGAAATCCAATTTAATATAACATCCCAAGAAAATTACTACCCCAGTCCCAAGAAATTCGTTCGACCAAAAGCCAGCAGGATAAGAATTTACAGTATCATATTGTACGTCCTCCAATAGATTCGTGTAACGAATAGGAAGCCAACCAATCGCGACTAGAATACATAAAACAGAGGTATTGATAAGCTTCCAGGATTTGTTTAATCCATCTGAATTGGAATGGATGACGTTTTTTGGTTTCATTGATGTCTATGTATTTTTAGATTACTGTGTGTGTGATAGTGTTGGTCGACACAGGTAGGTATGCACTTTTATAACTTTCTAAATATCGCTAATTTGTAGAAACAACAACGTAAATGTAATTTTTCCCAAATTGACTTGTCGATATATATTGTGCTCGAAAAAAATTTCAGAGGAGCAGAGGCGTGAAATATTTAGCGTGAAATATTTAATATGGTTTTGGGATTTATCAACATTTCAGAACGAGACGGTAACAGATTACAAAAAAACAAAAAACTACTTTAAATCACTCTCCTGTAAATTTTTAAAAGCAGTAGTTACGTCGATGTTTCTCCAAATGAGCGATATATGAAAGTGGTGGCGTAGAAGAAAGGAAACTATATTTAATGTTTAACTAGATTATTATATTTTGTCAAGGAATTTTCCTAATACACCGGCAGGCCCGAGCCCTGCCTATCTCCTTCTCTAAACAAACTACCATCACTTTTCCTTCCAAAGCTTATTTCAAACTTGCTTGACTGTTCGAGAGTAACCATCGATAATATATTACCAGTCAGTCAACATAAGGTTGACACCTGCAGATAACCTCTACAGTACCTCGGGTCCTAACAGAATACCAGCGCTGCAGTATCTATTTTTTTTAAACATCACCGCATTATGCTAAGATAGTTTTGGCCTTGCACAAGTCTTTTATTTTTTACTTGTTTATTTTTATTTTTTACTTGTTTATTGTTGTTTTTAATGTTAATTTTGTTTGTTTTAAATGGTATTTATTTTTTATTTTAACTGTTTGTATTTCTAAGTGCGTGTCCCAAATAAAATATTTTTCTTTCTTTCCTTTTTACTTACTTACTTTAAAGGTATGCACAGGTAATTTTTGTGTACCTATTAGTTTGTTGGTTTCTCTCGGAGTTTTAAGTTTTGTATGAGTAGGTTATGGTATTACCATCAGGCCTTGTAGGTACCTTCTTCATAGAATATCGATGGCAATTTAAATGAACTCGGTCTCGAAGTCGGCTTCGTGTTTGGCGCCATCACTGGCGTCCATCAGCTCCTGTACCGTGCAGCTGACAGGACACGCAGGACATGATATTAAGTGCCCCATCGTTTGAGGAACAGCACCACATTTACATTCCAAGGCGGAGTCATCAATGAATCTCCACCTGAACAGTTTTTCCTTGTAGGTTTCAATAAACGATCCCAGGCACTCAATTTATTACATACTAGCTTTTGCCCGCGGCTTCGCTCGCGTTAATTTAGACTTTGACTATCAATTCGGGTTATAATTCAATCATGATCGGAAGACACGTGGCGCCATCTATTATCATAAGAACGTTGTTGTTGTTTTCCTCGGGAACAGTACTTTTTTTCGGGATGAAAGGTACCCTATGTCCGTTTCTGTACACCTGATAACGTATATGCAAAATTTCAGGATGATCGGTTCAGTGGTTTTGACGTGAAAAGGTAACAAACAAACAAACAAACTTACTTTCGCATATAATATTATAGTTAGGACTTCTGCTTTTGCCCGCGCCTTCGTCCACGTGAATTTTCTTGTTCCCCCGACACACCCCGTCGCATCGCATCGCCTGCCCGCGCTATTACTTCGTTTTCACTTAGCGTTCGTTCTGTCTTTTTTACTATTTGCTCGGCTCCTTAGGGTCCTAGCGTAATGTAGGTAGGTAGGGTAGGTAGGTAGGGTAGGTAGGTAGGTAGGGTAGGTAGGTAGGTAGGGTAGGTAGGTAGGTAGAGTAGGTAGGTAGGGTAGGTAGGTAGGGTAGGTAGGGTAGGTAGGTAGGTAGGGTAGGTAGGTAGGGTAGGTAGGTAGGGTAGGTAGGTAGGTAGGGTAGGTAGGTAGGGTAGGTAGGTAGGGTAGGTAGGTAGGTAGGGTAGGTAGGTAGGGTAGGTAGGTAGGTAGGGTAGGTAGGTAGGTAGGGTAGGTAGGTAGGGTAGGTAGGTAGGGTAGGTAGGTAGGGTAGGTAGGTAGGGTAGGTAGGTAGGGTAGGTAGGTAGGGTAGGTAGGTAGGGTAGGTAGGTAGGTAGGGTAGGTAGGTAGGGTAGGTAGGTAGGTAGGGTAGGTAGGTAGGGTAGGTAGGTAGGGTACGCCGTAGATAAGTACCGCAACCCGTGCGAAGCCGGGGCGGGCAGCTAGTATTATTATAATATTATATTATTATAGTATAGACTGAAAATACCTCCTTAACTAAAAACAAACCCACCAATAAATAATATCCATCAATTCAAAACACGTGAACCAAAACTAAACCCCAACATAATCAGAATTTATAAAACAAATTAAAAACACGCGATAACATCTCCAAATTCGTACTAAGTATCCACAGGAACATTAATTTGAAATAAACCATTATAACCTGACCTCCCCCGTCTCCCCCGACTTATTAAAATCTGTTAACACAAACTGAAAGTTGCACACATCGACAGCTCAAGTTCCGTCGGTACACAGGGTACACACACATAGGCGGCTGGATAGATCAATACTTCTGACGTAGTACTGCTTTACGCTGCACTTCAAAAGGAATAAATGCGTTGTTCGCTTCGACGGCCATCATCGAATGGAATGAATGAGGATTGGAATGGAAGGAATGAGGATTGAACGATTTGCGGAGTGAAGATGAAAAATATTGAATTCTTCGAGGATTTTATTGAAGGGGTTCAGATATGACAGCTATTTTTCCTCTTACGTTCAATGGATGTTTGTTAACGATCGAGCGTTTTGTTTGGAATTTTATTGTCGATAAATTTTTAGAACACGGTCTAATACGAGTTATTAAGTTAGAAGCAATAATGGACTTATGATTTGTGGGTTAAGAATTAAGGATCAATTGCTTATTCGTGTGGATAAAAGCCTAATAACATTAGATATAGGTAGTTAAGAAGACTATACAAATAAATAAAATTGAAGTGTCTGTTTTTAATATCAAAATAACAAATTGAAAATGCATATAAAAGTACATACGGTGCTAATTACAAAATATCAATTTTTTTTTTGTCTGTCTGTCTGTTTGTTCCGCTTAATCTCCGAAACGGCTGGAACGATTTTATAAGGATAATGATGTTATAAGGAGTAACATAGGCTATTTGTCCGGGTAGCTCGTTTCCATGGAATAATTTCCGACGTACACGCGGGCGAAGCCCGGGGGCAGCAGGTTGTTTTATATATTTCTGACTTTTATCAGTAACACATACAGTAGTAGCACACGCCAGGTATCCAATAGGATACCTGGCGTGTGCTACTACGCTAATAAAAAATAAATTGGTCTCAAACCATCTTCGCATTATTGCTTTTCTAATGCTGTTTTAGGGCTGTTTGTGTATGTGAGTTTGAATGTTTGTAAAAGCACCCACAATACAGGAGAAATTCATAGAATGGGGCAGGGCTTTAAAAAAATAAATGAAACCTTTTTGGGGCACATCGGTTGGATGTTTTCAGTCTCTAGCGGACGTAGGTAGAAACAATTGTTGTGTTTTATATATATATATGTATAGATAAATTAGTTGTGTGCCAAGTATACGAAAACCACTCCACCCTCTTATGTGGGCCCTTCGGTTCGTCTATCGTCAACGCGAGCATGATTAAAAAGCTTGTTGTTTCATTTAACGCAATGTTTGAAAAAGAAGCAAGAGTGAGAACGCGATAACATCGAACGAAAATTGGCGCGCAAAGTTTTCACAAAACTTGTTCCAAGAAATACGTGTTTTTGAAAAACCTTGCAAGTTTTTGGATTTTTTTGTAATTTAGAATCTCCATTACATGTGCGAGGTTTCTATGAAGATGTTTTCTTTACTTTTACAATTTATGAGTACATTATGAACGTCCAAAGTTCAGGTAAAATTTGTGCAAAAAAGGAGATTTTTGTAGGCTTATACTGAGTTTGTTTCTCCAAATTTTGATTTTTTACTTGCATAGAAACCTAGATAAAGCGCACAAGATACCTATTCGTTCAAAAATTTCACTAAAAGATGTGTTACAAGAACGCCATTATCACGTACGAGCGTTTTTATGGAAAGTATGACGGGTTGGCCGCTCCTAACATTATTTTTCAATACATTTCCTCGAAAACTGGTTCTTATCGCACTACTTTTAGGTTCAACATGCAATGTATTTCACACGCGTGCATTTTTTTTTAATTTTCCAACACGTGTGCGGAAATAAAAATTGCCACTGATAGAACTATACCTATACTTAGTCCAAATTGGTTCAATGCATTAGTCGGCGGTGATAGTTTTTTTTTAAATCTCGGCTAAGAGATATGCGTCTTTACGGCGTCATTATTTTTTGAATATTTAAATTAAGTTTATAAACAGAATATCATCAAAAACCATGATTACTACAAAAAAGAAAATACGTTTATGAACAAATTAACAATTATTTGTGTTCTAAACTCAAAAATATTTGAATTTGCTATTTTTCATATTAGGCTGTTTAGCGGCTTTATACCTTTGCCTCTCCTTTAACCTGCGAAGGTAAAGCGCGGGAAAAAAAGCAAATTCAGTCTTATTTATTTAATGACAAGAATATTTTTCGTTATTTTATTTTATTTCTTCAAAATTGTATTGTAAAACGTCGTTTGATACAAGTAGACATTTGTTAATGCAGTTCTCGGCTCCATAACACCCTCGCCTACGGCTCGTGTATGTATTCCGTCTCGAATGCAATAACAAAATTTCCCCACTTGTATCAAAATGTACTATTCCAATACGAGAAAGATTTCTATATTTCTCTCAGTTTATTCTGAAGTGGTATTAGCAATAAACATTAGGTACTTGACCTTTAATGATTAACGCTTATAGCTAAAAGTATATCAAGTTTCATACAATATACATACATAAACTCACGCCTTCTTCCCATGGGGGTAGGCAGGAACGCCTCCTGCTACGATCCTTACATACTTCTTTTACTTCGTTTACGTTCGTATATCGAGTTTCATCGTACATTTAACCTAGGTTATTGGCAGTAGGACTCTTCGTGAAGGAGTGCGTCCAGGGATGGATGGTCAACCTCGTAATTCTTTTACCACGTTTGACAGCAATTCCCAGTGAATGGGGAAGGCCGGTCAAAGCTGTTTGTAGATGGCGTAACTATAGCTCGGTCCCTACAGCCTGTACTAAATTGGACAGTTCGTTCATTCAAAGCCATTCATTCTATTTCGAGCTCATTCATGAGTTTGGTTTTATATCACTATTTCGTTATTTTTGGTGATTTTAGTTCAATGTATTTGACATGGAAAATGTAAAAAATTGTATCCTCGCGTGTGTTTGTGTTGCTTATTTCCTCATATTCACCTCAAAATGTTTCCTACGTAACCTCGTAATCTGCTGAATTAACCTTTTCACCGCCACGGACTTCAATAGAAGTTCAGCTGCCTTGAAATTTTAGGTAGATTTACATGTTTTAATGGCATGTACGCCTTTAAAACAAAATTTGTTTTAAAACAATTCAAACAATTCAACAATTTCAGTGTTGAATTGTTTTAAAACAAATTTTGTTTTAAAGGCGTACGTGCCATTAAAACATGTAAATCTTTCGACTCGAGGTTTCGACTTTTGTCGTGCGGCGACAGGTCGCATGCACCGGATGATTAAAATCGACCTTGAAAATGCTCAGTCGCAGGCGATCCGCTGCATGAAGGTCGACATTTTGATGCAAAATGAACTAGTCACCTGCGATTTTTATCGACTTGTGTAAATGGGGTGGCGATTTAGCTTGGATTGCGATTTGGTCAGCGACTAGCCGCACGGCGAAAATCCACCTAGAGTGAATCCCCCATTAGGTAGGCTGTCGACTTGTTGGCCATACTATTCATTAACATAAATCGATAGGTGTTGTGGGACACCAGCGCCCTTATTGCGTAACAAACTATCAATCACAATCTGAATCATTTCAAGCCTATTGCTAATCCATTGCTTCGTCTGTTCGAAAAATTTGACTGCTCAACAACGTAAATAAAGAAATGAATGTCGTTGAATTGTCAAAATGAAAACTATCCCTAGGTACTGTTAGTGTGTTACCCCGCCGGTTGGAACGAAGATCCTTTCGCTGTATATTATTTATCAGGCACAATGATATAAATTAACAACGTTTGAGAGTAACTAAATAAAAATAAAGTGTCGTGCGGTCAAAATGTACCACTTTTTTCGGTCTAGCTCTAATTCGCTAAGTCTGCAAACTATAACGAACTATAACTATAAAGAACTTCGTTTCTAAAATCCCTCTTAGATCTCCAGAAACGTAGCCAAAAATATAATAAGAAATAGACAGTTTCTTTTCAGCAAAATATGACCTTTCCTACAACTGACCCGTATAATCTACAACGGAATGAAAGAAGCTGATACATTACTTTTCTAGTAAAGGGAGAATGGAAAGATGGTAAATTACATGGGTCGCACAGAGGTTGATAGATATTTTTTTATGTTTTTAAAATACCGAATGGATCATGTAGATTCTAGCGTAAAGGAGGCAACTTTTAAGAAAAACAGGATGTCTGGTAATTAATGCATAACCTTAAAATGGAATATAGGAGAAAATTGTATTTTTCGATCGGCCTTTCGTTTTTATACGAGTAGTAGCCATTTTACCGGACAATCTGTATGCAGAAGTTTGTTATCCAAGTATCCATGATGACGATGTTTGTTTGAATGCTAGTGTCACGAAAATGAACAGACATAGAACCCTTAAAACTCAATACAAACAGTTCTTTAACTTATTAGTGTATTCTTTTTCAAATGAGTATAAATAATGCTGTTTAAATATAAAATTAAAGAGAAAAATGTTTCATTTACAATATTTACACCACTACACACATTAAGATAATAAAATATCGTAACAATTAACTAATGATAAATTAAATGTGGCTTCGAAAAATTCTTCCGCATCGCAGACGATTGGTAGTGTGCCCAAATGATTGGCGGCATTGCCACACTGTATGGCAATGCTGGCTTTTGGTCTTTGGTAAAAGCCAGCCCTTAGGTAAGTATCAGCTACTCAAACACCCTCATAAATTCTATTCAATCAATCAAAGAGAGCCACAATTAAAATAAAATCCTTGTTAAAAATACAGCACGAATACGGGATGAGGAAAAACGAAAATTATGGAGATGTTTCTTGTGAAGATAATCCCCTCTTCATCTGAATGGGTATAGAAATCATTTGATAAGTACTCGAGAAGATTCAAAAAGTAAAAAAAGCTGATGTTTGATTAATAAAATAAAATAAATAAAATAAGTTTATTTCATATAACTTTTTGGCTTAGCATTGCATGTCGAGGAGTCTCCATTTAAGCATAGCAATGCCTGTAGTTGAAGACTCCGCTCTTCCCTTATATTATAAACGTACAAAGGCATACAAATAAACAATAAAAGGAAAAAAAATCAAAATCAGTAGGATAAATTTTTACAAGTGTGTGTGTGTGTGTGCGTGTGTTTGTGTGTGAGTGTGTATGTTTGTGTGTGTGAGTGAGAGAGATTTTGAGTGAACCTGAGTGACTAAATGAGCAAATAAAATAACTCTAATAATATACATTATTAAGTAACACGCTGCAAAAGTAACTCTGTGTCATCATAATCTAAACTGTGAAGCCATAATATTGATTTGTAATTAGAAGGGTAGGGTAGGGATCGTATTTTGTATTTTACGCGAACCTTTTTCATAACTGCTTGTTAGAGCTGTAAATCTGACAGTAATTGGTTTGTATTGTGTGTTTCTTTTATGTTTTGTATCTCGTTGAGGAATAGCCGGTAACAGAGATTTTTTTTAAACGTTTTCTAGGTTCGCTCTTGGCTACTATCTCACCTGGGGTTTATTGATTTACTAGATTTTGCCCGCGGCTGCGCCCACGTGGATGTCCGTAAATATCCCACGGGAACGTATTACCGGTATTAAACGGATCCTATGTGATGTGTCAATCCAGGTTATACATATACTATCTGTGTGCCAAATTTCACCCAAATTCGTTGAGCCGTTTTGGAGTAACAAACATCCAAACTTACAAACTTTCACATTTATAATATTAGTAGGATATACAAGGTTGCAGGGACATTGACGCGCAAACTGCAACCATGAATGTAGAACATGATTCAACAAAGTTATCAAAAAAAAAAGGCCAAGTGCGAGTCGGACTCGCGCACGAAGGGTTCCGTACTATCCTACTAATATTATAAATGTGAAAGTGTGGATGTTTGGATGTTTGTTACTCAATCACGCTAAAACGGCTGAACGGATTTGGATAAAATTTGGCACATGGGTAGACTATTACCTGGATTAGGACATAGGATACATTTTATCCCGATATTCCCACGGGGTCGAGATTTCTGCGGGTGAAACCGCGGGGCGCAGCTAGTTATCTATAAAAACGGCAAAAAAATCGTGTCTGTTGTATGGGAGCCCCCTTAAATATTTCTTTTATTCTGTTGTTTAGTATTTGTTGTTATAGCGGCAACAGAAATATATTATCTGTGAAAATTTCAACTGCCTATCTATCACGGTTCATGAGATACAGCCTGGTGACAGACGGACAGACAGACGGACGGACAGCGGAGTCTTAGTAATAGGGTCCCGTTTTACCCTTTGGGTAAGGAACCCTAAAAACTACTACTTCATAGAAAAGTACATACCTACACGGTCAAAATGTATGGAACAGTTTTTTTTTTAATAACCTACGATAAATTTAAACGCAGGGGGCTTTAGAATCATGTACTGAATCCATGATGACAGGTTGATGTCCTTGCCACCCTGTATAAAGGCTTACTAACTAAATACACACACAGCATTAACTCACAATATTTGTAATAATTATAGATCGTGCATGTAACCAAATTAAAGGAAAGCACGGCAATATTAATTAGCTTATTTATTGATTAGGTATTAGCGATATGGTGCGGTCAGTTTTTAGTAATAAACATCTAAAAAAACTCAGGCGATCTTGAGAATGCTTCTCTAACTAAATAACTGTAATTAATTCCGGACACGAGGCCTGTTTGCGAGTCAATTCAGTTAGCAGTTCAGTAACTGTTTGCAAGTCAGTTCAGTTAATAGTTCAGTAACTATTTGCGAGTCAGTTCAGTTAACAGTTCAGTAACTGTTTGCGATTCAGTCCAGTTAACAGTTCAGTAACTGTTTGCGAGTCAGTTCAGTTAACAGTTCAGTAACTGTTTGCGATTCAGTTCAGTTAACAGTTCAGTAACTGTTTGCGAGTCAGTTCAGTAACTGTTTGCGAGTCAGTTTAGTTAACAGTTCAGTAACTGTTTGCGAGTCAGTTCAGTTAACAGTTCAGTAACTGTTAGCGAGTCACTTTCAGTTAACAATTCAGTAACTGGCCTTCCATTGGCTTTGCCATACGACTACATCTGAAGACAGTTCAGAGAGTAAGTTACTTAAAAGTTTTCGCGACTAATTGAACTGACTTGAAAACAAGACACAGTTAGTCAGAGCCGGAGCCCAGGCCGAAAGACAATGTTGGGACTTAAACAATGGTGATTTATACTATTTCCTTTTCTTTTCTAAATCTATAACTATCGTTATTCAAGAAGGCTAAGGGCTGAGGGCTTGTGGCCAAGTAATAACGGCCGCACGGGTTGATCGATCAGTTCAAGCTACCCTTGCTGCGGTTGGTCCGTAGATAGGTGACCATTTTTACATATCAAGACCCCTCCGTGCCTCGGAAAGCACGTTAAGCCTTTGATCCCGGCTGTCATTCGTGGATCTTGGGCAGTCGTTACGGGTTGTCAGAAGTCCGAAAGTCTGACAACCAGTGTTAACGTCAAAAATGTAGCATGAAATAATTGGACTTAAAAAGCCTCGTATTCAAATTCATTAATCTATAAAATGTTTAAGATTGTCATTATGAGAGCATTTCGGTCGCTTCCTACATCCATCCCTTTCTTTCCCATAATTATTGAGAAAAGACATTTATAAAGGACACTTTGCATCAAGACACCGCTGAAATCACATATTCATGATTACATGCGCGCACACAATTTCTAGAATTTTTATAACCGTCGTAATGTAGGGCTGCTAATACTACAACTTATTCACTTTGAGTGAACATTATTCGTGAGTGAAGTCCAGTAATCTCGTGCCGCAGAAAACCACGACTAATGAAGCCACGTGAAGCCGGAGAAACAGCTCACACCAGTATTCCAAGTCAGTCCTTACCCGCTTCCTCGGCGAGGAATGCTCTCCTCGAACGCGTCACGTAATTGATAATGAACCCGCGCTCAATACCTAAATGTCACCGCAAACTATTAGAAATAGATAATTAACCCTCCAACCAGTCTTACCAAGGGGTATCGTATTACCCAGTAACTGGGTTTTGGAGGTCATATAGGCAGTCGCTTCATGTAAATTTCTGGTACCTAGCTGCATCCGTTGAGACGAAGCCGACCCATTAAAGTTGCGAAAAGGCAGAGAGATGATGATGATGACTCAAGAAGACGCTTCATCCTACAGCCTACAGCAGTCCACAGTTGGACATAGGCCTTCCAAATCGCATGCCATTCAACTCGATCGTTGGCTACTCTCATCCAGCTGCGTCCAGAAAAGGGAAAATGACTCATTATCTGCGTCACCTTTTCCCAACTACGTGGGGGTCTCTTTCCAGTCTAATCGGATGCAGCGGAATACCAAATATTTAACAAAAAGGGATAAAAGATAAAAGATAATTTATTTGTCAAACATGCGTTTACATACAAGTCGAGCATGCAAGATTTAAGATCTTGCATGCTACAGGTAAAAATTCCGTACATGTTTTGCCTGACGAGGAGCACATTTTTTTTAAAATATAACAGTCAATTAATTAATTCAATAAAGATAATAATAATATTATAGAAATACCTAGGTGCGCCCCATGGTTTCACCCGCAGCGATATGAAATATACTTTACGATCTATTCTCAGACCTACCAAATACACACATTTTTTTTTATAAAAATCGGTCAAGCCGTTTCGGAGGAGTTCGATAACAAACACTGTGACATGAGATTTTTATATATTAGTTAATATAAAGTTCAAGCAAGTCAAAAGTTATCTGTCAAAAAGTCTAAACTCAATCAATAAACATTTATACATCTGCTGTTACTATGCAACAATAATGAATTTCTATAATTAAATCACAGTATTTAAGAATTACGACGTTTCCATGGCTGTTCTTGTAAATGTTCAAGAGATATAACATAATGGGTACTTATGCGAACATTTATAGCATTGTTCAACATAATCGCCATGGCAACAATAAGCAATATTCATGAATTTAAACTTACGATCTTCGTGAAACTCAAGGCTAACTATTGGATATTATTAAAGCCCATTATACAGGGTGTCACGTAAATAATGGATCAAACGTAACGGGTACGCAGCTCACATGATTTCCAACAACTAATTTAAATAGTGTTTTTTTTCAATACTGGTCTTTTCACGGTAAAAAAAGCTTTTCAATTCAAGTTTTTTTTTCAAAATAAATCAAACGTTATTTACAAAAATAGTATCTTATTACATTAGTTAGCTATTAAGAAATGTTTAACAAAAATCATACCTAAAAATTTTATCGTTTGCAGCCACAGCATTAAAAAACCTGAATTCTGGTAGAGAAAACAGTATAATTCGAAAAAAAAAATTTTATACTGTGGCGGTTTTTTTAAACTATTCAAATTAGTTGTTGGAAATCAAGTGAGCTACCTACCCGTTACGTTTGATCAATGATTTACGCGACAGCCTGTATAGTTAAATAAGTGACTCACCCTGCTTAGCACGGGTGCGATGGCAACGTGTCAATTTATCGAGATTTCTTTGCTAAATCTATGTTAGGTTGTTACACATAAACCTTTCCGAATAAATGCTCTAAATGATGATGAAAACCTCATCAAAATTCATTGTGTAGTTTAAAATATCTCAGCGGTCACACAGAGACACACCAAAAGTAACTTTGTTTTAATGTATGTGTAGAACAGATATTGGTACACAATACATAATTGGGCTACCAGTATAATTTAAATGTTATCTGATCACTTAAGTAATTGTACTAATGCTTGATTGGTTTGCAAAAAAAGGGCAAACGTAGTAAGGATTCGTCCTAACCATATAGACAAATAGTTTAAAGAGGATAATTGTGATAAACTGGACACAATAGGCAGGAAACACAATATTGACTAAGGGCTATGTGCTTGGGGCGGACACAGTGCGTTTTGAAGACCCGAAGGACATTGAAAATCGCCATCAAAATGAAGGAACAATCTCCAGTACCTACCAGAAGAAGACTTGAATATTCTCTCCACTAAAAAGAAGGTTCGCGCATCTTTGAAGCCTAAACCACGAAATAATAATTATTAGGTACTACATATAGAATCAGCGCTCGACATTCACTTCGCCCCGTGTGGCGTAGCTCGCCGTCCGGTAAGGCCAGGCCCGCGTCGACGGCGCGTTGTGTTCCACACGCGCTTCAAAGAGATGTCAGCATAATTCGACGGGGTCCGATAGGGCTGATGCCTGCCGGGGTTGAGGATTGTTCGAAAGAGTTACCGTGGCCCTGGCGCACAGGCAACTGAAGGAACACGGGTGGGTTTTAGTCAGTAAGAGTCTGACACGCCCTCCCGCTCCGCCCAGAGCGGGCGAAGTCATTTGATGACTTCCCAGGCCAAAAAAAAAAGGTAATAATGTTATTAAATAGTCTACTTATAAAAAAATCTCTGTTAATCATACTTGAGACACAAGTATATTTTTTTTTTTAATTATCTTGTTTCTTCTATAATCCATTTCAAGGCTATCTATTGATTCCCAGACACCCTGTAAATAGAGTGTTAGGGGTGTGTATCGTCTTCACATATAATTATATAATTAATGTAAGTATACAAAATATTGTAAAACATTTTAAAAGAGTGACGGTGGAGTTTCTTGCCCATTCTTCTCCATATGAAACCATTGGAAGGAGCAACTAGAATCATTCTATTTTCTTGTAAATTTTGACGTTCAAAAGTGCCATTAATGTGCCTATTTGAAAAAAATATTTGACTTTGACTTTGTGCCTGAACCCTGAATACGAAATGGGATAGGGTAACGAAGACTTATATTTACAATTGTAATCTAATATAGCTAGGTAGGTAAGTGAAGAGTGCTTTGCACTTCAGACAAATAACGTAGTACAAAGCTCTCAAAACACGTTTTTTTAAAAAGAGTAAAAGAACACGTTCCTTCGACAAAAATGTAAATGAATTTCATAACTACGGACAATGTTATGCTTGAAAATGTAGAAGATATTTTTAAAGACGAGCTGGATTCAATTAAGTACATTATTCGTTGTATATTCATGAAATTGTCTCGCATTATTCAATAGGTACCTTCTCGTTCAGTGCAAATATATATTTAATGTATATATGTAGATTATAATTATATGTCTAGCAATAATATTGTACAGTCAGAGAAATTAATTATTACGCTAATTGACACCTTCCGTGAATTTTCCGTGTTATTGTCATTTCATACAACTGTCCAATGACAGTCGTAATTTGATTATATGGACGATTTAAGTTGGTAATCAATTGGGTTAACTGTTAATTGTCCAGCACCTTAATTACGTAACACACTATCCATCATAATCTGAATCATTTTGAAGCCTATTGCTAATCCATTGCTTCTTATGTCCGAAAAATTTGTCTGTTCAACAACATAAATAACGCAATGAATGTTGTTGAACTGTCAAAATGAAACCCATTCCTACTGTTAGTGTGTTACGTAATTACCCCGCTGTTTTTAAAATATTTGAAGGAGTCAATATAAACAACTGTTGCTATGAGACCAAGCTTGAAATATCGAAAAAATTTGCTATATCATACAAAAATGCAATTTATTACGTACCTCATCAAAATGTATGGAACAGATGTTTGCAGTCTGCTACTTCAGAGACACCCTAACAAAAGTTGTTCATATGCATGAGTACTATCATATTGTTCGACTTTATAACGGCTATAACATAATATATACATTTTTTCACACACAGCTTTTGAATATCCTGAAAAAAAGTTTGTAAAAAAATAACAATGCGCAATGGCTCGATGTTGCGTCGCTGTCTCCACTCTGTCTGAATGGAGTTCAGATTGAATACGCAAAAACGGTAAAAATCTGGGGGTGACCATGGACTCTTACTTATCGTGGACTACCCAAGTTGCTCAAGTCAGTCGCAAAGTGCACTACACGTTCCATTCGTTGAAATGCCTCCAGAGCTTCTTGCCCTTGAACACCAAAATCTCCCTTGCTCAAACTCTCATACAGCCCATCATAGACTACGCTGATACCTGTTATTTGGATGCCACCGAGGAGCTTTTAAACAAACTTGAGCGTTTGCAAAATATCTGTATTCGTTTTGTTTTTAACCTTAAAAAGTATGATCACGTTTCTAACTTTCGCAAGATACTCAAGTGGCTCCCTATTCGACTTCGCAGGAACTCTCGGATATTGTGTCTGCTATTCAACCTACTTCACAACCCTAAAACGCCATCCTATCTGCGGGAACGCTTCTCGTACGCCCGTCCTTTTGATGCGCCTTGCAGGTCGCATCTTAGAAATCTCCTCAAATCCCCTCCCCACTCAACCGACTTCTACTCCTACTCTTTCACTGTGCACGCGGTACGATTGTGCAATTCACTTCCGCCTGACATTAGGAACTGCCATACTATTGGAGTATTTAAAAGTAGAGTGAAAGAGCACTATCTTTCCACTTTGTCATAATTGCATATGTATTTATTATTTGAATTACATTATATTGTTATATATTTTAGTGATATTTATTTTAGTAGTATGTATGTATGGTATAAATAATAAATATAAATAAATATATATAAATAAATAAATATAAATAAATATATATAAATATAAAAATAAAAAATATATAAATGGTTAAATAAATAAATAAGCAATCTGGGTAACACCAACGATACAGCTGGGCTGATGTAATAATTCATATTTGTCGTTATCAACAGCCACATCTACGACGAATAATATTTAATTTTAAACGGAACGGTATGGATAAACTCACGCCTTTTCTTCATGGGGGTAGGCAGAAACTACTGAACCCCACCGGCCACGATCTTTACATACTCCTTTTGCTTTGTTTACATCCTTACATCTGGTCAGACGCAGGCCGGCTGCGAGTACTACGCACCTGACCTTTCTGAAGAACAATACTGGGGTAAATTGTACAAATAGACGCTAAATACCCCACCACCCCTGTATGCACCCATCAGTATAATATTTTGCGTACGTCCGTAAACGGCGAATTTTCACACCAAGAAAAAAAAATCGTTTCTCAGCAATTATTTTTGTACAATTTTACTTAGTTTGATGTGCAGAATGCGTAGTTGACGGCTATGTGATGGGTCTTTTTACACCTGTATTTTAATTTTTTGATTTTATTTCTGTTTTTGTAATAGCTGGAATATTACCCACTCAGTTTTTAGTGGGCAGAAATAATTTTAACCTGCCATTGTACCTGCGTGTATTTTTGGTTATCGCGTGGGTGAAGCGTGGGTGCACTTCAGTGTAAAACTCCACTTTGAGCAACTTCTGATAAGCAGATTTAGTTAACGTGACTCCCACGCAACACTTGTGAGGTTTTATCGTACTGTCTGTTGGAACTGTCTGTACTTCTGTACTGTGCGTAAGAGTTGGATATGTCGCTATAAACAACAACAACAACAACAACCACAACAACAACAACTTTAAAAAAATACAATATAAACGGAAAAATAACTTTAATTTCGGAAGTTGGTGTCTTTGGTTTTGTATTTTCGTTTTTGAGTTGTAGTACCTACTTCACACAAATTCGTATAGCAGTACTTGCTGTGTTAATAACAGTGACAGAAAGTTATTAATCAATATATCGAGTTAAAGTTCGCTAAGAGAAAGAAAGAAAGAAAGAAAATACGTTCGAGACTAATTCGTTTTTACTCGACTCGCGCCTAGGAATGCATGTAGAATAAACATGAAAATACGTTCGAGACTGATTCCTTTTTTGCCTCGATCTAGGCCCGAGAATGTATAAAGGGTCAAATTAAATTAGCTAGCGAAACTCCGCAGTTGTGATGGGTATCGATATCTAAACATGATAATACAAAAATTGATTTATTTGATGGTTTTCTTTATGTTGGGTCATCGACCGCAGTTTAGTGTATTCGCTTGAAAGTTTAGTTTAAAAAAACATATTTTTTTGTGTAAACTTCACAGACGTGATTACTATCGTGATTATATCTAAACACGATAAAACTATTTTCTCAATTAATGAAAAATCTAATCTAATTTCTCAAAAAAAAAACAAAATTAATTTCACAGTTCAACAACATTCATAGCGTTATTTACGTTCTTGAGCAGACAAATTTTTCGAACATATGAAGCAATGGATTAGCAATAGGTTTCAAAATGATTCAGATTGTGATAGATGGTGTGTTACGTAATTAGGTGGCTGGTTTAATTAAGCGTGAGCCCAGGTGACTGTATCCTAGCGTAAGTTCTGTCGCCAGCATATCAAATTACCACAGTCAGATTTTCTCATTCGATTTTAAACTTAACCAGTAACATTTTAAGAATTAAAATCGTTTAAAGAAATTTGACAGTTTCGTGTAGCTTGACCTGCTGGCGACAGTACCTTGCGTAGATCAAAATAAGTTCAGAAAATGAACTTCGAATTTGAGTTGAATCATCTTGAGTAGAATGCTGAAACCGCGATGTATCGTATGACAAAGAATATAACGTAACTGCAATCGGTATAAATAAAGCCAGATTTAGGCTTGTCTAGCCTGCTCTAAATGCGGCTCTTTGAATATTGTATGGATGAGATACCGAATAGTCAGAACCATGCGAGTCTAATTGCCTGCGAGGGCACGGCATCCTATATCTAGAGCAATGCTATTATTCCAAACTCGCCGATTGACCCGCTCAGAGGTGGAGATTCGAAAATCCATTCTAAAAGTATCTCAACATCTTTTGTTTTAGGCTTCCGTACCAAAAATTGTAACTTTGCCTGTCTGTCTGTCACAGCTGCTTATCTCAGGATCGACTTATGCCATCGAGTTGTTTACATATAACAGTAATTCGTTATGATTAGGTACCTGTAGTTCAATGTTTAATATTATGAAATATAAAGATTGGTAAATAGAAAGGTTTTCGTTGCATAATAATCACTGTAACTCACTGGGCGATCGTACACGATTCTTTAGTCTCCGTTTAATTCTCATTCAGGATACTTTAGTCTTTTATATATCTATTGACATTGATGAATTTTTATAAATACATTGACATGAATATTTACTATGTAAAATAATAGTATTTTAATTATTGTGAATGTAAAGACTATGTAGATAATTGTTTTTCTTTTCTTTCTTAATTAGTTTTAATCATGGTCTGGCAGTTTGAGTAATTTATGCGGCCTACCCAAATGTCCTTTCTTTGATATTGTTCGTCAAATCGTTGAGCTCCTTAAGTTTTGAGTTGAGCTGCACGATTACTGACAAATGCGTGCACTGACTGGACAGGTCCACTCATTCTGTGTGGTATTTCCTTAAAAGACCATTTCAGACTCAAATCTACATGGTCTTCACATGATCTGACCCAGATTATGTCTGGACTTTAAAAGTTTGTTTCGGCCTTTCTTCTCAGAGTAGTCAGATAGGAAACGCCGACCTCATCTAGTTTTAAAATATGGTTGACGTGTAAAAGTGTTTGTACAAACCTACTTACAGAAATAAAATCATTTATCATTTATAATAAGCCTTTAAACTGAAAAGCGTAGCCTTTTCTAAGCCATTCCAAGTGCATAGTTACCCTTTTGCTCTTTTTATATAGTTTTAGGGTAGTTTCAAGTATTCTGTAAGGGTCCCGAGGGTAGGGTAAACAGATTACAAGGTGCTTACATAGATTGTCGAGTAAACAAAAAGTGTTGCCAAAAAGGACTCTAATGTGTTTACTGTATTTATAATCAACCATTCAGTGCCCTTGTTGGCAACAAAAGATATTATTTCAACGTTAAAATCCATTTTTAAGTTTCGGCCCGATTTACCCCTTCGCGCGAGGAGGCGAAATGCCGGGGCGCAACTCTGCTGCCGCGAGAAATCGCGGCACAGCGGACAGAGCTCCGGCGGGATCTCATGGCGGCATGGAGAGTGCGACTGTCGCAACCCAGCGCAGGGCACGCCACAATTGCGGCGGTAAGACCCCTCTTTGAGGAGTGGCTTGAGAGGCGCCACGGCGTCCTCACCTTCCGCCTGACGCAGGTCCTCATCGGACATGGCTGTTTCGGGAAGTTCCTGTTTCGGAAAAGGCGGGAGGAAACGCCCGGGTGTTACCGTTGTGTGGATCGACCGGAGGACACGGTGGAGCATACGGTGGAGGTCTGCCCGGCTTGAGCGGGGCACCGCCGTGTCCTCGTGGCGGCGATCGGCGGCGGCGACCTCTCGCGTCCGGCCCTGGTTCAGGCCATGGTACGGAGCGAGAGGGAATGGGAAGCCGTCACCTCCTTCTGCGAAGCAGTAATGCTCGAGAAGGAGGAGGCGGAGCGCGAGAGAGAGGGGCAATCACTGCGCCCTCGCGCCCCTAGTCGCCGCAGAAGGAGACACCCTGGGCGTCGGGAGTCGATTGCCGACTCCCGGCCACCGTAGGCGCGGGCTTGCGGACGGCGAGCAATGGGCAGCTCGCCGTTCGGTAAGGACCAGGCCCGGGTCGACAGCGCGTCATGTTCCACGCGCGCCTCAAAGAGATGTCAGCAAAATTGACGGGGTCCGATAGGACCGATGCCTGCCGGGGCTGCGGATTGTTCGAAAGAGTTACCGTGGCCCTGGCGCACAGGCAACTGAAGGAACACGGGTGGGTTTTAGTCAGTAAGAGTCTGACACGCCCTTCCGCTCCGCCCAGAGCGGGAGAGGTCATTTGATGATTTCCCACCCAAATAAAAAAAAAAAAACCCCTGCATCCCTATTCACCCCGTTTTTAGGTATCTGGGAAAGCTTTCAGTAAAAAATAAAATAATGGGAAAGGTTTTTCTTTAGCAGCGAGACAGCTTGGGCTGATGGAATAATTAATATGTTTCGTTAACATATTCGACCCGCCCAATAGGCTCGCCCTCTATTACATGGGACTTAAACATAACTGGTAGAATGTGGGTACTTATATGATGGTGATGGTAACATCTATGTACTGCAAAAAACCCATCTTGAGCAAACATGGTGATCGATGCTCGTGCCTTCTCCGTATGAGAAGAGGCCTTTGCCCTGTAGCGGGACAATAATAGGCTGCTATTATTAAAATATAATTCAATACAAAAATAAATTGCTTTGATTTGTTATATTAAAAATAAAAAAATGAACCTATATATTTCAGGTCTTTGACCCATATTAATTAAATGTCGTAAAAATATGAGTAACAGATAAATGTCAGATCAAATCAATTAATGTCAAAAGCACAAAGCAAAATAGAAATTAATTAAATAGGACAATGAATTAAATTAAGTAAATTATGTTATGTCAGAAGCAAAAATTATAATATCCATAAGACTACATAGTTATATAAAATGAAAAATCAAGAAACACAATTAAAACGGATAAACGGATATTAAACTGATATAAAAGTATTTAATTTTCAGAAAACGTAAAAGGGAAAACACTAGATAGTTAGTTTATATATAAAAATAAACATTAAAATAAATGATTCTATGTAAATTAATTCACGTACAACCTTGCTACGATCTAAATATATTTCGTAGCGCTCGTAGCACGTCGCTACGCGCACGTAGCAGAGTACATATCACTGGAGCTATGCTTCCTGCATTCATTCCTTGAGAATCTAGATAGTGTTGCCATATTTATTTATTTAAACTACTTAATATATAACATGTCACCTGTATTACGCGAAGGGGAGGGCAGAGGTGTTTAGTTCTCCTGCATTTCAGCAGTTTTGTTGTAAGTCACAGGTAATAAGACGGGGCTGAAATCCAGACTAGGCTGCTACTGTTCTGAGAATTTTGTAATGTAAATTCAGTGAAATTAATAATTAAGGTGAATCCTCAGTTGTAGCCCGCCAAATTGATATTTTTTTTTTGGTTTTTTGCAAATTGCAACTCTGTTTTAAGTCGTATGTTGATCAAAATGCGGTTTGCGACTGTAGGAATGAATATATTTAGACGGGGTCCGATAGGACCGATGCCTGCCGGGGCTGCGGATTGTTCGAAAGAGTTACCGTGGCCCTGGCGCACAGGCAACTGAAGGAACACGGGTGGGTTTTAGTCAGTAAGAGTCTGACACGCCCTTCCGCTCCGCCCAGAGCGGGAGACGTCATTTGATGATTTCCCACCCAAAAAAAAAAAAAAAAAAGGAATGAATATATTTACCGAATAATAATGATAAACTTCATATCAATCGTCGAAGTTTGGAAATTTCTTCCACCTAAGAATTTTCATATTAATTCTGAAAAATTCTTACGTGGAACAAATCTCCAAAGTTTGACGATTGGTATGAAATTAGACGTAGTGTAACAATTGTCTTAATGTGCTTAAAAAATCATTTCCCTGACTATAGACTTTCTAACCCAATGATTGAACCCATGACACTATGTTCAAGAGACGCTTGTGGCTGGGCCAAAGAGGCCATTTACGGTTTAAACTATTGCTAAATAGGCTTCATGACGGATCTTATAAATGTGACTGAAACATTGTCAAGAATAAGGCAGAAGTCAAATTGCTAAAACTAGGTGATCAATACATGTTTCGTGTAGATAACTCAAACTCAAATTATCAAGGAGGTCGGTCAATCAGAGAGATGAAGCTAGTTGCCTATTCCGAAGTGTAGAACGGGTCAGAAACTCCATGAACACTCGCTTCTAAATCAAAATATTGGTTACATCATTCATGTTGAAATTATGCATATACTATGTGAGAACGATGTAGAAAGACATGCACATAAAGTATAGTAATTAAAATAAGCCGTGCAGATAAGAGATGACCAGTCCCAACTGACGGCGCCCGTTCACGAACATGACGCATGGATCAGCGCCATTCAGCTCAACCATTTTGAAGGGAACTGAATCCGATGTATAATTATGTATTTCAATTATTTAAAACGACAATAACTAATAATTTACAGGGTCAAATTAAATTAGCTAGCGAAACACTGCAGACGTGATGAATATCGATATCTAAACACGATAAACATAAAATAAAAAACATTTGGTGTTTTTTTTAGGGGTCAATAACCGCTCGTACTGTTATTAGTTGAAGTATGAGTTGAGAAAATATCGCCTTTTTACAAGAGCAACGTGACATCTCATAAAAACGTTTTTTTTATTTCATATTGAACTGAATTATTTTTTGCTTATTTTCAGAAAGCACGTTAATTACCGCAACAATTTAACTGTTTTCGACGGTAAAATTATCAATATTTTAGAATTTATCAACGCTTAAATATTTAAAATTGCTCTCCTGTAAAGTTGTCGTTTAAAAAATATCACGTTGTTCTTGTAAAGAGGCGATATGTTTGATCATTTTATGTCTATGAAGTTTACGCAATAAATAAAACTGTTTTTTTAACTGCTATTTCTGGTTTCATTACCTACGGTCGAAGACCCCACAAAAAAAATCTAACTAATTTCTTTTTTGTTTTATCATGTTTAAATAGCGATACCCATCAAGTCTGCGGAGTTCCGCTAGCTAATTTAATTTGACCCAGTAGTATCAACGGAAGTACGCTCATAGCTATACTAAAACCATTAATGAATATTTAACACAGAGACAAACAATAGTTTTGTCGTTGATTAAAAATGTATTAACTTCAAAGAGGAAGCGGTCGATTAATGACCCACAAACCAAGTGTATTGGAACAGGTAAAGCAGTTTGTTTGATTGACTCACACACACTTTAATTAGTTAGATTGATTCTGTGAATATTGTGTTAGGTAAACGTTATTTTAAATGTTAAATGTCAGGTTTAAAATATCAGACGTTTGGATTCAATGTGTTGGATTTTTTAGTACAGGATTCATTGTCCACTAAGCTAACTGTTAAAGCTAGAAATATTATATTACAAGCCTATTATTGTCCTACTGCAGGGCAAAGAAAAGACAGAGAAAGCACGAGTATTGATTATCACGCTTGCTCAAGACGGGTTGGCGATTTCAAACGTATGTTAACTACATTCCTGGTTCCCTCACGATGTTTTTCCATCACCGATGTCACTAAAGTCCAATAATTCAGAAAGTAAGTTTATCGTGCTACGTAATTTTTTTATTTTATAGGCTAAATTGTAGGCTATTTTTTTATACCTGTTAGGACTAATTTGACCAAAGTCTGATATTTTCTATCCGTGGAATAAAATTGACGTCTGACAGTTCTAGTATCGAAAAACTGTCAAAAATTTAAAACTTATAATTTAAACTTATTCTAGTTATATAAGTTTGGTGAAATTCGCACTTAGCCATTAGGCTAACAGGTTGAAACAGACGAAGATTTTATAAATGGTTATTGTTATTAGTGTTTATTCAAAAACATAACAAAAAAAATGAATAAAGCCAGTCCATTTTAAAACACCTTGATGCAAAGCATAGTAGCGAAATTTTTTCACTTTTTACATTAGGATTAATTTAAAAAAAAAGGTCGTAATTAACTGCTCAAGATTGCAGCTCGGACAGGTACAAATGACCTCACCAGTTTTTGTTTGAAAATATTTACTATGGGCTTTAAATGTCCTTCGTAGAATAGACATCGAGAGTAAAAACAGTAAAACAGTAAAATATACAATCATGAAAAATTTAGATAATTTCCATAATGATTATGTGATCTTTTTTAGGAAGGGTTGGCAATTGGAGTGATTTTCTTTTCACAAAGTACTGAAGGAGACAAAAATGTAAAAACAATAAATTTTTGCAATATTAATTATGTTTCGTCATAGATTGTTACCAACACCATCAAGTATGCCCCAAAAGGTTAGACAGAAGGGTACCTATAGAACACTTACATTTCGCCAGTTATATTTAAGCCCCATGTAATAGGGTGCGAGCCTATTGGGCGGGTCGTATATTATGTAGTTGTTTACTATAACGAAAAATATGAATTATAACATCATCTCAAGCTGTCTCGTTGCTAGATGAAAGGTTTCCCTATTTCTTAAATTTTTACTGAAAGAAAGAAAGAAAGAATAAGATTTATTTGGACACAGTTCGTGAAACACAAAATACAAATCTATATATATAATAATGAATCCATATTTCCCTTGGTCATGCTATAACTTGAGAACGACACAAAAAACGCTAAAAAACGTGAAAAATAACTTTAATTTCGGAAGTCGGTGTCTTTGGTTGTGTATTTTCGTTTTTGGGCACCGACTTCCGAAATTAAAGTTATTTTTCACGTATCCACTACTTGGTTAGTAAATAACAGTGACAGGAAATTATTTAAACATCATCAATATAAACTAAGTGGAAAACATACGCTGTATTAAGAATAACTCAAAAACGACCAGTCAAAACTTGATCAAATTTATATGGGACCACCTGAGAAGCACCAGGTTTCAAATAAAAAAAGAATCATCCAAATCGGTTCACCTAGAAAAAAGTTCCGAGCTAACACACATAAAAACATACAATCGAATTGGAAATCTCCTCCTTTTTTTGAAGTAGGTTAAATACTGATATACAGCAGACTCTAACCACATAGTTAGAGTATAACCAAACTATTCTGGGGTCAGCTTGCAGTCTAACCATTAGGCTGTAAGCCGGCCCCAGAATAGTTGGGAAAACGCTAGGCAGATGATGCATTACAGTACCGATATTAGCTACTATTTTCCCTGGAAATATTGATAATAACAATTAACCTAGTTTCTCCGTAGCGTACAACACAATGTACCTGAAATCCTACCACACCTATTGTGGTATTGTTGTGTCAGACAACGTCCGGGAAATTCCGAACGATCGGACAAGATGGCGGATTTCACGTCATGATCTTTTTTGAACATAATAACGCCGATTTAGGGCGTCCTTCAGCAATAAAACTGAATGCGTAAACCACGTACTATATAGTTTTATAGCTCGGAGTCTGGATTTGTGTCCGGTTGATGGCAATAGACTTACTGTTGGTTTATATAAAAAAAACAAAAATAGTATACATAGATGATGTAAGTACATCAAGCCCAAGCCCAAGATGTAAGTAAATCTGTTGTGTACTCAACCTCATAATAGAGTATATTTTGTCTGTGGCCATTCTCTATGACTGATTATTAAATACTTAATGATCCACAAGTTCATGTAAAGAAAACACGCTTGTTTTATTTCTCTAGTTTTAATACTTACCCCTTATTACATGGGGCTTAAACATATCTGGCGAAATGTGTGTGATTCTATAAGTGCACCTCTACCTAACCCTTCGGGGAATACAGGCGTGATCTTATGTTATGTTTAGTATTATCCGAAACCTGCGCTGAGTAACTTAAGATTCTTTTTGACACGCATACTGAAATGAGAGCGAATTGAAAGGAAGCTCAAACGAGTGAGTTCGGAAACTGTGTCAAGCACTTTTTTCACGATTTTGACATCGTTAAAATTATCTTGACTATGTTGACGAGTTTGAAAGCTGCAGCTTCTTCTTATCAACGTGTCGATGGAAATCTATATAGTCAGCCAGAATTTGGCTTCGAGCTTGGCACCTTCAGTAGCGTCCATTAGCTCCTGTAGCGTGCAGACAGTAGAATACGCTGGAGACGATACAACAGCTGCAGCTGTCATGTGTGGGGTCGTCAAACCCGTTACAAATGCATTTTGCGTATTAGTTTGTTCCCTAGAAAAGCGGTGACCCCCACATAGCGTCCGCAATTTACCAGTGAATGACGTCACTAGAATGTTGTATACGAAATTAAGTTGGTGTTTTTTCCTAGAGAGCGTTTTTGACACCGTATAGTCCAACCTCGCTGCCCAAAGATTTATATCGTTAGATTTGCCCTCACCGTACGTAATCAGACGAAAAGGTGTCCACACTGAGAAGAGTGAGCTTACTCATTATTATATAATATTTCTATGACAATCAAGTTAAATCACTGCACTGCGTCATTGTGTATCAGAGGTGTCAAAACGAAACAGAAACGCGACTATCTTTTGACGCGGTAGGGTATCTAACGATTTAAATCTTTGCCGCTGTCATCATTTGCATGACAGCCATCACTGCTGCCGTTATGTGCGGTCACAGATTTTATAGGAAACCGCATAGTATAATAATATACTTCGCCAGGTATAGCATTCCGAGACACAGGTTGACACAAGCCTACGTCATCACCGCTGTGTTACCAGTAGTGTGTAATAATAACTCCCCAACCGCCATTATTACCTGTGCGAGTCCGATAAAACAATGAGGTTTAACTAACAATTACATTGGTATATGTTTGAATTGAATTGTTTCGTTTGATTAGAAAAACGAAACGACAATTTAAATGCTATAAATATATTTTTTAACAGAATGGTGACTGAAAATGTTTCCATAATTCGTGTTTTGTTGCAGAAAAGTGGCAACTGGATAGTGAAGTAAGCATGTGTCACTCCCGGAATGCCAGACCTTGTTTTTTTAGACCATGGGAAACCTTAGCTTTTGTAGAAACCAAATAGATTTAAGATATAGAGAAGCTACCAGAAGGAATTCATAGAAAAACTGTTATCCATGTCTCAGTGACGCCATCTAGCATAATATAGCAAAATTACATAATAACCAAGTTTGATACTCGTATATACCGACACCAACCTTTGATTACCAACCGTCAGATAATTTGACGTATCCATGGAAATCGAAATACTCGGTAACTTATAAAATATTATCGAAAATAAATCGTAGTTAAGCCCAGTTATTTTATCACTACGAGGTTTGCAATACCACAATGTAAAATTCGGCATATTTTCTTCGAAAATATTTTTTCTTTTGCACACAATGCGAGCTGTCATGTGGGGCGTATGACATGAGACATAGTACTTAACAAAGTCAAATCATTTATTTCAAATAGGCACATAAAAGGCACTTGTTAACGTCAAAATTTACAAAAAAATAGAATTGTTTCTAGTTGCCCCTTCCAAAAGGTAGTTTCGTATGGAGAAGAATGGGCAAGAAACTCCACCGTTACTCTTTTAAAATGTTTTACAATATTATGTAGGTTCACAATAATTATATAATTATATGTGAAGACGATGCACCTAGAACAAAATTACTATACCACAATAGGTAAAAAGAATTAAATACAATGCAATGACAGGTAAATTAATTATGTGATAGATACATGGTGCTCTAACTGCGCGAGGTGTGACCTGTTTGTGATACCTAGTAGATTTTGATGTTGTTCCCTTTGTCCCGTCTATTGTAAGTGTATTTAAATGTCTTTGATAGAAACCAATACACATCATATATACATGCTCGAAGATTGCGACATGCGGAAAGAGTACCTCAGTCTTGTTTTCCGTTTCCAAATGAATCAAATCGACCCGGATAGGTATAGGATAACACGCTTAGCACTCCGTCTGAACTCAACCAATCTATGATAAGATCTAGGAATAGATCGTCAGAACAGTCTATCTCACATTGATCCCACCTTTCCACCGGCATATTATTGACACGGCGAACGCCAAATCGGTTTATTTCCGGACGAACAGACAACATCGGACGTGGCTGCCGTACCGACTCCCATTACGACGCCCATTACGGGGCGTAAATATTTAGTGTTTGTGTCGTACAGCACTCTGCTGTTAATCTGGCACAACGGGATTTAGAAAACGTTCAGCGTCGTCCCTGTATTTATATCTCACGAAGCGACGCGCGCTTTACTTGTGTTTACCAAGTGTACAAACACAATGTGAATGTGTGCGTGAAGACGAGTAGTGTCAGCACATAACAAACACACACACACACACTCTCGACTTCGTCATTGTCACACATTCACAGCGTATTTTTAAACTTGGTTACCACAAGTAAAGCGCGCGTCGCTTCTTGAGATAAAAGTACTATGCCAGAGTGACAGTCTCTTTACTGAAGCTCGATGTGTGATATAATAACGCCCGGGTACTTGCTTGTGTGATATAACGCTCGGGTACCTGCTTGTGTGATATAACGCTCGGGTACCTGCTGTACTGCTTTGACAGCAGTATTTGCGGCAGAGGGTCGAAATAAAGTGGATTTGAGCTGAGTGATGTGTTAAAATGTTTATTTTATTTATGAACGCGTATCGCTTCGGTGGAAAATGGAGATAGAAATAAGAGGTCACCCTTTTGTCCCATTTTTATCGATTTTCGGAATTGTCGTTAAAAGCAATTGCGGTATTATGTCAGAAGGTAAGGATCTTCAACAATATGTTGAAAACTTATGTGTTGGTCAATTTACTGTTTATGCGTGTCAGATGTATGAATTTGAATTATGTAAAAGGAGTAGGTTTTAAATGTTGAATGTAATGATGTAATTATGTACTTATGTTATTTTATCATCGACGACCCATAAATGTTCAAACTTAAACAAATATTGCTCATCTCAAAAAGCTTTATATAATAAAAGGGTCTCGATCTTTACTAACATTTGATTGAAATATCAAACGAAGTGGTGCAAGTAGGTAATTATGTGAGTAAACTGTGACAAAAACAAACCATTGTCTGTGAATTTTCACAAACTATTGAGTATGCATAACACAATATGAAACCATTAAACTCCCATCCAGTTAAAACCCAAACTTAACTAACGACATGCCGTAACCTAATTCTTGTCAATACAATTTTATTGCAGACTGCATAACACTCACAAATCCGGTACCTACATCCCCCTATTATGTACGTCATGACGTCAGCCATGATGTAATATGGCGTCTCTTTGGCGGCAAGTTGACACTAGAGGAATACTAGGTCGCGGACGCTTGCCAAAAAAAAACAGTAACCACATTACTTGTCTATGATAACAGGGTTAATAGTAATACGAGCGAAATACTGGGATACAGTATGTAAAAACGGTTAATGTTCGTCGTAAATATGGGTTGTTGAATTAGGGTAAATGTTTATGGGATATATATATCATTATTATTTTTCTTCTCATGCTTTTCCAACTAATTAAGGGAAGCGATAACATAAAATGCCCTCAGTTGCGTTAGGGGTGAATGCACGACCTGTCATGTCATTTCTTAGACCTCTATATAAAATGGTAGGAAAGTGGAGCAACCATAACAACCTCATTTGGTGGACAAAATGGTGATCACAAGACATTACTCCTAAGAGACATGTTAGCAGGACAGTAGCGAAGTATTCGTAAGGAAAGTTAATGAAAAAAAAAAATACACCACAGAAAAATTCCAAGTTTTGAAAGGGAAGTCAACAAGAATTGTGTTACATATAGGACCTACTCCACTGTTGCATTTCCTTCTGTCATAGCTTTGGTCCTTTGTTCGCCATATTTCTCATAATTAAATGATTTAAACACTAGCGACTCGACCGCCTCTGCTTCTCACGGATTTCTACTTGACAAAACATCGAGTATTATTTATTATATTATGTAAGTTTAATATTAATGTGTTATACACATACTTAAACCTTCCGGAATAAATTCTCTAAATGATGATGAAAACTGATGGGTTATTAGTAGCAAAATAAGAATATTATTTAAGATGAGGACAGATTTAATAACTTTCTCCAGAGCAGACACAGACATGAGTTTTTAATACTTATGAAAGACAAGTGACAAGTATGACAGGTGTGTCTTTGACAGCTGACACAAACAGTAAAGCGACATTGACGTTTAGTTTACAAGCTTCAGCAAAAACTGCATCAAAATTCGTTGCGCTGGCTGTTTAGAAGAACAACGAGATCCTGTGACGAGATCACACAAGATGACAAGACAGACACAGAAAGCGACTTTAATTTATAATATTATTTAGGTTTCCTAGAAATGGAATATTAAAACTAGTTATTTAAAATAATCATGTAGTTTGTATTATGATATTACATTAAACATCATACATTGTCTTTTATCGCAATAAAATGGATGCCAGCATACTGTCCTGTCCTGATTAATGTTGGAGCTCTGACGTGTGACCTTTATTACACGTTCATAAATCTTGATCCACTATAAATTGTTTCGTGGCCAAAGTTATGGCTGTAATTGTTATAAACTTACATTTTGACCATTAAATGACTGCCTACTCAATATATTTATTGCTTCCACATGTGAACATAGGTGTTAGGTTACAAAACTATGATCATTTTGGACCCTGTCGGGCACAGCAGAAGTAGAAAAGAGGAAGAGGGCTTCGATTTGACTAATTACTTGTTACTATAATTATATAAATATAATATATAAAAAAATAAAATGAAATGTTGTGATTATTTTATATAACATGTAATTTAAAATTTGTCATTTAAATATTCATTGATATTAAAATAGCATTTTGATGTTAGAAATCGTTTTAATTTATTTATGAATGTATTCAATTTTTGTTCTTCTTTAATTTTTTCTGGAAATTTGTTATATATTTACATGGACATGACTAGTGTACTTGTTCAGTGCATTTTTATGTTAGAGCCTGGTAAGTTTAACCTATTTTTATGGCGCAATGTATATCGTGACAGTATATTTTCTCTTGTCGTGTAAAAGTGTCGGTAATTTCGAACGAATTTGCATATTTCTAGAATGTATAGGCAGGCGAGGGTAAGTGGGGTGCTAGGACAGGAAACCTCCCCGTGTGACCGTGGGCTGGAGTTTCCCTTGGATGCGTCTGGGGGAAAGGCCAGTCTCCGGGACGGTGCACCCTGGGGTGCGGGCAATAACTCTCCATTAGGTACTCTGTGCCTAAGGGGTCTTGTTGCCCGTACGCTAATATCCTGTCGGAGGAACGCTCCAACGTGTGTATCTCTGTTAAGCAGAGACGCACAGCGGCGGAGTAAGAGCGGGCTCGGTGTGCACCGGGCAGGCAGGAAGGAGTCTGCTCCTTCTGCCACCGTTAGTCTCGTAGCCCCGAAGATCGTCAACGTCATGTCTCTGACTTTTGACGGGGGTCGAGGGTCTTGGCTTAACCGCCCGGGCCGCGAGGAAGATAACCTCTATAAAAAATTCCTCTAATATCAAGTTTTGGTGCGCGGCGAGGGTATGAATGGCTGAGGAGTAGTGTCATCTACAACTTTCCAGTTGTAGGTGGCGCATCAGTCGCTAGCGCACCCCCAGCCAGAGTACCAGTGGACCCTCTGGTTGGGTAACAAATTAACACTTGCCTAGGGACAGGGGGTGAACCTGGGAATGACTTTTTATATCCCCCATACTCGTGGGAACTAATATGGAACCAATTTTAAAAAAACACCAACAAAAAAGTAGCGAAGAGGAGGGGAGTGATGCGGGGTCGGAGTCCGACGCCGCATGTGGCGCGAAGGGCTCTTTCAAGAGCCCGGAGCGCGTGGTCATGGGAGATGCTGGGAAGAACCGAAGGCTCTTCCAGAAGCGCCCCAAACCAGGGGATGGCCAGGGGTCGTCCTCTGATGGCGGGAAGGGCGTAACCCGCAGAAAAATTACTCGGCGAGGTGGAGTACACGAGCGGAGTACGGGCAAAGGGCGCTCCACCGAGGAGGATAGCGAGCCGAGCCGAGTCAGCCCAGCTGAGCCGGCCCAGCCAGTCGAGAGGCTCGCCACGGAGGGGCACGACCCTGGAGGGGCCAGTCGCAGGGCGGAACTGTCCGAGTCGTCAGGCGGTGAGACGGATACCGCTGGCGGCTCCAAGTCAGAGCGACTGGCCAGGCTGGAGGCGGCCGTGGTAGCTGCGCTAAAGGGTGTGGCCTTGAAGAGGACTCAGTCCTCTAAAGACAAGGCCATACCCGCTGCCGCGGCTTCCATCATGGAGGCAGTCAAGGCCATTAAATTCGGGCCTCAATCGGACGATATGGCCGAGATGCGGGCGGAGGTTACCCGCTTGACAGCCGATATGGAGCTTCTCCGAAAGGAGAACGAGGAGCTCCGAGCGGACCTGGCCGGCCTCCGAGTAGCCGGATCCCGGGAAGTGCCACAGGAGAAGCCGCAGCACGGGAAAGGCCGGGCGGTGCCGGTGCCCGCTGAGGACCGGGTACTGAACCTGGTGCGGCAGGAGCTGGCTGCTTTCCAGAGTCGGTTTTCCACTCTGGAGGCCATTGTCCTGCGCCCCCCGCTAGCGGTGAGCCGGCAAGTCTCATTTGCCGCCGCTGCGGCCAAGCCAGGATCAGCGGGGCGACTGAAAGGCGGGCCCGTACCGGCACCCGCGGGGCCGCCCCCGGCGAAGTCGGGGCCACCCCCGGCGAAGTCGCGGCCGCCCCCGGCGAAGTCGGCGCCTCCCAAACCCAAGAAGGGCGGTGGGCCTACGCAGGCGTCAAGGGCCCCAGCCCTGGCGGCGAAACGACCGCCCCTCCCGCCTCCTAATGCTCCTCTGGCCGACGCCGAATGGCAAATAGTCGGAGAGAAGAGGAAGGCGGGTAAGGCTTCAAGGGCGGCCAAAAAGAAGGAGAGGCGGCAGCGGCGCAAGGAAAGAAGCGTCGCGGCTAGGCTCCGCGCCCCGAAGTCCGCAGCTGTAGTGGTTACACTACAGCCGGATGCGGAGAAGAAGGGCGTGTCCTACCGCGACTTGCTCACTAAGGCGAGGGCGGCGGTGAACCTCGAAGAGCTTGGCGTCACCAATGGCATCCGGGTAAGGGTTACTGCGACGGGTGCCCGGATGCTGGAGGTCCCCGGTGCGGCCAGTGGCCCGACCGCTGACGCTCTGGCCGAAAAGCTTAGGGCGTCCCTTAATGCGGATGAGGCCCGAGTGTCCAGGCCCACCAAG
Organism: Dryobotodes eremita; assembly: GCA_917490735.1. Taxonomy (NCBI): domain Eukaryota; kingdom Metazoa; phylum Arthropoda; class Insecta; order Lepidoptera; family Noctuidae; genus Dryobotodes; species Dryobotodes eremita. The sequence goes on along the minus strand of OU823264.1, from coordinate 18,066,436 downwards.
TGTATTGACATGCGCATCTTGGGCCTGGACGACTGCGTGACGGAGGCTGAGGTGGTGGCCGCCGTCGTTAGGACTGGGGGGTGCTCTGCCGAGCAGGTTAGGGCGGGCACCATCCGTTCTGACCACGCGGGGATGCAAACCGTTACGGTGAGCTGCCCCGTGTCGGCGGCCAAAAAAATTGCAGGGGAGGGCCGAAGGCTCCTGGTGGGCTGGGTTTCTGCGCAGGTTAAACTGCTGGAACCCAGACCTCTGAGGTGCTTCCGCTGCCAGGTGGGCAACCACGTGGGAGTGCAATGCACCTCGGAGGTGGACCGCAGCAATCATTGCTTCCGCTGCGGTCAGCCCGGTCACAAGGCCGGCTCGTGCACTGCCACGCCGCACTGCTTTCTATGTGCGGCAGCTGGCAAGCCCGCCGATCACCGGGCTGGGAGTAAGGCCTGCGCTCCACCCGCCAAAGCCAGGGGCAGGGGCAAGCCCTCCGCCACCGCCGTCACCGCCGCAACCGCCGCCATTGCCGCCGCCGCTGCCGCCCCCGCCATAGTAGTCGCCGCAAACACCGCGGCAGGGCCCTCACAGGGGGCTCGGGAGGGGGCTGACATGGAGTGCCAATAATGGCCCCATTACGCCTCCTCCAGGCGAATATCAACCACTGCGCCGCCGCTCAGGATCTCTTACTCCAGAGCATGGCGCAGTGGTCGATCAACATCGCCGTGGTCGCTGAGCCGTACTTTGTCCCGCCCAGGGATGACTGGGTGGAGGACCTGAGCGGCTCAGTGACCCTCATTTCGTCGGCCGCCGCCGGTACCCCGTCGCTTGAGGCAGTCAAGAGGGAACGGGGTTGCGTGGCAGCACGGTTCGGGGAGATTGTTGTGGTAGGGGTATACTTCTCCCCGAACCGAACTCTCGCCGAGTTCCACAACTCCCTTGCGGAGTTGAGAGTCGTCGTCGTCGGGTACCATACCCTGCCCGTGCTCGTACTCGGGGACTTCAATGCCAAGAACACGGCTTGGGGTTCCCGGTACACGGACACACGGGGCGGGATGGTGGAGGACTGGGCTCTGGAGACAGGCCTGGTCGTCCTAAACCGGGGTTCTGTCCCCACGTGTGTGCGGATGCGGGGTGAGTCAGTGGTGGACATCTCGTTCGCCAGCCCCGCTCTGTCACCGCGTGTCCTTGACTGGCGTGTCATGGAGGGGGTGGAGACGTACTCCGACCACCGGTACATCCGGTTTGACGTCTCCGCCCAGACCTCGAGCGCGCTGGTCCGACAGGCCCCGAGTGGTCCGCGGTGGGCGCTGAAGAAGCTGGACCGGGAGCTTCTCCTGGAAGCCTCGATCGTGCAGGCCTGGGTGTCATCACCGGACAGGCCTGCTGACATCAACGACGAGGCTGAGTGGTTCCGGGAGGCCATGTCAGAAGTGTGTGACGTGGCAATGCCCCGGGTCCAGCCCGGACGCGCCTGGCGCCAGGTGTACTGGTGGTCGCCGGAACTAACGTCTCTGCGCGAGGCGTGCGTTGCCGCGCGGCGCCTGTACACCAGGCACCGCAGGCTCCGTATCCGCCCTCCGGATACGGAAGTCATTCAGGCGGAGCTGTACGAGGGTTACAGAGTGGCGAAGATCGCCCTCCGAGCGGAGATCCTGCGGGCCAGGGGACTGGCCCGTGAGGAGTCGCTGGGGACTCTGAACAGGGACCCGTGGGGACGCCCATATAAGGTGGTGCGGGAGAAACTCCGCCCATGGGCTCCCCCGCTGACGCAGAGTCTCCGGCCCCAGCTCGTGGAAGGCGTGGTGAGCGCTCTGTTCCCCTCGCGGGGTGAGCATACTCCCCCGCCCATGGCTCCGCCTCCTGCGGTGCCAACTGCGGACCACAGACCCGACGATGACGACGTTGCTCCTGAGGTGACCGAGGTAGAGTTGAGAGTGGCGGTACGTAGGCTGAGTGCCAAGAATACCGCCCCAGGACCCGACGGCTTACCTGGAAAAGCCTGGGTCCTGGCCTTAGAGGCTCTCGGGCCTCGACTAAGAGGGCTCCTAAGCGCATGCTTGGAGGAGGGCCAGTTCCCACTTAATTGGAAGACGGGGAAACTGGTCCTCATTAAGAAGCCGGGGCGCCTAGCGGACTCTCCGTCCGCTTACCGGCCCATTGTGCTGCTCGACGAGGTGGGCAAGCTCTTTGAAAGAGTCATTGCAGACCGCCTCGTCGGGCAGCTGGTGCAGGTGGGGCCGGATTTGGCGGACAGCCAGTTTGGTTTCCGCAGGGGGCGCTCCACGGTGGATGCCATCATGCGCGTGCGAGCCCTTACGACGGGGGATGCTGTGGCCCGGGGTGGGGTCGTCTTGGCGGTGTCTTTAGACATCGCCAATGCCTTCAATACCCTGCCCTGGAGTTGCATCAGGGAGGCACTCCGGTATCACCGGATGCCGACCTACCTCTGTCGTGTGGTCGAGGCCTATTTGACGGATAGGGCGGTTATTTACCCCGGTCACCAGGGAGAATGGAACCGGCGAGAGATGTCGTGCGGTGTCCCACAGGGATCGGTCCTGGGGCCGCATCTGTGGGACATCGGTTACGACTGGGTGCTGCGCGCCGACCTCCCTAGCGACGTCAGCGTAGTGTGCTACGCTGACGACACGCTGGTCCTGGCGCAGGGGAGGTCGCACCAGGCGGCGGCCGAACTAATGACACGCGGGGTTGCGACAGTCGTTGAGAGGATCCGGCAGTTGGGACTCGAGGTGGCCTTGCACAAGTCCGAGGCCATGTGTTTTCATGGTCCTCGGAACGCGCCACTGTCGGGTTCCCAAATAACGGTAGGAGGGGTTCACATCGGCGTCGAGTCGACGATGAAGTACCTGGGACTCGTCCTCGACAGCCGGTGGAACTTCGTCGAGCACTTCCGACGTTTGGCTCCCAGACTGCAGCGGGCCGGGGCTGCTTTGAAGCGGCTCTTGCCCAATCTGGGGGGGCCAAACGCCTCCTGCCGGAGGCTCTACGCGGGGGTCGTGCGGTCCATGGCCCTTTACGGGACACCGGTGTGGGCACGTTCGCTAAGGCTCCGGCCAGCCCGCCGGTTGAAAGCGTCCCAAAGGGTCATGGCCATCCGGATGGTACGGGGATACCGCACGGTCTCCTGCGAGGCGGCGAGCCTCCTTGCCGGATTGCCGCCGTGGGATCTGGAGGCAAAGGTCCTCGCGCACGTTTGGGAGTGGCGCGAGGAGGCGAAACGCCGGGGCGTAGCTCCGCTGCCGCGAGAAATCACGGCACAGCGGACAGAGCTCCGGCGGGATCTCATGGCGGCATGGAGAGTGCGACTGTCGCAACCCAGCGCAGGGCACGCCACAATTGCGGCGGTAAGACCCCTCTTTGAGGAGTGGCTTGAGAGGCGCCACGGCGTCCTCACCTTCCGCCTGACGCAGGTCCTCACCGGACATGGCTGTTTCGGGAGGTTCCTGTTTCGAATAAGGCGGGAGGAAACGCCCGGGTGTTACCATTGTGTGGATCGACCGGAGGACACGGTGGAGCATACGGTGGAGGTCTGTCCGGCTTGGGCGGAGCACCGCCGTGTCCTCGTGGCGGCGATCGGCGGCGGCGACTTCTCGCGTCCGGCCCTGGTTCAGGCCATGGTACTAAGCGAGAGGGAATGGGAAGCCGTCACCTCCTTCTGCGAAGCAGTAATGCTCGCGAAGGAGGAGGCGGAGCGCGAGAGGGAGAGGCAATCACTGCGCCCTCGCGCCCCTAGCCGCCGTAGGAGGAGGAGACACCCTGGGCGTCGGGAGTCGATTGCCGACTCCCGGCCACCGTAGGCGCGGGCTTGCGGACGGCGGGCAATGGGCAGCTCGCCGTCCGGTAAGGACCAGGCCCGGGTCGACGGCGCGTCGTGTTCCACGCGCGCCTCAAAGAGATGTCAGCAAAATTGACGGGGTCCCATAGGACCGATGCCTGCTGGGGCTGCGGATTGTTCGAAAGAGTTACCGTGGCCCTGGCGCACAGGCAACTGAAGGAACACGGGTGGGTTTTAGTCAGTAAGAGTCTGACACGCCCTTCCGCTCCGCCCAGAGCGGGAGACGTCATTTGATGATTTCCCACCCAAGAAAAAAAAAAAAAAAAAAAAAGGCGAGGGTAAGTATTTTATGTTCTTGGAAATGAGGTTTGCAGCTGTCAGTGTCTTTATTTACTAGGATTCATAAAAGCCTTTTTTGCAATGTGAAAATTGTCGGTTAAACTTTTATAGCTTGAATGCGAGGCTTTTGGCTATTTTGTATGTGTCTATTAAATTAATGTCGTTCATTTGTAAGGTGCGTTTTGTTTGTGCAGAATAAACTATTCTTTCTTTCTTTTTTCGGTGCATCAGTGCTGTTTCCCCATAATATCAGCCTATCTGACTGGTTGCCAGACTGTCGGGGTTCTGACTACCCGTAACGACTAGTGACTAGTACTTACTAGTGTTCGTTGAATATAAGGTTGATAAGACTAAAATACTAATAACTAATACCACTTTATAAATATTATGTTTTTTTTTTGTTATTTTTAATTTTCGTATGCTGCACTGGTTGACGTCATCACGTCAACGCCGGTTGTCGCTGTAAACCAGCGCTGGGGCTCTGTCTCGCATAGGGCCGTAGCATTATGCTGAGCGATCGCCGATTTGCGTGTATGTGACGCATATTTTCCCCCAACTCGTTCTTTTTTTTGTATTTGTGTGTTTTTCTCTGCGTCATGTTTACCACAAATAAACGTATCTTCTTTCTTTTCTTTTTTTTTCTAATAACATAACTTTTTAAGACTTAATCACCCAAAGGCTATAAAGCCTTTGGGTGATTAAGTCTTGGGCTTGCGGTTTTTGGATTAAATCGGACAAGATTTTAAAACTGTTGTCTAGCTGCACTCCTGCATTCATGATAAGTCAGGTTTTTGGAGATTTGAATTTCGATGCATAACCTTCATCTTTTATTTAAGGTCTGTTAAAAAACCGTCAATTCTGATTACGTAAAGAGATTTGATAGCACTCGTCGGCAAACTTAATCTCCGTCTATCAAAACGGTTTGGCAAGCACTTCATTATACGTGTCTAGACAGAGTCTATATAATTCCTTACAATAATAATAGATTTGGCTTCTATTACATTCCCTCAAGGCCTTTTACTTTGGTTTATTCGATTTATTTTAGGTATTGTCCCTCGGTATTAAGCTGGAAAGGACTTTTATAATAATCTGATATTTGGCTGAAATTACGAGGTAGAGTATTTTGAAACCATCAAATAACTAAATCCAAACATGGAAATTAAAATCGATTGTCCAATCTAAATGATACTGATGAGCCAACTATGGGTGTTGCCAATCAGCGAACTACCAATAGTGACTAATTGGATATTATGATTATATCTGATTGAATTTTTGTTAGTAGATTGGAAACCGTCATTAATTAGATACAGCTACGAATAAGAGGACCAAGGATTGGTCACCACACTTTTTCCTGTAAACAGCTGTTACTACTTACTTCTTTAACAGTTTCCTTTATAAAAAACATCGTAGTTTACCAATATTTCCAAGAAAATTCCATTACAATCTCGACTTTTGTTACAGTATTTTTATCTCACGAAGCGACGCGCGCTTTACTTGTGGTAAACGAGTGTAACACGCTATGAATATGTGCGTAAGCGCAGGACCTCTCGGTTCCGTCCGAGACACTGGTGAAGTCGGAAGTGTGTGTGTATGTATGTGCATTATCTACTACGCTACCCGTATTCACGCTGCACACATTCACAGCATGTTTGTACATTTGGTTACCACAAGTAAAACGCGCGTCGCTTCGTGAGATAAAAATACTGTACTACGTTAAAAGGCAAGGTAACAACGAGTATAAAATTTTGCTTTTATCGTGATCAAAGTACTACTACCACAAACCAACCGGCAGAGATCAAAGCCTCACTTAATGAACTACGCTATAACTTGAGAAGACGTCTTCAGGGAAACGGTAGGAGAATTAATAATTCTCTTCAACAAACTAATTAGTGCTGACTGAAGCCGGAAACCAAAGTTTACTAGAATCCGTAACTAGGTTTACAGAACGTTCAGCTGATGTATTTCAGTTAGGTTTAATGAAAGAGTGCAACTCTCTACCTGCGTCTGTGTTTCCGAACGCATACAACCCAAATCTCATCAAAGTGAGAGTGAACAGGCTTCTTCTGGGTAAGCTCACTCCATGGTCGACTTAGTCTCTGTCATCTCTGACCAAGACTAGAGTCAAGAGCAAACCCATCTCAAATAAAAAAAATCATTTGAGGCTTGTGGCTAAATAATAACAGCCTCATGGGCCGGTCGTCAAGGTTAAGCAAAGCTGGTCGGTCTGTGGATGGGTGGCCATCCATTACATACCAAGACCCCTCTGTGCCTCGGAGAGCATGTTAAGCAGTTGGTCCCGGCTGTCATTTGTAGACCTTTGACGGTCGTTACAGGTAGTCAGAAGCCCGAAAGTCTGACACAAGTCTTACCAAGGGGTATCGTATTACCCAGTAACGGGGTTTTGGAAGTCAGATAGCATAGTTAGTTTTAATCAATAAATGCTGCAATAGATGTGATAGTTAGGGGCGCAGAATGACAAGCGAGAGGTCGTGAGTCTGATCCCCATTCGTTGCTTTTTTATGTGAATTTTAGCAGAATGACATAGTAACAAGTTTCTTTGCAACTTTACAATACTTTTTTTATGAAACTTAGCTTGTACAGTAGACCGCATGTAGGTGGTAACACTTTGAATTAAAGCTGGCCTAGCTAGTAGGAATGGAGTTTTAACAAAAAAACGATGCTAGCGTAGATATACTGGTATTGTTATCATTGACATGCGGGCGACTGTACAAGCTAAGTTAAAGAGGGGCTCACAGAAAAATTGGAAACACACTACGCTGTGCTAGTGATCTTTCATAAATATCGGTTGAGATTTGACGGAGGATAGCCTGTATAAAAATACAAGCGCCGAATTGAAAGACTATTTTTAAAGTCGGTTAAAAATAGAAACGAAGCTGCCTTTCTTTATTTTTATCAAAAAATCAGCGCAGCTCACTCAGTTCTATTTTTGATAAAATGCCCCAAAATTAAGAAAAAGTTTAAGTGCTCCTTCAAACAGGCGCGACACGCGACGCGAATCGCACGTGACACAAAGGCATCGCTCGTCGCACGACAGACGGTGCCGTTGTATTGCGTCACGTGTCGCGCCTGTGCGTAGGAGCCTTAAATCAATGCTGTCCAAAATATATTGCTGAGATAAATGCTGAGACGTAAAATAACCTCAATTCGACATCTCATCTTCAGGTCAGGTTTCCTGCTTAAAAAAGGGCACTTTGTTTGAAGATGAACGTTTTGAACAATACACCAAGGCAACGCAACATCCTTTTTCTCGTAAACGAAAGGAAACGTACATAATACTATAACAATTAGACTAGTTAAGCTAAAAAGGTTGCTTGTAAAAAGGTTGGTAGCGGAGTTAAAAGCATGGGGTGCGCCGGACGTAGGCATACTTAGATAAAGTGTACTTACTCTTTTAATGCACTTTCTGTGTAGAAATAACATAATGATTTAATCTATACTACACACACACACACACACCCACACACACCACACAGAGCTGCTAATTACGTTATAAGCCATTGTTTCTCTTTTTTCTTAAAAATCAGTTCTTAATTTGATTTTTTTAATAGTTTCAATCATGGTATAATGATATATACTTCGCCAGGTATAGCATTCCGAGACACAGTGGTCACGTGGAAGACAAGACTACGTCATCACCGCTGTTACCAGTAGTGTGTAATAATAACTCCCCAACCGCCTTTATTACATGTGAGAATCCGATAAAACAATGAGGTTTTAACTAACAATTACGTTGGTATGTTTAAATTGAATTGTTTCGTTTGATTAGAAAAACGAAACGACAATTTAAATGCTTTGTATATATTTTTTAACAGAATTGTGACTGAAAATGTTTCTATAATTCGTGTTTTGTTGCAGAAAAGTGGCAACTGGATAGTGACGTAAACATGTGTCACTCCCGGAATGACAGACCTTGTTTTTTTAGACCATGGTTTCAATATTGTTAACTATCAATATAGGGAAGGAGCGAGACAACCCCAACACAAGCATTATTAATTACTTACTGGGGCTGTTTCATTCCCTTTTGTAAATGTAACCGTTTGAGACACAATAAACAATTTTATTATTTATTTATTTATACTTAAGACAATAATACTAGCTGCGCCCCGCGGTTTCACCCGCAGCGGTATGAAATATACTTTACGACCTTATTCTCAGACCTACCAAATATACACAAAAAAAATCATAACGATCGGTCAAGCCGTTTCGGAGGAGTTCGATAACAAACACGTGACACGAGATTTTTATATAGAAGTTACAAGAATTTGGAGACAAGATAAAGTTTATTTTGTTCCTGTCGTTCTCTCTACGACAAGTGTTATTCCCAACCAACTCCTCCATAGCCTGAAATGAATAGATCTAGAAGAATTCCTTTACATTAGTTTGCAGAACGCAGCCATCCTATGCACATATAGAATCATTAGGAAATCCATGCAGTTAGACGAAAGTACACTCTCACTAAAATTCACCACACGCTGCATTTACTTGGCTTTGGCCCGTAAATGTAGCTAAAATCAGCCTAAAAGATGAGAAAAAAGAACACCCCCGATAATAATTTAATTATAATAATGTTATAAAGAAGTAAAATTTGTTTGTTTGTAAGTTTGTATGTAGGGGTCTGGAACTACCGGTGGGATTTGTAAAATTATTTTGCATTTGATAGCCCAATTCCTGAGGAAGGCTATAGGCTATTTAACATCACGCTATGACCCTTAGGAGCCGAGCAAAAAGAAAAAAAGTCAGAAAGAACGCTAAGCGAAAACGAAGTGATATCGCGGGCAGGTGATGCGATGCGATGGGGTGGGTCGGGGGACAAGAAGGAAAGGGGAAAGAAATAAGCTTGTATTGAATATAATATGTAGATTTATGAACGTGAGCGGGAAACAATGGTTCAGCTGATATTTTTGATCCACGTTCACACGGTTCCGATAAAATTACATAGAAATGAACGTTCATTTGCTCATATTCGATCATTGGGGGCGTGAGTGAAAGATTCGCGGGACGTTCACACGGCTCCGATAAAATTAGATAGAAATGAACGTTCATTTGCTCATATTCGATCATTGGGAGCGCGAGTGAAGGATTCGCGGGACGTTCACACGGCACCGATAAAATTACGTACAAATTAACGTTCATTTGCTCATTTTCGGTCATTGGGACTGAAAGATGCCGAGTGCCGAAATTCAACATCTTTGTATCGGCTTACTAAGAATTAATTTTTCATATTTGATTAATTTTGTGTTCAGACATTTCTTTAAGTGAAAGATGCCGAATGTAGGACAGAAATGAACAAAGAGTGAAGCGTCTGTTATCAGCAGAGATCGGATATCCAGATGCATATTTACTTAAAGTTAATTTTTAGCTACGAAAGTATAGAAGCGGCTTCCTAAAAATATATTTTGTAAAAAGAAACCCGTTATGCCAGGAACACCGGGAATGCATAACTAGTCGGGTGTATAGAGAGGAAGATACTACAAAAAACAAAACACGTGTGGCACTCGGGGACTGCCGCGGTAAAGCTATTGCATAGCATTTTTTATCAACTTATACCATCTGCTTACGTATTCGTCCGATTTCGGAGCAGCTCGTCTCAATCCGTGCGAGCTTCGTACAGTCGTACCATATACATACACGTTAAGCGAACGCTCGGCCGAGCTACATGGTAGGCGGAGTGGGGGGTGTTAGGTTTTATTTTCGTTACGGAATTTCTTGATTCGGTCGCCGCGCTCAAAGCCCGCGATAAAAGCTATGCAATAGCTTAAAAAACCCGGTATTCTTGGATTGTATAAGTAAGTATTCAGATACATGTTTATTAAAAATTCATATTTAACCCCCGATGTAAATGTATATGTAGGGCGTACACGTAGGTAGGGGTGTTAGTTAAAATTAAGATTTTTTCGATACAAAAGCGCATTCCATATTAGCCAACATCTGAACTTTAGGTGAATATGCATCCGAATAGCCGATCTCTAGTTATCAGCTTTACTAAGAGGTCACTGCCACCTATGAGCATCTGTAATACTAGAGGCAAGGTTGAAATGTCTCATGTAACCATATTCACACCATCGCCCATACTGTCTATCTATCTGTATGGCTCCTATCATATTTAATAAATTATCTAAAAGTTGGAGAGAGCTGCCCTTGTCACTTTTCAAAAATAAGCTGAGAATGTTTTAATTAGTAAAATGTATTACAATGTTATAGATTTTTTAAATGAAAAGGACTTTTCTATTCCGACTTCTAATATACGTAGTTAAGAATAAGAATTGAATAATGTGAATCTTAAATCAATTGGCTTTTGCATGATTCTATTTGACTGCATAATAATGAATATTCTGGACATAATTTAATCTATTTTGACTATAATATACTTATACTATAATATCTTGACATAAATTATTATTTATTTGTTTTGTATTCTATAATGAAATTTAGAATGACTATATGTAAAATACAATTAAATGAAATTAATACCTAAAAAAATTGTACGTCGTTATTGGCAGAACATGGACGTACACAACATCTATTAATTCAATACCTTGCATGTCTGATTAAGGGGACTACAGGACCTAAATGCACATTTTATAATGCCTAAAAGTATATGATCACTGCAGTGAACTAAATCAGAAAAATATATGATCTTCTTCAGGATATATACTAGTTAGATAGTGTGTTGAAAACTTAATGCAACTAATTTGATACGATAGAAAAAAATCACGAAGATGCCTCTAAAAATTTCTTTTAACGATTAAAAACCATACTAATATACATGCAATCATTCTGATTTTTTGTCAGATTATTCTACAAGCAACATATTAACGTAATAATGTTTTAATTTTTTAGTCCAATCAATAGTTTTTTTGTAAATAGATAATTGCTTTATATTTTGCAATAAACTACCAGCGTTGTGTCATCGCGTTTCTCTTTCTTTTCTATGCAGTCCGACAGTGACCGCGCTTTAGCTGTTGTAAGCCTCTTAAGTCAGTTTATGTAAACGCATGTTTGACAAATAAATTATCTTTATCTTTTTATCTACTATGTTTTACTATTTAAGCCTGGGACATGGTAATTGTATAGGTATTATGGCACGAGCAAACCCATCGAGACAGCGCTGCCCAACCCATCGAGAAATACAGGCGTGCGACTTTTGTGCCGAATTAACAATTTTGCACGCCTCATAAGCGAAGCGCGTGAGATAGTGCTCTAATCTTGCCTTTTTCTTTCTTTCTTTCTTTCATTTTCTTCTTTATGTCATGTTCAGTACACATGACATAAATTCACATTTTACGCCTGAATCAGTCATTTTTATTTAGAAGGAAAACAGGCCTAAGATTGATCATCCATTTAGGATAATGGATGAAAAAACATGTGCTTTTAAGGAGTAATGAGCCGTTGGTTACGTGAGGTCTTTGTCAAGTTGGCACGTGTCAAATTAAGTTCCGAGCACATGCCATTACTGTAATGTGAAAAAAATTGAGGATTGTGTCATCTTTGTGTCATGTTTACCAAATATTTTAGGCTAAAAAAAATTTTGTGCATAATAATTTTGTACTAAATTACTTTTATATTAGGAAGATTTTCGTACCATTAATGTTTGGAAATACTTAATCACCTGGAAGTCTAAAAATAGACCCAGGTTGGCCGAAGCAAGGAAAACCTGCTCAAGTGGAAATTCACAGATGTCTCCGCCCTGAAGTAAAAATCTAGTGCGGTCTGAAGTGTAAATATCGTGTCCAGCGTGTCCTGTTGTCTGCACGTTACCAGGAGCCTACTTTCTGAGTCCGTCAACGAAGATAAGGGCCCATCCAAAAATACTCCGACCCGTATAAGAGAACACTACTCCAGATTAAATAGCTTTTTCGGAAAGAAAGAAAACGTATTTATTGAGACTCGCACAGGATTATCAGAAACTAAACTAAACACACTCATAAAAATAATAAAATAAAAATAAAAGTAATATGAAAATAACAACAGTAAGTCCTGTACGAGGCCAAAAGGCCCTATCTCAGTATGATGCTGCGACATTAAAAAAAAATAAGTGTCGCAGCGGACGGGCAAATACACATCGGGAGTAAGGACCATTAACTGTCAAATCGTTTTGTTATAAAATGTTTAGTTCGGGCCCTGGACATATGTCCAAAAGTGATACGGAGTTGTAAATATCCGTAATTTCGGCTGAAACTACGGATATTGTGCTTGGAGAGTTGGCCGCCAGGAACTGATAGACGGTACTGAAGGTGCCAAGCTCATAGCCAAATCCTGGGCCGACTATCTAGATTGCCATTGACACAGAATTAACGTTTTAATTATAAGCCAACAAATCAGTCCAATTTAATTTAACCCACCAACTAATTGTTGCTTGACCCTACCCAATTTTGTTGCACTAACGCTACACCTAGCTACCTCGTCTATGTATAGTTGTTTGTGCAACTAAGTACGTTATCACCGCTGTGAACACGTACATCCGTTTATTGAGTTTAAAGACCGCAGCGCACTCCTGGGAGAGTTTGCCCACGCCTACTTAATGCTACGTTCACACGACATTAAAGATCACTTTTGCAGTATTCTGCTGTTAATGATTCTGAGTTTGCTTAGTTGTTTCTTTTCAGAGTCGTCAGATAACTAGGAAAAATTGTCCTCATCTAGTTTCAAAACGTAATTGATTTTTGTCGTGTAAAAGTGTTTGTTATGACCTATTTACTGTATTTTTACCATTTATCATTTGATACGGTTATAATCGAATACTATAATTCAGCACATGATTCTAGATCCCCTAGTGTAAAAATGTTAATTCAATTGTCAAAAAAAATAAATCGGCTACTCCATACAAAAGTGTAATACCTATGGGGTGAAAATGTATGGAACAGCAAAAGTTTTTTTAAGGACCCGACGAAAAATTTCCACGCAGGAGTGTCAGAATCATGTACTAAATCCATGATGACAGGTTGCGCGTCGATGTCCCTGCCACCGTGTATAGAGAACAGCTGATTTTAATCGCGAATTGTGAGTTGGTCCCATAGTATTACAACTTATATACACCGGCACGCTTTTTATAATATTTGTTCGTTCGTTCGTTCTCACATGTATAATTTCAACATTAATGATGTAACCAATTTTTTTCTATCAATATTTTGATTTAAAAGAGTGTCCGTGGAGATTCTTGCCCGTTCTTCTCCATTGGTACCTACTCCGCTTTGGAATAGGCATCCAGCTTCTTCTTCTGACTGACCGACCCCTGGACAATTCAAAAGTGCCTGTAATTGGTTTATTTGAAATAAATGCTTTGAGTTTGAGTTTGATTTTAGTTTAAACCTTATAAAACTCTTTCAGACTGGCGCGACATGCGACGCGAATCGCACGCGAAACAAAGGCACCGCTCGTCGCGTGACTGGCGGTGCCTTTGTGCCGCGTCGCGTGTCGCGCCTGTTTGTAGGAGCCTTAAAAGTGGTCCGGCACCGGTTTAAGATAGATTCAATATTGCACAGTGGACCACAAAATTCGTGAACCATATAAGAATGTCGTTTGCACGTTGTGGATATATGAGTTGGAATTAAAATAGTTGGGTTAGAGCCAAGTTTCAATTCTTAGTTTTAGATTGAAAATTACCTACAGTTGCTGGCTTTTTATGCCGCCATTTGACTGCATTTGAGTTCACGCAGATGTTCAAATGACATTCTGATGAACTTTAGAAAAATCATCTACTTTTCAATATTTATAAATATGCACTATGTATATATCACATAATTAATTTACCTGTCATTGCTTTTTAATTAATTCTTTTTACCTATTGTGGTATAGTAATTTTATTATAGGTGCATCGTATTCACATAAAATTATATAATTAATGTATATGTTACCGGCCTAACCCGATTTTCGGATGAACTAGTTTCGCTTAGGCCAAACCAGTTCTCTCTACACACGATAGGACAAACCAGTATCGCCTAGGCCAAACTCGTTCATCCTGTTACCAATAGGATAAACCAGTTTAGCCTAGGTCGAATCGGTTTATCCTAGTTAGAATTTACATGCTTTAGGATAAACTGGTACGTCCTAGTCTGAACTAATTTCACTTAGTTTGTATCTTCTATAAGCTTTTCAAAGTGAACTGAATAAAGAAATAGAATTAAAATAGTCAATATAATTTATTAAAGTTATTTATTAACTAATCAGTAACTCCACATCTATCATTAGATCAACTTATATTCATCTACAGAACTTAGCGTATCTGCAGTTTGCTTATTTACTTATTTTTGCAAGGTTTACTCTGGTGGTACTGAGAATTGCAGAGTACTTTGTTTTTCTTACAATTGCATTTGTTTGTTGTACAGTTTTTCATGAAACTGCATTTAACAAAGCCTTGCCCTGATCCAACAGAATTTTTCGTGGCTGCAGTCCTTAAAGATATTTCTATATCCTGGTGAATATCTCCCACATCTAAAAACTTCTGAATGCAGACGTGGAAATCAGTTAAAAAATTAAATAAAAAAGAAGTTAAAACAAATATTTTATTACAGAAAAAAAAAATTACTGATCAATATCTCCGTAACCAGAAGATCCCAGATATGGTCCAGTACAAAAAAAAAAATACAATGACGGGGAATAGAACTAAGTCTCGGCTTCGTTAAGTGTTTTTTTTTTTACACCCGCATAGCGCCCTATTTCTAGACTAAGGACAGCAAAAAAAAAATACCGATCTCAAAAATATTTTTTCCGTTTTCTCAGTGATAAAAGAAAATACTCTAAAAAATATATATTAATAATAGGAAGTCGCACAAAGTAGTCCAAGGCAAAAAGGCCACGAGATCCGATTATGTCGATAACTACACTTGACTGTTGACCGCCATGGCACGAAGGCAGAGCTCTGAACTTCACCTTATTGATTGCTTCCTAAATCGTGCGTGTTTGGAAGTCTTTAATATTTTCAGGTAATTTGATTTTTATTCATGAGTAGTCACGATTTCCTTCAAAAACCTTCAACCCGTAAAAGGGAACAGCAGCATAACTGGTAAAATACTTTATGGACAATGGTTTGCCCAGAATGCAAAGTTTTAGATACTAGTTTGCCCAGTATCGAAGGACTTGGACAATGGTTTGCGCAGTATGCAGTCTTGGACGGACAATGGTATGCACTTCATCGTTTTCAAACACTAATTTGTTACATGGTCCTCACATGATCTGAGCAAGATTTTGTCTAGACTTTAAAATAGACTGTGACCTTTGAGTTTGTTTCGGTCTTTCTTCTCAGAGTAGTCGGACGGGAAACACCCATCTCATCTAGTTTTTTTAACCGACTTCAAAAAAGGAGGAGGTTCTCAATTCGACTGTATTTTTTTTTATGTTTGTTAGCTCAGAACTTTTTTCTGAGTGAACCGATTTGGATGATTCTTTTTTTATTTGAAAGCTGGTGCTTCACATGTAGTCCCATTTAAATTTGATCAAGTACAGACCAGTGGTTTTTGAGTTATCCCTAATAATGCGTATTTTTTCCACTTGGTTTATATTGATGATGTTATAATCATTTCCTGTCACGGTTATTTACATATCAAGTAGTGATATACGAATGTATGTGGGGTAGGTACCACAACTAAAAAGTGAAAAATAAAAACTTTTTTACAAAAAAACAACCGACTTCCAATAAAAAAGACACCAAAAAACGTGGAAAATAACTTTAATTTCCGAAGTCGGAGTCTTTGTCTTGACTTCCAAAATTAAAGTTATTTTTCTTTTTTTCTGACATTGCGAACTTAATGTTTGTTTATTTTTTATAAAATATGTTTTATTATTGAATAACTCAATAGATATTTTAATGATTCTTTTCTTTTATGTAGTCAAATTTTATTCATTGCTCATTTCATTCAACTATAGTTTTGTATAATTTAGAAGCATTTATCAATTTTGTAAATGTGAGTACCATGGATTCGTTTATTATATAATTATGTTGACTTGACAGCATGGCAGTAGAGACTATGTCATGCTCACTTAAATGTCTCACTGTTGATGGCGCGTGTGTTGGATCATTCGGTTCCCTACAAAATGGTTGAGCTGGATGGTGCTGATCCACGCGTCATGTTCGTGAACGGGCGCCGTCAGTTGAGACTGGTCATCTCTTAACTGCCACGGCTTATTTTTATTATTAATCTTATATTTTGAATTGTTTCTTTATATTATTTTTTTCATTGTTATCGCAAGTAGAAGCAACAAGAATAATGTACCCAGGATTTTGTAATATCTTGATTTAAAAAGTGACCTTGGAGTTTCTTGCCCGTTCTTCTCCATAGAGATCTACGTTTTGGAATAGGCAACTAGCTTCAACTTTCTGACTAACTAACCGACTCTTTGACAATTCAAAAGTGCCTGTAAATGGTTTAATTGAAATAAATGCTCTGAGTTTGAGTTTGAGTTTTCACGTGTTTTGGTGTTTTTTTTGGAAGTCGGTTGTTTTTTTTGTAAAAAAGCTTTTTATTTTTTTTTAACATATTTTATTTTTGACGTGTATAAGTGTTTGTACTACTTACATAAATAAAATCATTTATCATTTGCCTCACTGACATTATTTCCGTAGCCAGTTGAGGAAACCGCTGGACCATTTGTTCGATATAACCGTTGACGCAAGTCTGGCCCCAAGTTCAGAACCTTGCGATAACTCATTTATATGTATTAGTTGTAAATTTATTGAGTAGTACTGGTACAAGCACAGATAACCTCTTAGGTTATCTGTAGAAATATAGATGACACAAAGCTATTATCTCTGTTTAAAATTACCGAGTGTGGCAAATTGTTTGCTTAGGATCAATCAAAACTGTACCTACTAAAGACCAAACTACTTCCCATCCTAACTATTACTAATCCAACATCCTTTGGTAGATATTTGAGTTAATAATATTTGTTCTATTCGTAAATAGTGTATCTCAATCTACCTAGCCTCTTCCCAACGAAGTTGGGGTCAGCTTCCAGTCTAATCAGGTGCAGCTGAATACCAGTATTTTATTTACATGGAGCGACCGCCTATCTGACCTCCACAACCCAGTTACTGAATAATACGATACTCCTTGTTACTAGTTGTTAGATCTTTTTTTTTGGGCTTCTGACTAGCTGTAACGAGTGTCAACGATCCACGAATGACAGTCGGGACCAGCGGCGTAACTAGCCACGAGCCCCTCATTTAACCACGAACCCCTCAAGAAGTGTATGTATAGCCTTAATATACAAATGTTAATAAATATGGGACTGAGAGATACCTTTGACCCCGCAAAGGGTTTGCGTCGAGAGCTGCTTAAAAGATTAAGTGCTGGAAAAATAACGTCAAAGATAGATGTTATGACTTGTATGTTTCTTTGCAAATAGAAGAAAAAAACATTTCTAGGGGTCTATGGTAAAGTTTATCCATTGTGTAAGTCCGTAAGCGTTTCTAATAGGATAATCGAATGCAGTCAAAAGTACGGCCTATCACCTTGCTTTTAAAAAAGCTTTTATTGCATAAAAACTTTGTGCCCGATGGGATTTCCTATCGGCAAAAATATACTCCCATACAAAAGTTCAGCCCCTGATTAATCCCATTAGAGGATGAATTTAAAAAAAACTTCAGTAGTGCTCACCTTCTTTACATATGGAACTCTTGTGATAAATGTCATGCTTCTAGACCCAGCGGCTTAGTGCTCATACGCATAATTATGTAAGCTGTCACGCCCTTTATGCCTGGAGGCTTCTATGTAGGTAATGGTCTCCCAAAGTGATAATGCGCATAGAAATCTTCGTCACTGTTCGGCAACGGTCGTATTCCCCGAGCGTCGGAAGACGATATGTATATAGAGTGGTTAAGTACATTTTCTTCACGCATAATTTAGTAGAATTCTGATTCAATGATTCGGGTGTTTCCGGGAATACGACAATTAGCGAAGATCTGCATGCGCATTATTAATTTGGGAATGCTTGTATTAAGTTTTGTTTACTTTAATTTTTTTAGCTTGAGTACCTATAGTTTTTTATTGTATTTGTTGGTTTATTGGCGTGGCTAGCTGACATATGACAAAAATAATTTAATTTAATGTTCTGTGTCTTGTATAGAATCAAGTTTTTTTTTTCTAAATGAACAGACAGCTGTGCTGCTGGGGAGTTTGTTGTACCACTTCTTCTCCCCAGCTTAAGCACTAGGAAGTGGTGAAGGACGGGCGTTTTAGGGGACTGTCTTATGTAATTTTGACGTTCGAAAAGTGCTGATTCTTCGCCTAATTTGAATAAACGACTTTTGATTTGATTTGATACAAACGAGCGGCACGCGTCAACGGCAATCGCACACGGATGTCGACACGTCGGCGCGGGTTGTCGACGAGTGTCGACGGCTGCCGTTATCGCGTGTCGGCGGCTGCAGTTGCCTTTGCCGTTGACGCGTGCCGCTCGTGTATATGAGCCCTTAGCATTGTCTGTCGGTTAGTGAATGATCAATAAGTACATTCGAATGAATTAAAGATTTTTATTTAGTGAAAGATGACATAGAAGTTTTAAATCATTCATTACCGGAATCCTTGTTTTCTGGAAACCTTGTCAACTCTCTGTTCAGTGAATCTGCTGTCAATTTACACAATTAAGTATTGGCCAATCAAATGAGTTGACATGGGGTTTGGGAGCTTATTAAATTGGATGGATTTTCGTAATCTGTGGTCAAGACTTGAAGGAATCAGGGTCTTCGTCATTTCTATTAACCCATTGGAAGAACCAAAGTGTCATGTTTTGCCGCACCGTCCTAAAGGTCACTAAAACTTTGGTTTCCTGGGAAATCGTTTCATCATTATTACAAATACAAATATTTCCATAACAACAATTTTGGTTATACGTATAGGTAGAAACTAGACATAAACATTTAATAATAATAAAACTAGAACTAGACATTTATTAATAATATATATGTGGGTGTCTGTGTCTGTGGGAAGGGTGCGTGTATGTGTATGCGGAGGATGTGATATTAATATACTTTAAGTTTGTATGAGGCTGTCTGTTTCCTCACATCACAACGGCCGTCATGAAAATCTGTCATTTTCAGCAGTATTTGACAAAAATGTGTCAAAAAACGCTCTGTATTTGGACAGCCCTTGTGTGACCGTTCACCGCTTATTTAGGAAACCAAAACTTAAGTAGTTTCCGTAGATGATCAATAGTATAGATGACGTCAATACATTCAAAAAGCCTAGCCTTTGAAGAAGAAATAAAGGAATTATCCCCGATTCACCGATAAGCCATATCGAGAATTGTATAAAGATGCTACGAAATTCGTAGTACCCCGCTACGAGACTACGACAAGAAGGGTCCCGTAGTCCCGTAGCAGACTTTAACGATTTGACAGATTGAAATATGATGTATTTTTCAGTGAATGAATTGGATTTTTTCTTCAGCAGCCATTGTGATTCAGGTGTCATATGACATGTTTTAATTCTCCGTTTCTTGACTCTTGATTTTGGAACGAAGTGGTAATTATTTAATCTTTTATATTACCTGTCCATAGAACGTTAATAAATTAAGGTATGGTTTCAAATAATAGCTTCAGTGGGTGGGCTATAGGACAGTTAGTTAATTGATGGTCTATAATTTTATTATTAAACACAACCTATTAGTGACCTACATAAATTTAATTTCTCAGAGGTGAGACAAAATTAAAATTGTTTTCAAGTTTTAAATGTTTTTTTTTAATACATGACCTTTGTCTCTTATTCATTAAAATTAATATCTTCAAATGCAAAAATCTAAAAAAAACAACCTGAAAATACACCAAAAAGGCAAAAAACCAAATAATCCTCTCACACGCTTCATCAATCATCATTCCGCCCTGCTGACGCTCTCCCAGTCCACAGATAATGTAAAATAAGGCAAGTTCTCACCGTAGGCTGCATACTGGCGATCGGCCAGCTGTTTCAAGTGTACGCCGCTATTTATACGCCCAGGATATCGATTTTCCCCGGAACCGTTACGTAATACACGACACAGCCAAAACGTTTGCTGCCTCTGACTGTTACACTCATAAAACGCACATTTTACTCTAAAACTAATAAAAAAAACTTGTCAGGTTTATTTTAAAGTCAAAAAAAGAATTACACTAGGTGGAATGCGTTCACACTTGCGCCTAAAGAAAAATTAAAGTGTCGTTCTTGAAAATGGAAGGCGGGAATTGACTATGGGTATTTTCTTTTTTTTTTGTTCACAGTTTTTGGCTGTGATGCCGTTGTGGTGCAGGCTCCGCAGAGGTTTGATACAACCGTGCTCAGTGGCGCCCCCGAGCTAACTGCCGGTTCCACGGGGCGACTGCGCGCTTCACGCATACAAACAAAGTCGCTACATTGTGTTATTGTTTAACCTTTATACCTAGGGCGATAAAGTTGAAATTTACTTGAGTGCGGTGTAAAATTGAGGGCAACATTTTCTTTCAGTGGCCATCGCTCTTATGGTTTTACAAATAAGTTTGATTCTAGTTAGATTTGGTATTTTATGCTTTTGTGTTCTAGATGAGCATTGTTCCAGCATTGACGGAAGAATAGACATGATGGCGCCTATTTTTCATTCATTTGTCAAAACGTTTGATTTAATGAATTCGTCATCGTTCAGCTTGCTTTTGTTTAGTTACATAATCTTGTTAATGTATACAGAAACATTTGGCTAATTATTCAGTACACACGATTAAAGTGTCAGTTTGAACAATATTTACGTACGGTCTATGTACTGGTTTACACAATTATATGAAATTCTAATTAAAATTTTATTTGTTGTTTGAAAGTAGGTTAAAAGGTAGTTTTTTATTATAGAAAATATATTATTTATTAATTAAATAATGGACTTGGGATATATGCTACCTCTAAATAATGAAGATTAATATTTTTGTTACATGTAATAATAGAGTATCATAAGTCCTAATTCTCAAAGCAAAATAATAATAATAGTTATTAATCACATTTTTTATTATTTCTATTAAAAGTAAATAAACTAGGAATTATCATTATCGTCGTCGCGAAAGTCAGACGCAGTAGAAGATTGTGGCATTTTTTTTTATGATAGTCATGACAATACGACGGCAAATATAATAAATCCTGGATATCCTTACGTTTTTTAAGTGAAATTGGATTTAGATTTTGGTTCATATTTTGCAAACTTTCTGAAAACTCAACTCCTTCCTCTTTTGCTGTCTTAAGTCTACCATTTTCAAATTTTCATTTTCAAATTAAGTTTTATAATATAAAAATCTAAACTATGAAAACTATGGATTACTTTGCAAAGTAACTGAATTTGAAATGGTTCTTTATCAATATTAATTTAACCATTACATTATCATTCATCATCATTTTAACCGTAAGATGTCCACTGTTGGACGTAGGCCTCCCCCAAGCACCGCCACTTCGACCTTCTCGCATCCAGCGGATTCCTGCGGTCTTCACAAGGTCATCGGTCTACCTACACAGTCACGGTATAGGTACTGTTTACCAAATCAGTAGAAAAGCATAGATAGACGAGAACGCAGCTAATGAACTAGGTCGAATTTAAAGTAAAACGAAAACAAACAGAAAGTTGAAGTCACCCAACGAAACCTAAAAAACTTCAGGCGAACTTCAGCTTAATTGCAAAATTATTCCGAAAACTTTTTAAACGGCTTTAATAGTCGTTTTAAAACCGAGTAAGGCTGGATTTAGTGTTACGCTGACGTCGGCCGCGTACTTAGTGTTACGCAGACGTCGCGTCGGTCGCGTACCAAGACACTGACGATAAATGGACGTGTACAGTGTGGCACCGATGACGGTCAGCGATCGCAAGTCCATATAAATCGGTACGCGACCGATGTCAGCGCTGACCGTCGTCGGTCGAACACAAAATCCAGCCTTAGTATTGCGCCCTTTTAGCTTAATTTAGTGTACATATACCATTACTAGCTAATAACGTAAGGCCGAGAATTATAAAAATTACTTAGCACATAGTTCTGTCACTGTCGCACAACTGTCAGACTATAAGTGTAAGATAGAGACGGAGATGTCCCCGGGGATGGCTTAGACGTGCATCTAAGCCAAAGCACGTGCTATGTGACGTTTAGAGATATAGGGCATGTTAGGGAGTTTAGTAGTGTATACTGACCAAGTAATGATAACGCTTTAAAAAAATTACTGTCAGAGTTTTTACTCCGGTAATCTTTCGGTCAACTACTCGAAAAGGTCGCTGGATGTTCAACGCGTCCAATTCAACAATGTTTTTAGAATGCTGTTGCGACTGCCTCGCTTGTGCATTGCGTCAGAAATTCTCGCGGGAATCTATACCAATGGATTTCATGCCATCATCCACAAAAAACGGCCTCACTCCTGAGAAGAATAAGAGGCAGTCACAATAGCAACCTGAAGACTGTGGCGGCAGAAACTTCCTCCACCATAATAAAGCAATTTGTGAGAAGCCATACTCTTGTTTCCATTTCTCGTTGTGTCTAGTTGGATAGGCGATCTTCTCATTAATTCGTCTTTAGTGTAAGTTACTAAAAATAGTGTTTTAAGTGCAAACCTGTACCCTAATTACGTAACATACAATCTATCACAATCTGAATCATTTTTAAGTCTATTGCTAATCCTATTGCTTCATGTGTTCGAAAAATTTAACGGCTCAACAACGTAAATAGCGCAATGAATGTTGTTGAACTGTCAAAATGAAACCCATTCCTACTGTTAGTGTGTTACGTAATTACCCCGTTGTTACTAACAATTTATGGATATTTTTAGATATCCGAAATAAAATTATTTTCTTTATTTATTATTTAGTGAGTGCTCTTAATTCTGTGGCCTGAAATGATTTAATGGTGGTCTAATTGTAAGATACAGCTTTTAGCAATAAGGCGACTTATTGGATTTTTTAATCAGTTTTTAATAGTAACAGCCACACGGGACGATCGATCAGGTTAAGCAACGTTTGCCGCGGTTGGTCCGTGGATTGGTAATCATCTTTACATACCAAGACCCCATCGTGCTTCGGAAAGCACGCTAAGCCGATGGTCCCGGCTGTCATTCTTGGATATTTGACAGTCGTTACGGGTAGTCAGAAGCCCGAAAGTCTGACAACCAGTCTTATTAAGGGGTATCGTGTTACCCAGTAACTGGGTTGTGGAGGACAGATAGGCAGTCGCTCCATGTAAAATACTGGTATTCAGCTGCACCCTGTTAGACTAGAAGCTGCCCCAATATAGTTGGGAAAAGGAAGGCAGAAAAGGTAACATACAGACAGAGTTACTTTCGAATTTATAACATTAATTATTATTATAGTATGGAAGTATGGATTAATACCCGTTTTCACGAACACTAAGCTACACTTAAACGCATGCCTAAACAAAAGGGCCCTGCTGGATTTTCAACGTTCAGCTCAGCAGTTGAAAATTCGTTGAAAGTTGAAAATTCAACAGCGCGCCTTAATTTAAGCTTATAATTAGGGGTCGCGTAGTGTTACTGGAAGCAGGCATAACTCCCTTTAAATTCACAAAATTAAGCACAATAAAATTGCAGCTTAATAAAAACAACTTTGCAAAAGCAATCGAGATAACTAAATTTTGCTCGAACTCAGTCTATACCAAGCCTATTACAGGCTCCGTGACGTCACAGCCAGCCCTCCGAAGCCGACTAACCTCCCTTATCAAGGACTCGCACTTAATTAGGACAAGGGCTCCTGGGAATGTTAAGTGCGCTGCTGAATTTGCCAGTATTTTTGTAGCAAAGCCGATTATATTGAATTTCAACTGGAATGGGTTACAGCGTAAATTGTATTTGGTTGGTTTTGGAATAAACGATTTTAATCGGGTTTAAACGCGGTTTTTATTCGACTTCAAAAAGGAGGAGGTTCTCAATATTGGAAAATAGCAGCAATAAAACCAGCATCAGTGGTCTAATAGTTTACTATATATATTCGTGGTCAATATTTTTCACACAAGTGACAATGTACAGACATAAACTGAACCGTAACTATGCTTATTTGAAAACGGTGACAGACAGGTGTAAATATGATTATACATACAGGCCAGTGTAGTGCCAGACCATATATACGACCTCCAATACGCCCCCTTAATCTATTACACATGCGTATGATCACTTCTGTATCTGTCAGTACTCGGTACATAAAACTAAATAAATCACTAACACTTCTGTGTTCGACTGTACCACGCTGTACCCAAAAATAGAGTACAAAAACAGAAGAAATCTAACAAAATAAAGCATGCATAACGAGAAAATTATCTATTACACAAAACACTTTAAAAAAAAATACATCAAAACATCTTACTACTTATCCGCCCCCTTAATAGAATAATTTGACAGGGATTAATCCTTTAAAAATTCTCTAAGTTTCGGGCTGTGAACACTTTTAGTTAAGATGTCCGCTATCATCTTATCAGTTGACATGTACTTTATTTCAACTTTGTTAGCCAGTACACACTCACGAATAAAATTATACTTGATATCTATGTGCTTTGTCCTATTATGCATCATTTTGTTAGCTGCAATTTTATGCGCCGATTGATTGTCATTAGAAATGACTACCGCCTTACTATCCACAGCTGTCAAACTTAAACTACATAAATAAAGCGCTTCCTTCGAAGCTTGACTCAATCCTACGTACTTTGCCTTTGTGGCGGACAAGGATACTGTCGCTTGCTTTCTACTCTCCCATGGCACTATATTTTTACCTAACTTGAAAATTAATCCTGTGAAAGACTTTCTATCAAGTACCCTTCCCCAATCTGCATCAACGTAGCCTTGTAAATCGAAATCTTCCGACTTCCTAAAAGTAAGACAAAGGTTAGACGTACCCTTTAAATACCTTAAGACCCGTTTCGCACATTTAAAGTGTATTTCATCATAACATGAATTAAATTGTGAAAGCACACTTACCGCATATGCTATGTCTGGTCGCGTATTACAGGCCAAATAGTTTAGACACCCTATTAAACTTTGATATGGCAGATCGCTATGAGACTATGTCGATCTTTCTATTTTCATACCGACTTCCATTGGGGTTGAAACTGGCTTAGCATCTGTCATGTTAAATTCATTCAAAATGTCCGTAATGAATTGTTGCTGATCTAGACAAATAATATCTTTATCTCTCCTCAGCCTCATGCCTAAAACATGCCTAGCCGCACCTAAATCTTTCACTTTAAACTTGTCAAGCAAACCGGTTTTTAATTTTTGTTTTTCTTGTTCACAATTTCCAAAAATGAAAAGGTCATCTACGTAAATAACGACAATTAACTTGTTATTATTTTTAAGCTTCTTTTGATACAAACACGGTTCTATTTTTGATTGTAAAAAGCCTAAATTCAACATCTCTTTGTCCAATTCCTTGAACCAAGCATTCGAAGCTTGTTTCAATCCATACAAATAACGCTGCAGCTTACATACTTTGGTCTCTTGACCTTTGACTAGTGCTCCTTTCGGCTGAAGCATGTAAAT
This sequence comes from Dryobotodes eremita, assembly GCA_917490735.1. NCBI lineage: Eukaryota > Metazoa > Arthropoda > Insecta > Lepidoptera > Noctuidae > Dryobotodes > Dryobotodes eremita. The sequence continues at coordinate 18,040,855 of OU823264.1, read as the reverse complement.
GTCCTCTTTAATCTTGCCATATAAAAAGGCAGTTGTGACATCCCACTGGTCAATAAACCAACCGTATTCAACAGCTAGCGAGAACAACAATCGTAGAGTAGAGCTTCGAACTACAGGAGAATAAGTCTCAGTATAGTCTATACCACATACCTGTGTGAAACCTTTTGCTACTAGTCTAGCCTTGTACTTCGTTACCTTGCCGTCACTATATCTTTTGATTTTGAACACCCATTTGCACTGGATAGGCTTCTTATCAGCTGGAAGATCCACCAACGTCCAAGTCTGGTTCTCCTTTAGTGACATGAGTTCATCATCTATCGCCTTTTTGCCATAAGTCACCATCGGATCTCGCCAACGCTTCATTAATAGTCAATGGATCACCATCAAGATTGCTCTCCTTGGCATACATAACATTGCATCCGTATCGATCGACTTGTCTTCGTTCTCTTACAGGATACCTTCTTTCTGATTCAGGTCCTGTAATTTCCTTTTCAGTCAATACGTCATCAGGTACTTGCTCTAGTACTACTGGTTCAGGTTCTATCTCCACCGATACTTTTACGTTCTCATCTACAGCATCACGGTACACATCATCGTGAGCCTCCAAGGGTTCAGATCTGCTTGTAGATCCGTTGGGTAAACTGGAAGGAATAGAATCTGTATTCAGGTTTATGATTACTTCCGACTTTTCCACATTTTCTTTTTGGAGAAAGACGTTTTCCAGGAATCTGACATCTCTCGCAGTTGTCACTTCACCTGTCTTAGGATTCATCAAACGATAACCCTTCTGATTATTTGGATATCCAATAAAAATCATCGGTTCCGTCTTCATGTCCAGTTTGCGTCTCTTTTGTTTTGGTATCAATCTATACGCCAAACAACCAAAGATTTTCAGATGACTGACATCGACATCTTTTCCAGTCCAAAGCTTCTCTGGTACCGTATTGTTCAATCCTTTCGTGGGGCTTCTGTTTTTTAAATAAACAACAGTATTTACAGCCTCGGCCCAATACTTCTTACTCAGGTTCGATTCTGACAGTAATGTTCTTGCCTTTTCTATTATAGTCCGATTCGCTCTTTCTGCGACAGAATTTTGTTCCGGCGTGTACGGTACAGTCGTCTGGTGTTTTATACCTGCAGACTTCAAAAAAGATTTAAATTTACCATTACAGTACTCTGCACCGTTGTCAGATCTCAGACATTTAATAGATTTACTCGTCTCATTTTCAACTTCCGCTTTGTATTCACGGAACCTGTCGAAGGTTTCACTTTTGTTCTTCAAAAAATAAACATGAGTCTTCCGAGTATAATCGACGATAAACATAAGAACATACCTCGAACCACCGAACGACGGCTCCTTGATTGGTCCACAAACATCGCTAAAAACCAACTGTAAGACCTCGTTCGCTCTGGTATCTTGGTTTTTGAAGGGACTTTTGCATGTATACATGGCTCGCATAAATCGGTACTCTTAAATTCTATACCGCTTACTAAAACTTTCATTTTATTCATATAATTACGCGATAAATGAGCTAATCTTTTATGCCAAATGTTCGAAATATTTTCATTTTGTTTTGACATTGTCAAATTCACGACGTTATTTTTAAATTCTGTCAACTCATAAATTCCGTCGAACTCCTGACATCTTGCAACAATCTGATTCTTATTTTGAATCATGCAACCTTCTTTGTCAAAATTCATGCAATAATTCTTCTTCGTCAAATCACTCACCGAAATTAGGTTCATGGATAAATCAGGAACATGTAAAACGTTTTCTAAAATTAATTTTTCGTTTTCGCTGACTCGTGGCTCAGCATTTCCTTGTCCTTTCACCAATAATTTCTCGCCGTTTGCTACTGCGATCTTCATGTTGCCTTTTTCAGGTGTATAAGACAACAATTTGCTTTTATCGTGGGTTATATGATTTGAGCACCCACTGTCTAAATACCACTTATCTTTGTTTATCGCCTCTTTCGTATTCAGGTAGATATTCGCGGTTTTGATCCGCTTCTTGCATTCAGATGCCTTATGTCCTTGCTTGTGGCATTTAAAACACTTGTAGACGAACTTCTGCTTACGATCATTAGTTTTAATGTAAGATCTTGCATCGTTATGTACTTTACGTGTAATTAAGGCTTGTTCATACTCTGTGTTCAACTTACTCTGTCTTCTTCCTTCTTGTAACAATTTCAGTTTCAGCGGTCAATCCACCCAGCAAAATCGATATGATCCAATCATTAGGGATTTGAGCATCAATATCGGTCAATTGTTGTGTCAGGAATGTAATTTTGGATATATAGCTTTCCATAGATTCGAAATTCTCTAACTTACAGTTGAAAAGCTCTCGCTGAATAAGTATTCGTCTTCCCCAACCTTTGTCTTCATACGCTTTCTGTAAGCTGTTCCAGGCTCCTTTCGCAGTCTTCGCATTGTAGACGTGGGTAAAGCACTCTGGTTCTAACAACAAGCATATTGTCGTTCGTGCCTGCCGGTCTATGTCAGCATTTACTACATCTGTAGAAATTACTCCCCACCAGTTTTTATTCTCCAAGTAATTTCTCACCAAGAACTTCCAATTTGGGTAGTCGGACGATCCTTTCAGCTTCTTAATTCCACTTATGCCAATTTCAGCTGACATAATTGAGATTTCGTAAGTTTAGATTTACACGCACACAATTAATATTTAAACCACTCAACTTATTAAGCCATATTCTGGGCCATAACCTATTGGAAAATAGCAGCAATAAAACCAGCAGCAGTGGTCTAATAGTTTACTATATATATTCGTGGTCAATATTTTTCACACAAGTGACAATGTACAGACATAAACAGAACCGTAACTATGCTTATTTAAAAAACGGTGACAGACAGGTGTAAATATGATTATACATACAGGCCAGTGTAGTGCCAGACCATATATACGACCTCCAATACTCAATTTATCTGTATTTTTTTTTTTGTGATATCTCCAGCAATTGTTGATCGATTTCGATAATATTTTTTTTATTGGATTGGGTATGCATCAGGAGTGGTTCAATATAAATTTTATTAACTTTGCTTGGGTAGTTATTTTTTCAGTTAGCTTCAATAATAGGTACGTATTTTTTCCAATTAGTGTGTGTTGATGATTTTATAATAACTTCTTGTTACTGTTATTTACATAGCATGTAGCGGTACGTATGAGTTTGTGTGGGGTAGGTACCTACCACAAAAAAAACGTGAAAAGCAATACTTGTTTTTTACAATGCAAATGTGAGTGGAAGCGCCGCGCCGGGAGGACGCCCTAGGAAAACATATATTACCTTATTGGTGATTTTCTTCAGAAAGGTCAGGTGCGTAGTACTCGCAACCGGCGTGCGTGTATGACGTATGACCAGATGTATGAACGTAAACGAGGCGAAAGGAGTAAGTAAGGATCGTAGCAGGTGGCGTTCTGTAGTTTCTGCCTACACCCATGGGAAGAAGGCGTGAGTTTATGTATGTATGTATGTAAATATTTTTTTACAAATAAAAACCGACTTCCAAGAAATAACACTACAATGTGAAAATACAAAACCGACTTCCGAAATTAAAGTAATTTTTAACTTTGTAATGATTTTTTTGGAAGCCAGTTATTTTTTTTTATGATTTTGGTCGTTGATAATGAATGAAGAAGGTACACGTGAGATTAATTCGATACAGAAGATTGCACTATTTACAAATCCTGTCTCCGATATATGATTCTAAGAATATACTTAGAAGCCTAATTCTCCATAGGCAATTACCAAACTAAACATTTTTTTTTCTTTTCTTGGTTTGCAAATCGCTGATAACATACATTTAGTCTACGCAAAGTACTTGTAACTACATAGATGTACCTACACATGTGGAAGCTAGTAATTAGCAAATTTTACGAACTACGATTGATTTTTAATTGTGTTAGTATGTAAACTTTCTTTAAAATAAAATAAAATATTTACAGAAAAGCCCTGTATAATAATAATAATTTATTAATTTCAAAAACTTGTGGTACATTCTGTAACAATAAATATAATTTTACAGTTTAGGGATAAATCCTAAAGGGAGTAACAATTAACGGAATTGAATCTGGCGTCCTAGCTAGATTTGATGGTAACCTGTTACCATGTAACCTAGCTAGGACAGCGGGTACCGAGTCGGGCGTACCTCGTCACGCCACGTAAGCGCCGGCTATCGCTGAAAACCAGCGCTGGGGCTCTGTCTCGCATAGGGTCGTAGCATTATGCTGAGCAATTGCCGTTTTGCGTGAATGTGACGCATATTTTCCCCCAGCTCGTTCTTTTTTGTGTTTGTGTGTTTTTTCTTTGAAAAGAAAGAAAGAAAGAAAATGTATTTATTGAGACTCGCACAGGATTATCAGAAACTAAACTAAACACCCTCATAAAAAAACAAAATAATAAAATAAAAACAAAAGTAAAATGAAAATAACAACAGTAAGTCCTGTACGGGACCAAAAGGCCCTTATCTCAGCATGAAGCTGCGACATTAAAAAAAAAATAAGTATCGCAGCGCTGGTTTTCTAATACGACCCACTGCTGTGATATCACGGATAGATACAGAAATAAATAATAAATAAAAAAATGAAATAAAATAAAAATTAGCTATTTATGAGTAACATAATTATTTAAAAAAAAATGCTTTGCGTCATGTTTACCGCAAATAAACGTATTTTCTTTCTTTTCTTTCTAGGTATTAAGAGGTACGCCCAATATCGTTACACGCCTTAAAACTACAAATAGTTGCTGTGTACATATATACTTTATTACCCGTTTGTTTTGTTTAATGGTATTACTTCTGTAACTCCTGTAAACAGTTCCATTTTACTTCTGAAGGTTACTATTTTGTTTGGCTTCTATTTCAGTTAGAACTGCCCCGTTGGTCTCGTGGTTGGAAGCGCGACTGCTGAGCGTGCAGTCCTGGGTTCGATTCCCAGGTCGGGCAAAGTGTTATTGTGTTTTTGCCTTAGGAATTTCTCAGTAACAGCCCGGAGTTTGGGAGTTGGCGGTGTGATACCCCCGTGGCTCGGAAAGCACGTTAAGCCGTTGGTCCTGCGCCTGATCTCTCTCCGGTCATGACGGATTGCCGTCCTATCGGACTATGAAAGTGAGGGAAGTGAGAGTGCACCTGTGTCTGCGCACACACTTGTGCACTATAATATCTCCCGTGCCGAAGGCTAGTCTCCGTTGAGATTAGCCGCCATGGCCGAAATATGGTCTGGAGGACTATAGGTATATATATTTCTGTCAGAAATACAGTCTCAATTCAGCTCGGCAACTGGTTAAAAGGAGCTTTCTTTGATGTTAGTTTTCGTGAGTAGTCCACACCAATAAGAAAATTATGGCAATTATGGTTCACGTTAGTGAAAAAAAACCTGTATAAGAGCAAACAGGCGCGATACGCGATGCTACACAAAGGCACCGCCTGTTGCGCGAGGAGCGGTGCGTCACGTGCGATTCGCGTCGCGTGTCTCGCCTGTTAGTAAGAGCCTTTATTCTATGCCACTCCATACTCCATACCACACTAGGCCAGTTCAAGGTCAGTGTTTCCACCGACATGCGCTCGACTGTATCAGTAGCCAGTATTCCTTACATCCTAACATAACATAACATCACGCCTGAACTCCCCGACCGGATAGGCAGAGTTGTACTGTACCTATAGTTCTCCAACATTTCGCCAGTTTTGCTTAAGTCCCATGTAATAGAAGGCGAGCCTATTACCATCAACCGGGCACAAATCTAGACTCCGGGCTGCTACTGAGAAATTCTTGATGGAAAAACCAAAAAACATTTTGTCCGGCCTGGGAATCGAACCCAGGACCTCGTGCTCAGCAGTAGCGCCTGCTACCACTAGACCAAGCCAGTCCATGTCGAATGAGGCAGTCCAATTATATTTGAATGCTCATACAAATATCGTTCCCGAGTAAAGAAAGAAAGAAATGTCTTTTATAATGCGCACAGCAAAAGAGTGGAACTCTCTATCTGCGTCTGTGTTTCCGAACGCATACAACCCAAATCTCTTCAAAGTGAGAGTGAACAGGCTTCTTCTGGGTAAGCTCACTCCATCGTCGACTTTGTCTCTGTCATCTCTGACCTAGACTAGAGTCAAGAGCAAACATATCTCGAATAAAAAAAGAAAAATAGGTTTATTTGTCACAGAAACACGTGCATACCAAAATGATAATAAATAATTAGCTCTAATAATGAAGAAAATAAAAACAAAATAGATTACTTAAATGTTACGGACCCTGCTTGAACAGTCAGCCCCGCTACCTTGCAGGCTAGACTATAAAAAAAAAAATACAAAAATATAAGGTATATACAGTTTTTACGTCTTAACGTTAAATACAGTTTTTCTTAAATTTATGTCAAGTTCAACCATAATTTGTGCCTGAACTAGGTAATCCTGTGTTTCAGGCGATTGTAGGTAACATTAATTGATTAATAACCTATATTTATAATAAACTATATTTCCACCGTGATCTAGTATAAACTATTCTCATTTAATATTTTAGTACGTGGCGAGTATAGAGAAGAATTAAGGGGGATGCGTTAAGGTAGCTCGCGAAATTCAAATTTTCTTACGTTTTTTGCAATTTGCAGGTCAGTGTCAGGTTGTATGTTGATTAAAATATGATTCGCGACCGCACCAAATATGGCTTTACAGAATTATAATAATTAGAATCAGCAATACAACTCCTTAAGTAAGAATTGGCCTCAAATGTCATGACTTCATGAAATAGTCATTCGAAATGGTAATATGAACTTAGAGAGTTGTATTGATGATTTTTATGATTATAATTCTATAAATACTTATTTGTTACGGCCGCGAATCCTATTTAAATCACCATACAACCTAAAAGTTACCTGTAAATTGTTTTTTTTTTTTAAGCTATCGCATAGCTTTTATCGCGGACTTTGAGCGCGGCGACCGAATCAAGAAATTCCGTAACGAAAATAAAACCTAACACCCCCCACTCCGCCTACCATGTAGCTCGGCCGAGCGTTCGCTTAACGTGTATGTATATGGTACGACTGTACGAAGCTCGCACGGATCGAGACGAGCTGCTCCGAAATCGGACGAATACGTAAGCAGATTGCATAAGTTGATAAAAAATGCTATGCATTAGCTTTACCGCGGCAGTCCCCGAGTGCCACACGTGTTTTTAATTTTTAATTATATATTATAATTAAGGGGAAAACGTCAGGGTAACCCTACCCTGACGCTTTCACCTTAATTCATTCGGCATCGCTGATGAGACATTATTGATTTTCTATTGTTATGGCCCTCTAGCGGGCCACCTCGGGCCTGACTACATGACATGTTCTGTCAACCCCAAATAAATTGGTATAACGCCAGGAGAAATCTGATGATGGAACAGAGAAGAATTATCAAAAATCTTCGAAAAAATTCCGTAGGTACTTTTATGTTAAAAAAACCTATAAGAATGCCTCACACCGTTGATAGATTTGGATTCCAATAGGTTTTCTTTTCTCAAAAACTATATGGAATCTCTTAGCGATAAGAACTTAAATTATTGTAACTAGCTTCGCCCGCGTGGATGTCGGAAATGATCCCACGGGAACGTGCTACCGGGATAAAAAGTAGCCTATGTCCTGCCCCAGGATGCCATCTATCTCCTTGCTAAATTTTATCGAAATCCGTTTAGTGGTTTAGGCGTGAAAAGGTAACATACAGACAGTTACTTTCGAATTTATTAATATTAGTATGGATTCTCATTCATTCTTATATTATAGGTAAGCGAAAGTACCTACCTACATCCGTCTGTCTGTCTGTTACATTTTAAAATTAAAAAAAAAAAAAAAAAAAAAACATTCCTTACTCATTCGTTACCATGGATCGCGAAGTAGTGGCTGGTATTTTATATTTCAATGCATTGTGTTTATTACCTGAATCTGGCACAGCGCCAAACGACTGCAACGGAATTTATTGTTTTACTTGAAAACTTTAAAATGCAATCCTTGAAGTATTATAGTTGTATGTTTGTGACATGTTGGAATTGTAATGGTTTTATAAAAAAACTTACCTATATCAATTATTATTTTGATATAAGTTTTTTTTATTATTTATTTATTTGATTTACACGGCTTAAGAAACCAATTACATAAATCAAAGTCTATACAATAAGTACAAAATTAACACAAACTAATAACAACAATTAAATACTATTATTCTCACAAAAATGTAGGCACATAACCATTAAATTGGCGAATTTATTAAAACCGGCCTACTGTTCCACTGCAGGACAAAGGTCACCTTTCATACAGAGACGCCACAAGCTTTGATCACCACGTTTGCTCAAGATGGGTACCTGGACTTACGGTAATTGTAAGTTTCCTCAAAATGTTTTCGTTCACCGATATCGATCAGTAATGTCCAAGATAAACTCTGAACGTAAATATGAATTGAAAATATTAATTTATTTATTTATTAATTACAAAGTAATAAAAATAGTTCGGAAAGGATAAGCAGATAATGAAGAGAGAAGAAAAAAAAAATGGTGACCCGTAGTCCGTGAGGTTAACGAAAAGGTCACCATTACGCAGGATGTAGCAAATAACAAATTATCTTATATCAAAAGGATTGGCAGTGACATCTTCATAAGCCCAAATATTTAACTGTACTGTCTATTATGCCAGAGATTATGTTATTTTCCTATTTTCTCCAATAGTACCTATACTTTTAGATCTTTGCGTGACCCACCAACGGGTTTTTTATCAGAAGCCATTTTATTTTATTAAACTTAAAACAACGCCATCTGTGAGGTGGTAGCAGATTTACAGCTTTCCTTGTTTGTAAATGAAGAGTAAGCAAAAGTTGTACGTGGTTGTTCGCTAAAGTTTCAAAGACGGTGTGTAGATGGCAGTACAAACCTGGCGGTTGAGGGACGATTCTGTTGGTTGCTTTGAGGATGTTTGTCCACCGCGTCTGCTACCGTCGACGGGACGTCAACAGGAACGAGATGACGGCGACGAAGTAGCGATACATACATTTATTATGACCGCTTGTCCATCGCACTCACCGGGACGTCACGCACGGTTCGAATAATCTCGTTTCTTGTTGAATTCCCGCTAACGGTGGTGGGTGGACAAATGGTGCAAGAAGAGTGTTTCACGTCTAGCGCGAGACGTCAAGTTTAAGTAATTCTTTGCAAATTTAACTCGCACAGAAGCGTGCGTAGAGTTGGCGCGTTCGCTCTCTTTATAGTCGAGCGAGATTAACCCACTTCGATCCGTTTGAATTAGAGCAATAATTGTTACAGGAAATATTTAATTTGGAAATTAAATCAAACTTAAATTTATTGTTATACCTACTTATGATAAAAAAAGAGCTAAATATTTATTTTTTTTACATTTTAATGATTTATACGCTTCTTCTCGTGTTTATTTTACATTACGCATAACAATTTAATAAATTATATTTATTTCTGCAAGTACATCTTTAAATACACTTTTAAGACTATTCGATGTTTAATTTTTTTCTGAAGATGAAGCTGACGTAGGATTCTGAAAAAGTATATACAATTAAAATAATTTGTGATGAATTAATGATACAAGATGTGGAACTAAAAATACTTCTAAAATGCCCTTCTTTTCATTTTGGATTTCTATTCTTTCCTGTATTCTCTAATCGCTTGAGTTTTCTTTACATTACCTGAAGTTAAACCATATACCAGTAAGCGCACATTGAACCTTGTTATTTGAAAGCAAGCGTACGTAGTAGGCAAAAATGATTATGAAATAAAAGAAAATAACGAACGACTCTGTAGACACTCCTTAAGACATAATAGGTATCTACCTATGTGAAATTACAGAATTTAGGAGTATGCTTTAAGACTACGCTACCGATTTGGGGCAAACTGCGGGGTAATTACGTAACACACTAACAGTAGGAATGGGTTTAATTTTGACAGTTCAACAACATTCATTGCGTTATTTACGTTGTTGAGTAGACAAATTTTTCGAACATATGAAGCAATGGATTAGCAATAGGCTTCAAAATTATTCAGATTGTGATAGATTGTGTGTTACTTAATTAGGGTGCTGTAATGCTAGTTGTTTTGGGAATAATAAATAAATTGTATTGGTTTTTTTTATTATAATAAAAAAAATTACTGCTGTAAAAAATCTCGGTCTCGGCAAAATACGAAAGTAATTTAGTATGCAGAAATGAGACATATTGCGCTCTTTCATATTTTAAGTAGGTATTGGCACAGTATAATAAAGTAAGCAGTATCACGTCTTTATACAAATCAACTGAAACGACGCACTTCGAATTCTCGGTGTACACACGGCTACATGCCAAGCTATACATTTCCAGTATAAGCTGATCTCGCATTGTATAGGATTTCCTTAGAATGAGAAATCAACTTATACTGGAAATATATAGCTTGATATGTAGCCGTGTGTACACTAGTATTCAACAGCCGCGCGTGCGCCGCAGTGCCCGTAGTTACGTAAGGACGCGGACGACGACGACGGTGCGAGACACTCCTGCACATTTATTTACGTGAAATATGGCACGCAGTTATCGACTGTATTATTCAGTGTATGGATATTTGAATTCATCAATATCGAAACCAGAAATAACATTTTTTTTAATTACCAACTCAATCGGCAAGGTAAGCATATAATAAAATGTGAGTAAAAATCTTTTTTAAAAACAAGCTTTTAATTAACTAAACAGCACTAAAACTTACGTTAACATAGAACTTTAATATTTTCTTAGAAGCTAGCGGTAAGCCCGCTTGAACGTCCTTCTTACGCTTTTAGATAAGTCTTAAAGTGTAAGAAGGACGTTCACGCCTCAAGCTTTTAAGATAATATTAAAGTTCTGTTATATTTAGTACTGTTTACTTAATTAAAAGCTTGTTTGTAGGTATTTACTAGATGAGTATATCTCTTTTTCAGTGCGATCGATGCCCACTTGAAGAAACAAATTATACCTATACTAGCTTCTGCTCGCAGCTTCGCCCGCGTGGATTTCTTTCTGTGAATAATGTACCCAGGATTTTGTAATATCTTGATTTAAAAAGAGTGTCCTTGGAGTTTCTTGCCCGTTCTTCTCCATAGAGATCTACGTTTTGGAATGGGCAACTAGCTTTCACTTTCTGACTAACTGACCGACTCTTTGACAATTCAAAAGTACCTGTAAATGGTGTAATTGAAATAAATGCTTTGAGTTTGAGTTGAGTTTGAGTTTGAGTGACAGAAAGTCTTTATCGTGCGTCCCGCGATCATAAATACGTGAAATGTAAACTATTTGTCCCATATTTATCCAGATAATTTGGTGTAAAATGTAATTTTTATCTACATCAAATTTCACTGACGATTGGAATGCTTAGAATAGAATAGAATAATTTTTATTATGGACACCATGAAAATTACAGATATAAAAGTAGTTATTTTTTTATTTTATTAGATAATTTATTTCGATATGGATTTAACATTATATACTTATTACCCTACACAAAGTAACATATTTTTTTTATACAATTCTGTCATATTTTATCAATTAACCTGAGCATATAGATATATGTAATTGCGAACTTTTTTATAGGCCTTTTTATGTAATTTTTCTATAGAAAGTATTTTATTTTTGAACCCGAATAAATGGACTATATCTAAAAAAATCAGACTTCGAATGGCTTCGGCTGATGTGCCGAGATGATTTAGCAAACAAACCTGACATCTTATGCCATAAGCTACCGGATTTGTGAAAAACATTTTAATGTACAGGACATAGTACGGTAAGTTATCTGTATTACCTGACCCCTCTTACAAAGAAGAAAAGAGGAAGGAGGGGTCGGGTTATGCAGGTCACTGACTGTACCTTCAAAAAATCGCAAGGTTTTTAAAAGAGGGCCAGCATTCAATTTGTCCGACTTATAAAGTACTGTAGCGGCATCTACAAACGCCACATGCGAGCTACGAGTCATACTGACGTCACGCAAAATCCTGCATCGCGCAAGCAGAGTTTACCGCGCAACTAGCATATATACAACATCCCGACATCAACCGTTGGGCAGTTGCCCACCAGACACAATACCCGTGTGGTCGGAGGATCCTCCCTTTTCCATAGAGTATGAGTCAACTTTACACCCTGTTCCTCATACCTCTATAGTACAGTTCCAACACAAGATACACAGTCAGTGGGCAATCCTAGTGCGTGTTCATCTACCGAGCGGCCGTAGGTAATTATTTCAAGGACACTGCCGAGAAGTAATACTGCTTACTTTATAATACTGTGGTATAGGCTACCTAAATAATCAAAGCAGAGAACAAGATGGGTGTTTATTTATACCAACCAATAAATGGTCACCATAAAAGGACAATCCATTTTGTAGATTTAATTAGTGTAAACAATAATTATTAATAAAAGTAATAATAAATCCCTCTATTAATCTATTACAAGACTACCATTAAATTCCCACATCGCGGTAAGCGCAACAATAACAATTGTCTGCGCGCCGTAACCTTGTAGCGGGGTGACGATTTAATATCAATGGTTAAATGTATGGGTGTGGCGGAACAGATGTGCTGTGCTTTGTGGTAATTGTAGATTTTATTTGTATTTTAAGTGTCTGCGATCTGTGGTTTGGTATAGCTTATGTTTGAACTAAATTTTTAGGTTAAATGAAATGGACATTTTTGTACTTATATTGAATTTAAATGATGATTTAAGGCTCGTACACACTGGCGCGACGAACGGCGCCTTCGTGTAGCGCTGTCGCGTTGCGCCTGTCTGTGGGAGCCTTTAGTCCATGGTTATAGAATATTGAATAGAATATCTTCATTTTGCATAAAGTATGGTACCTACATCAAAGTTCTTAAATATAAATAGTTCCACATATTTGACTTATTTGTTTCAGCACGCAAAAATACATAAAACATATTTTAAAACGACTATGATTATATTCTGTTTATAGTAAATAGTAGGTAGTGTACTTCTACCTACAGGTTTCTGATAAAACACGATCAAATCTTTCAACAACAGTCGTGAAAAGACAACAAACCCATTCACAATATTGGCTCAGATTACATTACAGCAAAAACTTTTAACAATAATCTGTACTAATAACTATCTGTTACAAATTCTCTGACACTTTTCACAACTTTCTCCGGTGTCAAGCTGAGCTGTCAATTAAAATGTTCGCCGATTCGACACACACCACAGCCCCGTCACACGATTTACCAAAGTCAAAATTTCAATTACGCACTTACACCAACTTTACCATACCTTAATTTTAACATGAGCCATTCGATCCTCAACCTTAATGCCTTCTATTAGAAACTGGCATATCCATACAAAGTTGTAGATAATGTGTGTTGGTTGAAGTACTTAGTATAGATGACAATGTTGAAAGGATCATGAGTGCATTAGCCATTGTGGCGACACAAAGGGATATCTTCTATGATATACGTCAACGGTACTGGAGGGACGACCAACTTATTATGGCATCCAAATAAACGAAAGTAAACTTTACAAGGATGGCAGTAAGGGTTAAATTAAAGGAACTTTGTAAGTTGGTAAATAATAAGAATGGTTTGTATAGATTTTTTTTCGGTTTGCGTTCAGTAAATTGGGTTAGAACTTAAATTTGACACTTCAATTCATAAGTTTCGAGTGTTTAGAGTTTATTGTTTGTAATCGGATTAGAAATGTTTGTTGTTTTGTTTATTATCGAGTGCTTGACTTGATTTGGGATCAACAGGTGTGGATTTTGAATAGGATTGGACTGTATTAAGTGTTAATGGTTACAATATTTATTTAGTGTTTGTAAAAGTCACTTACTTACATCGTTCTGTGATGGAAAGGTAAGTAAATACGTGGATACCTACATTAAAGAAGGTATAATAGTGAAAGAAAATAACACGTCTGGGGCAAGCATAGAATAATTGAAATGATGCAAAGACAACGCAACACAGACACAAAAATAACAAGTTGCAGGAAAAATTCCAAAATGATGATATGTGAAGAAGCTTTTTATTTTAATCTGTTGCAGTTTTTAAAAAGTAATTTAGCTACAGAACTACTAGAAAGAAATCAATGCCAGCTTCTGCAAAACAATTCCGACTTGCACATTTTACAAAAAAAAAAAAAACGATATCCACCTTTCAAAGCTATCGAAGGCATTTTTGCCACAAACCTCATTTTTCTTTTCTACTTTAAGTCAACGATCTTGGCTGCAGTTATTATAATTTAGCCCGTGTTAAAGTCATTTTATAGGATATTTTTTGCCGCGGAATGGCAGCTGTGCGTTGAAAAGCCAATATCTCATATCGCATTGTGTTTGTGGCCACATGTGACACTCGCCGACGATCGTTGCCATCGGTTACCTTGTATATGGGCAACTATATGCTTCTAATGGTCCGGTCTAACGGTAAACGCTCATGCATATAAGAAAATATAGACATTTAATTGCCTTTAAATTTTATTTCAATTTATTAACGTCCCTTAATTATTTTTCTAATTAATCTCAACATAAACTGTTTACTCTTTAAAACAGAATTTAAGGAAGGAATAAACATAGGTATCACTATTGCACTACTTAACTAAAATAAGCTAGTTTTAGTAAGGGTAAATAAGCAAGAGTGATATTTTTTCTGTAATTATGTAGGTGCTGTGATTTATGCAGACACTTTTACACGTTAATAATACTAAAAACTAGATGAGGTCAGTATTTTCTATCTGACTACTCTGAGAAGAAACACTGAAAACAACGCAGAGGTCACAGTCTCTTTTAAAGTCCAGACATTATCTTGCAGATTTGTGTCTGAGATGGTCTTTTGAGGAACGAACCCAGATTTGAGTGGATTTGTCCACACAGTCCACGCATGTGTCAGTAATCGTTTAGCTCAACTCGGAACTTAAGGTAAGTTAAAAGTCGTGAAAATATCGTTATATCTATTATTATACCTATTACCTATTGTTTATACCTATTAATATCGTTGAAAATATCGAAAATTGAAACAAATTCCAGTGTTAGAAATAATAATTGTCATCAAACTCAACTTAATGCATTTATTTCAAATAAACCAATTACAGGCACTTTTGAATTGTCAAGGGTTCGGTCAGTCATAAAGATGAAGCTAGTTGCCCATTCCAAAGCGTAGTAGGTACCTATGGAGAAGAACGACCAAGAAACTCCACAGACACTCTTTAAAATCAAAATATTTTTACAAATATGATGTTATTGATGTTCATAATGATGTTATTGATGTTTGAAGATCTTCAGTCTCTATTGCAACTGTATTCCTTGAATAAAAATCGTAAATAATAATAATTTCTTCTGCACCAACTGGCAAAGGCGCCGCACATTGATGCTCAAACACAACATGAAGTATATAAGCAACAACAGATAACAAATGATTTGTATCCGCTATAGTTGCGGTGAAGTCGCGCGTGAATTTGGCATGGGTTTCTGACAAGAGGGCTGACCGCATCGAGGGGACACATTTGTTCTTGATTGACTATCTAGGGGAAAAGTTTAGAAATAAAATTTTGTAATAAATTAAAGAAAATTGTCGATAGTCCGGCGTTATGGGCAAAACATAAAGCGTTTTGCTACCATGCATCTTTCGAAGGAAACTGTGCCTTGTCTACGTAGGTAAATGTGATGAAGTGGTTGTTATTACTCACATTTGTGCATACTCGTCTGATAAACATTATTTCATGTAAGTTTCGATGCCATTGTCAATGATGACTTGCTAACGCCGAAGAAAAAACTACAGTTGATTTTAATTTCGTCCGGGTAAAACTTTATTTTCTTATGTAAAGTAAGATGGCAGGTATTTGTCGAGACACAAATATAGAACACAGTTTAGAAACTAAAGAAGTTTAAATGGACTCACTCGATACTTATTAATCCTACCACATGACATCCAATCGCCTCGCGTATAATGCTTGAAACGAAATCATTTTCGTTTCAAGCACTATACGTATTATTTTGTAAAAAAAAAAAAAACTTTTGACACCTAATTTGGATACCGAAAACAAGAATACAACACAAAACTAAACCTCTTAACACAATTCACAACAAAAAGAACTTGCTGACATCAATTTCATTCAAAATATTTCGCCACTTGCAATACCATTTCATCTTACCGAAGTCGGTATGTTGAAAGCATTTTAACATGCATGGAATAAAGAGCCTTTACACTTAACAAACATACACATCATCCAATAAAGGTATTGACTAACGATTACTGGACCGACGAAGTTTTGAAGAAGCCGCTCGAACGCTGCGACAAAGTCACCGCGCTCCGCCCTCAACTGTCGCTCTATACAAACGTCACAATGACGTTTATTGTGTCAAACTATAGGATCTTACTGTGATTGTAAATTCAATTAAAAGTTGTCGGCCAGTTTGATGTGGCGAATTTTTGTTTGGTTTTTAGATGACATTCTGTTCAGGTGTGAGGATAAGTATAGCTCATTGTAGCGGAACGATGTTGCGTCTATTAATTTATGGCCTCGATTTTTCGGTTGATTTTGGAGTGTTTGTTTAGTATTCGAGTAGCTAAGTATATGAGGCATTATTAGGACAAGTAAAACATAATTAGCTGGAGCGTAGCAACAACGTAGCATTATCGTAGCGGTTGCTTCGCCGTAGACACGGAAATGTTGAGTTTATTTTTATAGTATTCCTGTTCCATTGCGTTCCATTGTGTTGTATTGTTTATTCTATTGTTATTGTTGTGTTGTAATTATCCTACGTAAGGTTACAAAGACAGTATGACATGCACATTCTATGAGGCTATTCCAATTTGTTATAAATTAAGTCAGACTTTGTCTAAGGTCCGCATTTCTAAATGATGATCACGCAGTCATGATTTTGGATTTGAAACTGAATTTGAGTTAAGGATTTTCAAGAAGATAAAGTATTAGACGAGTTGCATACCAAAGCATCGCGTTAGAATACGGTCCTATAATAGCCTGATTAACTAATACTGATTTCTCTTTTGATTCTTCAACTATAACTTTCAGTATACGCCCCACATACCCCTTACAACAATTTCAACACCTTCAAGTACCAAGTCGGCTCAATCTCTAACAATGATGGCCGCCGCTTCAAAGACACCGCGGTGGGCGGGGCGGCGACGTCTGTCATGTCAACGACATGTTTGTTTGTTTGTTTGTCGGCGCCCGCGCACCTTGTACAGATGTCGTTTGAGAAGGATTGAGGCAGAATCGTTGTTATACATACAGTGACAGCTCGGGTAAAAGTTGTGTATGTTCTGAAGCACACGAACGTGACACGGAAACGTAACGTTCAGGTATATCCGAACGATTTCTGAATCGAATATACAACTATCCTATTGCATTTTGGTAAAAAAAATTGCGACAGCCACTATTGTCATCGCCCATAGATATGAATAAAGTCTTAAAACTAATTTTCAACTTTAAAATCGTTAGAATTTCCATTACGTTTACTCCGCGCATTCCTGCTAGGGTCACTGCCCTTTGTGTTATGTTATGAATGTCATGTACCATGAAACCAGTATCAGGATAGGTACCTAGCCTGCCGGGGTCGCGGATTGTTCGAAAGAGTTACCGTGGCCCTGGCGCACAGGCAACTGAAGGAACACGGGTGGGTTTTAGTCAGTAAGAGTCTGACACGCCCTCCCGCTCCGCCCATAGCGGGAGAGGTCATTTAATGACTTCCTACCTAAAGAAAAAAGTATAGGTACCTATCCATCGGTTTACGGATTTAGCCCTAGAAGCTTAACAATTTAAACATTGTAATAGCGCTAACTCATAGTGGTACCTTTTTCGGCTTGAACTTACGTACTTGGGTTATTGTCTTTTTTTTTTCTTCACAGTTAATTGTAATCATGGTCCAGCAGTTTGAGTAATTTATGCGACCTACCCAAGTATCCTTTCTTTGGTATTGTTCGTCGAATCGTTGAGCTCCTTAGGGCCAATTTCACAAAACTATTCATAATGGGACATTAGTAAATCAGCCATTAAAATAAACATCGATGTTAATGGTATTTACGTTCCACCAGAAAAAAATAACACCACATTAAGAAACCCAGCGTTAAGTGAATGAGTCGTGTATCTTTCACTCATATAACGGTCAGTTGTCAAATCAACCAAATTAAGAAGACGCAATGTCACATGCAAATGTTCACCGACTATGCATCATTGTAGCTAGCCGTATAGTATAGACTCGCGTTAAATAATACGACTAAATTAAAATGTCAGTCGTGTAGTGAACTTTGAGTGTGTTCTTGTAACATTTAATTTTGTCGGTAAATAACTATTGCTAGTTTAGTACAAGTCAAACTTCAAGTCGCCATAAAGTTTGAATCGGACTGTACACCGTAATTTTCATAATTTTGTTTATCTTTTTGAACGTTTTGTGATGTTCGTGGTCAGTCGTGGTGTTTTTCTATTGTAAGAATAGAAATGTGTAACAGTAAGAAAACGCGTGAACGTGGCCCTGATTTCTCACTGAATGAATAATAAATTTTAATTAGCTTGATTTCGAAGAATAAAGAAGTCGTAGAAAATAAAAAAGGGATGCTGTAACAACGGCAGCAAAAAAGGTTGAAAAAGTGCCAATTATGTACTGACACATTGGGTAGGTAGGCACGAAGTTTACAGATTTTTAGTAGTTTACTTACCGATCTGATGAATATTCAAGCTTATTTTCAATCAAATACAACACATCCAAGGCAGATTGTTTCGCGAAATCTTGTGCGAAAATCGACTACATCGTATTCTTCAAAATAGTGCCGCCGTTCTTTATAAATTTTTGGACGTCAACTAAATCGTCCAAGTCGTCCAAAATTTCCAAAACATTTTGATGATTTTGGCAACTAAATGTCGGTTAGAAAGTTAACGGACCTCTGGGGCAGCAATTAAATTTAACGCCTGATTAGGACATTTAATCATGGATTAGCGTATGGTGAAACACTCGCTACTCTTAATGTCCCGTTAAAATTTTAACAGAAGATTAAACTAACTAACATGGTATGGTGAAACTAGGCCTTAAGTTCTGAGTTGAGCTGCACGGTTACCGACCATTGCGTGCACTGACTGGACAGGTTCACTCGATCTGTGTGGATTTCAAACACAAATCTAGATGGTCTTCACATGATCTGACCAAGATTATGTCTGGACTTTAAAAGAGACTGTGACCTCTGAGTTTGTTTCGGCCTTTCTTCTCAGAGTAGTCAGATAGGAACGCCGACCTCATCTAGTTTTTAAAATATGTCTGACGTGTAAAAGTGTTTGTGCAAACCGACTTACAGAAATAAAATCATTTATCATTTACATTGCAATATAAAGAGGTGAGATGAGTTAAGAACTCAAAATATTTGCAACATTCATATACCACATCTTCTGCGAATAAAAAATATTCCTATTTCAAAATACACCAACGATCCGACTTCGTTTTTGATACCTATTCGAAAATACATTCTTTAACACATAGGTATCTATATTTTGTAATCATTACGAAATAGACAAGTATGTAATTCCATGGTTGTAGCAGCTCTGTATTATGTACCATCATCGCGCGTTCGTATTTCCGAAGATAGACGATGATTCCCGAAGCGCATACATTTCTTGAGAAATCTGTGGGTAGGTAGGTACTATAGAGATGGTGTTAAAATGCGATCAGAATATTTTGATAAGTTGATGGCATGGGGAAGGTCGGGCAAAGCTAATTCTAGATGGCGTGACCATAGCTAGGTCCGTACGGCCTACAATACAGACATTTCGTTCATTCGTTCCATTCCGGGTTCATTCATGAGTTTGGTTTTATTTCAATATTTCGTTATTTTCGGTGATTTCAATATTTTAAATCGAGTAACAGTAGTAGTAGTAAGTTGACATGGAAAGTATCAGAACTTTAAACCTTAAATATTTCCTCGTGATCACTTTCTTCAAAATGATTCCGACAGAACCTCGAACGCTGTTTAATTTTAAAAAATCTCTACGAATAGCTTTAAGCGACACTCTTCTAATTTTAGGATCTTTCGGGAAAAAGTGGACTCCCATTTCGGAGTACTTAGGAACACAACAACGCGTCATCTTCGCAAATCGCAAATCCACCTCATGCCTTATAATATTAGTTTGTTTTGGGAACTAGCTACGACAGCGCCATTTTGACAGTTGCCTTCCCCATAAAAGGAGACAAACATTGATTTGTATTTAGAATACAAGAGAAAACAGCAGGGGACAGATTAGCTGACACGCAATGTCAATGAGGTTATACGCGATTTCATGAAAATATAAAAATGTAATAAACGTAGACCGTCGTAGTATTTATCAAAGTTATTCCACAAACTTTTGTTTAATTCATTCATCCTGGTACCAGTAACTCGTAAAGAGCTCACAGTATCTCCTTCATTTTCCGTAAGTTTATCTTGCACTAGCTTTTGACCGCGGCTTCGCCCGCGTGGTTGTTGGAAATTGTCCCACGGGAATGTACCATCAAGGTATAAAGTATCCTATGTCCTAACCCAGGTTACGGTCTATTCCTTTCCTCGGCTCCCGGCCCACCGCGTCGCATCGTGTCTCTCGCCCGCGTTAGTACTTCGTTTTCACTTAGCGTTCTTTCTGTCTTTTTTTGATTTTGCTCGGCTCCTAAGGGTCGTAGCGTGATGTTAAACAGCCTATATAACCTTCCTCAAGAATTGGGCTATTAAATGCAACAAAAAAACAAACTCCTCAGCTTTATTATATAATTATATTAGTACCTACAGATTTGCATAATAGTCTTGGAATTTGCAACAACTTAGGTGAGGCATCAAGTTCTTTCTAAATTTTTGTGGGATGTCTTGGTTGCACGTGTCACTGTAAAATTCTAGTGATCGATCATCTTCATCATGAGATGAACAACCCTTTATTTACACATTTTAGATGTCAAATTGAGATGCATTACTTTAAAATTTAAAAGAAGTTTTGATTGTCACTAACACTGGTCAAACACCTGTGGGATTTGCTACCTTATCTACCTATCAAAGAAACATGCGCAATTTTGGTTTTTAGGAATGGTATTCAAGTTATTATCCTATGCTTTTCACAGCAACATAACAAAGGATTTTGATCTGTTGTAGGTACTTATAAAATAACCCTAGCTTAAGAGGCTAAGAACAGCTAAAGCGCGGTCACTGTCGGACTGCATAGAAAAGAAAGAGAAGCGCGATAACACAACGCTGGTAATTTATTGCAAAATATGAAGCAATTATCAATTTACAAAAAATCTATTAATTGGACCAAAAAATTAAAACACTATTACG
This sequence comes from Dryobotodes eremita, assembly GCA_917490735.1. Classification (NCBI taxonomy): domain Eukaryota; kingdom Metazoa; phylum Arthropoda; class Insecta; order Lepidoptera; family Noctuidae; genus Dryobotodes; species Dryobotodes eremita. The sequence goes on along the minus strand of OU823264.1, from coordinate 18,019,562 downwards.
TTAATATGTTGCTTGTAGAATAATCTGAAAAATAATTCAGAATGATTGCATGTATATTAGTATGGTTTTTAATTGTTGAAATTTTTAGAGGTATATCGTGATCTTTTTCTATCGTATCAAATTAGTTATATTATGTTTTCAACACACTATATAACTACCATATATCCTGCAGAATATCATATATTTTTCTGATTTTGTTTACTGCAGTGGATCATATACTTTTAAGCATTATAAAACTTGCGGTTAGGTCCTGTAGTCCCCTTAAGAAACATGTAAAATGTTTTTCTGGTTTCAGTAAAGTTGTTTATTTAATCGGAACTTTTTGTAAATCAGTCTCAGAGGTACGGGAGTGCATACACTGAATATTCTTAGATCTCACTGACACTCATACCCTTTCACCTTCCGCCTCTCGTGGTAACATTTTGTATTCACTTATTTTTAATTTTAATTTCTAATTGCAAGTTATGTTTTTATAAGTTTTTTTTTTTGTTAATTATCATGTTGTTTTGTGGTGAATGCTGTACCTACAATAGGCATACATACCAATACTTTTATTATGTTATTGTTCCGTTTTAATTTTTTGTATGTACTGCTGTTGGTGTACCAAATAATACATAAATGTGTGAGTTTACGTGTACCATAACATAACTGGTGAACCCTTCGCGAAAAGTTATGATAATTTGTTAAAATAACAACGCATGTTTACAGCATAAATGAATCAGCAAAATTTCCTAGTTTTCATATAAGTTTCACTTAAACTGAAAGGGCTAAGCCGCAAAAATCACATACCTGCTCGTAAATCGATTCAAACTCATCCAAAAACTTCCAAACTTAAATCATTACCAAGCTCACAAATTGAAAAGTCAAAGTTAAGTAATAATATCACGAACTAACCCTACATATCCAAACCCATGAGGTCCCCCTGTGGGGCGACGCTCCTCCCTACTGACTGACCCTCGTTTAAACACCATAGTGGCGTGGTGGGGTCGAAATGAAACCGTGTTGCGGTTATCGTCGGGAATTAAAAGTTGTAAGTGAAAACGTTTTGGGAACAATTTCCCTTTTGATCTGGGAAAAGAGGAAATATTTTGTAAGGTTTTTTTTAAGAATTATCTGATTTAAACATAACCTATTTTAATGATTGTGACCGAAGTTACTGAATACTACTACCGCACTTATAATACGCACTTGGACGTGGAGTTGCGGACTCCAGCCCGATATACAATACAATTCAGTACTACGAGTATCTAAGTAATTGACTGTCTTTCATTTTAGCAAAAGTAAAGTTCTGGGAAACTTATTATTGCAGTTTTAATAACCTTTTTTTATAACCGAGAACTCCTCGACTAGAGCCTTGCGTGTGGTGAACGAGGTTCACGAGAGGGTTGATGTATTATGGAGCAACTTGAGTGAATTCGCAAAAGTTACATTATATATAATATGTTATTTAGATGTAGGTTCAGATTTAAGATATTGGATATCATTTTTAAGTATTTTGGATGTAAGGCCACTCTATCGCATTGGATCGCTGATCTGTAATGGTAGTTGTAGATAAGAATTGCGTAAATAAATAAATAAAAATAAAAATAAATAAAACCTTTACCAAAGACTATTACGAGCTAAATGACAAACTTTCAATTAAGTTTTTAGTTTTATAAAGAGTTGTGTCAAAGTCACACAGTTGTAAAAGCTATGGTGGCTTTACCCGGCTAAAATGTTTATAGGTACTCATATTTTTTTTTAAATGACATTTAATCTACAATCAGCCTAGGCCGTAGGAATCCGCTGAATGCGAGAAGCACAGAACCGGTCGAAGAGGCGGTGCTTGGGGGAGGCTTACGTCCAGCAGTAGACATGTTTCGGCTAAAATGATGATGATGATGAGACCTACATACCTAGGGCACTTATTAAACGTCGAAAATAGGTGCACGGTCCCAATGAGGATTTTTTGAAATGACGTTGACTAGAAGAAGGCAGCACTGAGACGTCAGGTCCGGGCACCTGTCAAAAGTGTCAAAGCGCCTGTATTTTCTGTAGTCGTGACTGAATGATGAACGAATGATGAACGTCATCGTATATTTTATATTCATTTTCGAAATGGTAGACCTCTTTTCAATGTGGCGCCAATTGGTGGCGTGAATTTTCATGAAAGTTGTTCGATGTTTCCTATGGAGAGGAGCCGGCAAGGAACTCAACGGTTACTCCTTTCACAATAATTGGCTTTTACAATATTAATAGTGTTAATAAGCATGAGAGGTTAGTGTAGGCCTGGCATTAACGGGAAGACAGACATATACACTTTGCATTTTAATAATGGTGTTCAATCTATCCACAATTCACATCAATTTCGTAGGTGCACAGGTAATAATTTTAGCAGAGAGAAGACCTTTTAAAGAACTCATAAAATCGGCGTCGAACCGTCTACATTATTCGGCATAAATGGCTTGCCTTACCACAACGACTATAGAATAGACCTTTAAGGAAGTTTTTAACCGAGTTCAAAAATGACGAGGTTCTCAATTCGTCTGTATTTTCTTTTTTGTATGTTTGTTACGCGATATCTCCGGCAATTGTAAATCGATTTCGAAAAGTCTTTTTTGAATAGATAGGATATGCCTCAGGGGTGGTCCCAAATAAATTTTATTAAATTTGCATCGGTAGTTTTTCAGTTAGCTTCAATAATATGATTTTTTTCCACTTAGTGTATATTGATGATGTTTTAATAACTTTCTGTCACTGTTATTTTCATAGCAAGTACTGGTATACGAATTTGTGTGGGGTAGGTATCACAACTAAAAAGTGAACACTAAAAACTTTTTACAAAAAAAAAATACAAACGTCTTTCAAAAAATACACTACAAAGTGAAAAATAACTAAGTAATTTCGGCAGTCGATGGCAAAAAACTAAAATACAAAACCAAAGACACCGACTTCCGAAATTACCATAAAGTTCTTTTTCACTTTGTAGTGTATTTTTTTTAATCGGTTGTTTTTTTTTTTTTGTAAATAAGTTTTTTTAGAGGATTGTGATGAAATTATTACAAGAATTTAATTCTGTGAACATTGGGCTGATTATCCAAACTGACTGAAAGCTTGCAGGTAAAATCTCCAATTGATGTTGAGGATGCAATTAACAAAAAATTTAAACGAAATGTTATATTTTCTTAAATACCGCGTCATGTTGGTCAACGGGCGCCGTCGATTGAGACTAGTCATCTCTTAACTGCTACGGCTTATTTTTATTTTTAATCTTATATTTGGAATTGTTTCTTAATTTTTTATTTTGTTTTAGGTTGTTCTCACATATAGAGGCAATAAAAATAATGTACCCAGGATTTTGTAATATCTTCATTTAAAAGAGTGTCCTCGGACTTTACTGCCCGTTCTTCTCCATAGAGATCTACATTTTGGAATGGGCAACTAGCTTCAACTTTCTGACTAACTGACCGACTCTTTGACAATTCAATAGTGCCTGTAAATGGTTTAATTGAAATGGATGCTTTGAGTTTGATACTAAAATAAGGTTGGTTTATCATCATTGCGGCATAGATTATGCCCTTTCAGATATTTCGTCTATCGTCAATTTGTCCTTACTTAGGCAATCTAATTGTACCCATTCAAGTTTTGATACATAAATGATACCTACGATACTTTATTGGATAAAGTACGTGACGTCATCACGTTGACGTCATCATTCTCTTGCCCTGATCCCAATTTATTTGGGGTCGCCACAACATGTCGTTTCCTTCCATACTTCTCTATTGGTCGTCATCTCGGGAGTCACCCCCTTTCTATCCATATCATCTTTCCCACAGTCCATCCATCGTTTGTTTGGTATTTCCCTACTCTTATAACCATCCATATTCATATTCAAAAGTTTCCTTACGACAGTTTCCTCACTCCTCCGCATCACATTCCCACACCATGACAACCGATTTCCACACAACTTTTCACTTTCTGACTTCCTTTTATATACTCACTAGCTGTTACCCACGACTTCACCTGCGATCCAGGAGGAAAAGTAGCCTATGTCCTGACCCAGCACCCTAATTACGTAACACACTATCTATCACAATCTGAATCATTTTGAAGCCTATTGCTAATCCATTGCTTCATAGGTTTGAAAAATTTGTCTGGTCAACAACGTAAATAACGCAATGAATGTTGTTGAACTGTCAAAATGAAACCCATTCCTACTATTAGTGTGTTATGTAATTACCCCGCTGGTCATGGTCTATCTATGTTCCAAATTACATCGAAATCTGTTCAGCCGTTTTAGCGTGGAAGCGTAACAAACAAACTTACTTTCGCATTTATACGTAGCTAGCTGTTGCCTGCGACTTCGTCTGTGATCCAGGAGGAAAAGTAGCCTATGTCCTTACCCAGGTCATGGTCTATCTGTGTTCAAAATTTCATCCAAATCTGTTGAGCCGTTTTAGAGTGAAAGTGTAACAAACTTACTTTCGCATTTATAATATTAGTTAGGAAGTTAGGGTGTCTAATTCTGTCATTGGACTACTTTGACATGACAAGTTTATTTTAAACCGATAGATCTTCAAACTACAATTGAAGTTTTTCACGTTTAATTCTTCTTATAGTTACAAACCAGACCGTAAACAGAGAGACTTCATGGCGTCATTGCGTCTGCGTCGGTATGAATGGGTCGCAGCGCTCGCAGCGCCACAATGGCGACGAGCGATTTATGGCGCTTTTTGTTTTGCGCCACGATTATGAGGTTTCGCTATAGTTGCGCCATAGGTGTCGGACCACACGGAAGGTGCAAATATTGAGGTACAGGGTGTCAAAAATGCCTCGTGTGCTTTGAATATTTAGAACTAGCTGAGATTTTTAAAGGGGGAAGAGTCTTTCAATATGTAAATGATGGGTAGGTACTTATTGTAGTTACGAAAAAATTAAACAGAAACGTTAAACACAGAAAAACCTAATCGATCATAATCGCTTGCTTTTACTAGCATTAATTATTATTCTACTAAGCAAACTTTCGCAAAAATATCTTGGTATGGAACACCCTATTGAAAGATGGCAAAATTATTTCCACATTGACGACCCGGTGTCTCCAGAAGGCTGTACTAAACCAAAAAAAGAAAAAGTAAAAAATGCTGCAAATGTTTTGAACACCCCATTTACACCTACACGGTTCACCATTCACAAAACTTGCTACATTTTATGACACCCGTAGTAATTGACCACAATAAGTGTCCATCGAAAGACTGGCACAAAACTCACAAAAAATCGGTATTAACTCGTCACGGTTCTCGAGAAATTCTACTAAACGATACTCGAATATTATACCAATGCATTCTTAGAGAGATTTATATGAATTTTATAAAGATATAGAGGCAAAACCACGAACTTTATTAGTATTATTGTTGAAGATTTATTACTGAACTAAATAGATCGAACGAATGGTATAATTCGATTTTTATTCAAGGAAAATGTCCATTCATTGATATGGTTTTTAAAATTGGAATTGTTATAATATTTATCGCGTTCAAGTGACATTATAATGGTATTATTTTTAATGGCTACTTACCTGGTAGGTAGATATTTTGGCGCAAAAGTTGTTTAATATTTTTTTATGAATTAATAGCAAGTATTCATGAGTGTACAATAGTAAATTATTATATAACTGACTATTTACATTAGGGACTATATTAAATAACTGACTCACTATTGAAATAAATACAAAAACAAAAGGACAAACAGGTGTTGTTGTTAAAAAAAAGTACCATTGTTGACTACGAGTATTAAACCATAATTTGATGAAGTAGTTTATTACACTTATTGTGGAAAAACATGAAAAGCAATTCAATTTGAACGAAGAAAATCAATGCCGGCTACAGTATGTTTTAATGAGAATAGAATTAACAGAACAGAATCGCATGGAGAAACGTCTCCGACACATGCGATTCTACGAGTATGTGAAGAAACAGGAGATTAGACATTTTGTTTTGCTTATACTCGTAAGACACATACTACAGAAAAGAACATAATTATTTCAGCCGATCTATTCTGTAAAAATCTAACAGTGAAAACTTTGGTGAAATGAGCCTAGTTTGAAGTGAGCTGTCAATAGTGTCAATCTCTAGCATCAAGTAGAATGACAGCTCATTTCAAGCTCACTTTACTTAAGATTTCACAATGAGATCCTTACAGAATACATCGGCTCGTATGGACAGTTAAAAGGAAACTGGTAACGGACCTCTAAAAAAGAACTAACAAAACCTTCTTATTGCGTTTATTCACAGTAATCTTGCCTACTTCAACAGATAGAAATATTGGGGCATACATAACGGCACATCGATCATCAGAGCACGTCTTAAAGGCGCGACGTAACAAAACATCAAAATAACAGGAATCCTGTCTGATAGATGCGATGGATTCCTTGTCACAATCTTGACGAATCGAGCCCCTTTGTGATTGCAACGGACTTCATCGTTTTGTAACTGAGGTTTCCAACTCAATACCTACCAGAAGGAGCGTGCCAAAAACCCAGGTATCCTTCAACATCGTTGTAACAAGCTTGTGTAGGTACGATAATGACATACTTTAAAAAAATGACGCGGTGTGTTTTAGGCTCGTATAATAATATAACAGTGTACTCTGTAGTATGCTTATCTCTATGCTCTATGAATTTAGCGAATCGGTGTTGTCATGCAAATTGAGAGAAGCGTCCAGCAGTGATTTTATTGTGTAAGTATTTGCAATTCGCCGTCGCTAAATGATCATCGCATCATGGCCTATTGCTTTAATGGCTTATTTTAATGTTTTAGAATACTTATATTATTTGATATGTACAGCAATTAATATTTCATTAGTGATAAGCAAAAGTCTTCAAAGTTCTGTTTCACCTTGATTTTACGAGAGTTTAAAGAGCTTTGTTTTTCTCTTAGTTTGTAGGTACTTACACAGGCACCTGTGTTTGTTTGTGCGAATTTTGTATCCTGCCAAAAATTTCTCACGATTAAATCTCATTCAATCCAAGATAAAAAATAATGCACACTAAAAAAACAACTTTTTACGTAAGACTCAATATTTTGTACAATCTAATAAAAATATGAACGCGGCCAATCGATCATGCGCGCCAATTTTGACAGATCGCGCCATTTTCAAAATAAGTTTGGATATCTTCGTAAATGCATCAAAGGCATCCCAATCAAGTCTATTGTATTTGAATCGATGTAACTTGATTTGTTTAGATTGATCCGACCCATCCATTTTGTGGTCGCGGACAGTTAGCTTTTTATATAGAATCCAGGAAACGATGATTTTGTTCATGCTATTATTACTTCTGAATTCACTTGATCAATAACTCAGACTCAGACTGAAAGATATGCATTTTCATATAAATTATAAATATTTATTATTTTAATATTTATTAATAATTAATTATTTTCGTAGAAAATGTTCTTTTCTTTTTTGTGGTTAGCACTTATTGTAACGCGTGACGTAGGTAGACTACCTACTCTACTTAAAATTAGAAAGATTACCAGCCTATTATTGTCCTACTACAGGGCAAAGGCCTCTTCTCATAAAGAGAACGCATGTGCATTAATCACAACGCTTGCTCAAGAGGGCTTCGTGATTCCAGACTTGTGCTTCCGCCCGCAGACTTCGTTCGAGTGGAAGTCGTAAGACACCACAATATACTAAAATAAAAGCCACATTTTTATAAAACTTTCCTGTATACTACGTTTGTAATTTTGGTCTCAGCAGCCAAAATATGAAGAGAGTCGGAACTATTGTCAGTTAATTAGTTAGTCAGGTACAGTCTCGGTACATTGCAGTTCTCCGTGTGAGAAGCAGCTCGTCCTGAGGTCGACACCCGCAGCCTTCAGTAGTAGTAGTAGTAGTATTATGAAACTTTTGTAACATGAATACGAGGCTTTTGGCTATTTTGTATGTCTCTAAACTAATGTCGTTCATTTGTTAGGTGCGTTTTGTTTGTGCAGAATAAACTATTTTTCTTTCTTTCTTTCTTTCTTTTAATTTCCAGTTGCTTGCGAAGTATTTCGTTTTTAGTGAATGGATGAACGCCCTCGTTCCTAATGGCACAACACTGATACACTGACTGATGCTTTCTTTTCTATTCCTGACGAACAGCTATCACTAAAATAATATAATAGTAGACTGTAAACACACCGGCAAGGTAATTAAGTAACACACTAACAGTAGGAATGGGTTTCATTTTGACAGTTCAACAACATTCATTGCGTTATTTACGTACTTTGTTGAGCCGACAAATTTTTCGAACACATGAAGCAATGGATTAGCAATAGGCTTCAAAATTATTCAAATTGTGATAGATAGTGTGTTACGTAATTAGGGTGCGGATTTCTCATTAAACATAGATATTATTTTTTTTATAACCAAAGATGACAGAAGAAAGGCCTAAGCTTTATGTTTTTCTGTGCATGTTTTACGAACTATCAGAATATAATAGTATAACAAAATGTAAAAAAGGAAGCACAAAAAATATCAATAGGTTTGCAAAGCAGTCGTCGAATGGCTAAGCTATTTGCTTTGTTCAAAGTTGACTAAAATAGCCGTTCTTATATAATGTCATGATTGACTGCTTAGCTCCATAAAGGTATAGCATGATGATAATTATTCAAAAAGTTAAATCTATAACTACCTGCAGTATTCTAACCTTTTGGCCAATTTGCGGTAAACTATAGAAGAATACGAACAAATTGCAATATTGCTCATCCCCATAGCAAATAGCGTGATAATTGGAAAATCTAAGCCAAAATTTAACAAAATCTATCCGGTAGTTTTTGCGTGATGCTGGAACATACATCCAGACAAACAGACAAAAAATATTTAAATTATATTCTCGGCATCAGAATCGTTCCCAGAATTCGCGAAAATTACTTTTAAAAAAAAATCTATTGACTTCGCTACGATTGTATTATATGTATACATATAAAATATAAGTCTTTTCCTACACCGATGTCAGTAATGTCCCAGATAAACTCTGCTTTATAAGTATTAAATATTTGACATTTCCCGTAACCCAAGGGCTGGCTTTTACCTTGGCCAGAGGCTAAGCATTGCCATACAACGTGGCAATGCCGCCAGTCTCTCGGGTACATTACCAGTCGACAGCGATGCGGAGGAATTTTTCGACGCCATTTTTTAGTTTGTTAATAGGTTTAGTTAGGTTAGGTTATTTATTATATTTTAATTGTAAATACTATTGTAATTTAAAAAGCAAGTTAAAAAAGAAAACAATAATTAACAATTACAGGCTCTGCCAGGTAAGAAGATTTTTATTAAAGGTCTCTTCAAGTAACGTGGCAGCTACCAGCAGGATACTTAACACACAAATAACATAATTGCAGTGGAGGAGGTACACCACAGGTACACTAAGATGATTTATTTGATTTATCATGTTAAAAAAATAATATAAGTTATGGATAGAAGTTAATTCCGGAGATTCAGACAGCTACTTTAACATGAATAATAGGTACGGTCACCAAATGTGATATGTAACCAGGGTCGTCGGATATAGTTGACGTTTAGTAAGAAACCGATGGATATTTTCGAATAAAATTTAACTTAATTAATAGAAAACAAACAGCTAATTTATCAAATTAAATCTCATTTGAAAACATCCATAGGTTTGTTACTAAACTTCAACTATATGGACGATCCTGGTTACTTATCTCTTTTGGTGACTGTACCTACATTAGATACTTAAAAATTTGGTTTCAGTTGTTATTTTATTACTATTATTGTATTTATCTTTTAAATAGATTCTTTCCTATTTTGTGAATGTGAGAACGTTGTAGGCTTTGTAGACTTGATAGACGTTTCGATTTGTTGAACATTTCCTATTTTTATAAACCTACCTGGTACTTGTTGACAGGCCTACACTGTCCTCCCATACCTATTAAACCGGTAATTTGAAAACATTGTAAAAGACAATTTTTTTTTTAAAAGATCAACCGTGGAGATTCTTTCCGGCTCGAAAGAAAGGACTACTTAAAACCGTGCACCTAGCTTCTGACGTTTCATAAGTGTATGGGCACTTATGAAACGTAGGTTTTTATGAAATAAAACATTTTGATTTCATTTTGAATTAACTACAAAAAATACTATTAATTGAAGGTACTGAATGTTCCTATTTGCTACGACAGGTAAGCTGGATTGTGACATAGAAGCCATACAACTGCCTCACGGGTATTAACATGCAACCAGTCTGTTACTCAATCTTTATTCCTGGTCCTGATTAGTCCTTATTACGAGGTTTTGAATGTTGTAGCAAGCTTTAAGGTATTTCACAGTACAGATAAGTTACAGGTGAGGTGAGTGCAGGCAGGCCTTTTTTTTTTTGCGTGGGCTATCATCAAATGACCTCTCCCGCTCTGGGCGGAGCGGAAGGGCGTGTCAGACTCTTACTGACTAAAACCCACCCGTGTCCCTTCAGTTGCCTGTGTGCCAGGGCCACGGTAACTCTTTCGAACAATCCGCAGGAGTGCAGGCAGGCTAAGGAAGCACTTCCGAAGATTGACGGCCGCCTCACGAAACAAGCTCTCCGACTAACTAAACAAGAGCTGCGTACAGTCACAACAGCCATGACTGGCCACGGGTCATTTAATAAACACCTCTTTGTCATAGGAGTCACCCATGAGATTGATCCCTGAGATTATCAGTAACACCAAGACGTTGCTGGCTTTCCTCGAGGAGCTGGGGTGGATCGAATAATCGATTTTCCCTCCCGTACGCAAAATACGCGCATTGAAAGAAAAGAAAGAAAGAAAATACATTTATTTAGCACAGACTACAAAGCTCACAACCCAACACGTGACGTGGAGATGCGGACACCAGCCCGATACCTAACTTCCTGTTGCCTACTACTTTACAGCCCAATAGACAGCGCTCTTCGGCCAAGTTAGTTCTACTAGTTTTATAAACCTATGCAAGCATTAGAGCCAGAAATTGATTAGAACATTTCCCAACGGTACAACAACCTAAAATTGCTAAGTCTCCCATAAACCGCTAACAATATCCCTACATACATAACACATGCGTGCGTATATAACATTAATATAAATCGGGAACCGCAACAATTGCAGAAACCATTAAAACAAACAGGATTGCAGCTGCGAGCGGCGACCACTCGAGCGGAACGCTCGGCCCCCAGGCCCGCCCCCCGAGCACGCACAAAAATCAACATAAATAACAATACACACCCCTATCTCAGACACTATGACACCTTCAACAACAAAAAAGGTCTAACCACCAACTAAACCATAAACCAAAACGCTCCCTTGTGTTTCCGAACGCAGAACTCAGGTTGGCGCGAAAACGAACGCGCCATTACAGAAAAAAGTTAAGCTAACGTCAAGTGTGCAACAATTGAAAAATATTTCGTCTCTTTCGTCCATTCAATAGATACAGTCCCTCTACTTTTGGGCGCTTTTATTAAATTTATTGTCAAAGGAATGTATATAAAAGTTGTTGAAATGAAAAAGGGTCCCAGTTTCATTTCGATCGTGAGTGATAACAGTGTTCCAATATGTTTTCCGAACAAAGTTACTCGAGGATTTTCAGACCTTGGGATGTGAGTGTTAGTAAGAATGATGGACAGACAAACTGTAATATTAGTACAAACGCAGAAAAAAAGACGAAGAAAAGGAAAATCGACGAAACTAAAAGGGAAAGTCGTTTGCGGAAAATTCGCGGGACTTTTAAGAAGTCTGACCCGAGTCATCAAGACGCTACTGTTTCTACAACTACAAGAGATGGCGATGAAGGTACAAAGCTTGCTGCTATTACTGAAATAAATTCCCCAGTTGAAAAACTAACATTATGCTGTGACAGGCTACTTCAAGAACAACCTTCATCAAAAAAAGAAAAAATAGAAAAGCCGACGGAGGTTGATTTAAAACCTCAACCTTACCCGCAGCTACCACAGATGCCGTACGGTGCGACATTTATGGCAGACTACTTACCGACTGCCGATATAGCTCACGCATTAGGAGTACCACCAACAGACCCTTTACTCCTGGAATCCCTTGCACAAGGATACGCGATGGAGCTGGAATACGCAAGAATCCTTCATCAAGAGAACGAGGCGAAAATAAACGCGAAAAAGCAAAGACCGAAGAAATACAAATGCCCACACTGCCACGTTGGGTTCTCAAACAACGGACAGCTGAAAGGCCACATCAGGATCCACACTGGAGAAAGGCCTTATAAATGTGATGAAAAGAGTTGTGGAAAGACATTTACGAGAAACGAAGAGTTGACGAGACATAAAAGGATCCATTCTGGGGTGCGTCCGTTCCCTTGCTCAACTTGTGGGAAGAAATTTGGCAGACGAGATCATTTGAAGAAACACACGCGGACTCATTTTGTTCAGGCAGAGCGGATGATGCCAGTTTTCGTACCACTGTCAGCGGTTCCTCATATGCATGGCTTCCCGTATTTATACGGTTATTGAGGGTCGAGAAAAAGCCGGAAATTTTCTGTAGAAAATCAGAAATTATAGGAAAAGTTACTGACAATATACGATGAAGATTTTTTTCTGTGACTAGGTTTTAAAATCTAGAGTGGTAAAAATTAAATAGTTTTTTCTCCATTATTGAATGATGAAAACGTACGTAACGTATTCTTTGAAATTCTTGACGAGTTTCGCAGAAGTTCGAGCTTTTAACTAATATAGGCAGGCAGAGCTTTTGAAAATATACCCCATTTTAGTGAAATAAATAAACCATTGTTTTAATACGATGTGATGCAGGATTTAGTATAGGCACTTATATACTTGTAAATTGTAAATAATAAAAAGTTTATAAAGAAATATATTTAAGTTTGTACATAATAATAATTACTCCAAGACTACCAGTCAGTTACGAAGTGTAAAATGGTTGTGAATATATGTAGTTGTAAGAAAGATAAATAAATATATTTTTCGATTTTTACTCATATATGTGAATTGTTTTTGTTATCCTCGCTTACTCAAGATTTTTAATTTTCAGGAGACTTATTTAAAAGCTAACAGTTTTAAAATAATTATATGTACAAGTATATAAAAAGAGGAGGGGAAAGAATCATAGGGCATCAAAAATTCGTCCGCATCGTTGTCAACAGGAAAAGTGGCCAAGAACTGGCAGCATTGCCATGTTGTATGCCAATGCTGATTTTTTGGCCAATAAATAGGTCAGCTCTGATCACGTGAAGAGTCGACCAACCGCTTGGCAATGTATTGACGAAGTAAGTGGGCGCTCGGACCCCATGGCCCTAGACTTTCAACCCCAAACGGCTTGAACATATAAGTTCCAATAAGATTGGAATATGTGCGGCGTTTGAGATTTCCCGCACCTGCAGCAGCCGCCCCAGCACAGCCCGCCGTGCTAGGAAGATGGGATGGCGCAAGGGTGTTGACACATGTTGCATCCCACACCAAAGTAAATAGTATTACCTATGGGCAGGGCTTGGAACCGGTACCAACAATACTGGTTCTGAACCGGTACGGTAATTGCCATTTTGTTATCTGTGTACCGGTTCGAGCCGGTACTCCACCTAACAAGTACCGGTACCAAATTCGCGTACCACAAATCTCGTATCTCGTACCTTGAAGCAATTTTTCTAATGCTATAATGTTAACTATCCTTTTTACTTAATATATCTGTTTTCTCACTCTAACTTACGGGAATATTTGTTTTGTACCGGTTTGGGTGCCGGTACAGTACCGATACTGATTAGGAATACCAATTAAATAGTACAGGTATCGGTATCACACCAAGACCAGTGATACCGATTCCCAAAAATACCGGATATTTCAAGTCCAGTCTATGGGTACAGCATGAGCGTGGGTGAAGTTGGGCTCTGCTTGCATGGACATAGGTATTATCCAAAACCTAGGCTCAAGCCTATGTTTTCAATCTGCCTGGTCTTTTCGCAACTATGTGGAAGTCGGCTCTCCGTCTTACCGGATGCAGCTGAATACCAGTATTTTATGTGGCGCGACTGCCTATCTGACCTCCACAACCCCAATTACTGGATTGATACCACACGATATACCTACACGATACCCCTTGGTAAGACTGGTTGTCAGACTTTCGGGCTTCTCACGACCCGTAACGACTGTCAAAGATCTACGGATGACAGCCGGGACCAACGGCTTAGCGTGCTTTCCGAGGCACAGACGGGTCTGGATATGTAATTAATACTTACCCATCCACGAACCGACCGCGGCAAGCGTAGCTTAACCTTCGATCGACCCGTGCAGCTGTTATTATTTAGTCAAGAGTCCTTCCAAACCTATACGCATATTATTTAAAAAAAACTCTTTACTCTTCGCCTTATAGGGATTATAAAACTACGTGTTTAATAATCCTATCCTAGTAATCCTACTTCCTACTAATATTATAAATTTGAATGTTTGTGAGGATGGATGGATGGATGGATGTTTGTTACTCTTTCACGCAAAAACTGCTGAACGAATTTGAATGGAATTTGGAACACAGATAGTTTATAACCTGGATTAACACGTAGGATACTTTTTTCTCGGTAGTACGTTCCCGTAGGATAATTTCCGACCTCCACGCGGGCGAAGCCACGGGCAGAAGCTACAGTCGTATCTATTTTGTTTTTATTTTTCTTTATTATTACAACTAATTGTCTTTTTGTATGCACGTGTTTTTGTGACAAATAAACCTATTTTTCTGTCTTTCTTTTCGAGTTATACTTACGCGCAAAGACGATGCGTTTTATAATAATTACGTAAGTAAATAAGAAGGATGCATAGAGCTAGCAAAAACTTATTAAAATCGCTTGGACACGGCACTAAGATATTGCACAATCACAATCGAGCCTCTAGAAATACAATTACAAAGCAAAAGAACTTCAAATCGCCTTCGAAAGTATTATAAAATCGATATATCATTCATTTCATACAAATCGGAATCCTACAAAAATAAAAACTTGTGCAAATAAAATATCCGAGCATTAGAGTACGGACTTCCGGTTATAAGAATACATAAAAGGACATGGCTACTGTAACACAATTTGTTATTCTCTAAATATTTTGACTTTTGCGTCAATAAAAGAAAAGTTTATAAAAAAGATGCACACTTGGGCCGATAAAAGATTTTTGAGAAATAATCATGAAAAAATCATTATTGCGAAAGGAAGGTTTGAGTTATAATATTGTTTTTTGAAGATAATGGCAAATTACAACGCTTGTGAATACAGGATTTTTACTTATCTATACATATATTATAAAGAGGTAAAATTTATTTGTTGGTTTGTAAGTTTATATGAATCTCTGGAACTACCGGTCGGATTTGAAAAAATATTTTTGCATTTGATAGCCCAATTCCCGAGGAAGGCTATTTAACATCACGCTTAGAAGCCGAGGAAAAAGAAAACAGTGAGAAAGAACGCTATGCGAAAACAAAGAAATAGCGCGGGCAGGCGATGCGATGCGACGCGGTGGGTCGGGGAACAAGACATTTTACGCGGATGAAGTCGCAGGCAGAAGCTTGTTACAACTAAATAGAAGATTACGCGTATCTAGTGTTCTAAAGTCATACGGCTAAGTTACAAGCACCAGCGGGACCGACTAGGCATCAGTAGCAAAGGATCAATTTTTGTAAGAGGTAAGCCGGAGTCATTATCTTTAATGTGAAAGAAAGAAAGAAATCATTTATTTGCTGATAATGTAGGTATACATATAAGTTGGAATATTTTCTTGTAATTGTTGTTGTTTTTGTTTTTATTTGTTTTGTTTCTTGGTTGTTCTTTTTTTTTTTTTTGTGTGTTGTTTTTTGTGTTTGTTGTTGTAGTTTATATTATTTGTCTATAGAATACTGACTGTGCCGTGAGAAGCTGTGCTGTGAGAAGAGAATCTTTTCCACAGAGAGAGAGAGAGTTGCTAGAAGTGCTTACCTATAATAACTCTGCTTCGGCAACCAATTGTTTGATTAAAGTATGTTTTGAAATAGCTTCACAGATTTCTATGAATTTAAAAACACATTTTTGAGAATAGTCAGTCTATCCCACAGAAATATAAATAATAAGGTACTCTGTGGTCTATCCATACTAATATTATAAGTTCGAAAGTAACTCTGTCTGTCTGTATGTGTTACCTTTTCACGCCTAAACCACTGAACGGATTTGAATAAAATTTGGCGAGCAGATAGATGGCATCCTGATGAAGTACATAGACTACTTTTGGTCTCAAAAATAATCCTAAAGTGTGTGATATAGGGGATGAAAGTTTGTATGGGAAACCCAGCATTTATTAATTTAGGGATATGAGAATTCAAATTTATGCTTTCGGTAAGAAATAAAAAAATTACCTGTTGCAGAGTTTTTTGTAAAATCACCCCCCAAGGGGGTAAACTAGGGGATGATTTTAAAATTCACAAGTATTTAATATTGAAATTTTTGTGTACCTCTTTTTAAGTCATTTAAGGGATCGGAAAATTGTCTGTTATCCTTTAATGCCCTAACGGCTGAACGGAATTAGATGAGAGGCATACGGATAGGCTATAACCTGGGTTATGACATAGGATACTTTTTACCCCGGTAGTAGGTACGGTCCCGTGGAACAAAATCCGATATTCACGCGGGCGAAACCGCGGGCAAAAGTTAGTCTATAATATATTATACTTCGATGGATCTTAGAGTAAGCGGGTTTGCTCCTCCACAATACACGAGCGATTCATCTCAATTTGTCAATCAATAAAAATTTAAACTAGTAAATAAAGGGTTGATTAAGGTTGATTTCGTTATGTCCATGATTGATCGCTGATTTTGGCCCCGAAGGTGTAGGGACAAGTGCAATGCAACAGGTAATCGTGGAACGTATTGCAAGGTACCGCAGCTACACGATGAATTGGTTCTTACATCTATCGTAATTGGCCTACTTTATTTATTTATTAAAACTTCGTGCACAAATTAAAAAATACTGTACAAAGGCGGACTTAATGCCGGAGGCATTTTCTACCAGTCAACCTTAGGGTGATGCAGAGACAAAACGTGGCAGGTGCAATATACGGGATAGACAGCTCGGAAATAACTATAAAATACAAGAATAAATATTAATACATAAATACTAATACATACATATAAACAAAATAAACTTTTTCAGGAGAAATAACAATCGGTAGAGGGGAAAAACGAATCCAGCAAATTTACTGCTACTTTAGTACCTAATTGAAAAATTAATCAGCTGGAGACATTTTAATCCTGTTTTAAATTACCAAAGAAAACTTTACTTAACGCAGTCATAAGAAATGCATCTTATTAGGTATTATTAACAAATATCGCATGCACAATAAACACGCTATAAATTAACGATTGCCCATTTTGCGTCAAAGCAACAAACAAATTAGCTACTTTCCCACGTTCACTTACATTTGCCCCAAAATAATCCCTAAACACATTAAAAACGTACTATTCGGACGTCCGTTTACCCAGCAGGACTCTTAACAAGAAATTGAGATATTTTTACACTGGGCACACTGGTTTAATTGGAAGAATGAAGTGTTGTCATTGCGCGCTGCGTGAGTTCTTTTGTTGAATTTTGACTTTCGTTATTGTAATTGGAGCAGTTGACTAACAAAGTAAAGATAAGTTGTGAAGCAAAGGGAAGCAAGCATTGAAACTACTATTCGACGAGCGCTTTTAGTGTAGCAGTAGCGTATCATTATCCAGCTTACAAAATGCACTATCTTTTAGATAGAACTGTCATTTAAAAACAGCCCAGTCAAGCGTTAGAAAGTACTAACTTTGCTGCTTACATATAAGTATAGGTAGTATCTACGGCATGTATCAGTAAGGTGTGTTAGAATTTAAGGGTGTGGGAACCATGCGACCAACATCGTAATCTCTAAAAAAATATCAACTGTCCCATAAAAAACTTCAATATCTACTCGACCCAAATCTATGGGCGGCTGATTATTTTTTCTGTAATGTGTTTTGCACTGAATGCAAAAAGTAATAGAAGAATAAGGGGTCATGAAATCTAAATATAATTTCAAGATAAATTAGACAGCGATGATACAAAATTATCCAATAAAAATAATATCTAACTCGTGTAAACATTGCTTCGCGACCTTTTGTTAATTCCACGATAGTTCCCACGTTCAAAAAACTGGCCAACATCGCCAGCGTAGGTGTGACCCTACTTTTTAACCATAGAGCATGATCTTTTTAATTCTTTCGACAAACAGAAGGAATTCCAAGTTATTTATAACAACCCGCCTACAATCCGAACAAATTCGCTGAATAGATAATTTATTGGCCGTATAAGGTCAGTGTGTGTTAGTGTTGCCAGAATAAAAAATCGATATTACTTTTTTTTGACACAGGTGGCATTTGATACAGCCTGAATGAAACCTTTGCGACAAAGCTTAGGAAATTAATGATAGAATTTGTGTAAACATTTTTTGTTTGTGAATGAATCGTTTTTGTTATGCTTTGGGAATTTTATTCGACAAATGAGGGAGTAGCCGATTAAACCTTGCGAAGTATCTGAAGATTTGATTTATTATACGCATAAACTACGCATAAAATACGCATAAACTTTAGACCAAAACCGAAAAGAATTATAGAGTGGGAGAAATTCAAAAGAAAATAGAAAGAAAGAAACATAGTTTATTCTGCACAAACAAAACGCACCTTACAAATTAACGACATTACTCGTAACTAATTACAGACTGAAAACCAAAATAATCAGAGGAGTCATAAGCTATGCCCTTTGTCCAACATTATTTACTTAAAACTCGGAAACCGAAATATTATTACTTATATTAAAACGTTAGGCTATCTCGCTATCCCAAAGTTTTAGGCGTAGACTATGTGTCTAAGCCTCCATGGTCATGAGTTCGACCCCAACCGTTGCACTATTGACGTATACCTACACTTAGCACAAGCATATTTTATAATAAGAGTAAAAATGCATTTTAATATCTATGTTTTAATGTACCCCTAATAATTGCCATTATGATGTCCTTAAAATATTATTGGACACTATTATATTAAATGTGCCTCTTTTTGGGAGCCTCAAATAATTTTCATTTTGCTGTCCTAAAATAATAAATAGGTAGCCAATTAACTGCGACCAACTTGGATGTAGCGCGCGGTTGGTCACAGTTCTAACTTAAACTTATCAAATATTAAAAAAAAACCTTTGGTCGTAATTTTCTAGCTTATAGTTACTGCGATCAACTTTGAAAAAGGCCAGAAGGTTAATAAAAACAGGCAGGTTAATTTAAAAAAGCATGCATCATTATTAGCAAAAAGTCTTCAAGGATATCGACGCGCAACCTCTTACCATGGATACAGTATGAGTACATGATTCTGAACCCCCTGCGCAATGATATTATATTAATATAATATCATTGCCCCTGCGTTAAAATTTTACGAAGGTTATTTTTTTGGCTCATTTTTGAAAAAGCGTACGTCAGTTGATGGACAATAATAATTAATATTGTGAATGTGAAGACTATGTGGGTCATTGTTTTTTTTTTCTCCTCCGTTAGTTTTAATCATGGTCTGGCAATTTGAGTAATTTTTGTGGCCTACCCAAATGTCTTTTCTTTGGTCTTGTTCGTCGAATCGTTGAGCTCCTTAAGTTCTGAGTTGAGCTGCACGATTACTGACAAATGCGTGCACTGACTGGACAGGTCCACTCAATTTGTGTGGTTTTTCCTGAAAAGACCATTTCAGACACAAATCTACATGGTCTTCGCATGACCTGACCAAGATTATGTCTGGACTTTAAAAGAGACTGTGACCTCTGAGTTTGTTTCGGCCTTTCTTCTCAGAGTAGTCAGATAGGAAACGCCGACCTCATCTAGTTTTAAAAATATGATTGACGTGTAAAAGTGTTTGTTCAAACCTACTTACAGAAATAAAATCATTTATCATTTCATAATTTAATAAAGTTTTAGAGGATCAATTAAATATTTCCTCGAATTAATGTGCATGACACATTGCCGTCCAAGCAAGCATAAGCTGCATAAGCAACTATAATGATTAAATTCACATTTTTAGCAGAAAAATAACTTCAATCTTTTTATACCAAATGTAATACATTTTCGTAGAGATAATTGACTCTTTACCCAGTGCAATAAATTAGTCTTACGCTGTCTACAGTACAATAGTACGGTCCATGGGAATATCGGTCAGGTGGGCCAGTGGGCCGTGTCACGCCTACAGAATAGACTTTTTAGTACGGTTATTGCTACCTGAAGACGTGAGTAGCTACTATCCGTGGATAGAGAAGCCGTATAGTAGGGTCAGTATGTGACAATCCTTAATAGGAAAGATGATACACTCCATGGTATAATAATATACTTCGCCAGGTATAGCATTCCGAGACACAGTGGTCACGTGGGAGACACAAGCCTACGTCATCACCGCTGTGTTACCAGTAGTGTGTATTAATAACTCGCCAACCGCCTTTATTACCTGTGCGAATCCGATATAACGATGAGGTTTTAACTAACAATTACGTCGGTATATGTTTAAATTGAATTGTTTCGTTTGATTAGAAAAACGAAACGACAATTTAAATGCTTTATATATATATTTTTTTTAACAGAATGGTGACTGAAAATGTTACCATAATTCGTGTTTTGTTGCAATAAAGTGGCAACTGGATAGTGATGTAAGCATGTGTCACTCCCGGAATGCCAGACCTTGTTTTTTTAGACCATGGTACACACGGCTACCTATCAAGCTATACATTTCCAGTATAAGCTGATCTCGCATTGTGTAGGGTTTCCGTACAATAAGAGGTCAGGTAATACTGGAAATTATAGCTTGATTATGTAGCCGTGTGTAAAATTAAAGAATTACTGAAATGTGATTAAGGGGCTTTTAAAAAAAAATGGTCATGTTTAGTGGGTTACTGCTGCTTAGCGCTACAACTTACCTTTCTCAAATAACCGTAGGCAAAACTATTGAGAACTCAATTATTAACTAAACTCATTGGGTTATGCTTCATGTAAGGCTGTTCTAGGAACATTTTATAATGCAACTGGTTCCTAACTTAATGCTACTTCATCGTCACCATCATCATCATCAAAAATCACAGACGCACACTTTATGGCCACCCTACACTACACCTACAATTCGCTAAAGATGGCACTAACAATACAAATAGGATTATTTAACGCATCCATTATTCTACAATGCTCATTCATGAATTTTGAGTACAAAAAATACAAGTTTGTTATTCCCACAGTACTTGACTTTTGCGTAAATTCGCTCCGGAATCCGTCAGGTTGCACCATGGTTGCACCTCTATGAATTTGACGGGTCGTGAATGGATGCCTTTTTCAAAACGATGTTCGATTCGATTCGATTTTTGAGTTTGTTTTGTTGACTGTGAGTGTAATTTTTGGCACTTGTAACGCCTTCTTGAGACTCCCACGCAATATTTTGTGGAAGGCTGTGCTGTCTTAAAGAGCAATGTTTTGTTCTTCAACATTCGCAAGTCTCAACGTAGATTTAAAAAATACCTTTGATACATTTTTAAGTCAGAAAGAATTCGTCAACTTTTGCTTATAGGTAGGTTAAATAATAACAAGGAAATAAGTCAATACGATGTACCTACCTGCACACAATTATTTGTAACTACGATAAATATAAATCAAATCCAAATTATGCTACGCCCAACCACAAAAGTAATAATAAAAATATGGCTAATGACAAGTTCCCGTTCAAACGGAAGCGCGGGAAAACGCAACAAACTGTCATGGCGGCCACCCATGGCGCGTGATTTGTCATTGTGGTAATGATGGCACAACTTGCATAAGGATCGCATTGTTATTCGAATAATATTCGAAATAGATGCGTCCTATTCAATTGAAGATTTATAATTGCGTGAATGTTAATGGTTAATCAATTAAGGATCCGCAATCGATTTGTTTGACCTTTCTTGAAGCTGTCGAATTTCAAACATTATTATGAAGAATGTTCATCAATCAGTCAACGTATCTCAATCTTAACTTGAAGGGCCGCCCTCGAGCTACGATCTACTATTTTGTTATATAATTACCTACGTTATTGTTTATCTTCTGATGGACACTGTAAAAGATACCTGAACAAATATATAAGGAGGAAAGGAAATGCACCAGAGTACTTTAAAGCGCTAACACTGCTATCAATGATCTGGATGAAAGGGTCATCTTAGCGGCTGTTTGTCCAGCATGATATACTTATCATGCTGGGCAAAACCTATGTACTCATATGTAGTTATTTCTAAGTAACGACCAAGATGGTCGCTATTTAAAAATTTTATTCAATAAATTCAAGCATTCTGTGACAAAACAGTTTTGCAGGTGGTAAAACAACCAAGAGATTGACCGGAGAAGGTAACACATAAGTCAGAGTAGAAAGCTGAGGAACACCTTTGCCCAGCAGTGGGACTGTTGTGATTTGATATAAAAAAGTCTGCAATGAAAGTCGCTGGAATCTTAACGTGATCTATGAGAATGACTACACAAGAAAGATTATTATAAACCTACTCTTCCAGGACGTTACAAAACAGACTTTATAACCCACTTTCCCATTATAATATTAGGGATAACTCACCAAAGCCCATTAAATGAATTAAATAAAACATCCTATCAACATGAAGGGCTATAAATTTCGCGTCAACAATCGTAGGACGTATCTCTTTTAACTCCGGTCGCCATTGTTGCGCGTACGTCTCGATCCCCTATATGTAGGGACGGTACAATAATGCTGAAAGCGTCATCGTACTTGCGGTTGGACCACACGTGGGGTTTGGCTTTATAGCGAACTACGATTTGGGGTGAGCAGAGCCCTAAGTGATGTCGCGTTTTGGATATATGGTCTAATTGTAGAGTTTTGGTTCCATTTTATTAATTTCAGGATGAGTTGCACGAAGTTCAGGACGAAAATCAATAAAAACAAGCCTTTTATGCCATATTTAAGACTGTATTAACTAATTATAAGCATAAATAAACCTTACATTTCATCTTTAACAGAATTCTTTAACTTTGCGACGTACTCATCAATCACCTGCGAGATATCGGTCACATTCATGCCCTGTGACTCAAAGAACTCGAAATTCTCCGGCTCATTCACATACTTCTGTATCGCAATGAATAGTTTCTTAGCTTCATCCTTTCCACGGTAATTCTTCAAACAAAACTTTTTAATATTCTTCAGCATGTCGAAAACTGTTATAAGAATGTTATTTTCATCCGTGCTGTAAGACCAGGTCTTCGTGAATATGTTCAGCAGGCCATTACAGACCACTGGAGTAGCCATGTGTTCAAGTAAACCTATTCTCTGGTAGAACTTCAGTTGGTCTTTATCGACGACCGTCCTCTGCACATCGTTCCTTGCTTCCATATGCTCCTTCAGTATTGTATTGAATAGATCTAAAAGAGTCTTTATCACTGACGTGTCCAGCTTAGCTACTTGTTCATAGAATGGTGCTAAGCCTTTGATTTTCATCACTCTGGCTTGCACCTTCGGATTACCAGGCAGCCAAACATACATAACATCTAAAGAATGGGCTTTTAAAGCAAGATTATCCCTCTCGAAAATATCTAGAACTCTATCGACTACAGTTATGGGTATGACCGCGGTGGTTGTTGTCGGTGCGACATCAAATAGGACCTTTAAAAGGATAAGTATGCGAGTTTTAAGCTTATCGTAGTCTACTCTAAGATTCTGCTGGACGATTCTGTCTAAACCATTAGCTTTTAAGAATTTGTATGCGTTGTTAGAATTCTTCACAGCCTCTATGATATCGTTCAGTATTATTATCATGTCATCGTAGATGATCTCTGGATCTTCCGTTATAATAACATCAGCGTCGACTTGGTTTAGTTTATAAGCAGTTCTAGTCATGTGTTCTAGTTTATTTAATGCTTTCTCCATGTCAGGGTTGATGAAGTCGAACTCTTGGTCAGCCATCAGATCAGGAGCTTCATCTGGAATTATAAATTGAGTAGTATTTTTAGACTGCCTCGTTAGTCTAGTAGTCGCAAGCCCTAATGCTGAGAATGAAGTCCTGGGTTTGATTCCCGGGTCAGGCAAAGTGTTATTAAGTTTTTTCATGGGGAATTTCTCAGTAGCAGCCCGGAGTTTGGATTTATGCCCAGTTGCTGGCAATAGACTCGCCCCGTGTTACATGGGACTTTAACATAACTGGCGAAATGTGGGCCCGGTAGACCTCGGCCTAACCGGCAGAGGAATTCGGGGAATATAGGAGGGATGTTTCGTTGTGTTCATTATTTTTAGATTATGTACATCTTATGGACTTTCAGAAAACAGACAGACTGTGACGACCCCTTTGATAGTTTGGAACTGGGTGCCAGCTAAGCCACTTAGGTACATGTGTGGGTTAACGAGGAGACCAATTGCAATAAAGACTAAAATCAAGTCGAACTTTAGCGTAACACATAAGGAATGGGAATGTCGATCTACTATTCTCCAGAAAAGAGAACCCCTTCTGCTATCCAATGCAGATAAGCTAGACATGTGGGTGATTGTTTAAATTAGGAGCAGCGTGTTAACGCCCACTGCTAAACATAGCTCTCAAGTCTCGCAACAAACGGTCATAGCATATTGATCGGATCGGTGATCGGAGGACGCTGCTGGACCTACACTTGACATGATCCTGTGTCTCGATTTGAACACGGGAAAGGGAAATACGCGTCACTTTCTATGATCCCACCGCTACCTACCCCTCCGTATCGAGAAGTCCCTAAAGCAAATGGTCCTAATACTTAGCAAAACGACACCTTACAGCTCGATAACTTACGACGGTTATTTGAATAATATTTAGATACTAAATGATAAAAAACTTACCAGCTCCTGTTATTTCTTCTGCACCGCTAGTGTTGTCCAGAAGTATCACGGTCACATAAATTAATCTTAAAATCCGCGACATTTTCAATTTCACCGTGAACATCTTTTGATAGAAGAGTGTATAGGAAAAGTCAAAAAGAAGAACTTCTTCGAAAAAAACAGACACTTAAGTTACGAATAAATCCTCTTCTTTGAGAAATTCTATGATTGCCTCATTGGTCAACTGCCGAAAGACAAATTGTAAAAATAATTTATTATTTAGTTGTACGCGTATCTACATACCTGCTGTTACCATTGCATTGAATAAATATTGAAACCAATTGAGAATAAGTACTTATTAGATAATGGCTATCGTATCAACGCGACAACGCAAACTCAAGTACTTACTTAGTTCAATACCTAATGTTGTAAGAGGAAAGAATCATAGGGCATCAAAAAATTCGTCCGCATCGCTGTCAACAGGGAAAGTGCCCAAAAGGCTGGCAGCATTGCCACGTTGTATGGCAATGCTCATTCTTTGGCCAAAAAATAGGCCAGCTTACAATAAAAGCTAACATACACTCTGTGTTTGTACATATTATCTTGTTTGAAAATGTTGTAAGTATAACATAGTACAAGGCTATTTAGGTGAATGGCAACGCCATCGCCAAACTAACGCCGCCATCTTGTTTTGAATACATTTCAAGTGAAATTTCACAAAACAATGCAACAGCGCCCCCCTTTCAACGTCATCCAAGTGCCAAAAGATCCTTGTAGCCATGGTATAATAATATACTTCGCCAGGTATAGCATTCCGAGACACAGTGGTCACGTGTTGACACAAGCCTACGTCATCACCGCTGTGTTACCAGTAGTGTGTCATAATAACTCCCCTACCGCCTTTATTAGCTGTGCGAATCCGATAAATCCATGAGGTTTTAAGTAACAATTACGTCGGTATAAGTTTAAATTGAATTGTTTCGTTTGATTAGAAAAACAAAACCACAATTTAAATGCTTGATATATATTTTTAACAGAATGGTGACTGAAAATGTTTCCATACTTCTTGTTTTGTTGCAATAAACTGGCAACTGGATAGTGACGTAAGCTTGTGTCACTCTCGGAGTGCCAGACCTTGTTTTTTTAGACCATGCTTGTAGCAGTGTATGGCATTTATATCTCACGAAACGACGTGCGCTTACTTGTGGTAACCAGCCTACAAACACGCTTTGAATGTGTTGGAGACGAGTAGCGTTAGCACATAACACGCACGCACACACATCCGACTTCGCCTTTGTCTCGGACGGCACCGAGAGCTCCTGGGTAGCGTTGAAAATTATACATTTTGTTTTTATCGAAACTGTATCTTTCCTGTAAAATACATGTAATTTTCGAAAAAACTAATTTCACTTTCGTCTCAAAAATACAATCATACACTTGTTAAATACTATAATACATGTAAAAATTTTCATATTAAAAAATCAAAGGGAAATAATCTTGTGGAAAGTTTCTGTGTTTTATTCAAAAATACAGGGGCATTTGAAAGATACATGTATTTTACATGCTATTTTCAACGCTACTCCTGCGCTTGCACACACATTCACAGCGTGTTGGTACACTTGGTAACCACAACTAAAGCGCGCGTCGCTTCGTGTGATAAAAATACCGAACCTAATGTTATAAGTAGGTACGTTTATAAGAATCAGTAGTAGTAGACTGCTGGCTCCCATCCTACTGAACCGCCAGAAGGTACCTACACCACCACTCATCACTAAACACATCGCTAGTCTATTGTTTCTGAATTATCTCGGCACATTAGTCATCACCGTAGGTTAACTTCGCGTGACAAATTCTAGAAGTATTTATAATCAGTGCAGGCGCAGTAGCTTAATCGATAATCGGAAATCACTTGAATGCCACCCAACTCGGTACGATTGTATTACAACACAAAGACTGGCAACGCTTATCTCTGTCCAAATAAAATCAAATCTGAGGATAGATTTCGTTAAGTATAAAGAAAAATTGAAAAAACTCACTTTAACGCTTCCGCAGACAGGCGCGACGCGACGGTGTGACGCGATTCTGGTAGAACAATTTCTATGAAGTTTTCATGAACTGTTCAGCTAGTCGCGTCGCGCTGTCACGTCGCACCTATCTACAGGAGCCTTTATGGTTCTGTGCCACAAATGAAACTATGTAGATAATGGCTATTCGTGGTTCCTACAAGGGCAAGGTAACAAGCAGAGGAAAAAGTAAGATTTTTTTTTTATTAAGTACCTTATTTTGGGCTCCGCCGCAACCGGGAAATAAAACAACCAATTATTAGTTCTTCCACAATATCAAGAAACAACAAAACAGCGGGAATCTACGACACCTAACCCACCGCCGACGAGGAAGCGACTAGCTATCAACGATTTTCTAGCTCAAGAATTGTTCAAAGGATTGTAGGTTCGTATAAATGAGATACATACTAATTAATTGTTAATCACTGACTGTTCACACCGCCGGCGAGTACTCGTTTGTTGCAGCGACAAGAGCTCCCCATACAGCACACATAGTACTCGCTCAGCGACGCTCGCTTGGCGGGCAGAACACTCGCTGAGAGACTCACGTTTGGTACATACGCATACCAGCGAGTAACAGCTCGTCGCCGTCGCACTTACTCTACTTGCTTCTCGTTAATCGCCGGCGGTGGGAAAGGCCCCTACGGCTACTTCTGTGACGGCAACAGAGAACCATAGATAAACTAGACTGCTAAGGAAAACTCTCTGTCATGATTTCCTTGAGTTTTTCTGTCATTGTCACCAAGTTTGTCAAAGCGTAAACTTTCAGAAACAGTTGTTTCACAATACTTTAAAACAGTGGAATATTTTAACAATTATCAAATAATAGTGGGATTTACTATGTGACTATCATATGGAGGCGTTAACGGTCATATCCCGGTGTGGAGACGGCAGTTGCTGCTGTATTCCTCAGAGGAGCATGATCGCTCTCATATCTATTATCAGTTTGGTTCGTAACCTTATCATTCCTCTAGAAATATCACTATCATCCTTTTCTGCCAATACTTATACAAATTCCATTAATGTGCAGAGATAATAAATTCATTAACGAATGCCGAATGCAAAGGAAGCCAGTTTTTTAAATTATTATCACATTTAGAGGACTCTTTGAATTGATTGTTCCTCTTAGATACCTACTTAGCAGATTAGCACGTTGGTAACTAAGTAATGAGTGAAAATAATTCCTTTTGAATCTAGTTGGTATCTCTCCCGAGGGTGCAAGTTAATTTGTTTATTCGTAGCCTACTTTCGAATAAGGTTTAGCCTTTACGCCTGTCTCTGCTAACGCTTACTCTGTAACGTGCGATTTTCAAATTTCTTGCGACGCCGCGTAGGTATGAGAACCCGCGGCATCGAGTCACGAGGCGATTACCGGTGCGACTCAGAGACTGATATATTGTAAAAACACTATTATTAACTTGTGTAATCCAGTTCCATGTTCATGTCTTGGTGTTGGTTAACTTGGCTTATGAACTATTACAAGTTAAAACTCCTTAATAGTTATAAGCTGTGCGTAGGAATCAAACTCGCAAGCACGCAGTAGGTTATCGTTCGGGCACTGCGCCTTATCGAACGTTGTGACAGCACTGTATCTTCTAATTTACAGATAGCATGTATCCTGGACATGATAACAACAAATGGTAGCCCCAACCAATGTCCCGAAAACTTGACACTGTTATGCTCACAAGTGGACTGCGCGAAGCAGCTCCTCATCACATTGTTTCAAATGGCAAATCTTCTGTTATTACTCGCTTCTATTGTTGTAAGTGACAACCAATAACTTCTTAGTTACTACAAAACCTGGGCCTTTATCGTGAATGAGTTAATAAATGCATGTCTTACGTAGTTATATGCAAAACATTTAGGCCTTCTTGTACCACAAATCACTTAATGCGAGTAGCACTAAACGTATTCAACACATCGTTCTGTTTCTGTCAATTGTATGGAGATGACCGAGACAGAACGATGTTTTAAATTCTCTTAGCGATAAACGTATTTAGGATTTGTGATGCAAGTGTGCCTTAGAACTAAAACAAGCTGAAAGGCCTGCCAGACTGATTCACGGATTTGGAAGGGTTCTATTCAGTGCGAAAATAGAACCACTGGCTCGTGGCTAGTTGAGAGCTTTCAGCCACTCCACCAATCGAACTAACTGCAACGGTTTTGTAGAGGTATAAGGAACAGGGTGTAAAGTTCACTCATCCTCCATAGAAAAGGGAGGATCCTCCGACCAGACGGGTGTTGTATCTGGTGGGCAAATGCCCGAAGACTGATGTTGCGACGTTGTATATATGCTAGTTGCGCAGTAAACTCTGCATGCGCGATGCAGGACTTTGCGTGACGTCAGTGTGACGCGTAGCTCGCATGTGGCGATGTAGTTACCGCTACAGTTTCATCAGCAACGTATTTCGGCAACTTTACAAATTCATAATATGGTTGACACAAGAGTTATTTTTGCTAGACCTTCGACTTGAAAATTGTCTGCACTGAGATACGCGTGTGAACAAAATCACATTACAATAATCCGAACCGACCGCATTTTCTAAAAATAGACAAGCTTCGCCTGCATCGGTTCCTAATGCTATGAAAAAACGGTGCAAGAATTTCCACAGCAAATTAATTATAATACAAACCGTATGCAGTAATGACAGCCGCACACCTTGATGGATCTGGTTAAGCTACGCTTGCCGCGGTTGGTCCGAGGATGAGTGACCATCTTTACATACCGGGACCCCTGCGTGCCTTGTAAAGCACGTTAAGCTGGTCCCGACTGTCATTCGAGAATCTTTGACAGTCGTTACGGGTCGTCAGAAGCCCGAATGTCTGACAACCAGTCTTACCAAGAGGTATAGTGTTACCCGGTAACTGGGTTGTGGAGGTCAGATAGTCACTCCATGCAAAATACTGTTATTCAGCTGCATCCGGTTAGACTAGAAGCCGACCCCATAAATTGTTGGGAAATGGCTAGGCAGATGATGTATGCAGTAAAAATTACGAACTTCCTTACAAACTTGCATTCCCTATTTAACCCCTTTAGGGGATGAATTTTCAAGAATCCTGCCTTAGTGCTCACTTTCGCTGTAAGTTTAGGGAACTCTTGTGCAAAGTTCCATGGGTTTAAGCTGTGTGTTGTCGGTCAGTGAATGAATGAATGAATGAGTAAAATTAAGAAATAAATTAATAACTTACACTAAAAAGCTAGGCACTCAACCTTTTTTTTTTTTTTTGGGTGGGAAATCATCAAATACCTCTCCCGCTCTGGGAGGAGCGGAAGGGCGCGTTAGACTCTTACTGACTAAAACCCACCCGTGTTCCTTCTGTTGGCTGCTTTCGAACAATCCGCGACCCCGGCAGGCATCGGCCCTATCGGACCCCGTCAATGGTGCTGACATCTCTTTGAGGCGCGCGCGGAACACGACGCGCCGTCAACCCAGGCCTGGTCCTTACCGGACGGCGAGCTGCCCATTGCTCGCCGTCCGCAAGCCCGCGCCTACGGTGGCCCGGATGCGGCAATCGACTCCCGACGCCCAGGGTGTCTCCTGCGGCGGCTAGGGGCGCGAGGGCGCAGAGATTGCCTCTCCCTTTCGCGCTCCGCCTCGTCCTTCGCGAGCATTACTGCTTCGCAGAAGGAGGTGACGGCTTCCCATTCCCTCTCGCTCCGTACCATGGCCTGAACCAGGGCCGGACGCGAGAGGTCGCCGCCGCCGATCGCTGCCACGAGGACACGGCGGTGCTCCGCCCAAGCCGGGCAGACCACCGTATGTAGGCACTCAACCTACATACATATTTGAGTAATACCTACAATAGGTTATAACATGAGTGTTTTCTCATTCACAGGAGAGTGCAATCCTAGTACAACTGTACGTGTGGTACACCCTCGCGTTCGTTGTGTTGGGGCTAATCGTGAACATAGTCGATTTCCTCTTCAAATACAAGTTAGAAGGGACCTCGTGCCTGATCGGGTTCATCACCGAAGTATGCTTTTTATTTGGTGAGCTTATATTATAATTTTCTTTGGTTTTGTGCCACCATCGACATTGTGATCAGCGATCTAGGTATCAGTCTAGTATGGTGATTTGGTGATTCGTTGTAACGATCATTAGGTTCGCTGCCCGGGGTAAAATACCCGCTGTTGGTTTATTGACGGCCACAACGCGCAAAACCCTATAGATTTTATGTACGAATGCATGTTTTGCGTAAGTTATCTCAGAAACCCTTATTCTAAATCTAAATGTTAACCTGAGCCGAATCTGCGAAAAGTAAACCCTCACACGGTTTTTATTTTGCAAAAACGTCAGTTGTCTTTTTGAACTCAGCAAACCATCTATCGAGTATCAATCCTTTCTTCCTTCAACTTTCCTTCTATTTCATATCATTCCAGCTATATCCCGATGCTTACCTCTAGTGGACACCTACAGAAAACACATCAGCGGCGAATCCTCCATAACCTCATAGCATGTAAATAGTCTTTGTTAAGAAAAATAAAAATCACAAAATAATTTTTAACTTTTTCATTTTATATTTTTGTACTATCTACTATATACAAAGTGGATATTAAATATCTATAGAAAAAAACATCATACAATACAACAAAACTTAGAATTAACGCGAATAGGTACTAAAATAACACGGTTCCCGTTGAACTCATACACACATTTGCTTATGAATATATAAAACTTAAATCGCTTAGTCTTCTGAAGTCCAAAATATGATGGGAGCTATTTCGCATTATGATATTTACTTTAGATACTATATCTAAACCTTTAGTTTCCTATAAATGCGGTGAACAGTCTCACAATAACGGCTGTCTAAATATAGAGCGTTTTTTTTTACATCTTGATGTCAAATACTGATGAAAATTACAGATTTTCATGACTTTCGTTACAATATGACTTTACCGCTTTCCTAGGAAACTAAAGCTTTAGAATATGAGAAAATAATGTTTTCCTTTATACACGTTAATGATTCTGATAATATCGAATTTAATTGGTGTAAGGTAAAGCTTTCTAGATGGAATAGCTCCCAAAATAATATAGAACAAAAGAAGTATGTGAAACTGGACGAAAGTTCAATTTCAATGCGATTATATTTGCAGAAAAAAATATCTGAAATCATTTTAAAATTAACGCGTCGCTGCTTATTCAGGCCCTCTCCGAACTTTGTAATAAATTTACTTTCAATAAACGGACTAGTCGTTCAAAGACACGATTATTCCTTTTCTTCGGAGCTTTATAAAACATTTTGTCAAACATATATTAAAGTTATGTTGTCAACCACATCTATCTATAAGGCATATCAGTCAAAGGCACGGTGCTCGCATAAAAAAAACTCCAACCCAGTTTCACTGTACCAATATTAACAATTATTTTGGTATATACAAAATCAGATACAAACATTGCCACTACATCATTCTAAAGTACTCTTGACATTGTTTAAAAATCTTTACAAATTATTTACTCACTATTTGTTGTTGGTTCCACAAAATGAATAAAACAGAACAGCTAAGGAGTTTGTCACAAAACAATCTTGACATTATTAATTTTTTCATTTCGAGGAATTCACGATTATTTTATGACTCTCCGAGGCATACAAGGCATGATTTTTATTGAACTACATATAAGCAAAAGAACACTCATTGAAAACAGCGCAAATTGACGCGTCGATAAAGTTATGTTACAATAAAACGCTAATAATCTTACTTCGCACAATTGGTCATTTATGAAGGATTAACACCTAAAGCATGTTACACACTGAGTAAACAGATTCATGCCATCACGCATTCTTGTATCGCTTGCACGTTTTTGATAGAGCAGGAAGAAGGTAGTCTACTGGGAGTTTCGTCTTGGCTCGGGCAGGTTTCTAAAGCCACATTTATTTAAAAAGAATATAACTGGCGAAATGGGAGCGTACCTCTTACGATGCGAATTGAAACACCATTAAATATGGACTACACCAGTGATTGGACAAAAGTTATCGTGACCACCGCTCAAATCATTCAAGGCACGCGTCATTTCCGTTGTTCTTAAATTCCTTTATTTTAATTGGTTGTAGACATATTGATCAATAGTCTAGTAGCCAAGTATCCAAAAATGTCGTTATTTTTTGTCCGATTCTAAAGCATCGAACCAAAATATAATCAAACGTCAAACAGAAATGTGTTTAGAAAGAGCAACAAGTCATATCCTGCGAGAGAAACATGTTTCAGGCATTGTTTTACAAGCTTAATTAGTTAATTTTCTACAACCCGCGGGGTAATTACGTAACACACTAACAGTAGGAATGGGTTTCATTTTGACAGTTCAACAACATTCATTGCGTTATTTACGTTGTTGAGCAAACACATTATTCGAATATATGAAGCAATGGATTAGCAATAGGCTTCAAAATTATTCAGATTGTGATAGATAGTGTGTTACGTAACTAAGGTGCTGTTTACCCAACGGGAAATCCCATTGGAAAAAATGACGATCTTCCATACACTTGCATGGGGGTGTGCAAGTTTTAACTCCTAAGGAACTCTTGTGCAAAATTTCATGCTTCTTTCTAGACCCAGTGGTTAAGGCTAAGAGTTGTCCGTCAGTAAATGACTTTAACAATTTTATTAAGTAGAAGACGATACTTCAAAACACATGATTATTCGGTCAACAAAATCGTGTCTAATGTCAAGTCTTACGTCAAACTCCAAACATAAAGGTCGTGGTTAAGTTTATTACATGTGAGAAATGACTCGCATCGTCTAAACACTGTTTAGATGGTGAAACTATTCTTCTTGCCTTAGGTTATGGTATCCCACAGGCAATTACATTGCACTGTGTATATCAGGCTTTATGGTAGTATAAAGTTATATTTCCAACTCAACATATTATTTGAAAGTAGGCAGCTTTCGTGGAAGCATTTTTGTTTCACCTTTTAGTATGCGAATTTTGGTACCAGTCAATGTTATGGTGATAATATTGGAACGAAGTTCCTTATCGCACGGTACGGACTTGGCGGACTAGGCGAAAAAAACTGTAAGTTTTCCGTCACGAGTTTCCGTTACGACCCTTTCTTTAGTGTAGACGGTTATCCATAGCGCGTATGCTATTGGCTGTGCCCAGTCATAGGTGCGCGCTTATTGGTTCAAGGCAGCCAGTAAATTAGTAATTCATTTATTTGTATTTGTTAATCAATAATAATATACTACAAAAGGAAATCCATTCCAACCGAGTGTTCCACGACACGCACGCATTTTATATGTCAACTATTGGCTTTAAAATTGAAATAATCTTTAGGTTCAATTTCGCATACATCGCTTTGTCCATTCTATCACTTGCTGACGACTCTATCAGAAACGTGCACGCTAACCTTGATATAACTACCCTTAGTTACATAGAAAGGCTCTGTAGGCATATATTTATTTATATTATATTCAAATCTACTGAAAACGAAATCTAATCTAATATACATAAAAGGTTTCATACAAACTAATTCACAAAACGTTATGTTACTCAAGATTTTCGTTTCCGAAACTTATTTTGGCACTAGAAATTATACTGAAAAGTAAAAATGTCCAATTTCTATGTCAAATCCCTTTGAGATCACAATTTAAAAGAAAGTTTTCCTCCAAATTTTCTGACTACTAAATCGCGTAAATATCACTTAGAATAAATAGCGTATTGCGACGACATTAAACTTTTAAGGCTAAAGCGCGAAGCAACCGACTCTAGTCGAACAATTTCTATGTAATGTTCATGGAAATTGTTCTATCAGAATCGCGTCGCGCCCGTCTGCGCCTTTACGCGCGAAATAGTTTGACGCCATTAGACAAGGAACACGATATTCTTATAATCGACAATTTTTTATTCGAAGTCAGTCGATTTTTTTGTTTTATGCTAATCGTCATACCAAGCCGTGTCCGTGCTAACATAAAAAAAAAATTAACAAAACTATTTATATTTCACGTTATGCGCGCGTCAGATAGTTGTTGGCAGCGGTGGTACAATTTTTTCTGCAAAACATTCCAGATACTATCACGAAAAGATCGTAAGCGACCCCATACAAATTGCTTCCTAGTCTTCCTTCCATCTGCGATGCATTTTTGATGATACCTATAAATTTTAAACCTTATGTCCTTCGTCTAACAGTATAAGATAGATTGTACCATCAATCTTGTAAAACCATTCTAGGCGTTATCTATTGAATTCTTTAGGCCATGGCAAAATAATTAAATAAAGTCCAAAATGCATGGTCATTTTAAGTATTACGACGATAACAAAAGTGTATTCATATCTCCACATCATAATAAATAACAAATTTTCATATAAGTATTTACAGGAAAAAATTCATACGATAATTTCCGACAGAGTAATGAAACCAAACTAGTTGGAATAGCCCTGATTGGTTTAAAAATGATCACCCAATAAGAAACTCCCTAGAACACCAGTAGGACAAGAAGTGAACTTTGAATTCACCGTTTCAGTAATTTTGTAATTTCTATAATAGTTGAATTTCTTTTGAATACATCGGACATGGTGGTATAGCGGTATGAGGAGCAGGGTGTAAAGTCCACTCATTCTCTATAGAAAAGGGAGGATCCTCCGACCAGACGGGTGTCATGTCTGGTGGGCAACTGCCCGACGTTTTTTTCGGGACGTTGTATATATGCTAGTTGCGCGGTAAACTCTGCTTGCGCGATGCAGGATTTTGCGTGAAGTCAGTGTGACGCGTAGCTCGCATGTTGCGATGTAGATGCCGCCACAGTGGTATCCTACAGGATTCTGGACTTATCACAATTCTAATACGACTTGCTGGCAAACCTCATCTGACGCGCGCTTTATAAAAATTCTAGTTGGATAGACATGATTATAATTATTATTTTTGAGGACAAACTTCCGATTTACTAGTCCAACTGGCTGATCAGTACATTTGAATGTTAACTAAAGTCTAACACAGATGAATAATTTTATTATTATGCTACAAATATCTAACAAAAGCTATTATAAAAATCTGAAGTCGTGTAACTTTCGATCCGACCATCGGACCAGCAAATCAGAGATTCGCCCCAAAGAACAATCAAAAAAAGACTAATTGACACATTTCAGAAACCAACAAAAAAAGAAACAGAAATCAGACTTACTTCGAAACAAAACTCGAACTTTTCAATATTCCGTTGTTTTAAACTTCGAACACTGTAACGTCACTAACACACTGAGTTAACTAACACTCTGATTGGCTATCGACACTATAGGTTGTTGGTTATTGGTGGATATTACTGTGGAGCCGGGGGGGATTTTCTGTGGGACCATCCCGTCTATGTGCCTGTATTTCTTGAGTCGTGTCCACTGGCCATTGTTGTAATTCATTTGGAAATGCATTTCGGAGAGCATCGTGAGGTATGTGTCGTCGGATTGTAGAACATTCTCGATGTTTTCTGATAGTTTTATTGTAACTATGTTGCCTAGGTTCGGACAGGGATTTTCTGGAAGAAATTTTTATTGTTAAGACTTTTGTACCTTTCAAGATGGAGACTTGAATTTTGATAAGTGTCCTAAGGAAGAGAAGGAAATAATAATTCGTTTGGAAGCGAAATTCCCGCAAAATTTTGCACACCGATAACCTTGGACATATGATACGCCCGGTTTCGCTCCTTTAAGAACTTATTTTGTTTTTTGCTGGACATGAGTACGGATTTATTCGCAAAAGAAGGGGTTGCTTAGATAATATGGGGTTTAATAAACTTTGCTTAAGGTTAAGAGATGTTTAAACATCAAAAAATGTATGGTTAACCAGACGTTAATCATTACATAACTTTTATGAATAAGGGGGTAAAAACTAAGGTATAGAAAATACGTACCTCTTGAGCCGGCCATGAAACCAAGTATAAGGGCCTTCTCGGGTCTCGTGACGCGGTTCGCGTTGCGGAACATGTCTTGAGCTTCCAACATTTGTTCACGCTGAAATAATAATGGTTTAGATTATAAAAACAAACATTTTGAGCGGACAAGTACTAGCAGCCCCTAGCCTTATTTGGCTCTAGGTCTAGCAGCCCCTAGCCTTATTTGGCTCTAGGTCTAGCAGCCCCTAGCCTTATTTGTCTCTAGG
This sequence comes from Dryobotodes eremita, assembly GCA_917490735.1. Taxonomy (NCBI): domain Eukaryota; kingdom Metazoa; phylum Arthropoda; class Insecta; order Lepidoptera; family Noctuidae; genus Dryobotodes; species Dryobotodes eremita. Next base: position 17,982,600 of record OU823264.1, on the reverse strand, counting down.
TCTAGCAGCCCCTAGCCTTATTTGGCTCTATGTGTAGCAGCCCCTAGCCTTATTTGGCTCTAGGTCTAGCAGCCCCTAGCCTTATTTGGCTCTAGGTCTAGTAGCCCCTAGCCTTATTTGGCACTAGGTCTAGTAGCCCCTAGCCTTATTTGGCTCTAGGTCTAGCAGCCCCTAGCCTTATTTGGCTCTAGGTCTAGCAGCCCCTAGGCTTTTTTGGCTCTAGGTCTAGCAGCCCCTAGCCTTATTTAGCACTAGGTCTAGCAGTCCCTAGCCTTATTTGGCTCTAGGTCTAGTAGCCCCTAGCCTTATTTGGCAGTAGGTCTAGCAGCCCCTAGCCTTATTTGGCTCTAGGTCTAGTAGCCCCTAGCCTTATTTGGCACTAGGTCTAGCAGCCCCTAGCCTTGTTTGGCTCTAGGTCTAGCAGCCCCTAGCCTTCCTAAACCAGTGTTAAGACAGCAGGATTTAAGAGTTGCGTTTGAGAATGAGGCAATACTGTTTCGATTAAAGATGGACATAAGTAACCAGATGTGACGCACTGCTTTATCTTACTTGTATTTGTTGTTTGATACAAAAGTAGATCATTTCATGTTTTGTTTTGTTTATTTGTTGTTGTCATTTGCCAGTGTCGCAACGCATTACACAATTTGTAATATTGTCTTTGGTTTTGATCTGCTCTGACATCTAGCAATGAATTATGGTTAACATTGACGAATTTTTAATGTTTTGAATACGAGGCTTTTGGGTACTTTTTATTAGTTTTTATTAAATGATAAATGATTTTATTTCTGTAAGTAGGTTTGTACAAACACTTTTACACGTCAATTATGTTTTTTAAACTAGATGAGGTCGGCGTTTCCTATCTGACTACTCTGAGAAGAAAGGCCGAAACAAACTCAGAGGTCAGTCTCTTTTAAAGTCCAGACATAATCTTGGTCAGGTCATGCGAAGACCATGCAGATTGGTATCTGAAATGGTCTTTTGAGGAAAGAACCACACAGTTTGAGTGGACCTGTCCAGTCAGTGCACGCATTTGTCAGTAATCGTGCAGCTCGACTCAGGAAGTCAGGACTTAAGGAGCTCAACGATTCGACGAACAATACCAAAGAAAGGACATTTGGGTAGGCCGCATAAATTACTCAAACTGCCAGATCATAATTAAAATTAAATTAGAAAAAAAAAAAAAAAGCAATTACCCACATAGTCTTCACATTCACAAAATTAAAATAATATAATACTTTACAAGTAAATACTCATGTCATTGTATATATAAAATTTATCAATGTCAATGTGTATATATAAATTCGGTAATAATGTTTGAAGATCATGTAGATCGGTGTCTGAAATGGTCTTTTGAGGAAAGAACCACACAGATTAAGTCGACCTGTCCAGTCAGTGCACGCATTTGTCAGTAACCGTGCAGCTCAACTCAGAACTTAAGGAGCTCAACGATTCGACGAACAATACCAAAGAAAGGACATTTGGGTAGGCCGCATAAACTACTTAAACTGCCAGACCAAGAATAAAACTGAAAAAAAAAATGACCCACATAGTCCTTGTGTATTGTATATGTAATAGTAGTATGTATGTAATAGTATTTGTGCGTTATGTGCGTCTTGTTTGTGCAGAATAAGCAATTTTTCTTTCTTTCTTGTTTACCCCATCCAGATCGGAATGAGTTACGATCCTCAATAGCATAAAGTAAATACCAAATTAAGCGTACCGTAAGTGATAGTCCTCTACGCGGCAACAGCGGTGTTTGCTGCACGGTCTGAGTGTGCAGAATAAGCAATTTTTCTTTCTTTCTTTCTTTCTTGTTTACCCCATCCAGATCGGAATGAGTTACGATCCTCAATAGCATAAAGTAAATACCAAATTAAGCGTACCGTAAGTGATAGTCCTCTACGCGGCAACAGCGGTGTTTGCTGCACGGTCTGTTGCGCTTGCGCCTGTACGGTTTGAGTCGTTTGCACGGGAGTCGCAGCTTGAACAACTTGAGTTGGTTGCACTGTTTGCGCAATTTGTACCTGGTGGAAATAAATATTTGTTTAATAATCTTGGTAGTTATCGAGTGTTTGTAGTGACAATGAATGAAATGCTACTATGTTTATTTCTCTATGTAGATCTTTTAGGACACTTTTACGCCTCAATTTTTCTTGTAAACATTTTAAAACTAGGCGGTGCGGGCTAAATATGGCTGGAGTTTTGTGATCAATTCGTTGGACTAAATGTGAGGATAACAGAAATACTATTTTATAAACTAGAATTTACAATGTGATATAATTATTATTACCGCATAATTATTGCGATGGTGAAGCTTGTCGGCCCACACGTGACAAGTGTAGAAACTTTTGCTCATTTAATGGCGTAAAAGACATCCTCAAATTAATTGATAAGCTTTCTGAAGGGCAATTCTAGTAAGTAAAAACATTGGAAATCTAGTCCCAATCTCATCGCAGCGACAATCAATGATTTCAAAAATATAGGAAAATTACAGGTACTTTTGACAGATTGAGACCAGACATTTTCCGTATTTTTAAGAATGTTCATATTCTAGACTAGCTTTTGCCCGCGGCTTCGCCCGCGCGGCAGTCGAAAAATATCCCACGGGAACGTACTACCGAGATTTAAAGTACCCTATGTGTTAATCCAGGTTATAAACTATCTGTGTGGCAAATTTCATCCAATGTTTACGCAGCGCACGCCAGTAAAGCTCCCAGTCGGAATGATTTTTTCCGAAATCTTCAACAATCATCGTCATATTTCAGCTAATTTACACAAAAGCTTAATGATTGACACACCCAAACCTTCGTCATGAATGACTGCGTCCATTGGTGAAAACCGTATGAAAATCTGTTCAGTAGTTTTTGAGTTTATCGCGTTCAGACGACAGACGCGGCGGGGGGACTTTGTTTTATAATATGTAGTGATACGAACGTCCATAAAAAATACGGGAATTTTCGCTCTGGTAAATTAGCTGGGTAATTGCATAATAGACTTACAATGGCAATGATTTTCATTTTCACAGTTCAACAACATTCATTACGTTACTTACGAGGTCGAGCAGACAATTTTTTCAAACATAATATGAAGCAATGGATTATTAATTTCCTTCAAAATCTTTGGGATTGTAATTGAAAGTGTTTTACGCAATCAGGTCGCAGGTTCACTTAATAAATTAAACCAGAGCCTAATAAAATCGCATCAGGTGAAATATGATTGGCTGGTCAAAGGTAAACGATTCGGCAATCAATCCACATTTCTTTATTGTAACAACATCAGATGACTATTTATGTCTACTTGAACGTATTTAAGCCATCGTTCTGTTTCTGTCTATTGTATGTAGACGACAGAGACAGAACGACGATTTAAATTCGTTTAGCGTAAATTTGTTTATTGATTTGTGGTGCAAGCGAGATTTAATGACCCATTTTATTATGAAACTTTTTTTTTCCAATAAGTATAATTATCCAACATACCGGTTGCGCGATCTGGTGTTGCAGCGGCGGCTGCGCGTGCACAGCCGGGACCACGGCCCGCGCCGCCTGCTGCACTACCGTCTGTGTCATCTGAAACAACATACGAGACAAATTCAAATCATTGTGTTCTTAGGTATTACTTTGGACTCGAAGCTACAGTGGGGCCCACATATGTGTGGCTGACTCTGGCTTGGCCACCATCAGGGATTTTAATTTGAATAACACAAATATTTAGTCGCTAATTAGTCGAAATTAGTCGCCAAATATCAGATTTAGTCGGTCACTGGTTCAAAAGTTAGAAGGGTTTATAGATGGCCGATCTGGAGAGAGTCTCCCCAGCTTGGCCACATTTATATCTCAAAAACTAGGATACCTAACGAAGATCTGTTTTCTCCCAGATTTAGTCGCTAATTAGTCGAAATTAGTCACCAAAAATCAGAATTAGTCGATCACTGTTTCAAAAGTTAGAAGGATTTATAGGTGGCCGATCTGGAGAGACTCTCCCCGGCTTGACCACATTTATATCTCAAAAACTAGGATACCTAACGAAGATCTGTTTTCTCCCAGATTTAGTCGCTAATTAGTCGAAATTAGTCGCCGATTCACAGATTTAGTCGGGTCTTAGTTTAGAAGATAAAATGAGTTCAACTTTTAAGGTATAGTCCAAGAGCTAGATCGAAAAGATAACGAAAAATTGCCAAGATAAAAATATTTCTGTTAATATGTGTAATATACTTCTCGTTTTATCGGTCTAAAGTCATTAGAAATGTCAGAGAGATATAAATTCTCAATTAAATAATTTTGTTTATGTTATAAATTGCTATGTTAGAGTAGGTTAATTTTCTTTGAAAACATTACACCTGGCTCTTGGCCTATTTGGTGTCAAGATGTACAGTCGCATACAACTGTTTTACCAAATTATAATGTTAAGGCCTAAATTACGTTAGAATAATAAAACTTCTGTTGCCAAATAAGAATATATGATGTATCTACCTAATACTATGCTAGCACGGGGACCCAGCGCTCTTAAATCAAAGATGTATATACCTATCTATATATATATATTAGGTATCTAATACCTAATATGACACCATTTGGCTCTAATTAAGGTTAGTATAATAAAACGAACGTTGTCGAAATATAAAATTATTTATTACTTAACATTTTTTGAACTTACAGTAAAATGTTAAAAATAACGAAGGCTCGTCCCCAGCGTCCGCTGTCGCGGATAATAATATAAACACAACAATAAAAACAAAAAACAATATCAAATCTTTGCACTAACCATAATAATAACCTTAACAATATTTAATAGCAGTATTATTACTTAAATCCTTACAATCCTTACATAATTTTTTATTACAATAGTAATTTTAATCACAGTATAAATTTTAATCACAGTAGAAATTATAATCACAGTAAAAAATATAATTACAGTATAAATTTTAATCACAGTATAAATTTTAATCACAGTAGAAATTATAATCACAGTAAAAAATATAATTACAGTATAAATTTTAATCACAGTATACATTTTAATCACAGTAGAAATTATAATCACAGTAAAAAATATAATTACAGTATAAATTTTAATCACAGTATAAATTTTAATCACAGTAGAAATTATAATCACAGTAAAAAATATAATTACAGTATAAATTTTAATCACAATAGTAATTTTAATCACAGTACCTATACATTTTAATCACAGTAGAAATTTTAATCACAGTATCTATTATTTATTTTTATGAGTTTACCTACAACGTGTAAATTAAGTTATGCGGTATTATTTCTGTGGAAGGTAAAGAAATTAAATCTTGCAAATCGTCAAAGCATTCCCAAGTTTTTGTAGACTTTCGGTAGCACCAACTTCTGTAATGACCTATAGCACCAGGTATGTACTCAATCACCGCTAAAGCAGAAAACTTTTGTTTTTTGACTGTAATAGTCACTGGTATGTTAGTCAGATTAATTTGAGAAATACCAGTCGTTTCAATAAATAAAATAGATGATAAGTAGTAATGAAATCTCACTTGCTTGCCGCAATCAGAGCACATCCCTTTGTCTTTCTCGATTGTTAATTTAATCGATTTGGATAATGCTGAAATGCCATCTTTTTTTATTACATCGATATTAATCGGTAAATACTGACACTTTCTTAATAAATTACTATGACTAGAGCACCGCTCGCTAGTGCATTTTTTTTGGCGCATTGTGCTATAAAATAGTGGATAGAGAATGTGATCAATAATTTTGGACGTATTGCATTCGCAGTTAACAAGTTGGTGAAACGTGTCATCCTCTGTCCGAAAGTGCTTTAATAATAATTTAGTTCTGTTTCTATATAACTCGGTTTTATCCCCACTGTTCTCAACTATTTGTTGAATAATTTGACAAATTGCAACATCCTTATTCTCTAATATATGTTTTTTAACATGGGGTCGATCAACATAAGCTATAGCCAAACTTTGAAATATACTATCAAAAGCACAAGTATTAAAGGTGTCAACATTTTGTACATACGAATTAGTTACAGAGCCATTTTTTAAAATATGGATTGATTTAGGTTTTTTTGATTTAGGTTTCATCTGTCCTCTCCAATTTTCCATGGTGGATGGAACGTCCAAAAATACAGACTCTTGTTCGAAGCTTTTGCGATCATCTGTTTCTAAAGTTATAATGTTTTTTTTGACAGGTGTGTTGTCTCTATGTTGTCCTAAATCACTAATGGCTAATTTCAGGCAACCTTTTACTTGTGTTATATGCCTGATTAAAAAATCATCAATTCTTAATCTTTCCCTATTAGAATCCATTAAAAGAGTTTTTATGTCTTTGAAATAACTTTCTACATTTGTACTTGATGGATTAGGTTTGGATAAGTAAAAATATTCAGACATAACTTCACCCCATAAAGGTATTCTTTTTTAAATTCTATATAAATATGTTAGAAAAGTAGGGAAATAGTAAACGTTTTCGTTATCAAAATTCGGTGTTATGTTTTCATTATATATTGTTTCTCGTGTCTGTACGTTTTTACAAAACCTTATCAAAGGGTTTCCATCTATATCATCATATTCTTCTATACATTCAGTTGTTATATCCTCTTTAGACATGTCACTAGGTATTGTTTCTAAATTCGTAATTATTGATTGTAATTTCAATAATGCATTACTACACCTGGATACCTTGTTTTGGTCTGTTAACCCACCATATCTGTTAAAGGCGAGTGTTATAATATCATCCAAAATATTTTTTAATTGGCTATAACTTGCAGTTTGTCTAAGTAGTAAGACACATCTAACATAAAAGTTCTTTACACGATTATCTACATGTTCGAAGCATGATTGTCTATACAGATTTTTAACGAAATGAGATTTATCGAGACGAATGTAACAAGGTATCCTAATATTGTTGTGATTATCGCCTTCTAATATGTTAAAGCAATTTTGTAAATAGCTATTTGTAGAAATAAACCCTGTAAAGTTTGTTACAACAGCACCTAATATTGCAGCAGAATCATCAGAGACACATTCATTTGGTGCGGATTTACCACTCAACCACTGCTTTAAAAACATACTAATATTTTCTTGCGTATTAACTTCAGATAACATATGGCACAACGGAATACTGCTACCATCTTCACGATAGCACATCATTACGTATAAAAACACGTGTTTTTTCAGTTTGTTTGCGTTTTTTGTAAAGATATTGACTTCTGGTAATACAGTTCCTTTGACAACAGAACCAGTCGCATCTATTGACACTCTAATATATCTTTCTGATCTAGAAAATAAATTATAAAAATAATTTTGTTCCCTTGACCAGTACAGAATAAAAAAAGGAAATATGGAAATTTGTCGAATAGTTTCATTGTATGGTGGTGTAAATGCCATAGACCAAACTGATAACACAGGTGAAGAGTGAAGAAAGGGAGCTTGTTTCATCCTACTTCTAATTTTTTGTAGAGCTCCTATATTTGGTATAATAGGTGGTTCTACATCACCTATTTCCATGTGTTGATTAGCTAGCAAATTTCTAGTAATTATTGGATGGTTTTTTGCTAAAGTTTCTTCTAACTGTTGCTTATGGTACTTTGTTACCCTAACTTTTACAGATTTATCGTGTTTATAATTTTTGTTGACATTTGTTATCGAACATTTCATTTCATAAAAATTTTCGGATGATGTGCAGCAGTTTTCAGAGTAATAAATATTGAGGTTTGCTTTGCATAGTTTGCAATAGCCTTGGCAAAGAATGTGACCATTTGGTTGAACTCTGTTTTTTTTAAATATCCATATACATTCGTTCTTGCTCTGTTTCCAAATTTCTTGTCGAAGAATGGTAGTCCACTTTTGTTTTTGAAATCTTCTTGCGGACTTGTAGCGTGAATTGGGTGTTTTGGGATCATTGCGGTAATAGTAATATTTTGTAGGCTCTATTTCTCGCCACTGATAAGCATCTATAATTATAGAAAATGTAATTTCACTATCTGTTTGGTTTTCCAAATCTTCATTTAATACATAATTATCTCCGGCAGATGACGTTCTGGTTGAAAATTCTGTCTCCAACACGAGTTCACTACACGAAATCGATTGTTTTTCTCTTTCTTCCTCTTGTTCAACATTTGAACCAAAAAAAAGTGCGTGGTTTTTCTTTATGCTAAGAAATATTGCATCCTTAGACATTTGTTTGTCAAATTTATTAAACAGGAGATCATAAATTGCATCATTTCTTTTTGGCTGTATTGGGTAAAGTACATCTTTATGTTCAAGATATACGGTTTTCTGGCTATCTAAGTTAACTTTAAACCCGCGACCGCGTCTTGACATTTTAGATGGTTTCTGAAAGTAAATAAGGGACTAACTGAGTACATTAACATCACTATTTAGAAGCTAAACTGGTCAAGAGGAGAATAGACGCGTGGTGTCAGGAGGAAAAGCGCGGCCGCCGCGGTGACGCGAGCCTGCCGCGGCAGGCTCCGCTGGCCTCGCTGCCTGCTGCTGCCGGTCGCTGCTGTTCCGGTGTGAATCGTCCCTGATATACCACAGACAGTTTGAACTTATAATATACTAGCTTCTGCCAGCGGCTCCGCCCGTGTGAATGTCGAAAATTATCCCTAGTGAACATATTCCCGCAATAAAAAGTATCTTATGTACTAAAAAAACAAAGATAAAGAAATGCTACTAGTTAATTTACGTGGAATTTTAAGTTTTGTACTTAAATAGTCATAGAATTTATTCATACTTAGCCATGTTTACCTACGTAGATCAGCCGCAGCCCTACGTAAACATGGCTATGTACGAATGTGAGATTAATCTAGGTAAATAGCTTTTTTTAATACAAATATCTCATCCACTGGTATTTTTTCAAATTACATAATAACTGAATGTTAAATTACTAGATAATTTTGCTTACCTACTATATTTTTTGCATTTACAGTTTACCAAACTAAGCATAATAATAATATATATAATTTCAAACTTACCCAAAGACTTCTCCTTATGTATTCTTTACACAGATATAATTAGTTATGTGCAGTTTCATACACTGCTTTATCTACATGAGTGTAGATAAAGCAGTGTTGGTAAATAAACCGGTATTATTTGAGTTCATAACTATTCTTAACAAGTTCCACTATAAACTGGCTGACTTTAATTTACGTCACGGGCAACTCGCTCTATGTAGTTCATCTGTACACGCGCATCTATCTCTTTCTTACTTACCATACATAAATGAAACGGAGCGCACAGGAGCGCAGCGATCTTGCTGCCAGCGACTTCCAAATTTTGTTCTATATTATAAATAATTACATTATAATATTTATTGTAGATCTGTTTCTAGGTAATGCTTGCTTTCCTTTTTGGTAGGTATATAATAACAAAGAATAACTGTATATTTAGGTTTATTTAGAAACAAACATTCCACCTTAAGGCGATCCCCCCGGCAAAACCGCGTTTTTTGTCGTTATTCAGAGGCTATTAACTCAGTAATGAAGCGTAATTAACTATATCTAAAAGCACATTATTAATGTTCGATATCTTGTCATCACATTGCACATTTTAATTTATTTTTATGTGTTATAAATACATTTAAAATCTCCTTGTAAAAAATGTTCTAAAATTATTGATAGCATGCTTCTTTTGCTAAAGTTGACGTTCTGTTAATTTAAGAATTACACCAATGGATAGATAATTTAAAAATCTAAATATTCCACATTTTATTTTATTTGAAAAGATCGCTTATCTTTTTTTATTAAAAGAATTCCAATTTTATTGTGGATTTTGTGATAAATGCGCGGGCGGAGTGAGCGGGACAGAGCGAGACTTATCAACGGGACAGAGAAGGACCGAATACTCAAGGTCGTTTGGTCGGGGTAGCGTCTTAAGACATAATAGGTATTGTCTAGAAACTACTTAAAGTGTTTTGTACTTGCTTGTACCAATGTATGGAGAAATTTATTACTTCAATATCTTTTTAATTACACACCGACTAAATCTGTGACTCGGCGACTAATTTCGACCAATTAGCGACTAAATCTGGGAGAAAACAGATCTTCGTTAGGTGCCCCAGTTTTTGAGATATAAATGTGGCCAAGCCGGGGAGAGTCTCTCCAGATCGGCCACCTATAAATCCTTCTAACTTTTGAACCAGTGATCGACTAATTCTGATTTTTGGCGACTAATTTCGACTAATTAGCGACTAAATCTGGGAGAAAACAGATCTTCGTTAGGTATCCTAGTTTTTGAGATATAAATGTGGCCAAGCTGGGGAGACTCTCTCCAGATCGGCCACCTATAAACCCTTCTAACTTTTGAACCAGTGACCGACTAAATCTGATATTTGGCGACTAATTTCGACTAATTAGCGACTAAATATTTGTGTTATCAAAATTAAAATCCCTGATGGTGGCCAAGCCAGAGTCAGCCACACCCCACATATAACCAAATTGTCAAAGCGGCTAAGCTCTGCAGCCTACGCGGTCTATAAAATCCGTCATTTGACTGATGTCGAAACAGCTCGATTAGTATATTTTAGTTATTTCCATAGTGTAATGTCGTACGGCATTTTGGTGTGGGGACTTGCAGCCGACATTCAGGCTATATTTGTGCTGCAGAAACGAGCCATTCGAGCAATTTATAACCTTAGTTGTAGGCATTCTCTGAGGGATAAATTTAAGGAAATAAACATAATGACAGTCGCATCTCAATATGTATATGAGAACCTGATTTATGTAAAAAAGAATATTAATCTATATTCCAAACACAGCGACGTGCATAACATTAATACTAGAAACAAAGATTTACTTAATGTGCCCTCGACTAGGCTTCAAAAAATTAGTAATTCATTTAAGTGCCAAAGTATACGTTTTTACAACAAACTCCCAAGTCTTGTTAAAGAACTGAGCCTCAATAAATTTAAATCATTTATTAAACAGAAACTCTGTCAAAAAGGTTTCTATAAAGTTAAAGATTACTTGGATGACAAAAAGGCTTGGGATTAACTAAGCCACTTCAATGTACCCCCAAGCAACAATCCATTTTATACTGGGAATGAGTGTTTTAGAATTAATGATGTCCTTATATAATAACTTATGGTATTTTTGATGACTTTTAAAGACTAAACTGTCTGTGAATGTGAGTAGCATTCAGGCTACATTGATTATCATTTTAATATTGTGAATGTGAAGACTATGTGGGTCATTGTTGCTTTTTTTTCTCTCTTCAGTTAATTTTAATCATGGTCTGGCAGTTTGAGTAATTTTTGTGGCCTACCCAAATGTCTTTTCTTTGGTATTGTTCGTCGAATCGTTGAGCTCCTTAAGTTCTGAGTTGAGCTACACGATTACTGACAAATGCGTGCACTGACTGGACAGGTCCACTCAATCTGTGTGGTTTTTCCTCAAAAGACCATCTCAGACACAAATCTACATGGTCTTCACATGATCTGACCAAGATTATGTCTGGACTTTAAAAGAGACTGTGACCTCTGAGTTTGTTTCGGCCTTTCTTCTCAGAGTAGTCAGATAGGAAACGCCGACCTCATCTAGTTTTTAAAATATGATTGACGTGTAAAAGTGTTTGTTCAAACCTACTTACAGAAATAAAAATCATTTATCATTTATTTTCTCTTCACAAACAATGACATCATATTATTTGAAGCAAGTTTAAAAACTACGTGACATTCGATTGAGAAAGAGACTTCGTGAGAAACTGGTGTCTGGACTAGGGTTAACACAATTAATTATTTAGTTAATGTGAAGGGATAACATAAAAATCAACGATAAGCTTACAGATTAATGGTAAAAACTAAATGAAAGGGAAAAAATCAATGAAACAAAAGAGAAGTGGAACAACGCGTGAAATATTTCGCTAAAAGAGATAAAAATGATAACTGAGCTTAGGTTAGAAGATGGTGACGATAATTTGGATACGCGTTGATGGCAAAAAGATTGTGATCAGAATATGATTAGAGTATGACCACAGTGTAGCAGATAATGACCACCAATTGAGCAAGATGGTCACCACAATTTGGCCAGGTAGTGACCACTATTGGCCAGATAGTGACCACTATTGACCCGTTGGTGACCACTATTGGCCAGTCAGTGACCACTATTGGCCAGGTAGTGACCACTATTGGCCAGATAGTGACCACTATTGGCTACATAGTGACCATAATTTGACCAAAATATAATTTCTTTTGTATCATACTCACGGGTTTGATATTCTGCAGCAGCACTGCCTTGCCGCCCGGCTGCAGTATGACGGTGGAGGTGTTGAGTAGGTTTTGTGTGGACAGTAGAAGGGGTTTCCCGCCTGCCGGCCCGGCTATCAGGAGTTTCGGCTGTTGACCTATTACTATTGGTTTTGTGCCGGTGCCCTGTGAAAGAGAAGATAGATTTAAAATAAAGTATTACATACATGCATGAACACACGCTTTTTTCCCTTAGGGGTAGGCAGTAACTACAGAAGGCCTCCTGCTACAATCCTTACATACTCCTTTTGCTTCGTTAACGTAAAATATTTGAACGGATATATCAATTTGTAATATCGATAAGTTATGAACGTTTTCAAGAAGTTTCCTGAATATGTCGAATATAATAATGGAATCAGGCGGTAGCTAGCGAAAATCTATGTATGATCCATATTCATATCCATAATTATAGTAATATTTCACAAAACATGTTTTAGCTCGAAATGTTTTACATTGCGGTAGGATTTGTATGGTAAAAATTGTCACGTAAGGAAAAAGCGTTATGCCCCCTGCATGCGACCTCTCTCTCTCTCTCTCTCTCTCTCCCCCTCTCTCTTTCTCTCTCTCTCTCCCCCTCTCTCTTTCTCTCCCTCTCCCCTCTCTCTTTCTCTCTCTCCCCCTCTCTCTTTCTCTCCGTCTCCCCTCTCTCTTTCTCTCTCTCTCCCCCTCTCTCTTTCTCTCCCTCTCCCCTCTCTCTTTCTCTCCCTCTCTCTCTCCCCCTCTCTTTCTCTCCCTCTCCCCTCTCTCTTTCTCTCTCTCCCCCTCTCTCTTTCTCTCCCTCTCCCCTCTCTCTTTCTCTCTCTCTCCCCCTCTCTCTTTCTCTCCCTCTCCCCTCTCTCTTTCTCTCCCTCTCCCCTCTCTCTTTCTCTCTCTATTATATAGTGTGTGCATGCGAGTATCCCGTAAGGAACTTCGTTTCTGACGGGGCCCCCCGACCACACGCGTTTTGTTCTGTTGTTATTACAACAAAACACATAATTGTACTTATAATATTTCGACCTAAAATATGTTTTCTAGTAAAATGATGGATTAGCGTGTGATTTGAATTGCACGTCGAGATTTAACAAGTACTGATTGTAATATCGTCAGTAACGACCGAGTCTAACGAACCGAATAAATTGATTGCTGGTTGATTAGTATAGTAGCACTAGTACAAAACGAAATCAATTGTATTTCCCTTCAAGTCTACCTGAATATTTCAAGTAAATCAATTGTACAATCAGCAACATAAGTCATCATTGTTCTGAAGAGTTTTTAACGAAAACCTACCAATGAATATTTGCTTGTATCAAATTATTAGACAGTAGAGAATAGTTTGAAGAGATATAATAATTGAAAGAATTATAAAGTTCTATAATATTGATTTATTCAACGATTTTTAACGCTGAATGTACTTTTAAAGCCTGCCTAACTCTACGGGGAATACAGGTGTGATGGTAAAAACTCTTAGGCCCACATGCATCACAAATCACTAAATGCATTTAACGTTAAGCGTATTTAAAACATAATTTGGTCTCTGTTATCTTCAAACAATTGATAGAAACAGAACAAAGTATTAAAAGGCTTGTATTTAAATGATAACAGCCGTTCGGGTTGATCAAAGGTTAAGCTCCTCGTCCAGCCTCCATAAACGGGTCCAGAGGGACGGTGGACTTGGAGACGTCTGCCGCCACCCATACGACAGGCCCCGACGCGGAGCGCACACTGTGCCGCGCGCGCCCACTGCATGGCGCGGGGGAGTCTTACACCTCACTCCCGCGGACTTGAGGAGGCCCGCAGAGGCCGGCGGGGGTCGTGGAAGGCGCACAAGTTCCCATGATCCCCGGTGCAAGAGTGAGAAGGAACACCGGCGTAGTTTTTAATCAGTAAGTTTGACAGACCCTTTCAATTGCCCCAGGGTGCAGGTGCAGAACATCCATAAAAAAAAAGGATTGCCGCGGTCGATTTGTAGTTTGGGTGACCATTCATTATAATTATATCGAGACCCCTCCGTGACTCAGAAAGCACGTTAAATCGTTCGTTCAGGTTGTCATTTGTAGATCTGTCTGTGATAGTCTTTACGGGTAGTTGTAAGCCCAAGTCTGACAACCAGTTTTACCAAGGCGTATCGTGTTACCCAGTAACTGGGTTGTGGAGGACAAATATGCAGCCGCTCCATGTAAAATACTGGTATTCAGCTGCATCCGGTAAGACTGGAGGCCGATCAAAAGGCAAGAAGATTGATAACACTCACGTGCACAATGAGCGGGCTGGCGAGCGGCGGCGTGCTGGGCGCGGGCGGCGCGGGCGCAGGCGGCGCGGCCGCGCCCTGCTCCGCGCCGCCGGGAGACGTCGCGCCCGCGGGGCTGTCTGTGGTACTGGGGGTCGCTGTATAAAAAGTAATAATAGTTAGGGTCTGTGCAACAGTTTCCAGATAGACACTAACTAACAGAAAAAAAAAAATAAAAAAAGAAATCTTCACCTGAACCTACATGGGCACTTACGAAACGTCAGAATCTAGACACACGGTTCCAATTGGTCGTTACCTAAGGAGAAGAGTTGGCCAGAAACTCCATTCGACATTCTTCTTAAAAAAATGGCTTTTACCTAAGGAGAAGAGCCAGCCAGAAACTCCATTGAACACTCTTTTAAAAAAAATGGCTTTTACAATATTTTCAAATAACCCATACGGGAGGACAGTGTAAACCTATCAACGAGTACTAGGCACTTAACACACTTAGAACGTTCTCACATTCACCAAATATATAATGACCACATTTTTTTTTAATAAAATAATCTACTAGCTTTTTTTTTTCTTGTGGTTTCGCACGTTTTGTGCATTCAGCCAATGTCACGTTTGAAGAAACTTCTTTAGTACGAAGAAAGGGAAACGAAACTATTATTATTATTACAAATTATAACGAGATTTAGGATAGGACGATTAAATCTATAGGATCAGTGTTAATTACAGTGATATCACATTGAATAATGAACTAAATACAATGACGAAAAATTACAACTTAATATTATTTAAAATAATGAATGAGACTATGCGTTTATATACAGGAAAGCTATTTGTACAAAGTAAAGAAAGTGTTGAGGTAGGAAAAAGAGTACGGCGAGACAAGAGGTCACTGAGAAAGGATGAACCGTCTATATGACGGTTCATCCTATATAATAGGTCTTTACCTATGAAATTGCCGTTTTGTATGAAAAAATTTAAACGAATTTTTTTCATGAATTTTTTATTTGTATTAATCGAAGTAATCACCCATGCAATCAATGCATCTTTGCCATCGCAGTGGCAGTTTATTGATGCCCTTCTTAAAGAAATCAGCTGGACGGGAGGCAACAAATTCTTCAAAGGCATTTTGTACTGCCTCTCGGGTATTAAATTTTTTTCCCGCCAAGAAGTTATCCAAATTCTGGAAAAAGTAGTAGTCTGTAGGCGCAAGGTCTGGTGAGTAGGGCGGATGACGGAGAGCTTCCAACCCCAGTTCTTGCAACTTGGAGACCGTCTGCTGTGCAGTATGAGGTCGCGCGTTGTCGTGCAGGAGCAGCGGAGACGAGCGATTGACCAATGCTGGTTGGAGATGCGCCAGCTTCTCCATCATTGTGTTCAGTTCTTCACAGTACACATCTGCAGTAATGCTCACCCCGTTTGGTAAGAAGCTGTGATGAATCACACCGGCGCTAGACCACCAAACAGTGACCATCACTTTTCTAGGGGTAAGTTTTCGTTTAGGGCATTGTTTAGGTGCTGAACCAGGATCCAACCAACTTGCTGAGCGCTTACGGTTATCAAACAGAATCCATTTTTCATCGCAGGTAACAATGCGGTTCAAAATTCCTTCATTTGTGTGTCTGTTGAGCAGTGCAAGGCACGTCTCGACGCGTACTTCGCGCTGGCGATCATTGAGTTCGTGGGGCACCCATTTGTCAAGCTTTTTTACCTTGCCAATTTGACGCAAATGGACCAATATTGTTTTGACGCTAACGTCGAAAGCTGCTGCTAATTCAGCCGTAGATTGTGTATCATCAGCTTCCACAATCGCCTTTAATTCGTCATTGTCGACCAAAGTCTTCGGACGACCGCGAGGTTCATTTTTCAGGTCGAAATTTCCAGAACGGAAGCGAGCAAACCAATAACAGGTGGTGCGTTGGTTTGTAGAGTTAGCTCCGTAAACGTCGTTGATGTTGCGTGCCGCTTGTGCCGCGTTGCTGCCACGACGGTACTCATATTCCATAATTACTCGAATTTTTAACGTATCCATGATGACGAAAAAGATTGAAATGCGATGAAAATGTAACACTAATCAATAAAGAAATGACTACTTTTAGAAAAAAAAAACCATGTTTTTAAAATAAAATTAATTTGAAATTAGAATTCATAGCCAAACAAAAATTATTTTGATTTGAAATGGCCAGTACTGCAGAACGGCAATTTCATAGGTAAAGACCTAATATAACAACAGGAGAAAAAAATGTGATTTAAGTCGCCTACGTCTGCGCCACACAGGCAAACAGGGTCGTCGATAATATGAAGTTTGGTAAGATGGGCTGGAGAGCTGACATGACCCAGTCTCATCCATATTAGAATGGAGGTCTCCATCTTGCCGAGCTTTGCCCTGCCAAACCACCGTTTTTCCCGAACGTCGGGTTGAATAAGTGAAAAATAACGACCCTTCGATTTGCTTCCGATATCCCAAGCTACCTTCCAGGTGTCCCGAGGAAAAGTCTTTGGTAACGTCCCCACACTGCACCGCATCACCGGCGAGTGTATCGGCCACTTCATTTTGCCATGGATTCCAGCACGGGCCGGGATCCACGCAAATTGCAGTGTATTACACTCAGATATGGTTCTGAACGCAAATTCTCGTATTAAATAAATTATAGGCAACTGCGATTTGTGTTCGAAAGGGGATTTGTTGATGGCTAGAAGAGCACTTTGAGAATCAGTAAAAATAATGGATTTTTTTAACTTTAAAACACGAATATATTCTATGGCTTGTAAAATGCCGAAACATTGCTCCGTAAAAACAGAAGTCTCCGGAGGCAGTTTTATTTTTCGTACGATGTTGTATTGAGAATGGTAAGTACCTATTCCAACACAACCCGTCGGAGAACGCTTGGCAGCATCCGTAAATATATGGTGGTACTCTAAGTGTTCAGCTAAAAAGTGATTAAAACTTAAATGGCAATCGGCATCTGTTTTACTTACACAGTTATATTTAATGATAGGACTGAATTGTAAACTCTCATAACTACTGCTAAATAGGGGAAGTTTATTGGAACGGTGAATAGGAGAAGAAAGTGAAAGGATTTTTTATAGCTTACAACTTAAGAAGGAGCACGTTTATGGAACCAGTAATTAGAAGATTCAATCTGCAACACTAAAGAGTCCAGTTTAGGAATGAGAGGAAGAGTTGAGATCTGAAGAATCCCAAACAAGTATTTGCCATAGAGGAATTGTCTTCTAAGATATAAAGGAGCTTCCCCGCATTCAACTTGGAGAGCATTAATGGGACTAGACTTCGTGGCACCCGAAATAATGCGTAATGCCTTACACTGGATGCGATCCAATTTTTTAAAAGCTATAAAACTAACAGTTTCTAGAACGAACAATCCATAATCCAGAGTGCTTCTGATGATTGCGTTGTAAACGAGTTTCAAAGAAAAGGGATGTGCACTCCACCACACACAGAGTGGCATCTAAGCATGTTAAGGTGATATTCACATTTGTTAACAATATAATCACAATGAGGAACACTACTTAATTTACAATCGATTATTATACCTAGGTATCTGAATTTATCTTTAACTGGAATAGGTATTTCTTTGTAAGAGATTTAATAGGGGAATATTTCTCTTTCGGGTGAATAAAACAGCTGCGCTTTTAGACGTGGATCCATCCAAACCGTTTAGATGTAACCATGACTCCAAAGTAGATAAAGCAAAATTGATAGCATGGGTAGCTTGTACAACAGATTGGTTTGAAGAATATAATAATAAATCGTCGGCATATTGAAGAACCTTAACATGGTTAGTTAAGGACGAGTCTAAATTAAAAGTGTAAATATTATATAGAAGGGGACTCAGCACGGAACCCTATGGGAGACCTCTCTATACAAGATGAGTTACCTCATGATCTCCTAATAATATGTTAACAGAGCGTTCACTCAGGATATTAAAAATGAAGTTTGACAAATTCAATGGGACTTGTAACACTATTAATTTATTTTGTAAAACTGATAATACAACATTATCATAAGCTGCATTAATAACAAGGAAAACTGCAACGGTGAATTGGTTGTTAGAGAAGGATAACCGAATATCGGACGTAAAAATACTTAAACATTCAGATTTTAATATCAAGGAAAACTGCAACGGTGAATTGGTTGTTAGAGAAGGATAACCGAATATCGGACGTAAAAATACTTAAACAGTCAGTTTTCCTTTTACCTTTTCTAAAACCATATTGTAATTCTGCCAAAAGACCCTTACTTTCAACATACCATTCTAAGCGATTTTTAATTAAGTGTTCCGCAAATTTCATCAGAATTGAAGACAAAACTATGGGACGGTATGAAGAAACATCAGATAGAATTTTATTTGGTTTAAGGAATGGCAACACCATTTGACGTTTCCATTCAACAGGGATGTTTCCTGTATTCATAATAGAATTAATAAGCTCTAAATAATAACTGAGGACGTCATCATTTAAGTTAGCAAAAAAAAGGAATACGGGATGCCATGAATGCCTGGTCCAGAATCCTTAGTTTTATGAAAACACCTTTTAATTCAGTGAGAGTGAATGGAAGATCTAGCGTTGTAAGGGTGTCTTGGATAGTGGATACGAGAGACAGGTTAAGGTTAATACTCTCAGGAACAAAAGGAGGAGCTAATTTATCTAAAAACTCACTGGCAAAAAAATCGGGTATACGACAAGGGTTGTTATAAATGGACCTAAATCTACGAATATTGCGCCAGACAATCGTAGGGTGAGTATTCGGTGAAATTGATGAGCAAAATGTACGCCAAGATTAAAAAATTCTCTTCTTAAAAACTTTATAAGTTTCATTTATTAAGTTAGTAACGATTTCAAAATTAATATCAGAAATATTAAGATTATAATTGTATTCAGCCTCTTTACGTTTGTTAATCAATTCTGTGCACTCTGAGTCCCACCATGGAGGCGAGGGAATTGTAGTAATATTGTTATTTTTTTACAGGAAAAACTTCGTCTTCATTGCCATCAGAAATAATAGGCAAGGAGTAAAGGTTTCTGTCAACAATGTTTCTAAATTTGTCCCAGTCATTACTATTTCTATTAGGCAGTTTGTTTTAAGCATGATCTCCTTAATGGTATATTTGATTTGGAAAGAGGATAAGAAATAACTATTGGAAAATGGTCACTACCATAAGTAGAGGTTAGAGTATGCCAAGTTAATGAAGAGGCTAAGTTTGGAGAACAGATAGAAAGGTCGATTGCGCTTTGGTTCTGATTGGGATTTGAACGGCGTGTGGCAGCTCCTGAGTTCAAGATACATAAGTTATATCTAGTAGTACATCGCCACAACAATTAGAAGTTGAAGAACCCCATGATTGGTGATGGCAATTAAAATCCCCCAATATTAAGAACGGCTTTGGATGAAAGGAAAAGAGGTCATTAATTTCTTGAAGACCAGAAGAAGGGTGAGGAATGTAAATAGAAACAAGACAAGTATGAAGCACTTTAACAGCTACAATTGAAATTTCCTCACTATGAGGAGGTAAGGTAATAACGAAAATATCGATGAAAATAAAAATTTTTTTAACACACGCGAGCGTATAACCTCCTTCTTTTTGAAATCGGTTAAAACTTTTCGTTATGTTGATCAATAAATACGCCAATATTAAAAACAGAAATATACGATAATATGACCCAAAATTTGGCTATTACGGATGGAGATTGGCATAATAATATACCTAGAAACATTTTAGAATCAGTGTTAGGGTTGAGCGCGGCTGGCGACCGCCCAGTGCCAGGGCCGGTAGTCTCGACATAGATACCTACAGAAATCGGTCGTTAAGTCCAATCGATGTCAAATTTCTTTAATAGATTTTCAACCTTATGCTTTCGAAATAAAGTTGAAAATCTATTAAAGGAATTTGACATCGATACGACTTAGCGACAGATTTTTGTCGCTATATAATGTCGAGACTGCCGGCCCAGAGGTGAAGGGGCGCCGAAAGGGCTGTGACTAGGCTCCCCTTCAACTCTGACGCCTGCAGAGTACTTGAATTCTCAAACTTTTCTGTAAAAGCTGACAAAGTAACCCCCATTTCTTTATGAATGGACAAAAGAAAACTTGGGTGGAGTGCTGAAATTTTTCGCCTCTCTACTCTCCAAGAGGAGAGACGGGCGTCGGCGAAATAACGCTCAGAGCGCAGGTAATGTTAAAACCGGCGCTATAAAATTTTTGGCTTATCAATGCATTTGAAGCAAGCAGTAGATCGATGTCTGATAGTGATAAGTTAAGTGCAATGACTGATTTGATTAATTTGATAACGAAACACGATTGGTTTATAGTTTACACGTGTAATCAATCATTCATTACGCGGTCCCAATAATCCTAGCGAGTTTCTAAGGGCGTAAAACTACCACATATTTATTTCTTTCATAAATACGTTGTTGTTAAAAAGTGACTGCTGTTATTTAGGGTATGATGGGACTGCCATACGTAGTGCGCAGTCCCTGATTTATAAAAGTGACTGCCTCGACGGTCTAAAATGGCAAAGGCCCTGTGTTTGAAGTGATTTTTTTTTTTTGTAGTGGCCAGGAATTTGTATAGCTTCCCGGGTAAAGGCAGCCCTATGGGAGTTTTACATAACATGTGAAATGTGGGGGTACTAAACACGGCCTAAAGCTGATTTCAAACACTGGAATGGTCAACCATTTTTTTTTGTTTCATTACTCGTACACACAACACCAACAAAATTACATAGGTATGAACGGTTATTTGCTCATTTAATTTCGTTGATGATTCGGAGCGCGATTTCCGAAATTTTTCACTTTTGATTTATTTTATGTTCAGACAGTTTGCTTCGAGTGAAAGATGCTAAATGAAAGAGAAAAAGGAACAAAGGGGGAAAGCGTTTGATGCCAGTTTAACCCTTTGGGAAATACAGACATGATGTTATGTGGATGTTATCCTCACCATTAGTGTTTTCGTCAGGTTTAGGCATGGTGTAGTTGTTGAGTCCTTTGGCATAATCGGGTGGAGGAGGAGACGCCGGGGCGGCCGCCGCAGCCTTCTTAGCTCCTTCCTCCATTTCTGTAAAGATGGACATACATATTTACTACACGCCGTACACGGTATGAATATTCAAGATGAGAAAAATTTGTGCTAAAAAAAGAACTATAAGTACAGAAGTTTGCTCGGATATGAGTCATTCAGGACTGTGTGAAAAGACAAGTGGTGATAATTGGGCATTATAAAAAATCTTGATTGTTTGAACAATATGACTTTGTCATTTGAATTGAAAATAAAGCTATATTACCAAGTTTCCTCCGCTTCTTGATCTGCGCGTGCGTGGCGGGCTGCTCCGCGATGTCCAGCAGCTTGATGCCGGCGCGCGGCGGCGCGCGCGCAGGCCCGCGCCACGTGCCGCCGCGCGCGCCGCCCCAGCGGGACGGCAGGCCTTTCAGCGGCGCTGTGCGAACACAATGGACTGTTATACTATGCTATTTAACCCTTCTACTATTTAAAAACAAGGAGACACTTCTAGTAAAACTTATTAACACTGAAAAGTTCACCCCTTAAGAACGAAAGAAAATACATTTATCTGCGGTAAACACGACGCAAAGAAAAAACACACAAACACAAAAAATTACGAGTTGGGGGAAAATATGCGTCACATTCACGCAAAACGGCAATCGCTCAGCATAATGCTACGACCCCATGAGAGACAGCCCCAGCGCTGGTTTTCAGCGATAACCGGCGCTGACGTGATGACGTCAACCAATGCAGCATACGAAAATTTAAAATAAACATTAAAATAAGAAATAAAATAAATACACTATAACCTAGTTCAAAATGTACATAAACATAATATTTATAAAGTGGTAACATTCCAGGCAACGACTCATGCGCCGCCGGGCTTTAATGATCTGTGCGCGCAGCTGTCATAAAACTGTAAATTTGACATTTAAAAAGGGGGAGGGGGGGGTTTAAAGGGGTTCCACAGTCGATAAAAATTTGTTTGGGTGTTCCTAATTTTTGCCCATCAGAAATTTCATCAGGCACATGCCTTGTAATACACAATTTATTTATTGCATTCCACAATGTAAAGTTTGGTAGGTTTACAAAGTTACTGGCAATACTTTTTTATCTGGCATAATGTGTCAACGCTTTCTCCGTCAGTGGTTTGAAATTCTTCAATATTTATTTACGTGGTAAGGATAAAATCAACCATAACTGAACTTTTAGAAAATTCTCCAACAAGTACAGTTTCCCAGCCGCAGTACTCAACACAGCCAATTACAAAAGAATTTTTGCATTTTCTGATAAATACTGCTAATGCATTCCAAAAGTCCGAAACCCCTCAAGTTACTATTTTATAAATATTATGTCTATATAAACATTTAGAACTAGGTAACAAGTATTAAATGTTTCTTTTCTTTTCGTGTGCTGCACCAGTTGACGTCATCACGTCAACGCCAGCTGTCGCTGTAAACCAGCGCTGCGACTCTGTCTCGCATAGGGTCGTAGCATTATGCTGAGCGGTTGCCGTTTTACGTGGATGTGGCGCATATTTTCCCTCAACTTATTCTTTTTTGTATGTTTTTCTATGCGTCATGTTTACCGCAAATAAACGTTTTTTTTTTTCTTTCTTTCAAGGGTAACAATACAAAACTTACTAGTATCAGTCATCTTCCTAGGCATGCCCCTACTGCGCACAGGCACGGTCGGAGCCTGAGCCTTCTTCTGATTGGCTTGCACCTCCGTTGCCTTAGCCAATAACTCGCTCCTTAGTGCTACAGACTTCGGCTTGCGTTTCAATGTGAAGTGCTTTACTGGGTTAGGTTGTTGGCCCACCTGAAAAAAATGTATGGTGTTTTATTTGATGACATGTCCGCAGCTTCGCTCACGTGAATTTAATCTTTTAGCGTCAAAATGTATTAGATTTGACTAGCTTTTGCTCGCGGCTTCGCCCGCGTGTATGTCGGAAATAATCCCACGGTAACGTGCTACCGGGACAAAAAGTCTGTCGTTCCCCAGGATGCCATCTATCTCCTTGCCAAATTTTATCGAAATCGGTTCAGTAGTTTTGGCGTGAAAAGGTAACATACAGACAGTTACTTTCGAATTTATAATATTAGTATGGATTAAGTTATTATGGATAGCATTACACATAAAAGTTCTTGCAAGTAATTGCATTTTGTGTTTGTACACAGGCTACAAAATATGAATTATTATTACCAAAAATGTATCAATGAAATGTTATCAATTTCTTCCTTCATTATTCAAATCCTAACTTCCTAACTTAATATTATAAATGCGAAAGTAAGTTTGTTTGTTACCTTTTCACGCCTAAACCACTGAACCGATCATCCTGAAATTTTGCATATACGTTGTCAGGGGTACAGAAACGGACATAGGGTACCTTTCATCCCGCAAAAAAGTACTGTTCCCGAGGAAAACATCAATAACGTCCTTATGATAATAGATGGCGCCACGTGTCTTTCGAATCATGATTGAATTATAACCCGAATTGATGGTCAAAGTCTAAATTAACGCGAGCGAAGCCGCGGGCAAAAGCTAGTATAAAATAAAGGTGAAAAAGAATATCTCCATGCAAAAATATGCACTCATTTTGCCTTGAGAGTCGGCAATTTGGCATCCAGTCTAATCACAATCATCGAGATACTGTTCAATATTATCAGCATATTATTCCCCTAACCAAAGTAAAAGGCAATGAAAAATTAATTTTATTATGGCTTTAAATCTGCCTCTGTACATTTGTGTGCTGAACTTATAGTATTAAATAAAGGGTAGTATTTAAAAGCAAATAAAAAAAAAAACTTTTTGTATCCAAAAATAATCCGAATTCCAATCAAAATTACTGTTTGCACAGCAAAATACTCAACTTAAAATATAAATAAATAAGCAAAAATTTATATTCGTGGCGCACAGCTATCTACTAGGCGAGGCCTCCTATTTCTGAATGGCAATAATAATATGGCGTAGTCGACGAAGCCCCGCGACGTCGCGGGGCTCCTACTTCTGGGTGGTTTACAAAAACATAACCACGAAGAACGGGATGGCGGAGTCTACCAGACCTCGCCATCCCCTTCTAACCTAACCTGTCTGAGTCGGGGTGCCCCAAGTCCCGAGCGCGCTTCGCTCGCTCTTGCATCGTAAATTCTCCAAGTACGGTAATATTGCTTTTTGTACCGATCCCTTCAACATAATTTTAACGACAAACGGCTGGTCGGAGACAAATACATAATACTCACACGCTATGAGGGTGAGTAATATGTATGTTCGCTCTGGTTAATTTGCTGTGCAGTCAGTATTTAAGTGATGGAAACAAATTGATAGGTGATCATTTATTTGATGTGCAATTAATAATATCCCTTAAATACATAATTTTTCCTAAACAACTTACCACAGAAACCAAAGCATTCTTATTCAAATACAAGCACTCTAGCGGTAACAGTCCCAGTTCCGAATGCTTAGCTAATGCCCGTCTCAGCTCACTGATCATATCACTGAATATTGGTCTGGTTTCATCAAATTCTGCTATCTCGGTGTTGAGGGTGCCTGCTGACGGGAACGTCTTGAGGGTCTCCGCCAGCATGGCCACCCAGAGGTCTGAGTCCACGGCTGCCACTTCGATGATCTCTTCAAGTTCATTTCGCCACTGGAAAAAGGAGACAGAGTTATCATTTGGAACATAAAAAGAAAGAAATTAGGCTGTCTAAAACTGCTACCAAAGCTTGGTCACTAAATGACACGAGAAAAATAGTCATTTGTCTTTGTTTGAAATTCTATGTTCTGCAATCATGCCATTTTAATATTAGCCAACATTTTTCACAGATGGACAGATGATTCTCAATATAAAGGCACATACTGAAGATTGCTCTGCCTTTGGTATAATAATACCAGACTGTTACTGTCCCACTACAGGGCAAAAGCCTCTTCTCATACAGCACCATCATCACCATACCCTGCTCATGACGGGTTGGTGATATCAAACTTATATTAGCTAATATAAGTTTGAAAACGCCACCTGCTATAGCTATAGCAGGTGGCGTTTTGTAGTTTCTGCCTACCCCCAGGGGAAGAAGGCGTGAGTTTATGTATGTCGATATGTATGTATTAACTATATATTAGTTTTAATGTTTTGATAATGTAACATAACATAAGATTATGCCTATTCCCTGAAAGTTTAGGCAGACGTGTACCTATAGTACATCCATATTTCATTTCACAATTTAAAATAGCATTTTACTTTTCGTATTTTTACTAAAAGAGATTGTGTCTAGAAGTCCTTGAGCATAGCAAACACAGCCCAGAACATAATAAACTATCCATTGAGACATTAACTCATGATTACATGTTGTAGTGTAATGATACCTGCACACATCATTCATTAAAAGAACCTATTCAAGGTGTCAGTCATTCTTGTCAGTTCAGTCATTAGGACAACTGGCTGACCATTTCATTCACTACGCCGCATGTAGTGTGTTGAATTTTGAATGAAGGGTAATAAATAATACATGCCGTATTGTTGTTGCATTTTGGAAATGTGACCATTAAAATCTTATTGGACATGGAATGGTATGTTTCTTAACATGATTGTGGTTGATCTAATGTTATGAGAAGGTTTTTGTTAGACTAATTGATTTTTTGCTGCTTAGCAGATATTTACACTTTATAGAAATGCTATGTAAGAATTTCTGCCAATTTTTTGTGTACCTTTGCAGTATTTAATGCTGATGACCTACTGTTCTACAGTTGTAAGCAATAAATACTACAAAATATGATTAAAATTTTATAGAATTTTAAATTGTTCATGGTGCAATGCGAGTAACTGGAAACATTTGGTACAACAATCTTTCTACAAAATTGATTCACGATAGGATGAACCAGGATTGTACGTAATTCTGTTACAATAATTGGACAACCGAGATGACAACTAATAGAGAAGTAAGGAAGAAAATAACATGCTGCGTCAACCCCAAAATAAATTGGCTTAAGGGCAGGCATTCATCGAAGAGAGATCTGTATCCCAGCAGTGGGAACACTATAGGCTGATTATGCTTATGCATTCCAAGGGCAGGAGAATGATTATGATGATGACAATAGTTGGGACTAAGTTAGACATTGAGACAGTGTCTAGAACGGTTTGACAACGAATTATTATCATTTTTTTTTAAGATTTCTAACCTATGATTTGTGTAAACATTAGCAGTAATACCTTTCCTAAACCAATTTTGAATGTATATGCTGTTGGTGTTCTTTACTAAATAAGTAAACTATACTGCTCCATGTCTACCAGCAGAGTAATATAGTGGCAATATCAATTATTCTATGAAACATGGTATTGTTGTATGAATAAGAAGAACCACATCAATTTTAACATTACTGTAAGCCTAAATATTTGTAAAACAATGCTCTTTACCAGCATCAATATACAATGTGTTGTTCAAAATATATATTCTAATAGAAAAATCCAATTGAAAACTAATTCTTATTTGCTGTTTATCAATGTCTTTGCCTAATTCAATAATGTAATAACATGATGGTCCTTGAAAACCCATTTCACAACTTTAGACTTATATTGACATTAAAGGTTTTATCTTTATCGAAGGTTTCGTGTAAACATAGCAATAGTCATAAACTGAGGTTTCTAATGCACTCTTATCATAGTAAATAGTCCTAATAAAACTGAATTGTTTCGTAATTTACCAAACGTAAATAGCAAGTCAGTATTTTCTAAGCTCGTAAATAACGGTTATTATTCCCTGAAAACTGGCAGAAATTAACCGCTAGTGTTAAAAGGTAATCTATATCTAATTGATAGGCTGTAAAAATGCAACTATATTAAATTTAACAAAAATCTTTAGCATGTAAATTCAATACATGACAACAAATAAAACTAATACATACATGCGTGATACTGCATCTCATTCCCACTAATAGCTACAAATATGATAGGAAAGAGACAAAAAACACAATACAGTTACGCAAAACCATAGAAGAGAAAAGTTACCTCCTCAACATTTCTGCGCGGGATATGAAAGAAACTTAGCAATAATTTCAATTTCACTTGCGTTTGCAAATCTGGAAAACAGTCCTTGATGTTTTTCAACACTTCGGCATTTAATTGCGTACAAATTGAGCCGCTTGTCCACGAATCATTCGAAGTACCGAGTTTATTGTGGAGCCACAAAGATGTGTCACTATCCCGAACGTTCGCCATCTTGCAACTGAAATAGTGACGTATTCGCCATGTGTCTTTTGAACATACTTTTGAACGAAAGTCGATAAAAATATTTATTTTCTTCAACAATCATTATTTAATTATATAAAGCTTTAAAAAAGAATTAAAATTTAAGAAATACTTATTAGCTGTTAAAAACTGGAAACTAACACACAAGAAATATATTTTGTCTCGTAATGCCCGTTTTTTCATCCATCATGCTGTCATTTCGATAAAATCAACAGCGCATCATCTTTGAAAAGCAACACTAGCAAGTTCATCAATTTGTCTATGCACGATCATATTCTCACAGACCTTACCTATAAATTTTATTATTCATGGCAAGTTGCTGCTTGTCTTTTCAGTTTCTTGAAACTTGAAAACTAAACTAGTAAATAACCTAATGCGTGTACACACAGCGAGTTTCCATAACTTATTAGCCGGCCAGCTTATCTTTATAATATAAAATTATTTTAATATTTTTTATGAAAGAAAATAAATAACAAAAAAGCACGTGTGGCACTCGGGGACTGCCGCGGTAAAGCTATTGCATATCATTTTTTATCAACTTATGCAATTATAATTATATATTTATTTTTTATTTATGCAGTATTTTTTTTCTTTGATATTAATTCAAGTACAGTCGTACCATATACATACACGTTAAGCCAAGGCTCGGCCGAGCTACATGGTAGGCGGAGTGGGGGGTATTAGGTTTTATTTTCGTTACGGAATTTCTTGATTCGGTCGCCGCGCTCAAAGCCCGCGATAAAAGCTATGCAATAGCTTAAAAAAAACACTTTTGAGTCGATCTCGTTTTGGTCGTCTTTTGATTTTGCCAAAACTTGATTGTCAAAAATTATTACGTTAGCAAACTCACAGAGTACATTTTATATAGGGAGAACCATTGACAATAGAGACGTATTTGTACGCGCCATATTTGATTTTTTGTTTTTGTAATATTATTTTTATTGATCAAACATTACCCTTAGATTACAGAACAAAACTGCTGTGTGTAGTTATTATACTCTTTAACACTTTGTTTTGTAATCTGAGGCAATAACTTACTTATTTTAGTGTGAAGCTCTACATTTTTTTAATCGTGTAAACTATGTCTGAAGCGTCGATAACTGTGCCGTTGAATATTTATGAAGAAGAAATAAATGAAGAAACAACATGGGATCTCTCATCCCAAGGACTGAATAGTGTGCCCGAAATAAAAAACCCCCATTTATGTGTAAGTGTTAATTACTATTTGATAGAAATTATATGTATTTTTATTTATTTGGGACTTTTGACCCTATGTCACTTGATGGTAAGCGATGATGCGGTTGCGAATGGTGCACTCTTGCCCAGGGGTAACCTGCTATGTTCACTCTCGACTATAAGATATACCTATTATATGAATAAAAACAACCGGAGCTCTTCGGTTTGCAATTTAACATACTAGGTATTTTTGTATTACAGATACTGTACCTTCAAAACAACGGAATTAAAACTTTACCAGATGATCTATTTCCTTCTTTACCGTATATCATGTACTTAGATTTGAGAGACAATCAAATAACCGATATACCAAAATCCATCAATCACCACCCGAACCTCACGCACTTGTTGTTACAAAACAACAAACTAACATCACTTCCGAACGAACTAGGAACTGTCGTTAACTTGAAAGTCCTTCAATTAGGCGGGAACCCGCTTATGTATCCGCCAAGAGAAGTAATAAACGCGGGAGTTTTAAGCGTGAAACAATTTCTAAACCACAAATTCATTGATGAAATGTTCGAAAACACCTCCCGCTCCGATATGTCTGAAACTACGGTAAGCACAAGCGGAATTAGTCCTGAAAACTATAGTCAAGGAGGCCGGAGCTACAATTCGGTTATTGATATGGCCAAATTGAAAAAAAATATGTCTGTTCATTTCAATGAGAAAGATTTGGACGATTCTGACGAAGATTTGTATGCGAGAATTAAAGGGAAGTGTCCGAAATTAGCAAAGAGTCGTTATACTATACCGACATATTATCAAAGTTCGAAATATGTTCAACCATCAAGCGCGGATGGGAAAAATGTTTTTGAGGCTAAAATAAAACAAAGCCATTTGAGAGATTTGGCTATAAAGAAGCACAAAGATTTACTAGCGACGAGAGACAATATTCTGCAAGGGAGAAAGTGTGTTCTTTTCATTAAACAATTTTCTATTTACCTAACCACCCACTATTTTTTTTTGACTCTGGTCAGATTTTTGTTTTTGGTTGCTAGTCTATAATAACCGGCTAAATGTAGGTAGTGCAAATAAAACAACATTGCTTTTTAAAATTATTTTTTAGTTTTTCCTTCAATTCTTTTTTTACACAATGTAACTTTTTGTTTTAACCAAACTATACAGCTTTTCCTATAAAAATATGTGTTTCGGCAATCATTGTCTCATCTTCGGAAATACGAACGCGCGTTGACGAGATCTAATATAGAGATGTTACGACCATGGAAGTACTTGCCTATTTTGTATTAGGTACTATGTTTACAACATTATAATCTGTAAGGATCGTAGCAGGTGGCGTTCTGTAGTTACTGTCTACCCCTATGGGAAGAAGGAATGAGTTTATATTGTTTTATTATAATCTATAATTTTGTAAGCAACATAATATAAAATAGGCAACATACAACTCTATGCAATTCCAATAAACTTTTCAAAACTTTTGAGTGGCAAATGACGATCTGTGACCGAATTATGTAACTCGACATAGACAAAACTTTATTACAAACGCGCAATGACAGGTGCACTACCTACAAAGCGCGGTAAAAAATAGAATCGTAGCCTCTGTGGGCTACCTTGTGCCGCGACGTTCGCTTTCGAAGATTACCGAAGCGCAAACCTTTTCTGGTTTACCAATTTTACTTACCATTACATCTTCCAGGAACCTAGAACAACTAAAAAACTGGCGAAAAGACTACATCATTAATAAAAGCAAAGTAAACAGTTCATACAAATTGGACTCAAAGGATTACCCTTACGACATAAATCCTGATTACATGAGAGTTTTGAGCAGAGATGACTTAGAGAAAGATTTACCTGATAAATATAAAAAGAATTTGATACGAAGGTGCAAACCAACAGTACCGAGGAAGAGTAACAACGATATCCATTTAGCTTTGAAGATAAAACAGTTGTTCGAGAATTTGGAGGCTATTGATTTGAATAGAAAAGATATGACGCCTAGGACGGAGCAGAAAATGCTGCTGAATGAGATACAAAAGGTATACCTCTGCGGCTCAGAATAAATAAAAAAATCAATATATAGTGCTCCGAACAATATAGTGAAGCATGCAAAACTACACCTTGCTCTGTGCATACACGTTCACACGCACACATTTACAAACCAATTTACAATCAAACTACACCTCACAAGTGCACCCATGTTTACGAAATCGGCCTCACGTCACTGTTGATAGCGCTGTCTTATTTTTTTGTTTAGTCTGAGCCATGGTATAATAATATACTTCGCCAGGTATAGCATTCAGAGACACAGTGGTCATGTGGGTGACACAAGCCTACGTCATCACCGCTGTGTTACCAGTAGTGTGTCATAATAACTCTCCAACCGCCTTTATTACCTGTGCGAATCCGATAAATCAATGAGGTTTTAACTAACAATTAGGTCGATATAAGTTTAAATTGAATTGTTTCGTTTGATTAGAAAAACAAAACGACAATTTAAATGCTTGATATATATTTTTTTACAGAATGGTGACTGAAAATGTTTCCATACTTCTTGTTTTGTTCCAATAATGTGGCAACTGGATAGTGACGTAAGCTTGTGTCACTCTCGGAGTGCCAGACCTTGTATTTTTAGACCATGGTCTGAGCCGTGTTTGAAAAACAAATGTACAGTCAACAGCACGTCTATCTTATCAATTTCACATTGACAGCGCCATTATGTCGTAGCAGCAGTAAGGCGATTCTTGTAGGTTAATTATTAACACCGATGTGCAGTTGACTGTAGTTTAGTTTTGTGATCAAATTCTCTTGACCGTGTCGTAAATCTTGCCTTAACCGTGATTATTTTGTATATAGCCCCGCCTGCCTCGTTGGTTTAGTGGGCGCAAGCGCTATTGCTGAGCGTGAAGTCCTGGGTTCGATTCCCTGGCCGAGCAGTGTTATTGGGTTTTTCTATCTGGAATTTCTCAGTAGCAGCCCGGAGTTTAGATATGTGCTTGATGGCAGTCTCGCCCCCTATTATTACATGGGACTTGAAAACATAACTGGCGAAATGTGGGTGTACTATAGGTACCTCTGCCTAACTCTACAGGGATTACAGGCGTAATGTTATTTAATAATATTAGTAGTAGTTAGTACACATTAGTTTATTTCTTGGCGGTCTTTTATTGGAACCCGTGTTCGTTCGTGTTGTGAAAACACGCTCTTGTTTTAGCTTCCATTTTTATTTTACACTTCGTGGTAAAAAACAATACGATAACTAGGGTATGTACAGTCAGCAAAAGAGATAAGTATCCCGGGTCGCCGATATAGTTGAAGTTTAGTAAGAAACCGATGAATGTTTTCGAATAAACTTTAATTAATAGAAAACAAACTGGTAATTTATCAAATTTAATTTCATTCGAAAATATTCATCGGTTTCTTACTAAACTTCAACTATATTCGGCGTCCCTGGATACTTATCTCTTTTGCTGACTGTACCTACCCATATTCAAGCAAATAAATGATTTGATTTGATCTTGTCGGTTCTAATAAAACTATTTTGTCCTAGATCTCGGAAATAAAGCAGAAACTGTTGGAGCTTTCGACGACCAACAATAGAACCGCTGAACCCGAATGAAGGGCTACACGAACTTTTTATTATGACAAGTATTTTTATTTAATTTATAATATAGTATTATTGCTAGAAAATATAACTTCTCGAGGCTTAGGAAAATAAAAAGCTATATTAGATTTTTATTATTTTTATTATTATAGATTTATCATCAAAATGGTCGGTACCATTATAAAACGCATATAAATAACACAAAATATAACTGACACTTACGTTAAAATAATCATGGTTACACACAATACGCTGTTTTAAAAGTACTTAGCCATTACATACAATTACAGTCCGATGCAAACTTTATGGCGGCTCTGAACACGAGGCGAGTAGCTGCGCAGTAACAAATTCATGTGACCGCGGGGGTGAGGGGTGGGGTACTGCGCAGCGAGTAGCGTACTTCTAAACAACCATAAAGTTTGAAGCTCACTGTAACAGCACTTTGACAAATTTGCTCAGACGGGCAATGTTGACAAAGACCTATGAGCAACTAAAATAATATAAAAGGAACATTACAACTGAATTATCTATCATATATATTTATATTTTCATTAGACATATAAAATTGTTAATTTACCTTAATTAGTGACTACACATTCTGTTAAAAAAACTACTATGTTTTCATTTTGTTTTGAACAATTTAATGTAATGTACCAAACACTCTCAAAAATCGTTTTTTTTTTTTATAATACTGAAGCAATGAACGTGATTGGCGATACAAACATTTTAAAAATATAATAAATATTATTAGACTTATTTCTATAGCTGATACAGGAAGCAAAAAAAAATAAATTGTGCAAGTAAATACTGTGGGATAACATCTTGCTTAAATCATATTTCGATAATAATAATAACTAAATAAATTTTGCATAATTATTTATAAAAACTAGTCATGTAATTGTGATTACAAAATAAAGGTAAGTTAAATAATTTGAGATTGTTGCCAAGAAACCAAAGATTTCAAGAATATCGTTATAGAGCATGATGTGGTGGCCTCGCCTCTCATACACGAGGTTGTGGGTTCAAATCCGGGCTAGTACCAAAGTGGCTTTTTCAATTCATATGTACTTTATGGGTTTATCTTGTATATTGACATCGGTGAAGTAAAACATCGTGAGGAAACCTAGACATAAATAGTTGGTCTGAAACCGGTAACTCGTCTTGAGCAAGCATCAATGCTCAAGACGAGATTATAGACCAAACTTACAAATTATTTCGATTTGCAAAATGTATTCAAATTATAAGATCCAGAATATGGTAGGATTTGTTGAACAAAAATAAAAGGAGAAAAAATGCTTTAAATGGAATTAATTGTCCAGTTATTCTCCAAATATCATTTTGAAACTCGAAGTGTCCAGGCATAAATCAGTGAAGATTAACTTTAAAAATTTTAGTCCGCTTTCGAATTGTGTGCGATACTTCGGTGAGATTCGAAGTGACCTTGACAGAATAGGACTGCAAACGAGTTAACCAATCAAAAATAGACCTAATCACATTTCGACTCCTATTTATTCTAACATTTCTATACATGCAGTTATTCAATTTACTGAAACTATTTCTTTACACACAATAATATTGTTCACATGCTTAAAACTATATACAAAATATTACTTACGTAACTGCAGTTGAAGTTTTTAAGCCCAGTTCACACTGTGTCGTGACGGCAGATAGCTTGAAAGGGCAGAAATCCCGAGATAAAACAAACCGTGACCACTCAGTGTGAACCATGCATTATATTATTCGTAAAAATCTATCGGCGATAAAGCAACATTTACTGACAAATAGGAGACTTATGCCAATATTTATGCAGTAATGAGTTTATTCTATACATATCATTGTTACATGCGAATGCGAAGCGTTTTTAGGGTTCCGTACCCAAAGAGTAAAACGGGACCCTATTACTAAGACTCCTCTGTCCGTTCGTCTGTCTGTCCGTCTGTCACCAGGTTGTATCTCATGAACCGTGATAGTTAGACAGTTTAAATTTTCACAGATGATGTATTTCTGTTGCCGCTATAACAACAAATACTAAAAAACAGAATAAAATAAATATTTAAGGGAGCTCTCATACAACAGACATGATTTTTTTGCCGTTTTTATAGATAATGGTACGGAACCCTTCGTGCGCGAGTTTGACTGCACTTTGCCAGATTTGTTTCTAGTGTAATGTTCTCTTTTCACGGTAGTTATTATTGGATACCTTTATTTTGTCACATTTCTATTGTTAGCGTCGTACGTTTGAAAGATTTTATTTCTTTCTTTTATCTAGCATTGACTTAATTTAAATCTAGACTTATAACTACTGACGAACAATGTTAACCTTAAGTTTTACCGGGGAATCTCAGGATTGATTTGTTGGTCTTGAAAATAAACTTATGTTTAGGCTTAACCAGTAACTTATTACCGGAATGAAAATGGATTCAAATACTTAATAGGGAACACATTTAATATTTATTTACAGAAATGAGATATTTATCCGTTATTACAAGACATTACTGAAATGAAATAATTGTAAACGAATAAAAACTCCATCAGAATGAAAGCCGTCTATACTCCATTTGAAATAAGATTAGAAATTTAAATAAACCTTTTTTACAGTCTGTTCAACTGATTTTGACTTCTATTCCGTAGGCATAAGGATGGCATTAAAAGCAAAAACGTGGTTACAATACCAACTGTTATTGCAGCAGCCATTTTTCATGCCACCAACGCAATAGAAGTCAAAATCGGTTGAACGGACTGTAAAAAGGTTTATTTAAACTAATCTTATTTCAAATGGAGTATAGGTAACATTTGATTTTAAACAATTTTTTGATAAGTAAGAATAAATAACATTCGAGGAAACCATAATTACAGTCCTATAAGGATTATCTTCGATACTTTATACTTACATAGTTGCCAATTTATTTAATTAAGGTAACAATAATTTTGCATGCTAGTTCTAGCGAATTGTTTTATAAACTGTTTAAAAAATCCCGACCATCTGTATGTACTACAATTCTTGCAAATAAATTTCATTTCAAGTCCGACTCACATATTATAACTAATATAGGTAGTCAGGGAAATTTATTGTTAAGCAAATTGACACCCTACGTCACGTCACGCCATTTCATACAACTCAGAGGATGACCGTTGTGATTTGAATATACGGACAATTGTAAGTTGTTAGTAAAGCTTGTCAATTTGATTTTGTTTGTTTTGAGGAAGGGGTTGACTACCGAGATGACGTCTAATAGAAGCAAAAGACATGTGTCGACCCCAAATAAATTGGGATAAGACCAGCGGGGTAATTACGTAACACACTAACAGTAGGAATGGGTTTCATTTAGACAGTTCAACAACATTCATTGCGTTATTTACGTTGTTGACCCGTAAAATTTTTCGAACACATGAAGCAATGGATTAGCAATAGGCTTCAAAATGATTCACATTGTGATAGATTGTGTGTTACGTAATTAGGGTACAGGAGAATGACGATGAGTTAATTTGCTTAACAATTAATTACCCCGACTTTACAATGATGAACGAAGTTTACAAAACATGCAATTTGCATCCCATCACTAACCAACTGAATAGAAATCAGAACCAGCTCAGTACAATACGGCCGATGAAACATGGCTGGTCTGAACTTTGCGCAGGAGGTTGCGCAATAACATTTTTTAGGAATCGATTGGTGACATGACGCGAGTGTGAGTGAATATATGTACACGCGCGAAACTTCGAAGAGCCATGTTCAGACCGGCTGTGATTCATTGGCCGTAGTGTAGTTTCTGAGATGACTACAACCAAACTATCTTACGAAGTTACATATTTATCACAACTGTACACTCACCGATTATTTACCAGTCACTTATGGCTTAACTCAGTCTTTACCTACTGTTGACTAGGATTTAAATATCCAATAACACACTTTAATAAAATATTTGATCATTTTCTAGCGTCTTGGAAAATTATCAAATGTTTTATGACGTGTGGCTCCACCCGCGTAGTGTCTTGTTATTTGCCACATTAAAAAAAATACAGAATATAACTGTAGTAATGTTTTGAATTAATACGTTTTTGATGGTTTACTACCGTCTAAATGGCCTTTTATAATGGAAGGCAGAATATTTTGGCTTAAATAATTGGTATCATTCTACTAATATCTTAGTTCAGCTCAAAACTGAATCCCCCGCTCTCTTCCAATACTTCAAAATAAAGATAGAATCAAGTTTAGCCAATAATTTTATTAGATGAAAAAAAAAATTGGTGCGTGTTTAGAATCTTAAAAGATCGAATTTGAAACCAGTAAGCTTCTAATTCGATCTTTCAGGTTTCAAAACTAGTATGGAAAAAATAATAGTCCGTTTCTCAACCTCTTGATAAGTTCCGGTTTACGTGACTAAAACATAATTCCATTCGCATTTATCTAGTAGATAGTTTCTATCTAGACATTGTAAAACAGGCCCTAAGTTTTATGATAAGCTATTGAATTGGAGCCAAAGAAAAAAATATTTCGGATTTTTTATTATTTTCATAATTTATTCGAACATCAAAACATAAATAATTCAATAGTTACAGATTTATTTAAAAACAAATAGTGAATTCGTGATACTTATAAAGGTATAAAGTACTAAGCTAAATATACATTTCATATACTACCCTACTATTTATGTTTTAGTACACAATATTCTACATTAAAAATGCGGCTTAGAATTAGTACATTATTCGTTAAAATAGTTTGATATGGACATCAGATCATTGCAATATAAAAAAATGAAACTGTAAAGTTGCCATGGCGAAATATTATAATCAAATGGGCAGTTAAAATACTTAAAAATACGTAAACTGTGAAGCAGTTTCTTGTTTTCGTATTAGTGATAAATGATTTTGTATTACTAATGCCTCTAAAGAAGTAGTTGAAGCTCCAAAGCGTATATCAGATTGCACGCGTGAAAAAAGAAACTAGTAATATCGCTATTTGTTTGCACCGCTATTTCTTTTCAACAAACTTCAAAAAAAGGAGGAGATTGTTTAGTTTTTTTTGTTACCTATGATATTTTATACATAATTATGTCTCCGTTACTAGGAAGGAAGGATTATCCGTTGAAAGCACGCAGGCCGAAGTCCGCCTGCGGTCATGCACCATGACATTATAAATTTATAATACACAGATATTTAAAATCTTGGCAGTTTTCTTGCGTTAGTACCTTTTATTTTTAATTATACAGGCTGTTATAATAGCAGTCATTGGCACCTTTCTAGGAATGAAATATTCATGAATACAAACAACTTTTATTTAAGAGACAAACTCTGGAACATCGAAAAAATATTTGCTGTTTCATACGAAAATGCAATACCGGTAAAAGATGCCCCTCTATATTGAGTATATTCTCCATCGTCATGAAAGGAGAAATATCTAAGGACCACACACTATTAACACGAAGATTATTAAAATGAAGTGGTTTATATGCAGCAGAGAAGCATCTAAAAGGTGCTCTACCGAACGGTAACACCGCCTAATCACAATGATAGCACGCAGAAACACGACTGGTCCACTGGACTGGGCTGGACTGGTTCCATGTAATTCTTATGGAAACGCTTCCGTAGATGGCGACGTTACCGCCTGACGCCGCAGTCGAGTGTCGACCGCAGACCAATAGTGCCGTTACTGGTGGTCACTAACAGCACTCTATTAGTGACAGCCAGTGACGGCACCACGGCAAGACGTAATTTTTTGTTAGACAAATGACTGTCGCGAAACTGAAGAAGAAAATTATCGCTACCGTCAAAGTTGTGACGCCTTGTTCGGAATTAAAATCGGAGCGATCTGTCCAGTTGCTGCGGTCTTTTATTGTGATAGGGAGACGTAGCCGCTTGCGGTTGCAGAAGAGCACCTTAAACTTTCTTAACACTAACTGAGCTACAAAACCTCACTGCTTACGCTTCCGCTTGCGCCTCAGCCGGCACGCGTGTGGCCGCACGCTGCGCACGCGCTAGAAGGAGCGCGCGAGGTACACGCGGCCGCACGCGCCGCGCTGCAGTTCCACGAAGCCCAGCTTGCTGTAGAACTGGTGCAGGTAGTGGTCCGTCGCGTTTATGCACGCGTGCACTCCGCTTGCACCTGGGAATACAGAATGACAATTTTTTGAAACGGAAGGAACTGTGGCGGCATCTACATCGCCACGCTACGCTTCACACTGACGTCACGAAAAATCCTGCTTTGCGCAAGCAAAGTTTACCGCACAACTAGCATATATACAACGTCCCGACATCAAACGTCGGGCAGTTGCCCACCAGACAACACCCGTCTGGTCGGAGGATCCTCCCTTTTCTATGGAGATATGAGTGAACTTTACACCTTGTTCCCTATGAGGAATGCTTCTATAGAACTATTATTAGTTTCATGTAATTATTTGGAAACGTCGATTTTATCAATAACAGCAGGATATAAAAAAAACGCAGTGCTTAAAACAAGCCTTTGTTTTACGCTGTCTTTTTATCACCGAGAAATATCTTGTGGTAATGGTTCAAATTTGGGTATCTTTGCATGAGAGATTTGGGTCACTAAACAGAGCTGTGATACAAAAACAGTTGATAGAACAAAAGTAAGGGAATCATAACCGACCAGTTTAGGTAGGCTTCTGCTTTTCGAGATACACTAACTAATTCAATAGATTTTTAATTTACTCGTATAGTAATATCAAAAGTTTAATTTACTTATTGGTAGATGGCGCTGTTCTCAAAATGTTCATGGGTTTCGTCTAAACATAATATGTTCCATTTTAATCAGATTTTCTTTAACTAACAACAATTTTTTTACAAATAAAGATATTTAAGGAATTGAGACACCTTTTAAATTTATTGTGTTGAACATACAACATTTGTTTAAATAGATAACATCATCTAATAAAGCAACGCTAATTTTTGAAACTGTTTTAAATTTAAATGGAGAAAAAGGAACGCAACTTGCGTAATTGTCAAATAGGGTTGTAAATGTTTTTATTCGATTAATTTTTGGATTTTTCTTGACGACTTGGCTTGTACGGACATTGAAGATTTTGCTTCTAACCACTGAGCTGGAAAAGTATTGGATACCGACAACATCGGTTACCTGATTAACCTCTGCACGAAAATCTGGACTGTTTACCTGTTTGTGAAACGCACTGATATTGTGTTGTGTAAAAACATGAACGCGAGCAAGTGTTGCACGCGAAAAATTGCCTTCAAATATTGTAAAAAAAAGATTGAAGAAGAAATAAAGTAGGAATTTGACATTGGATATAATGTTTTATTTTTAGTTCATATAAAAAACTACCTAACTAAAATAAAACGAAACGGAACGAAATAGGACAGGGCCTACTGTAGATTTGAAGCTAGCT
Source organism: Dryobotodes eremita (assembly GCA_917490735.1). Classification (NCBI taxonomy): domain Eukaryota; kingdom Metazoa; phylum Arthropoda; class Insecta; order Lepidoptera; family Noctuidae; genus Dryobotodes; species Dryobotodes eremita. The sequence continues at coordinate 17,942,731 of OU823264.1, read as the reverse complement.
ATATGAAGCATTTTATGTATATGTATAGCTAGTAGCATGTTCATGGATTGTTGTTTTTACTTGTTGCTAGAGGGCGCCATGAAATGTTCGAGTGACGTTTTTATCTCAGTATATAAAAATGTACTTTGTGAACCCCGTCAGGTACGAAGTTCCTTCCGCGATACTCGCACGCAGACACACTCTTATATAATAGTAAGAAACAGAGAGAGATATAGAGAAAATATGAATTGAATACAGAGCCATCTAGTATAAGTTTTTAGAAGCTCTCATAAAGTTGTCGCCATCTTGGATTTTCATTTTGTTCTCGTTGTCGGCTTTAGTACCTGCGAAACACATGAAATCTAGTTTGCATGGCATGGACGGGGAATAACGCTTGTTCGTTACGTGATGATTTCTACCAGTCAATTCCTACCACAAGCCGCGTTAAAGAACTTCGTCCCAAAAACAGTTGACAGACCAAACTCAAAAAAAATTAGTACATACAGACTGACTACTGCTTTTCTTAGGACGTACATCAAATTCATCGGACCTTTCGTTTCCAATTACGGTCCTTTCTGAGGCTACATTTGTATGACCATTATTAAACTCTAGCTAGCACGCAGCATGTCAGTAGCGCAGGGTGAAAGCGTGTCACGCGTCCAGTAGAATTGTAACTGTGATGACGTATGTAACACTCACCGTGTGCTCTAAGCGCAGCTAACATGCAAGTCAACAGTCTGGCAGGCGCGAGCGGGTCGCGACACGCCGCTAGCACGCAGCACGTCAGTAGCGCGGGGTGAGAACGTGTCACGCTTTCAGGAGCTCGCTCGCATACGTTGAACTGATGGAAGTGACGGACGCATTCCTAGGAGAAAAGAAAATTTAAGTAAGAAATAACTCCCGTGTCTACTAAGTGCCGAACGCATTCTTAAAAGCAAAAATCAAACACCCTGTATAATAAAACAGACTATGTGAAGTTTTAATTTCATCATGAATAAAATACATAAGAAATCAGACCATCAGATCTCCTAATACCACGTAACTTTACAAGTGTAAAATTCTACAAAAAAAAAATCCGAGTTACAGTTAACAATCTACAAATCTTTTGTATTTTTTAAAGCGTAACTGTAACTCACAAAGCCATGTTCAATAAAAGTGAAATCCAGTATATTATAATTATATTAAATTTATGTCATCTCTTTACGTCGTAGATTCCCTTAGTACTATATGGTCTTCCTCACTGCTACTGTCACTAGAACTGAACATTTTAATGGTACACAAATATATACAAATAAAATTGTAATACCCTCTGGCTTTGCGACTTATAGCTACAATTCTACAAATATGTAAGGTAGTCACTACAATTTACTGTAACGTAAACCTTATTCTTAAAATAGTCAAGTACAAATTTTTGCATTTTCCAGAAAAAAACGTCGTACCTTTATTAATTTTTGTGTTACATTAAATTGTAGAATTGTCACTACAATTTGCATATTTGTAAAGTTTTTCCTTACAGTTCTGATGTTATTCATAAGATTGCATTATTTGGAGACGCGTCGTATGTGGTCGCAAACCTCAACATTGATGGAACGACCAAGAAGATGTAGCTTAGAAATTTGTGGTACACGCTCTTATAATATTTGCAAGTTTGTAAATTGTAATTAAGTTTTGTGCCATAGGGTCCAGACCTATAAATGGACTTGTGTACATGATATAGACTGATAGAGAATGCCTAAGGTATTAAGGCCGACGTTGACTTTTTATGTTGCATACAAATAAATAAATAAATAAATAAATCAAAGAAATAAACTAAAACTTTGCATTACATTATGACATTTAGTGTTTAAAAGTAAAATGGAGATGTATTAAAGACTATGGGCAGTTTAGCTTGAAACAGTAGGACAGTAGCCGTCTCGTTTATGTATTTTGAACTTTATTCTAACTAAAGTAATGTTCTAACTCAAAAACTGAGTTTAGAACCGGGTTTAAGTTGTCAATTTTGTACAAAGACTAATTTTGTCGGCATAAAGTTCGAAATACAAAAACTGGCTCGAGCGTTTAAGCTGGATTAAAATTATAAATCATTTTGTAATTAGACAGTAAACAAAAATACAGTTGTACATACCTTAGCTGCCTGACTAAGGTCTTGTCTCTCAGTCAGCTGTTCCGGGTACTTGGTGCACATTTCCGGTATCCACGCCACTTCCTGTCGCTTGTAGAACTCCTTACTATTCAGTACGGCGCACGCATATCCTACTATTTCCGGTTTCATTCCTGTTGGAGGAAATTTGTTATGTTATTGCTGGTTTTTACTTTTAAACAATGGTCATAAACGGCAGCCTGGTTGGTAAAGTTGCATTTCTGCTTGAGTACTGGAGGGTTGATTATCTAGTGCTAATATTACGTTTTGCGATGAGATTTTAGGTATTGTGCGCAGGTTCATTATTAATTACGTGACGCGAGAGCATTCGTCGCTGAGGCAGGGGGGAAAGACTGTATTGGAATACTGGTGTGAGCTGTTTAACTGGCTCCAAGTGGCTTCATTAGTCACTATTTTCTTCGGCACGAGATCACTGCACCTCGTTCACGATTAATGTTCACTCAAAGTTAATAGGTTGCAGTATTCGCAGCCCTACATTATAGCGGTTATAAAAGTTCCAGAAATTGCGCGCGCGCGCACTTATCACGATTATGTGACTTCAGCGGTGTCCCAATGCAAAGTGGCATTCGTAGAAATATCTCGTCTCTCAATCATTATGGGAGGGAAAGGGATGGATATAGGAAGCGACCGAAATGGTCTCATAATGACAATCTTAAACATTTTATAGATTAATTAATTTAAGTACGAGGCTTTTTAGACTACAAGAGTCAAATTATTTCATGCTACATTTTTGGCGCCAACAAATATAGTTTTCAATGTTTTTGTTGGTATATTAGCATGTGCTAGCTGACATATATGACAAATAATTTAAATGTAATGTTTGGACTTTCTTTTTTTGTATTAACTTTGCATACTATTGTATATACGAAAACGAAACGTGCCGAAACGTGGACACTCACGATACGGCCGGTCCATAAATTCAAGGTCGCTCAGCGAGCTATGGAACGACCTATGCATGGAGTCTCTCTGAGGGATAGAATCCGGAATGAGATGATCCGGCAGAGAACCAAAGTTGTTGACATAGCTCACAGAATAAGCAAGCTGAAGTGGCAGTGGGCCGGCCATATTAGCCGTAGAACCGATGACTGTTGGGATAGACGTGTTCTTGAGTGGAGACCGCGAATCAGCAAACGTAAGGTAGGACGCCCGCAGGTTAGGTGGAGCGACGATCTTCGCAGGGTTGCTGGTAGCAGCTGGATGAGAGTTGCCGGAAATCGAGCTAAATGGCATGTAATTGGAGAGGCCTATGTCCAGCAGTGGACTGCTGTAGGCTGATGATGATGATGATGATGACTCAAACTCAAAACTCAAAGCATTTATTTCAATTAAACCATTTACAGGCACTTTTGAATTGTCAAAGAGTCGGGTCAGTTAGTCAGAAAGTTGAAGCTAGTTGCCCATTCCAAAACGTAGATCTCTATGGAGAAGAACGGGCAAGAAACTCCAAGGACACTCTTTTTAAATCAAGATATTACAAAATCCTGGGTACATTATTCGTGTTGCTTCTATATGCGAGAACAATGAAAAAAAAAATAAAGAAACAATTCAAAATATAAGATTAATAATAAAAATAAGCCGTGGCAGTTAAGAGATGACCAGTCTCAACTGACGGCGCCCGTTCACGAACATGACGCGTGGATCAGCACCATCCAGCTCAACCATTTTGTAGGGAACCGAATGATCCAACACACGCGCCACCAACAGTGAGACATTTAAGTGAGCATGACATAGTCTCTACTGCCATGCTGTCAAGTCAACATAATTATATAATAAACGAATCCATTGTACTCACATTTACAAAATTGCAATATGCTTCTAAATTATACAAAACTATAGTTTGCTAGTGACTAGACTAGTGTATATAATCAAGTTCTTCACTGTACAGACAGCTGTGCTGCTGGGGAGTTTTTGCGCCGCTTCTTCCCAACACTAGGAACTCGTGAAGGTCCGGCCTTTTGGGGGACTTATAATTTTGACGTTCAAACAGTGCTGATTTTCAGCATGTTTGCCAAACATAAGAGATAGAAAGATTTCATGATAAAAATCCATCTTTACTTCATAATCGTATTTAAATTTTATTATTTCATATTCGAAAATGTGGTTTTTGAGGCTGCCATTATGATCCTTGTGTAAAAGACAACTTTCGAATCTGTATAAAGCTGACTTTTGAGTGTCTGAGAGAGATAACAAATACAGTCAAGCAAATTAATTGCCTTTCAAATTGACACACTACGCCAATTTGTCGTATTATAGCCATTTCATATAACTGTCAAAGAATGACAGTTCTGATCTAAATACTCCTACGAGATAATTAAGTTAGCAGTCACTTTGCTAAGCAATTCATGTCCCTGACTTTAAATAATCGAAAGAAAAGTTAAAGAACAAGGGGCACGGTCCATGGAAAATTAACCCACATCCTACAGCAAAGAAAAGTATCTCAAAAAAAGGTTAAAAATGGGTATAAAAAGATGGCATACTTCCAAACTTACAGTCTAACATATAAAGAAATTACTATGAAAATTCGTTCAGGGGCAGTAATATCCACAATGAATATATTACATTTTTATCTTTTTTTTAAATACTTCTCTTTGCTATAGGACGTGGGTGAATTTTGAACCTTCTTTTTTATGTTGAAATGTTTTGCAGATCATGTTAAGTATTAATTTTTTCATATTACAGTTTTAGTTTAGCTTTAGTTTTATTTAAGTTTTCTTTACTACTGTATGGATTCTCTGTGGTCTGCATTATTAAAGCCTGATCTATAGAAACAAGACTTACCGTTAACTCTGGGCTCTATGGTTCGCTTGTCATCATCATCTCCCGACTGTTCCGCCTCCTGAGGAATACATTCCTCATCGTCTTCTATCACCATGCACAACTCAGGAACTAGCGTCAAGAATGGTGCTACTAGCCTGGGACAGAAATTAGATTTGTTAACACTTGTTCTTTAACCAAAACCAAATACCTTTTTGTGTTAGTTTAGTTAATTTCTTTCTCTAAGGGTCCGTTGTTTGATCCATAGTTAAACATGACCAATAGTAAATTTAACAATTAGCCACTTGACCATTGTCAATAGCTGTCAAAGTTTAACTACTCTGTCTGCGCATGGTTAACTTTTATAGCAAATTATCAATTTTTTTTAACTGCAGTTAGCTTAACTATTCGTCAAACAACATACTTTTGTCATTTTTAACAAATTGTTATTTTAATTAACGCATTTTAACTATTTGTATGTTTGACTACTGATAAAAAAAGGCCCTAATTTGTTAAAAATTACCAAAGTATGTTGTTTGACAAATGGTTAAGCTAACTACAGTTAAAAAAGTTGTCAATTTGCTATACAAGTTAACCATGCGCAGATAGAGTAGTTAAATTTTGACAGCTATTGACTATTGTTAAGTGACTAATTGTGAAATTGACCAATGGTCATGTTTAATTATGTATCAAACAACGGGGCTTTAATTACAAATCATTAATACATTGTCATTCAATAGTAGGTAGAGACGGATAGATACGGTTGGTCATCTTATAGTTTGTCCCAGTTTTAAGACTTTTAAATCTTAGTTTTCGTTGAACCAATTCGTTTATTTCAGACATACGAAGAAAGTACTTTTAAGCGAGGTTTTGATTGTTTTGTACCATTCTAAAATAAACTTAATTTGACAAGGGCAAAGTTGATATATCGACGGTGCAGTATCAATATCTAATACCTAAGATTTTTGCAATTTTCACTTTATTGCATATTCGTAGGTCAAATATAAAAGACCTCGTATTTGCAAAGACATAAGGTTTGAAATCATTATCACGATCACGAGCAATTCCTGCAATTTTTTAAATAAATATAAGTAATTTTTCGATTCAAATGTAAAAAACTATAGAAATGTAACGTTATTTTCGCCTCCTGTAAAATCATGTTTTTTAGTAACTAGATATTGACACTACACCGTCGATATGTAAAGGAAATAACGTGTATGGAAACAAATATTTTAATTGACTTAACGTACCTGTCAGCCGGTAACGTTTGTAAATCGCTAGGGAAAAGATCACTGCAGTCAGAACCGTCTCGACACGTCTTGTGACATATCGCGCAAATCTGTAACAATTTTTTTAAGTTAAAAAATCTTATTCCATTCATTTCCATGACCTGTGTTTAAAAGTTGTTGTATATTCTATCCATCATTTACTGTTCAGAATATATTTCATACTATTTAACAACATACAGCGTTATTTTAAACATGGCGAAACTTCACAGACGAGTTGAGTATCTTTATGTTATCAAAATAAAATAAAAACTGAGGTCTTTAAAAAAAAAAAAAGCCGGCCAAGTGCGAGTCGGACTCGCACACGAAGGATTCCGTACCATTATCTACAAAAACGGCAAACAAAATCATGTCTGTTGTATGAGGGCCCCCTTAAATATTTATTTTATTCTGTATTTTAGTATTTGCTGTTATAACGGCAACAGAAATACATCATCTGTGAAAATTTCAACTGTCTAACTAAAATGGTTAATGAGATACAGCCTGGTGACAGACGGACAGACAGACGGACGGACAGCGGAGTCTTAGTAATAGGGACCCGTTTTACCCTTTGGGTATGGAACCCTAAAAACTGCGGCTGATCACGGGGTCAAAGCCCTCAGTTCGCGCAAAATTCGCAAGCTTTTCTTTGCTCTGTATTGTTAAAGTAAAGACGATGCTAGCTGACGAAAACAGCCGAATACTTCCGAAGAACTTACCGCTTCTTCATCAGCCGTAGAATAAGGCCTTATCGTGAGTGGTAGTATCGTTGGTGGTGGTAATGTTCTCAACGCGTCGCTGTTACATTCTACTGGTAATAATCTTCGTAAGTCTGCTGTAAGACCTCCTCGGAACACCCAGGGTTCCTGGCTACCACTCTCGAATGCCTCGCGCCAGCCTTTTGAAAACCCTGTAGAGGAAAATGTAGGTTTTACTATCGTGTAAATAGGCAGAATTGTGGCAATATTAGTGTGGTGGCATCTACATCGCCACTTTCGAGCTACGCGTCACACTGAAGTCACGCAAAAACCTACATCGCGCAAGCAGAGTTTACCGCGCAACTAGCATAATTATATACCGACATCAGATGTCGGGCAGTTGTCCACCAGACACAACACCCGTCTGGTCGGAGAATCCTCTCTTTTCTATGGAGGTATGAGTGAACTTTAAACCCTATTCCTCATACCTCTATATTAGTATTATATTGCTTAAAAACATGCATTTTCTTATTTTGACACTTTAATTGGAGTATTTGTAAAAATATTCTCGCTACTACAATAATAAAATAAATTTTATGTTAATACAAATTGGGTACATTTTGTTTGTCAACATAACGTTTAAATGAAACTAAATAAAAAACTTACACGTGTAACTTCCTTGTGTATTTGTTGCTATGTTTTGTGGGTACTTGCCGAGCTCTGAAACAAAAAGTAATATTACAAATTGACGCAATATTCTCACATTTATTGAGCAAACGCCTGCGAACAGACGCAATGCGCTATTGTAGGAGGCTGCCGAAGATGACTGAGAAATACTCGGTCATAAATTATTACTTTTTACTACTCCGTCATTGGAGTAGTGTTATAGTGGGCGGAGGGTATTGGGACTTAAGATAGATATTGACGATGCATAGAACCGAAGATTACCTTATCTCAGAAGGACACTTCTTACTGCATCTTCAACAGTCTTGGACATTGGTGTATTTTAAGGCTTGCCGCACCGTAAATTAACGAAAGAAAAGGGAAATCTTGGGTAAATGAACGAAATAAAAGTGTTAGTGACTAAAGGGGTTAAAAAAGGTATGCAAGAGCGAGCGGAGCGAGCTCGAAATTTTTTGCAACGCGCCTCTCGCGCACTAGGTTACATTTTAGAGATGTTACGGATACAGACAATATGGAAGTTAATTAGTCGATTACATAAAAGTTCCAAAATTAAGAGAAAAGCATGCAAGAGTGAGCGAAGCTAGTCGAAAATTTTAACACCCAGAAAATTCGGTGGAAAATTCGGCAGGCTATAAGAGAAGTAGTACTTGTTAAAGAAAATAAAGCACATAACGAGGGCCGCATACGCCGCCGGGCCATGGCCCTCTTGGCCAAATACGCCACTAGTCTCCGAGTAGTTCTAGTACTGACGACAGCAGCCGAAGTTCACCGAATATTATATTAAAAAGGCATATAATAACGACACTGACCTAGCCACCTGAGGAAGCCGTCCAGCAGTGCCAGCACTGCGGATAGTTCCCACACGTAGGGCTGCAGCTCGGCGTGGAGCTCCTGGTTCTTTGTCTGTCCTGTAGTGTACAACGACACTCACCTAACCACCTCAGGAAGCCGTCCAGCAGTGCCAGCACTGCGCACAGTTCCCACACGTAGGGCTGCAGCTCGGCGTGGAGCTCCTGGTTCTTTGTCTGTCCTGTAGTGTACAACGACACTCACCTAACCACCTCAGGAAGCCGTCCAGCAGTGCCAGCACTGCGCACAGTTCCCACACGTAGGGCTGCAGCTCGGCGTGGAGCTCCTGGTTCTTTGTCTGTCCTGTAGTGTACAACGACACTCACCTAACCACCTCAGGAAGCCGTCCAGCAGTGCCAGCACTGCGCACAGTTCCCACACGTAGGGCTGCAGCTCGGCGTGGAGCTCCTGGTTCTTTGTCTGTCCTGTAGTGTACAACGACACTCACCTAACCACCTCAGGAAGCCGTCCAGCAGTGCCAGCACTGCGCACAGTTCCCACACGTAGGGCTGCAGCTCGGCGTGGAGCTCCTGGTTCTTTGTCTGTCCTGTAGTGTACAACGACACTCACCTAACCACCTCAGGAAGCCGTCCAGCAGTGCCAGCACTGCGCACAGTTCCCACACGTAGGGCTGCAGCTCGGCGTGGAGCTCCTGGTTCTTTGTCTGTCCTGTAGTGTACAACGACACTCACCTAACCACCTCAGGAAGCCGTCCAGCAGTGCCAGCACTGCGCACAGTCCCCACACGTAGGGCTGCAGCTCGGCGTGGAGCTCCTGGTTCTTTGTCTGTCCTGTAGTGTACAACGACACTCACCTAACCACCTCAGGAAGCCGTCCAGCAGTGCCAGCACTGCGCACAGTTCCCACACGTAGGGCTGCAGCTCGGCGTGGAGCTCCTGGTTATTGGCAGCAGCGAGACGTCGAGCCAAGCGACGCGTACGACTCATCCACCACGCGAAACGACTGCGGCGGCGGCGCCATTCACTTGTCTGTGGGAGAAGACCTCTCTGAAGCACTTGATCCACCGGCGAGTTTACCGCGGTTTTGACGGCTCGTCGATCGAGCTGGACGATAACTTTCAATCCAAACATTATTATGTTATTCGTAATATCCTCATCTACGAGTAGTTTAAAAAAAGAATATGATTGCCGTGTAAAAATGTTTGTACAAACCTGCTTACAGAAATAAAATCATTTATCATGAACTCTACTCGTATTATCAAACAGTTTAATTTTATTTAGAAAAAAATTAAGATCAATTCTTCATCATAATTTTGACGGCCTTAAGAAGGTGGCTTAGACAAACTGGATGAGGAAGGCGGAAGACAGGGTGTTGTGGTGCACCCTGGGAGAGGCCTATGTTCAGCAGTGGACTGCGATAGGCTGAGTTGATTGTTTCATTTTAACGGGACCGTATCTCTAAATTTAGTAGTTTTGACGCACTTTTGCGACAGTTTTTTTACGGTTCAAAAAACAAAAGTTATCGATTATTTTAAACTTAACGACATACACGACTATGACTAATGGTAAGTTTGCCAAGAATTTCCAGCAAAACGGAAGACCGAAAGGTCACAAATAAAAAATAAAAAATCCTATTGTTACACTTACGCAATGAAAGTATGGTTTGCTTGCTAGTTTTATTTAAAAAAACATAATTATACAGATCGCAACTAGTTTTCGTGATGTCCAGAGAGTAGAGTGCTAAAGGATATTTTTGGAAAAAGGCACGAATTTCACCATAGACTAACTGGCAAATATTTTAACACCTATATTAACTGTACATACCTCAGGCTTATTCCCTCGAGGCAGTAAACTTGCAGCATGCGTAGTCAGCCAGTTGAAGTCATGTAGTAGCCTCAGACCACGTGATCCGTGCTCGAAGGGCAAGTAAAACAGATCGCATAGTAGGAGCAGGTCGTCTGCTACTAACGCGTTCGGGTCTAAGGAAGGGTCTTCGTTTTCTACTGGCCTGTTGAAAAGAATTTTGATAGTAAGAAACAATTTTGGAAATCCATACCTAAAATCATTACAGGAAATATTTGAACTGATCCTCTAAAAACCCATTGACCTTGAAATGACGAAAGCTTTAAAAAAAAAATAACCTCTAAAAACTTTATGGGATTCTAATGATGACACTAAATAAATGAGCCTCTTTTAAATTTCTGGCTTCTTCTCACATTTAGTCGCAGAAACTAAGCTAGGGCACTTCAATCAAATGGTAAGTTAAGTTTAGAACTATGGCCAACCGCGCGAGCTGACCGAGCGAAGCGAGCAGTGTCGCAGTAGCGGCCGACGAGCTCTACATCCAAGGTAGTCCCAATTACTTGGCTATTAAGTATTTTTAGGACCCCAAAATAGGAAGTATTTGAGGTTCACAAAAAGAGGCGCATTCATTAAATTGTCCAATAATATTTTTAGGAAAGCAAAATAGAAATAATTTGAGGTTTGATTAAGTACGTGCCGTTTTTTTTTTTTAAATAACAGTTTTTACTTATAGTTTATCTTCTTATTTACATATTTCTGATCTTTGCATTATGTATGACACATTCTTATTGTATTTCATCAGAATAGTAGAAGTGTGCAACACTTTTACTCAGAAGGATTACGGAAAGTAAAAAAAAATAACAATTACAATATTTGACTGCCAGTCAGACAAAAATATTCAACTTAATAAAATCATTAACACCGATAGGAAAGCGGCTAAAATGGAGTACTATTTTTGAAAAATATTTTCAAACTTTTCAATTGGCTATTGAAGAAGTATTAAGTAAGCTATTCTGCAGCTTCAATGCTTAAGGATTCCTCATACTATCCCTGAGATAAAAGACATTGCATATCATCATATACTCACTCGTCGACTACTTCTGTAAGCTCCGTTGGTTCCACCATCATATCAGTACTAAGCGGACTGTGACTTGGCTCTACTTGCATCGACCCGCTCTGTAACAAGCACTCATGTAGTTAATCTCTTAATTTTTCCACTTTTTCATGCAAAACCTATGGCTTTTGCCAAGTAAACCAAACTGATTGATTATGACGAACGCATTACGAAGATAATTATTTTATAAATTTGGGGCGCGTTTAAGAAGCGTATGTTTTACTGTGGGTCGTGACATGCTGTAGGTGATTATTTTAGCATTCAGTAAAGGTGGGTTAAGACCAAACGACCATAGAACCAGAGGAAGAGCACTCTTTTCTTGATATTCTCGAAATCTCGTCATTTTAATATGGATAGACCAACGAAAGAATGCTTTATACTCTTCCCAAGGGAGTGTGAGCCTCAATTTCTAAAGTTCTAACTCTTAACTCTTAATCACATATTTGTTTTAATTAGAATTTTAGCTGTCGACTAACCTAACATGCTTATGATTCAAACAACGCTTTTAAGTTGAATCCTCAGTTGTATCCTACCACATTCAAATTTTCTTTGATTTTTTGCAAATTGCAGCTCTTTTTTATGTCGTATGTAGATCAAAATGCGATTCGCGACTGTAGGAATGATATATTTACTGAATAATAATCATAAATTTCATATCAATCGTCAAACATTGCACCTAAGAATTGTAATATGAAATATTCTGAAAAATTCTTATGAGAAACAAAGTTCCAAAGTTTGACGATTGATATAAAATTGATGATTATTATTCAGCAAAAATATATCATTCCTTCAGTCTTGAATAGTATTTTGATCAACATACGACGTAAAACAGAGCTGCAATTTGCAAAAAAAACCAAAGAAAATTTTAATTTGTTGGGCTAAAACTGAGGATTCACCTTAAAAACTGTAATTCCGATGTATTTACTTACCTCACTCATCCCATCATTCATAACAACATCAGGATCAGTAGTGGCTGTAGACGGCGGGTCTACATCCAACGGTTCACCGACTTCGGTAACAGACGGACGGCTCGGACTGAGCGTCTGTGGCGTGTCTGGGCAACAGAAAATGTACTCTGTTCTATATTTTATAGGGCTGTTCTATTACGATTAGGTTTTCGCCAGCTTAAAAAGAAGATTGAAACTTGGAATGATAGAAGTGATGTAAGAAAGGAATTCTCTAAGTCAATTTCTGAATGGTTCTAATAGGCGGTTATTTGTGTGCGAATGAAGTTACGGGCCAAAATTGCGGATTTTATGAATACTGCATATAAATGCGGTAGAAAGAGTGGAAACAAGAAGTTGTCATGGAAATTTGCTTACTTGCACGAGATCAATATGAGTGTTACACGCTTAAAAACACAATGCAAAACTCGCTTCCCGAGCACGCATCATAATAACTCACGCCTTCTTCCCGTGGGGGTAGGCAGAAATTACAGAACGCCACCTGCTACGATCCTTACATACTCCTTTTGCGTCGTTTACGTTCATACATCTGGTCATACACGTGATATATATATGTAATTATTATGTGTCTAATATTTAAAAATAAATATGTAATATAACTATAAATGTAATTATTATCTGTTGTTACTTTACTAAATAAATGATTTTTATAACAAACTTATTTTTATAAATCAAACACTGATTTGACTCAACTGTCACTTGTGAATCATACTTGTTTGTTAACGGGTATAAAATAGCGGAGCCACAGTGGCGTAGCGCAGTTGCTCTTCGACTTTCAAGACGTTAACATCTAAGGTATGATATTATTCTGATTATATTTTGTTGATTTATGGTTGATGATGATGTATATTGTATAATTTATATTATACTTATGAATAATGTAAATATAATGTTATTATGAATTGAATCCTATTGTTGTTTGTTTTTTCCTTTTAATACCTAATAAATAACGAAGATTAAATATTTACATACACCTAGTTACATATATATAAATAATATCTAACATCAGAAGTGGGATAGACTTCACTAAGACGTTTATAAGTTTCAGAATGGATCCTACTGTCTTGGAAAGTCTTCTCAAAGCAATCAGCGACGCTGTTTCTGCTCGTCGCCATGCTGATAACGACGTGGCACTCCCGGTCTTCGACCCAGCAACTGGTGACAGCGGTGCGGAAGGCTGGTGTAAAAGCATCGAGGAGCTATCAAAAGAATTTGGATGGAGCAGTATCACAACAGTCGCAAGGGCTGGTAAGGCTTTAAAAGGTTCCGCTTTGTTATGGTTTGAGTCTTGGGTACCATCTGAAGGCCGAACATGGGAAAATTTCCGTACAGACCTCACAGACTTGTATCCAGAAAAACGGAACCTGTCTGAAAAACTATCCAAGGCCGTGTTGTACAATTCTGATTCTGCAGATTCCTATTGCGAATACGCTAGGGAAAAAATTAGACTGCTACGTAATACGAAAATATCGTTTACGGATGATCAATTAATCGAATTGATCTGCGGTAGTGTAACCGATGTAAACGTTAGAATGGCTGCTTTCAACAGTAATGTTAAAACTCCTTCTCAATTAATATCCTTGTTCTCCAGTTACATAAAACTCAAAAAACGACCAATAGAACAAAATGATTCGGACAGTATAACAGGACAAAATAAAGCCAAACGCCCAAAGTTAGAGATCCGAAATAATACTTCCGAAGAGAAAAAATGTTACTTGTGTGGTAAAACAGGTCACATGAAAATCCATTGCAATAGAAACCGAAATCCGCCATCTGAACCAGGGACCAGTACTCTAGGAAATAAGGTTCCTGATAGGATTACTTGTACTTTCTGTAAAAAAATCGGTCACAATGACTCAGTGTGCTGGTATAAAGCACGTTCTGATTTAGAGAAAACCAACACCAATAAAAATGAGGTTAATTTTTTAGGCAAAGCGAATTAAAGCTTACTGTTGTATCTATTCACGATATTCCAATTGAATCCCTTATAGACACAGGTGCCAATTGTAGCCTAATCAGACAATCCATTGCTAAACAACTTAGATGTAATATACCACCTTGTTTCAAATACCTTACAGGGATAGGTAATATTAAATTGGAAGTCTCTGGTAAAATAACTGTCCCTGTAAGATTTGATGACATATATATTGAGCTTGATTTGTTTATTGTTAATGATCAAACAATTAATTATAATCTTTTAATTGGTAGAAATGCTGTTGAATACCCTGATATTGAGATAATTACCGATTGTGAAGGAAGTAGAATTCGGAGGAAAACTCCTAACAATGTAGATTTACACGTAAATACCTTACTCCAGCTAGATTATTGTAATATCCAAATGGCCGAGTTAAAATCAAAATTAATTCACTTGGAAGAAAATTTGCAAAATCAAATCATAGATATTTTTGAAAGACATATTGCTATATTAAATAAAACTGGGTCAGTCACAACAGGAGAATTAAGGATAAGGTTAAAAAGTGACAAAGTAATAAATTATCGTCCCTATCGTTTGGCACCTTGTGAAAGAGATAAGGTAAAACTCATTATCCAGGATTTAATAGATAGCGATATAATTCGTGAAAGCGAATCACCGTTTGCAAGTCCCGTTATTTTAGTTAAAAAAAAAGATGGCAGTGATAGACTTTGCGTCGATTATAGGTCCTTAAATAAAATCATTGAAAGAGACCCATATCCTCTCCCTCTTATTGAGGATCAAATTGACAAATTAGGAAAGGCCAAGTTTTATATCTCAATAGATATGAAAAACGGTTTTTATCAAATTCCAGTGTCTGAAGACTCTTCCAAATATACAGCTTTCTCAACCCCTGACGGACATTATGAATTTATAAAAATGCCATTTGGCATTTGTAATGGGCCATCTGTATTCCAACGGGCAATTTCCAAAGCCATTTCACATTTAGATTTCCTACTTGTCTATATGGATGACATTCTTATTCCATTTTCAACCATTCAAGTAGGTCTAAAGTACCTAGAACTAACAGTATCAGCCCTCACTACTTCTGGTTTTAAAATTAACCCTAAAAAGTGTCAATTCTTTGTTAACTGTATTGAGTATTTGGGTAGACAAATATCTCAAGAAGGTGTCAGGCCAAGTACATATAAAGTTTCTGCCCTAATAAATTCACCAATTCCTCGTAACATTAAACAAGTACGACAATTTATGGGTCTGGCTTCTTATTTTAGGAAATTTATCCCAAATTTCGCAACACGTACTGCTTGTATAAGTAAATTAACACAGAAAAACCAAAAATGGGTTTGGGGTTCTGAACAGGACATTGCGAGGAACTATGTACTAAATTACTTAGTATCTAGACCATTGTTGTCAATCTTTGATCCAGCTTTAAAAACCGAGTTATATACTGATGCTAGTGCTATAGGATATGGTGCTATTTTAACCCAGAAATACGACAGTGATCCTAAAGTCATCGCTTATTTTAGTAAAAGAACTACACCTGCAGAGTCAAAATATAGTTCTTATGATTTAGAAACTCTAGCTATTTACAACGCCTTGAAACACTTTAGAGTCTATTTACTAGGAATTAACTTTATAATTATCACAGATTGTAACGCTATTAAATCAACAATGAATAAAAAAGATTTATCACCACGAGTAGCTCGTTTGTGGACATATATGCAGGATTTCCAATTTGAAATTACCTACAAGAAAGGACAATATATAAGCCATGTCGATTTCCTCAGTCGCAATCCTGTTGAGGTCCCCATGACTGTTGTTAGCACAGTAAATTTAATAAATGACCCGCAATCTTGGTTAGAACTTGCACAACAAAGAGACCCTGAAATACTAACAATAATTCATAGAGTACAAACAGGAGAGTATGATTCAAACCAATATGTAGTCCGTAATAATTTACTATATTACAAAGTTAAACCAAACGTGGAATTAAAATTGTACATTCCAAAGGGTACAAGATTGAGTATTCTGCGTCTCTACCACGACGAAAATTGTCACGTTGGCTTTGAAAAAACTATTGCTAAAATACGTGAGCATTTCTGGTTTCCTGCTATGACAAGTTTTGTAAAAAAATATCTATCTCATTGCTTGGTTTGCATCAAACGCAAGAGTCACCATGGCCCTAAGCAAGGCTTCCTACACCCAATTCAAAAAACCGCACTACCTTTCCATACAATACACTTGGACTGTACAGGGCCTTTTACTCAGTCAAATGAAGGTTTTAAACATATTTTACTAATAGTAGACGGGTTTACCAAGTTCTGTTTGCTTAAACCACTCAAAACCCTTAATGCCCAAGAACTAGTACCAGTTTTACGAGATGTCATCACCTTATTTGGAACTCCTTCTATAGTAATTTCTGATAGAGGAACTAATTTTAGCAGTGGTCCGATTAGGTCATTTTTTAATGAACTAAATATAGAACATCACTTGATTTCCACGGGTACTCCCAGAAGTAATGGTCAAGTAGAACGTTACGTGTCCACTGTAACTGATATGCTTAACACTATGTGCAATGAACAGTCAGAGTGGCCGAACGTTCTGTGGAAAGTACAACAATCAATTAACACAACTGTACAAAAATCCACAGGCTTTACCCCTTTGCGATTACTAATTGGCGTCGACGCAAATATTCCATCTGTCCAAGCTCGTTTAGACGACGTACTTGACGAAAATAATACACAAAATTCAAATAACTTAGAGGCTGACCGAGAAATAGCTAGGCTACGCCTATTACAAATAGCAGAAAAATTCAAAAAACGTTTCGACGCCACTCGTCGTAACAACGTAAATTTTAACGTAGGAGATGTAGTGTATGTCTCACAGAATCATAGGCGTAATGATAAATTGGCACCTAAATTTAAAGGGCCTTATGAAATATCTTCTATCCTTCATAATGATCGTTTTGCTCTACAAGGTCTAGGTAATTTGCGAAACATTTCAGTAGCCAAAGAAAAATTAAGATTCTGGCCAGGTGAATTAATTGATGAAAATGTAAGTGTCGAAAATGATATGGCACATTAACTCCTTAAGATATTATAACAAATACTTTACCTAATTACATATATATATATATATATATAAAATACTGTACTGTTGATTGTAGAGATATATTATATTATAAATTTCAAAAAAAAAAAAAAAAAAAAAGAATATAAAAAGAAAAAGAAAAAAAAAAAAACCGCTGGGCGATCGTTTACTTGGTGCTTGTCTATCTCACCAGCAGCGGGTGAATGGGACTGGCATGACGAGGTAACCGATACAATTTGTTTCCGCTGGTCGGTCATTTGCTTGGTGCAAGTCTATCCCACTAGCAGCGGGTGGAGGGGACTTGACACGTCTAGGCACTTGGCAAAACAAAAGTAAATTACAATTGATGAGAAAGGGTATCTAATGTACTTCGAGAGCGAAGTACTTGTCAGTATGGCCGTGATATATATATGTAATTATTATGTGTCTAATATTTAAAAATAAATATGTAATATAACTATAAATGTAATTATTATCTGTTGTTACTTTACTAAATAAATGATTTTTATAACAAACTTATTTTTATAAATCAAACACTGATTTGACTCAACTGTCACTTGTGAATCATACTTGTTTGTTAACGGGTATAAAATAGCGGAGCCACAGTGGCGTAGCGCAGTTGCTCTTCGACTTTCAAGACGTTAACATCTAAGGTATGATATTATTCTGATTATATTTTGTTGATTTATGGTTGATGATGATGTATATTGTATAATTTATATTATACTTATGAATAATGTAAATATAATGTTATTATGAATTGAATCCTATTGTTGTTTGTTTTTTCCTTTTAATACCTAATAAATAACGAAGATTAAATATTTACATACACCTAGTTACATATATATAAATAATATCTAACACACGCATGCCGATTGCGAGTACTACGCACCTGACCTTTCTGAAGAACATCACCAATAAGGTCACTATATGTCCTCCTAGGGCGTCCCCTCCCGGCGTTTCCACTCCCATCTGCCTTGTAAATACCTTTTGTTAGTCGCCTTTCATTCATTCTCTCAACATGACCAAACCATCTAAGCATACTCTTTTCAATTTATAGCAGCTTACCATTGACCCTGAAGTTATCAGAGAACTTCCTGTTATACTTTTCTTCCTTTTTAATTTTTACCATCTCTTTCACTTTCGTTTTCATTACGGAGTAATTTTTCTTCACTCTTTCCAAATCATTTGTCATATGCGTTGCCTGATTCGTCCTATTCGTTTATTTCTCTTTCTTCTTCCCCACAACCTCTTTAGCTTCACCATCTACCCAAGAATCATTCGTTCTACTACCACATTTCCTTTGCGCCAGACCACATACTTTTGTGGCTACTTGCACCATACTATTTCTCGCTATATCGCATACTTCTTCTAGACTGTAATCATTCGTATCATCAATTATTTTATTTGTCTTCACTTTTACTTCCCTCTTATATTCCTCTTTTACTTTCAATTCTCGTAGTATTTCTACTTTTAATCTTTCTAGAGGAGTCACAGGAACTCGAACTCGGTGACGCGAATGAACAGACCATCCACCCGACACATAACCAGATAATGATCAGTCCCTACATTAACACCCCGATATGCTGTAGTATCTGTAACTTTACTCTTTAATCTATCATCCACAATCACAAAGTCGATCATACTTATACTGTCTTGTCTTTTCCACGTATACCCGTGAACCTTTCTATGTTTAAACAGAGTGTTCATAACAGACAAATTCTTCTCTACACTTATCTCTAGTAAATTCATCTCATTCTCATTCACTCTATCATCCCCAAATGCACCTAATACTTTTTTGTACCCGTTCCTCTCCACACCAACCCACCCATTAAAGTCTCCAAGCATAACAATCTTCTCGTTTGACCTACATCCATTCACTAAATCCCTTATACTGCCCCAAAATTCGTCCCTCTCCGAAGGTGAACTTCACATATCGGGTGCATACATGCACAAAACAAAGATAGGGTTTTTAGGCCCACCTTTGTTCTTACCCATAGAATCCTGGGACTCACACATACGAATTCATCATACGATCGGAGAGGACCAGCCTCAACACGTATTTCAAAAGGAGAATTGTGTGTGCCATGCATGCGGGGCAAACCCGTAATAAATCAAATATGCATGATACTCACAACGCTCTTAATCAATATTACAAATAAGCAAACTCTAATTAGGATTGTCAAGCGCAGTAAAAGAAACAAAACAATAAAATAAATATCCTCCCCCTCTCCTCCTTCTTTATCTTTCCCTTTGAACAGCTTACAGAAATGGGTTTGAAAACAGACTCACCGCCAACACTCATATCCCCATTCCTCTGTTGTTCTTCCACAGCTGGCTCCACATCATCCACTATAATCTGATCAGCATCCTCCCCCTCTTTATCCTTCTTCATTTCAAAACTCCCCCCCAAATCGCCTATCAACTCCCCACTTTCCGACTTATCCATATCGTGATTATTCTTATTCACACTTCCTTCTAAAGCTTTTAACCCTAAAATGGAAACAGGGAGTGTAGAAACGGGCATTTCGGTGGGGAGGGAAATGTTTGAACTTGCTATGGGAATGATAGGGTTCGGTATAGACTCGTTTAGGATGACTTTGGTGGGGGAGACTAGGGAGTTCATGACTGGGTTTGGTACGGGGTTGAGCGTTTCAATTGGTGATACCTGTGGGCAGAAAGTATAGTTTTATTTACTTGATGATTTTAATGATAGATTCTAACGAGTGTAAAAAGACGCTTAACGAAGCTGGGAGTCACTTGTTCTTCCCGTCATTGTGATAATATTTTTGCTCAATCTTGACATGTAATTTTTTTTTCGTCTTTAATAATTTATTTTCTCTATTTTTATTGTTATCCTGTTTACACCATTGTAATATGAATGCTCACTCTTGACATGTTATTATTTTTCTTTTTTTTTAATCTCTAAATTTATTTCATAATTCATCTTTGATTTTTTTTTCTAATTTTTTTTTGGACTTGTTTACGTCTAGTTATAATATGTGCATGCTGTGGTCTCCTGTAATTGAAGGAGCACACGTAAAAGAACCTACTTTATTATAGTGATTTATATTGTATGTGTATCCTTTGTTGGTGATCCCAAATAAATAATATTAGTATGGGATTTAGGCGACGGTCAACGTTGATAGACCACGCTCTGGTTGCGCCTTTATTATTCTATTTTATTTTATTTTAGATGGGTTTGCTCTTGACTCTAGTCTAGGTCAGAGACAAAGTCGACGATGGAGTGAGCTTACCCAGAAGAAGCCTGTTCACTCTCACTTTGAACAGATTTGGGTTGTATGCGTTCGGAAACACAGACGCAGGTAGAAAGTTCCACTCTTTTGTATTTTTGCTTTTGTTTTTCTATTTTAACTTACTTTGCACTTTAAATCACTATTTCACCATTCGACATACTTACCCTAGTAGATAAAATAGGCCGGTCATTAGAGCCTGAAGCGCAACCATCAGCCAAGGCTTGCAACTGCGACGTGTTAACAGTAGGAATGGCGAGCGCCATATCTACTGTACTTGTGGTTGAAGTGTTGGAGGTCGCCGTCATTAAGGACATGCATGTGTTCACTGATGGTAGGATTGGGATTATTGGAACTGGTGGCACTGTAACAAAAAAGGTAAGATTTTTAAGAAATCGAAAAAGTATTAGTAATTGACCTATAATGGCGAAAATTACAACTTCAAAGTTTTGATTAGCAAAAAATAACAGGACCTAGAAAAGAGGCTTGTGGAACTCCTGATTCTGTATACTATGATTGTAACCTTAATCTTGATGTGCAATGAACTAAAATGATATCAACTGAATTATAATGAGAATTTGCATAACAAAGGGAAACCGAAAGAATAGTTTTAATTTCGAATTATCTAAGATTACTTTACGTTTTCAAAGGCTTGAGTCTAGTCGGTATATACAGGGTGGATTTTTGAGATGGGGCAGCAAGGGCAGCTACCTTAACCGTTGTAGCTACAGGAAAACGGTCTTAGGAGACTTTTTTTACTTTTTGAGAAATTTTGATTTGCATTCACATATTTAAAAAAAAAATGTATGTGTGTAGTCTCATTTCCTACGAAATGAATGGGACAGGTTTTTTTGCGATTTCTGACTTTTCTAGTACTCAAACCTCAGTTGGTCCAATAGAGGTTTTTGATCCTTATATGAAACATGGTCGATTGGCATCAAAAAAAGTTTTTGTGAAAATTGCCCATTTTCCTGCTGACTGTAATTTTTTTCAAAATCTGTCAATGCAAATCAAAATTTCTCAAAAAGTTAAGAAGAGTCTCCTAAGACCGTTTTCCTGTAGCTACAACGGTTAAGGTAGCCCTTGCTGGCCCGTCTCAAAAATCCACCCTGTTAGTATATTATTAGTGTAGCAAAATATTTTAAACACGTCATTATATTTTTGGTTACCTGTGATGGCAGCTTGTGGTTTGATCACAGGACCCTGAGCACATTTGGGTATGGAAAACTCTGGTAGCCACTCGTTGATCGCTTGTCTGTAAAACGTACAAAATAGTACATTGAAGAGTCGTTACAATATCTAATTTGTGGTAAATTAAGGTAAATAACGAAATTAATGAATATTGCAGCCATGACAGCAGTTAGCATACAATTTGAGCATTATTTCTTCATGATGAAAATGTCGGGTATTTAAAAACTTTTAAGTACTAGTATTTAATCAGTAAATATGCCGTCAATTCTCATGCCAGTGTCGTAGTTTGTTGACTAAAATAACAACACTCAAAACCTAAATATTATGATTTTTTTTGAGCCTTCCAATAGTCTCTAGTCTCATTTCTGACAAAAAACCAATTATACAAACTAGTTTACCTGAGTGCTTGTCTATGGTGATACACATGCTTGCCCAGAGTAAGAGGCGCTTCGTCTTCACACACGCCTTGCTCGCTTTCTCGTTCTAACTTGATGTCCCAGGAGACGGCTTCCACTATAAAGAAGAATAAGGTATTAGCACTGGAGGACTAAGGGGGCAGTAAGTGCGGCCGCCTCGGGGCCCCGATCCTAAGGGGCCCTTGGTCCTGTGGGGACCCCGATGCTGAGGGGCCCGCGGTTTTGAGGGGCCCCCGGTCCTGAGGCGTCACCGGTCCTAAGGGGCCCCAAAATTTCGAGAAGTACTTTTTAATAAAATTCTAACCAAGGCTAAAATATGTTCAGAAAGTAAAAGGCAGTTTGTAGTTGAAGGCTCCTTAGTTAAACAAACATTTGTAAGCAACTCAGAAACCCCAAGAAGTTTATTAT
Source organism: Dryobotodes eremita (assembly GCA_917490735.1). Classification (NCBI taxonomy): domain Eukaryota; kingdom Metazoa; phylum Arthropoda; class Insecta; order Lepidoptera; family Noctuidae; genus Dryobotodes; species Dryobotodes eremita. The sequence goes on along the minus strand of OU823264.1, from coordinate 17,920,207 downwards.
TTTTCTATGTCTTCTGTCACTTTTTGTTCGGTGAACCGAAACGCCTTCCGGTTTTCCGAACAAAAAGTGACATATGTCCGCGACGATCGATTTCTACTAGGACGCGGGGCTTTTCTCAATCTTGTCAAGTGCCATGCTATGTATTACCCAGTAACTGGGTTGTGAAGGTCAGATAGGATAGGCTTTATGTAAAAAAACTGGAATTCAACTGCATCCGGTTAGACTGGAAGCCGACACCAACATGGTTTGGAAATGGCTGGCAGATGATTACCATACTTACTATGTGCAGGCGCATCTAAGCTACAACTCGCCCAGTGCGCGAGCGTCCGTATTGGCATCATGTTAGCGTTGTACTCGCAGTTGGGGTTCGTGAGTACCCCGCGTAAGAGAGGGATTAGTTCCGGTGATCGTCCGCAGTATGGACCTGGGAAATAACAACACAATGATTTATTGAAGTTTGTGTCTTATGAGTAGACATCGGATATTCGGATGCATATTCACTTGAAGGTGAGATGTTGGCTAATATGGAATGCACTTTTGTATCGAAAAAATTCAACTAACGTTTAATTTTCTCGACCAAACCGGACTAAATCATAGCGATCGAAAGGTTGTGATTAAAGTTGTGGTAGCCGAGGTAATATTTACGCCCAATCAGGATATAGTACTTAATTTAATAAAAATAATTATTTAAATTTATGTTTTTTTTTTTTGTTTTAACTTACACACACCACCCCTCCTCTAAATACACATATTTGCATCGGGGGTTAAACATTAATTCGTTCGTCGTTTGTTTCTTGGGCTTTAAAATAATCGGTAATCGATACAACCGGTGTAGATCGATCGATCGTTACCAAAATCAAGTAATTTATTCAAACCGGGCTGAAAAATATAACTTTTTGAACGTTATATAAATGGAAACTTGTAATTGGCTTTCTTCTACATATTACTTGTGACTACTTGAATGTATTAGCTGTAAGTTTTCTTAAAATTAATAAAATAAAATTACATAAGGCAGACCCCCAAAACGCCCGCCCTTCACCACTTCCTAGTGCTTTAGCTGGGGAGAAGAAGTGGCGCAACAAACTCCCACGCAGCACAGCTGCGATCAGTATGTTGGTAATTGATAACTACTCACCCAAAAACATTCGTTTCTGATCATAATCGTTGGCGTGCAGATTGTCCCATATCACGGGAGGACGTCGCATCACCTGGGTTATCTCTTCTATTGCTTCCGTTGTAAGCACCTTTGATATCACCTTGGGTCCTGGAAAAAACAGAGAACATAACATCACGTGTGTATTCCTCAAACGGTTAGTTAAGATGTGCCTATAGTACACCTACATTGCACCAGTTATGTTTAAGTCCCATGTAATAGGGGGCGAGCCTATTGCCATCAACCGGGCACGAATCCAGACTCCGGGCTGCTACTGAGAAATTCCAGATGGAAAAACCCAATAACACTTTGCCGGACCTAGGAATCAAACCCAGGACCTCATGTTTAGCAGTAGTGCTTGTGTCCACTAGACCAAGAAAGCAGACATAAGAGAATTAGTATAAATTTATTTATTTTTCATATTAGCCGTGCGAAACTTACAACAGGGATAACTTTGGAAGTTCTGCCAACAGCTGTTTATCACTAACAAATGTAACCCGGCCCTTAGAGTTGTACAGAATTGGTTAGGAGACTGGATGTTGATTGTCTCCTTCGGTGTTGTACTTACTCACCACCGTGCTAAAGTAAATTTGTAGGGTATAATAAGCTGCTAGGGAAAGATTCAATTAAACAAGTACCTTCTTATACAATGCAATGTTTATTACAATAACACACTATTGAAGGTTCACAATATTGAATGTGGCTGGCCACATACCTTCCCCCTTACACCTGGGCTTCCACACCAGTACAACCAGTCTCGGGTCTAGTTGTATTGGTGTGTTGACCTGCAATGAGACTATTACAATAACTCAGAGTCGCTATAGCGAGTCCGTGAGATGAACCACTTAATAGATACTAGCTCAATCATACAAGTACCTACCTATCAAGGTTGTGCTAACAACGGGAACATAAGGTCCAAAGGTTGTCTGTAAAAGATCGCTTTTAGCGATAAGACCGCCCATTTTGTCACCCTGTGTAAAATGTCTACATTTATATCTGTTATTTTTTATGGTGTACATAATAAAGAGTATTCTATTCTATTCTATAAGATTATGCTAAGCGATCCACAACACAACACTTTATGGCAACTGGTCTCATCACCCAGTCCATACAATAGGCCTAACTCTCTCATAGACTAAATCGCTACCTTACCGATTATTCTCGGTGATCTCTCAGCACTAATCCCTTCACTTGACAGGACTACGACCCTTGGCATCAAACACAGGATACCCCTGTGTTTGCACGTTACGTGGCCTACGGGTATAATAATGACGCTTCGTTACCTGGAGCGGCGAACTTCCTTCATCACCGATATCGGTTAAGTAAAGCCTTCCTGTCAAACGGATGACCACACCTCAAAGGTTGCCTGCACCCGGATCCATTCCAATCATCAGACCACGGGGCTACTCCAAAGCATCACGTCTCAATTATGTATCAGAGATACAAGAGAAAAAAGGCTAGCATAAACAGCCAGACCTGTAACAATACACTCGTGTCAGAAATCACATGTACGAGCCACGCCATCCCGCATGAACAAAGAATACGGTTGAACACTCACCGGATTCATCTTTGAATGGGACTTATCGGAAACCCATCGGGTTATTTGGGTACAGTCTGTTCCTCCAGAACTAAGTCCCTCTTCCAAATCCTATTCGTATCGTGTCACACACGTTGCGGGTCTTCCCCATGCCGGATCAATGTCACAAACCTTCGAGAAGCTTCCACTACCATAGACTAAATAGAATTCTTGTCTATTGGTTATTTTCCATTTCTGAGGCATTGTTTTAAATAAACTGTGGGAAATTATGTCTGTATGTTTATTTATTTAAATTAACTAATACTTTTGTATATAATTTACATGACATAATTTCTCCAGTGTTATAAAGAACACGCTGACAGCCATGCCAATGCCTGACACAAGATGTCGCTACTTGTTGCGTAATTTATTGATTTTGCAACGTCACACAAAAAGTCATATAGACTCATATCTTGTTAAAGGGGGTCCTCAGCTGCTAAGAACCAGGTCATCTAAGAATTTTCATTGAAAAATTCTTAGGTGGAACAAATTTCCAAAGTTTGACGATTGATATGAAATTGATGGTTATTATTCAATAAATATACCATACAACATACAATGTAAAACAGCGCTGCAATTTACAAAAAAAAAAAACCGGCCAAGTGCGAGTCGGACTCGCGCACGAAGGGTTCCGTACCATTACCTATAAAAACGGCAAAGAAAATCATGTCTGTTGTATGGGAGCCCCCCTTAAATATTTATTTTATTTTGTTTTTAGCATTTGTTGTTATAGCGGCAACAGAAATACATAATTTGTGAAAATTTCAACTCTCTAGCTATCCCGGTTCTTGAGATACAGTCTGGTGACAAACAGACAAACGGACAGACAGCGAAGTCTTAGTAATAGGGTCCCGTTTTTACCCTTTAGGTACGGAACCCTAAAAACCAAAGAAAATTTGAATTTGGCGGGCTACAACTGAGGATTCACCTGAAGTTGTTAAAAATTGATGGAAATCAACATTTAAGAGTCACAGAAGCAGTGCAATGTTTCCTAATACCAAATTAAACTGGTATGCTTGACATTCAATTAGGCGCCATTACAAAAAAAACGTTACCTTGTAAAATGATGGAGCAATAAATATCACAGACATAAAACGCATCGAAAAACCTACATTAATCAAACTAACAACATTGAAAAGGTCATCCACCTACCGCAAAGGTTTAATGACCTCAGACAAAAACAATATGAAAAAACATGGAAACTACCCACATGTCTGGTTCGCGATATCGTAAACATTGTGTGTAGGTAATCAAGCTATGAGTAATCAATGGAAAACTCGACTGGCGCACGGCGAAGACGTGTTTATACTTAGCATAAGTTATAGTATGTACGTCACGTTTCACGTTGCTATAGAAGAGATTTATACTTTTCTTTCTTCGATTTTTGTGTCAGGACGAGCTAAAGGACCATAATATAAGCAAGGAAACAGGGGTAACAACAAAAAAAAAATTGGAAACGTTTTCTCAAGTTAAGTTTCAAAATAAGGAAAATATAATTGTAATTATTGATTTATCATCAGTGATCGGAATAGGTATAGCTAATGTACCTAAAGTTCAAAGAACAGAGACAAAAAAGTGGAGACTTCCTTACGACATTTTTTTTTTCGGTATATTTGTTCCAAGTTTCGGGACATCACTTAAGTACATTTAATATTAATGCTATTAATACATTAAGCTAATTGAATTCATTTTCCTTTTTAGCCGCCTTCAAACACAAGAAGAACGTTCTCAAAAAACCAGTAGATACGTTTTCTATTGTTATTAATTCAGGTAAAGAACTGAGTCCGCCTCATGTTTTCGTTTCCCAGAATAGCCAAAACTTGCTGTCTCTTTCTATCTTTTGTTTGTCACCGCTAAATGATGAGAAAAGGGTAGAGGGGTAGAGGGGTGTTTCGCATTCCAAGCATCGATGAATGGTATGAAAAGCTATAAAATTGTTGTTTTTTTACCTTTACCTTGTTAGTTATATAATTATTAAAGCTGGTATGTAAATTAAATTAGCTTCCGCGCTTACTTACATCGTTCAAACGAAGATAAGGAGATTACCTTTATTTTTTAAAACAATAAAAATCGTGCATACTTTTTTTTTTAAACAGAAATAGGAAATGAATTCGATAGTTGTTTTAATTTTAGTTGTACTTAAGTAATGTTCTGAAACCTGGGACATTGTTCCAGAAAAAATATTTTGTCGTAAGACGTCTCCACTTTGTCTTTGTTCTTTTTAGAACTTTAAGTCTTATTACAAAATAAGGTCTTTCTTTAGACATGGTTTAAAGCATTGAGCCTGTTTTTGAAATAAGAACCTAACAGTAATCGAAATACAGTTCTTTTTACAAAACTGACAACTTAGTCCGGTCTTAGGTTGTCCATTTTGTATTAAGAACTTTACAAAAGTCGGCATAAAGTTTGAATTACAACAACTGGCTCGAACGTTTCGGCTCGTGCTAAAGTTAGATCGTGTTTTGTAATAAGACGGTAAGTGTATTAGCTCTACCTGTTCCGATTACTGTTCATCATGTTTCGCCAACTGATCATCACTCATAAAGTCTTGCAGTCGTGCATGCGGTGTCTTTAACTTCCATAACGTATAATAAATATGTTAGTAACTGTAGCGGACGACCTTTTCCATTCAGTTATCGCCCACGTGGTTATTAGTTGCAGTTATTTGTTTACTATGACTATATGTAGGTCGCGGAATGTGTACGATCCTATTATTATAGACTTGTTGAACTTTGTAAAGGAAACAGGTTGAATAATTTTAATTATGTAAGCATTCATTTCTTATCGTAACAGGTAAATCGTTGAATTTATACAAGTTATCTTCTGAGAAAATCAGTCTCGCTATACAGGGTCAAATTAAATTAGCTAGCGAAACTCCGCAGACGTTATGGGTATCGAAATCTAAATCATTTATTTTAATCCATTTCTAAGATCATATTACTTAATTATGTTGAACGTTTAAATAAAATTAAAAGTAAATACGACAAAACAAAAATATTTTTTGTTTTTTTTGGGGCCAGAGACTGCTGTTACTTGAAATATTAGTTTCAAAACCAGTTTTTACTTCTGTGTAAACTTCACAGACGTGATGGGTACAGGGTCAAATTTAATTAGCTAGTGAAACTCCACAGACGTGTTGGGTATCGATATCTAAACACGATAAAACAAAATAAAATACAGATTTTCTCAACTACTTTAACTACAGTACCAGTGCTCATCGACCCCAGAAAAAAAATCATTTTTTTCTTTGTTTTAACTTGTTTAGATATCGATAGCCACCACGTCAGTGGAGTTTCGCTAGCTAATTAATTTTTACCCTGTGACTGATGTAGGAAATCTTAGAACTCAGAAAATATAATTCTGGGAATTATTCTCTTACATAGTTACCTCGAACTCGCGACCTATCGCCATTGTGAGGACTTAATTTAAGAGGCGTATAATGTTTTTTCAGCTGGGATTCCGACCCTATCCTACTCATAGAACACACCACCATGAGTGTCCAATGTGGGTGTGTAGCCCAAGCTATAACAGTTGTTGCTAATAAAGTAGTAATATCAGATTTTACTACACGTTATGTATAAATGAGTAGTAAAATCTTGTAATCTGGTAAATTAGGTTGTCTGTAAAAGATCGCTTTTAGTGATAAGACCGCCCATTGTGTCACCCTGTGTAAAATGTCTACATTTATATCGGTAATTTTTATGGTGTACATAATAAAGAGTATTCTATTCTTCTAAATTATTATCTGGTAATTATTATATTTTATAGTGCATACAGCAAGAGTGGAACTCTCTACCTGCGTCTGTGTTTCCGAACGCATACAACCCAAATCTCTTCAAAGTGACAGTGAACAGGCTTCTTCTGGGTAAGCTCACTCCATCGTCGACTTTGTCTCTGTCATCTCTGACCTAGACTAGAGTCAAGAGCAAACTCATCTAAAATAAAATAAAAATTGATAGAAAACTAAAAACTTTACAAACATACCAGTCCACATAATATCGATCTGCTGCGACAGTTTGGTCCCCAGAGTGTTGAGGTATTCGGAGCTGTTGACGGAGGGTACGGCGCGCGTGGAACAGTACTGAGTCGGGCAGAGGAGGAAGCGAGGACAGCCTAAGTGTTGGTGGATCTCGTTGGTTACTGATACCTGGGTGGAGAAATTTTATTATGCTTAGAAAAAAGGCGATTGTCTATGTATGTTAAAAAGTTGGTTGGCTAAACCATAAGTTCCCAAACTTTTATGGACTACCGCCACTTAACAAGAAAAAAAAATCAACGCCCCCTTTACATAATAGTTAATTATAACAATTTTATATGCCTGTCTATTATCTATTAATAATCACAAATTACAAATTAATTATCTCTCTCTCTACTGCCCCCACGAAAAGCTCCAGCGCCCACTAAGGTGCGGTACCGCCCCCGTTGGGAACCTTTGGACTAAACCATAGACTTTAAATTCACTTTGCACACGTACAGCCTATACTACTCAAGGACTACATGATTTTTTCATGATAATAAAATACCTTTAGAAATTGAGACTATAAATAGAAGTGCATAAAGAAAAGAAAGGATTCTATGCTTAATTTGAGGGTTGAAGTTTGGAAGCGAAAAGTTGTGAGCAACCACAAGATTGTAATAATAATAAAACAACAAAATGAATACCCACTGGAGTGATAATTTTGAATTAAAAGCTGGAAGATCTTTTCACTTATTCATTCACACTTCATTTATTAAATTTATTGTTATTGGACGCGTTAATTAGTATTAAAAAACAAACAAAAAGTCCATGTTTTACACATAATTTTATGCATTGGAATTGCTAGAATCTTAGAAAAATATCATATGCATCATACAAGTCTCTATGACAGTGCAACCATAGCAAGTGCACAATCTAATCAAAGTACCCAAGTGCAGATAAGGAGTAAAAGGCGAGACTGTGCAGTCAGGCGAGTCAGTAATTTTGAAGGCCGTTAGCTCGACGCTTGCCACTTAGCTGTGTCTATAGTCATGCATGAGTTACTACAAGATAGCTTTCTGATTTAAACCAACTATTAAAGATTAATATTTGATCGCTTTTGTGAGATGTTTTAGCTGCCCGTTACTGTTAAGATTTGTGTAGAATGTTATGTTGAACTACAAGTTATTTATTTTTACAAACAGCTATAATATTCTTTAAGAAAAATAATATAAAATATTTTTATATTTTCAGAGTACTTGTCAGCGGCATAAATCACGTTGTTTTTTTACATAAAGAATAGCAAAACTGTACTGAGCAAAGCATAGGTTTCTGTTTGGCCGAAATGAAATAAGCCCATAAAATAACTTGATATTGGAAAACTGAGAATAGATTTCATCGAGTTGGTTTTCATAAACCTGTCACAATGGAGGATCTCTCCATTGTGACATTTCTGAAAACCAACAATTTTTTTAAATGTTTATACATTAGTAGATTTGGTCCCCTGAAGTTACTGTATTTAAACATTACTGCTGTTGCATACTTACTTGTGCATGTGCAAAGCTCTGGAATATCTGTTTGTCAGCCTCACTCATCTCGGGCTCAATGTCATCAAACAGGAGAGCGAAGCATGTGCAGCCAAATTGAGATACCTTGAAAGAAAAGAGCAATACTCATAAATTAATTAAAATTTAAGTTGAAACCCTTTATTCAATAAATGTACACAACAATACAATTTCAGGCGGTTTCTGCCTTTCCCCATGGGAAGATGGTGTGAGTTTATGTATCGCATACATACATATACAATTTAAAAATACAATTAACGCACAAAGGCCTTCTCTAGCACTTTCCATTTATCTATTTCTCTTACTATTTTAAAAATAACTTAATGAAAATAGACAAGTTTAAAACACGCTCAATTTATTAACTACTACTACTATACTAGTGTCAACAACAAGATATTAATGATATATTATTTATTCAAAAGTTATTAGGATAATAGAAACGACTTTGCAGTTTCAATGTAATTAATGAAGTATGTATTAACACTAGTTTTTTATGTAATTACTAACAATTTGGAAGGTATTTTCTGTAAAATAAATCATTATTATTATAATATATATAATTAATAAATATACACAAATCTACTGATTTCTTTATTCACATTAGTTGAAAAATTTCTAATAATTTTTCTTTTAATTTATTATTGTCAGCACAACAATATTAAGACAATTAATATTAAGGTTAATATTGGTCAGTAAATATAGAAATGAAATATAATAAGAGTCAGTAAATATTTTTTTACTTAAAAAACAAAAATGAACATCTTTCGAATTACAGCATCATGTGCCTAGCCATTTCCCAAATATGTTGGGGTCAGCTTCCAGTCTCACCAAATGCAGCTGAATTTTACATGGAATGACTTCTAATTATTAAACATATACTTAGTGAAAAAAAATCTGTAGTTTCCCCAGAAAGTCACGCTGCAACGAGAAGCATATTATATATAGCATCTTCGCAAACTTACTCCAGTCTCAACTACACAGCAAAAAGAAAACTTGTATTTGCAAAATTTTCGTTATTGCGCCTACCACCGTTTGTCTCTGCATCACCCAAAGGTTGACTGGAGGAAAATAACTATGACATCAAGTCCGCTTCTGTATATTTGTGTGCTTGAAGTAATAAGTATAAATAAATAAATAAATTCCATACCTGTTCCAATTTCCTTTTCAGCGTAGTAATCTCCTTCTGACTACTGTAAGTGATATCCAGTCCCGGAGACAGTGCATAACAGAATATGATGCCTTGAGCCTTCGCAGCCGTTATGAGTGAGGTCAGGTGTTCTGCTTCTTCCACAGTGTACAGTTCTCTCCAGTACGCACGATGCTTGTAATCGTCCTTCGGTGCATAAACATACATGTCCATGCCCCATTTTTTTAGCCTGTGAATTTACATATTGATTATGTTTGTTTAAGTAAATTGTAGAAAACTGAATTTTTTAAAATCTTCATAAAAAGGGATTTTATCAGCGATAATGTCACTCAAGTAACAGAAAACATTCATCAACTTAAAACTCAAGAATGGATAATAAACAATAGAATTAAGTTTATGTAAGCTTATGTTTTGTATTTATTGTGTAGGTGACATGATTGCTAATTAAACTTAATCCAATACGTATATCAACATAGATCAACTGCCATAACAAAATTTTACATTTTCAGGATTGAATCAAGTAACTATATGCGTAATGAGTTCTAGAGTGGAGACTGCGTTCAGGCAAACGTAGGATGGGACGCCCGCCGGCCAGGTGGAGTGACGACTTGCGAAAGGCGGCTGGCAGAGACTGGATGAGGAGAGCCGAGGATTGGGCTCTGTAGCGTTCACTAGGATAGGTCTATGTCCAGCAGTGGAGGAATATAGGATGATAATGATGATGACTATATGCGTAGCACTAGGTTAGTCTTAAAAGTAGAACTACACATTCACATTTCTTAAATAGAGTGTATTGTGTTGATTATAGCTGCATTGTTTTTGACAACATAATGTAACGTTGCCCATATAGTACAAAAATTTGTCATTTTAACTAATGCAATTCCTCAAGAAAGACAACTATGATCTTATCTTAGTCAGTAAACAAACATAGAAAAGTTTGTTTGTAAATATTGTAATATTATCTATTACAACATCATTAGTAATGTTTACTAAGATAATGCAAGTAAATACTTTAGTGCAGAATGCCATTAAACTACGTAGTATTGATTATGTTATAAATCCTATAAGACAATTTAAAAACAAAAATTCCTATTTATTTAGCCTTATAAACACAAAATAGCCAAGCGATTATACATAGGTTTCAAACATAACCTTCATTAATAATATTGCAGTATGGGTATCATGTACTGAATCCATGGTAACAGGTTGCGCATCAATGTCCCTGCCAGCCTGTATATTCTATGTTTATATCTTAATTCTATTCGTAACTCCATCTCTCTACACTCCAAGTGTTAGAGAGAAATGGGGCTTGCTGTTAGAAAACTTATTTCAGAGTCGAACTGCCTTTGTACATGAAGCATTTATTCAACAACCAAATTGTAATTGTCCTACTAATATTATAAATGTGAAAGTTTGTAAGCACGGATGGATGGATGTTTGTTACTCTTTCACGCATAAACTACTGAACGGATTTGGAACACAGATAGTTTATAAACTGGATTTATTTGTTATTTATTTATTTATTAAAAAATGTTGCCGCACACTAGGAATTTCTCCTGTATTGTGGGTGCGTTTACAAACATTCAAACTCACATACACAAACAGCCAGACCCAAGCAACTACTTGTAGGTCATACAAATACATGTAGGATCGTAACGACACGGTCGTATTTACATGTAGGATAATTATTGTTATGGTAGTACGTTCCCATGGTATAATTTACGACATCCACGCAGACAAGGCCACGGGAGAAAACTAGTGTAAAATAAAGATTAGGAATAATAGAGTTCATTGAACTTTAACCTACATTAAAGGGGAAGGATAAAATAACAGTTGGAACAATCAAGGATAACAATACATCAAATAGTAAAATGTTCATGCAACAATCACAAAATAATAATAGAAATTATTGTTGTTATGCACTTTGTGACTGTGAGTGGGTAAAAGTTTTACTTTCTTTGAAGTAACTAGTTAGCTAAGAGATAAGTTAGAATGTACAGTGATTTCTAGAAACATCTAGCCACATAAAATGTGTATTTGGTCTATAAAACAATTGACTTAAGTTTTTGAGGACTGTAGCTAGGTTACAGGATGCCCTAATTTAATATTAATCCTTCAATTAGGTAAATACAGTATACAAAATAGTCAAACATTGTAGAGTAATTATTTAAATAAATTATCTAAAATATGAACATCTGTTTATAACACGATTTTTTACTACATAAGGTTATTATAAAGAATACTTACTTTTGAAACAAATCTTTCCTTTGTTCAGTAGTCCACGGCCGTCCGTAAAAGCCTGTAATAGTGAAGCTTAGGTCATTCACTCCATTACAACTTAAATAGAAGATGTATATCTAAAACACCTATATTACATACTTTCACATAAAAATAACAACGATTACCTTCAACAACGCCGCAAATAAAGTCTTTTCGATTAGAATTCGGCTCATCCGGTGAAGGTTCAGTCATATTTACAAGTAAATTGACGATTTACACCACTAATGTAACAGTCCGACCAATGGAATAAATTTCGTAGTAGTAATAGGATATTTACACAATCTACACTGCCTCACTAACAGTCAGCAGCAGTGTAAGTAACTGTACTAACAAATTCTTAGCTATAAAGCACCGGTTGACCCGTATCAGGCGTAAACTAGAGAATTACTTTATTCCCGACAAGGAAATCTCTCGGAGATATCATGATGTGTCAAACTGAATAAACTGATGAGTTCGTTTAGTGTCTGCTTTTTGAGTTCACCAATAGACTATTGAACCGGTCGTTAGCTAAAGAATTTGTCTTGAAATATTCAAATACTATAAAATATTTGATGAGATAGTTAATTTCTATCTTGTTGATATCATATTCACACCTATAGAAAAATTGCAATCCAATTTTAGAGAAGTTGAGATACGTGACCTACAAAAAACCCATTACTTTTTTATATTGGGGGAATGTTAACGGTGCGTTCAGATCACAGGTTCAGATATAAAGTTTAGCTAAAACAGACTTGCTACACAACTCGATTCAGTTCGTCTATTCAACGAAATATGAAACATATTCTTGTACGTGATGCAGTTGTGTTATTATGACAAACGTGTAATTTTTTGAAAATTTTTCGCTTTAATATTTTACATTTGTTATTATTAAAAACACTTATGGTAGAAAACTGTCTTATCAACTAACAACACTGTATGTACTATCGCGCCATTATTAAATATGAGATAGGTAAAAAAGCGCGGTAAAATACAAAAAAAAGACAACATGGATTTGAAGAATTTATTAATTAATTTTATTTCACAATTCAATTTACAAAGCTATGTTATAATAATAATAATACTGATAGTGGTGACTGATAAGTGCAACTTTAAATCTAAAATTAATATTTTCTGATCACAGGGCGATTGGATTTTTTAAATTTATTTATTTGGTGGAAACATGCACAGCATTACAGACCCAGATCCAAGTTATTGCACAGTAAAATTTAAATACATTTTCATTTGGATTGACCAGTAGCATAAAATGAATTTCAAAAATTCTTGTCAATGAAACATTAATATTATAAAAGTGCTATTAATTAATGACTAGATCATTGGTATATTTACTTATATCTTAGAAAACTACAATAGTTATGTACAAACATTTTCACATAATTTTGTCATATTTACAATAAATTGCTAACATTTTCAAAATGGACATATAAGACAAAACTTAGAACTAAGTACCTATTAGAAGAATTTTACCTACGAGCTACATGTATAGGTAAAGGTGCATCCAGACAGACTCAGACTCTTTTTATATGTTTGGCTGCCGCAAGCTGAGGCATCTAACATATAAAAAAAAAAAAACATTTGCGGCGCATGCCTCGCATGCTCTGTCTGGATGCACTTTAAGCCGTAGTAGCGTGCAAGTTTTATTAAAGAAGGTACCTATGAAAGTAGTGATTTTTCATAATGTTTTTATCATTAAAAAAAACGTTCTATTCCACAAATATGACTCGGTGATAAAAATCGCGAGCGGCCGTTTGGAGCAAGTTACAAACCTCCTTTATTTTCATTCACCGTAGGTAACTGACTTTATATGTAAGTATTTTTAGAATTACATGACTAAAAACACAATTTATAAGTCTCTTATCTTCGTTTCTAACGACACTACATCCTATCGAAGTCGTAGTCTGTCGAAGTCCAGTTAGTTCAATAGTAGACGGCGTTGAGGCCGCACCTCTGCAAGTGTCAGCCGAGCATTCCACCTGACATGTTGCCGTGAACCCTCATGTGGCGGTTCAGGTTGCCGGACTGGGAGAACCTGGGAAAACAAGGTGGTGATGAAGTTATTTGTATGATAGTGGTGGATAAACAGAGGCTAACTAGATATACAGATAGATAACTCTTTATTATGTAGGTACATCATATCAATCTATTATATATTACTAGCTGCGCCTCGCGGTTTCACCTGCAGCGGTATGAAATATACTTTATGATTGGTCTCAGACCTACCAAATACATATACACAATTTTTTTTATAAACATCGGTCAAGCCGTTTCGGAGGAGTACAATAACAAACACTGTGACACGAGATTTGTATATATTAGATATCTATATAAATAAAGATCAATTGTCGTTCGTTAGTTACGCAAAAACTCGAAAATGGCTCGACCGATTGCGACGAAACTTTAGTAAGTTGTTATGTGCGCGCCGGAAAAAGACTAACAAAGAAAATACGAACAAAGGCATTGCAACGCTCTACTACGGTACTAGTTATCTTAGCTCATATGTAAAAAAAAAACAATTACTGTTTGTTAGTCTCGCTAAAACTCAAAAACGGCTTGACCGATTTGAATAATTTTCGTTTTGTTTTGTTCGCTCTAATACAGGGTAAAAAAACAATTTCCTCGTTACACATAAATAAAAATGTAGACATTTTACACAGGGTGACACAATGGGCAGTCTTCGCTAAAACCAACCAACTCACTAACCAGGAGTCTGTATGATTTTCGTAAGAACAAAACCTGAGGGCAGTGAGACTTACGGTGGCATTATCAACAAGAATAATGCAAGCCTTCGATGTGCGCTGGCAATACTTTAAGTCGGAGATCTTTTTCTTCTGTCTCAATGCTGTAAATAGGTACCTAGCACATGTCGTAGCAGTATGTTACTACTGATGTTCGGATGACTGTAGCTGACACAGGGTCTCTTTATTGGGGCATAAGCGTTAACCTTTGAAACCCATCGTCAATAAATGTTCTTTGACGAGGAGATGAAAAGTGGACAGAAGTTGTTCTCTTACCTCAGTAAACACAATTTACACTGGTAGGGTTTTTCGCCAGAGTGAATACGTAAATGTTTTGTCAGCGTCGAACTGTCTGAGAAAGCCTTCTTGCAAGATCTGCACCTGATAAAAAAGATATACAAATTAACATAGTTACATCGATTTATTACAATCACATTTAAATTCCAAGAAACGAGGCAACAGATTTTGTTTACAGGCTACAGCTGTGTTTCTCCCAGCATTGCTCCCAGCTCCCAAAAACGTTGTGATCGTCAATTGAAGTTTAAAAAAGAATTAGGAAAAAGTTCCAAACTCCTGTCTTCTCAAGTTGATTTCGGGAAACACCACAAGCAAACGTAAGCCCGAAACTTTGTAAAAGTAAATAATTGACTAACTAATAATATTTAAAACAACATAAAGTTTTTTACTTTACTTTAAGCCTCTTGCTAGGTGCAGAGGACCAGCAAGCTTAGCACGAGCACAGTTTTGTCGACGGAAGAATAGACAAAAATAACGTTCCGTGAAGAGAGTACGACGGCAGCAAAGTAAAAAGAGTCAACTGCACTTTTTACGAAATTCAGTAGTTTATTCAGGTTTGTCTTTTATTTTGCTTCTATCTCGAAAATGGTGTGTCCTATCGCAAAAATAATTAAAATTTTCGACCCCCTGTATGAAACGCTTAAACCCCTAAAACTTAACATGTAGGTAATAATTTTTTGAATTTTCCATACAAAAAGTGAAAAATTCCATTTTTTCCATTCCATTTTTATACTTTGTGGCCGTCGAGTAAAAAGTTTTCTACTGTCTTTAGCATGGCGATTACAAAATCAAATTGTCTTCACTACCTTACACAACTGTCAGATGTCAGGGAGATTTTGACACTTTGGGATAGAAAACTTTCTTCTGAAATAATCTACTTAAAAAAGGACCTAGACAACGATCAGAAGAAACGAAAGACAAAATGACAGATTGTAGAAGGATTTTTATGGTGCGATGTCAAAAATGGAGAAATGAAATGCCACTTTGTATAGAAATAACTATGTCTAATCTTCCAAGAAATAGAAAGCGTCATGCTAAGCCTGCAGTTTGACAATAAAGAAGCGCTTACTGATAGGGTCGTTCTCCAGAATGTGTCCTCATGTGTGTAGTCACGCTGGAACTTTGGCTGAACCGACGATCGCATATTGGACACCTAAAAGAATAGAAGAAAATTTTCGTTGGTAAAGAACCTAAATATTTTTAAACGTAACAAAGATCTACGCGACCGCATGGAATATGTTATGTTCGTTTCAAATTAGCATAGATATCTACTTTTTCGGTCTATGGCTTATTTTTTAGTCCACCTATGGATAAGTTTCTGGTAAGAACTTATATGGAGGCAGAATCTATTTCAAACAGATTTTTTTAAATTGGGTTTGCGAGGTACTAGGCATGATAAAATCAGGTCTGCAAAACGTGGGTAAGTGCCGATCTTTTTAAAGTTATTATAGAGTATCTTCATTCAAAAAAGGAATGGAGGTCCCTATCTCCTTCCTCTTCAAACCCAAACTTTCGTAACTCACCTAAATGGTTTCTGACCGGTATGAGTCCTCACATGCGCAGTCAAGTTGGCAGCTTGCGAGAAGCTTTTATTACAATCTCCACATCTGTAGGGTCTCTCTCCTGAATGTGTTCGAAGGTGCGTCTTCAGCGTACTGGGTCTAGCGTAAGTCTTGCCACAGATACGACAGAGGTTTGGCTTCTGCTCATCATCTTCGGAGCAAGTGCTTAGGGCTCCCACCTGAGTAAAACCATAATCATTATTAGGTATACTGGCTACCAAATAACATACCTAATAATTGTGGATTAATTTGTAAATGCTTAAATAGACAACTCTAAAAGCTGATAATCTGCAAATTAATATCAAGGAAAAAAGAAGGTAGATTATTGTGGGTTCAACTTCGGGCAAGTACCAATGTGACTTTATGAATTCTTATGTGCTTATTAAATTTATCTTGGACATCATTGACATCGGTAAAGGAAAATATCGTGAGGACAACAGGACTTAAAATTAATATAAGTCTGAAATCATCTATCCGCCTTGAGCAAGCTTGGTGATCAATGGTCATGCATTCTTTGTATGGACAGGCTTTTACTGGCCTTTGCCCTGCTGTGCTGTGCCAATATAGAATGGTATCATTTTTTAGGATACACGATAGTATGATACCGAGTTCTTTACAGTACAACTATTTTCTTAATGTCCCTCGGCAAACTTCGTGTTTCGTCAGTTTCCTCACATTTTTCAAATAAATTACATTAAGTTAAAAGAGTATTAACAACTCTATATACTTCCAACTCGATTGAGAGCGTGCGGTCTGCACCAAGTGCAAAGGGCAACTGATAGAAATCCGACGACTGACGAAACACGAAGTTTGCCGAGGGACATTAAGAAAATAGTTGTACTGTACTTCGTAGACAAAATCACAATCACAACGTTTGGTAGAGAAAAAGTCTGCTACTGCGAAATCTTTAGACTTTAATTCGGGGCTCGGTTAACATATCAACACATTTGCAAAGTTTTAAACTTTGCCGGCGCGTCAGTCGATGTGTTGCCAAAATAACTCACCGGGACTTTCCCAGAAGAAGTAACACACGAGGCATACCCATACTCCTGAGGATGCATCTGTCCCTGATTCAGTATATACCCATTCCCCATGTTCTGTTCTTTCTGAACCTCCTGAGCATAAAGCTTCGGAGGTGGCCTCTTCAAACTCTGACCTAAACCCTTCTGATTTGGGTAGTTAGGTTTCTGCTGGAATAACGAGTAGTTTGGGTTCGGTTTTTGAGGATTTTGAAGTATTGGCTTGAAGGTTGACGTGGCGGTGATCAAAGGGTCGCTCTGGTTAGGTGTCCTGAAGTCCGCGGTAAAGGAGTACGTCGCTGAAGGGTAGGTGGATGAGCTGATCACGTTTTGCGTTTGTGGGTAGACCACGTTGACTGCGGGCGTTGCGGCATTCTGGTTCCATTGCATCTGGGGAAGAAAGGATGTTGATGGTTTTAGAGGTGTCTGCATTTTGAACTTAGTTGTTGAAAGTCTTTCTGTTGACTACATTTGGTGAAGCGAATTCACCTCTAAAAAGTAAAAAAAAGTATTTGACGTAGCTAACGTCATCAATTGTGTTTTTATTTTATGTTCTCCACCAAGGTAATAATGACGAAGACCCGCTTGCACTACAAACAGAGGCGGATTATCCCTAAGGCAAACTAGGCATGTGCGTATGGGCGTGAAGTTACAACGGGGCGCGCGCACGTCAGTTTTTAAATTTCATCAAAATTCATTCAACCAGTGAAATTCACTGGTTGAATCAGTAGATATTCACGGTGGCCACAACTACTGTTTAAAGCAGTGAGTTTGAACCACTAATGTATGGAACCTCTTTCAATACCGCTCAAATTTTTTACCTCACTGCAAAAATATTTTTAAGCATTACTTAAAAAAAATTGTCAACCGAAGAAAGTTACGCATATCCTAAAAATAACCATTTTTTGAATAGTCACAACTTTTTTTAAATTAATGTGTTTACCAGAATTTTTTTTCGTAACATTTTTGGTTTTGAATAGTACTGTTTAATAAAATATAGATTTTTTTTTATATATCAAGTTCTTCAAAATTCTTCAATTTTTAAAGAAATATTGTCAACTTTTCCAAGTTTACATTTTGAATTTTTTTTATTTTTCTTTAAAGATAAATTTTGATTAATTCTACGGTTAATGCCGCACAATAATATAAAGTGAACTGACTTAGTTTCTGTTTATTATTTTTATAATTTAAAATATTTAAAAAAATAGTTCTCAGAAATAAGGCTCGTTGTTCAGATTTTTTTTTTTTCAATTGAATAAATGTTAAGTTTACTTAAAAGTAAAAAATATTCAAATTTATTGTTTTACAATAACTTTTTCCAAAAAAATCAAAAAATACAAAATGCTTTTGAATACTAATTTCCGACAAATTCAACTAAGCAGTTTTCGATGAATAATAATTAATTATAGGTATATATACAGGGTTATTGGTAAAACACCAGCAACCTCTTAAGGGGTCATTGTACTCATCATTATAAACAACATTTACTATGGACCAAACCTGAAAACTCGAAAAAAATATCTGCTGTTCCCTACGTTTTGACGTGCTATGCGAATATAAATGTAGGGAAAATCTGTTTTCTTTTTTTGCGATTTCAGGTTTGGTCCATAGTAAAAGTTGTTTATAATGATGAGTACAATAATCCCTTAAGAGGTTGCTGGTGTTTTACCAATAACCCTGTATATATATATATATACCTAATTATACTATAGCCTATACCTAATTATAGGTATATGCCAGGACACGAGTACTTACCCTGCTAATATTATAACTGCCAAAATATATGTGTGACTTCTTCGTGCAAAAACTACTGAACCGATTGTGATGAAACTTGGTATGTAGATAGCTGGAGACCCAGATTTACACATTTTATCCCGGAATTTCCACAGGATAGGGCATCACGCGGGTGAAGCCGTGTGGCGCAGCTAATTATTATATAAGTACCGACTAGTTAAAATTTATAATATATGGCCGTTAGAGAGGCGCCAATGAGTTGCTTGCCTAGGGCACTCTCGACCTTTAATCCGCCTCTGACTACGAATCACTAAATGAGTTAATCGCTTTCTGTCTCTGTCATCTTGAAACGATGGAGAGAAACGAACCTCTATTTTAAATTCGTTTAGCGGTGTATTTAATACTTTAAGCAGACACATCTACAGAGGCGGACTTAAAGTCTTAAGAACTTTTTGTTTTTTTATTTTGTTGTTTCTTTTGGTTTGTGATATATTTTTGGCATTGTGTATTATTTTTCCACAGTACCTGCGATTTGATACTGTGTCTTACGTAAGGTTTGTTGTGCAAGCAGGCCTAAATCCAGGAGTTAGTAAATATATTTAGAATCAAACCTGTGAACACAGCTGCTCCGGCGGGCAGCCATGCATGGTCATGTTCATGGACACGTTGACGCTCATGGTGGGGAACAGCGGTGCGCCGCCGTAGTGCTCGTAGTACGGGTAGCCGCCATTGTTGACCATCATCTGGGTAGTAGACATTGATAATTATAAGTAGAAAGAAAAAAAGAAAAAACGTAAGGAAATACAGTCATTTGCACTAAACGTGACGCATATAGAAAAAAATAAAGCAGTTAAACACAAAAAGAATAAGTTGGAGGAGAATATGCGTCACACCCTCGTGCAAAACGGCCATCACTCAACATAATCAATCAGCCTATAATGTTCCCACTGCTGGGACACACGCCTCCTCTCGGTGAGAAGGAGTGGGCCGTAATCCACCAAGCGGGTGTCACATGTCTTCGAATTTTTGTTTCTAGGACATGCCGATTTCCTCACGATGTTTTCCTTCACCGTTTTGAGAGCAGTGGTGAGGAAATAATTTACACAAAGTAAAGCGCCTGTCTGGGTTTGAACCTACGACCTACAACTCGTAAGTCGCAGCTGTTATCACCAGGCCACCACCACTCGCTCAGCATAATGCTGCAAGACTATGCGATACAGAGCCACAGCGCTGGTTTTCAGCAACAGCCGGCCAACGTTGACGCCGCGACGTGACGTCAACAGGATCGAGAGCGCAATTATATTATGTACGTGTGAACTGAGGGACCAAACTAGAAATTCGCAAAATAAAAGTCCTAAGATTTTGTAGTAGACTTAAAACAATTGTAGAACGAATCTGTAAATTTTCAAACAAATGTATTAAAACTAGAGCCTGTTCCATCAGTTCTCACAGGCCAACAGCCAGTTCTAGGAAAGTATCTTTAAAATTAAGACATTGCGAGTACAGACATTTAGTAAAGAATTTGTAAAGATATTTACTAAATAATAGACCACAAAGCATTAAAGATTTCAAAAAAAATATAACAACTGAACTGTGGTCCCTCAGTCCACACATCAAAGATAAATATTTTTGTGAATATTAAAAACGTTCTTTTTTCTACATGAAGTTTTAGTAACGTTTTGTAAAAAAGAAATGGAGCAGAAATATCGACGCAATTTGAAGATAGCGATTATTAAAGCTGGTCCCTCAATCCTCACCTCCGCATTATATTTTGCGCTTTTTCGTAACAGCTATCTTTAGTTATAGTTCGTATTACAAGTTATACAATAAACAATATTCTGTTCTATTCGAAGTTAGCTGCGCTGACCCCAAATAAATTGGGATTAAGGATGATGATACAGATTTAAAAAAAAGATTTGATCAATATAAACAAATTACAATAGGGCCGCATTATTCTGTAAGAAAGCAAGAACTAATTATGTTTAGAAACGGATGATAAGGTTTAAAGAAACTTTATTCTCAATAAAGACATATGTCACTCACTTGAAAACAATATTAGGAGATACATAAATAACACAAT
This sequence comes from Dryobotodes eremita, assembly GCA_917490735.1. Classification (NCBI taxonomy): domain Eukaryota; kingdom Metazoa; phylum Arthropoda; class Insecta; order Lepidoptera; family Noctuidae; genus Dryobotodes; species Dryobotodes eremita. The sequence continues at coordinate 17,899,107 of OU823264.1, read as the reverse complement.
GTTCATCGTCAGCAGTTAGAAATTAGATATCCATTCAATGCCTTTATTTCTCCAGAAAGTCAAAGCCAAATATTACATCTAGAGATTACAAAATTACAATAGAATTTACAGTTAAAATACAATAACCTAACCTAACTAAAACTATTAACAAACTAAAAAATGGCGTCGAAAAATTCCTCCGCATCGCTGTCGACTGGTAATGTACCCAAGAGACTGGCGGCATTGCCACGTTGTATGGCAATGCTTAGCCTCTGGCCAAGGTAAAAGCCAGCCCTTGGGTCATGGGAAGTGTCAAACAGGCGTTTAGAGATTTCCTTGAACGAAACATGTACACTCGGTCAAGTCAAATCGTTTATTTGAAATAGGCACATGAAAGGCACTTTGAACGTCAAAATTTACAAGAAAATAGAATTGATTCTAGTTGCCCCTTACAAAAGGTAGTTTCGTATGGAGAAGAATGGGCAAGAAACTCCACCGTTACTCTTTTAAAATGTTTTACAATATTATGTATACACTAATTATATGTGAAGATCGAAGACAAAAGTGATCGATCCGCAATTATATACTGACTAAGTTGAGTTTTGAATGCATTGAAATAATGTAGATCATTTCTTATACTAGAGGATGATATTCTATTATAAAGTTGTGCGCCTTCAAATGTAAGCGTTTGTTTGATTACATACGGGTGTTAAACGTATCGAGTTCGAGTTCAAACATATTGATCTACGAAAAGCAAATTTAAATAATATTCATTGATATTACATAATATACGGTCTTAGAAAAGCATAATACTACGTGATTTTGCTTATTATATCTACCTTCAGTCACAAATAAGCACACTGACGACGGCTTATAATTCACTTTTCCCATAATTACAAGGTTCTGACTACCATATTTTACACAATTTTACAAAATACCAAACTAAGTAAATACCACTTAGGTGTTAAAATCATCCTGAACTTGGTGGATTAAAAGCAGAGAGATGAAAGAAACGCAAAGAATGTGATCTGTGTCTGCATCATGAAAAACATTAATTAAAAATATTATTTAAAAAAAAACTTTTTCGTGCGTTGAAATTCTCTGTTCGCGTCATTCGAAAATGAAAAGCCTCGCTACAATGCTACGACCGCTACGCCGTGCGCTACGCAATGTGCTACGCACGGAGTCTACGACGCGCCATGTAGCCAACATGTTTATTTATGAAACTCCTTGTTTGACAGTAAAATGAAATAATTGTCATATGAAATATTCTGAAAAATTCTTAGGTGGAACAAATTTCCAAAGTTTGAGGATGGATATGAAATTGATGATTATTATTCAATAAATATATCATTCCTACAGTCGCGAATCGTATTTTGATCAACATACGACGTAAAATAGAGCTGCAATTTGCAAAAAACCAAAGAAAGCTAGAATTTGGCGGGCTACAGCTGAGGATCCCCCTTAAACACCCCTTAACACGTCAATATTCTCACGCACAATTATTTGTTTTTATCAACAACTAGTTTATGGGTGGTATGAGATCTTTTCAATCATTATAATTAACCCGGTTTTTACCGCGGCTCCGCCCGCGTGGAGGTCGGAATATATCCCATGGGAACGTACTACCGGAATAAAAAGTATCCTGGTTGTAAACTACCTGTGTGTAAAATTTTTGTCCAAATATTATTAGAAGCTTAATTAATACTAATGATTGAAATACTATCGAGACAGAATACCGTCTTGTATGCATGCAACGTACTACCGAGATAAAAAGTATCATCTATATATATTTTTAGTAATTTAAAACTATCTTCGCATTATCGCCTTTCTAATTAAACCAGTTTGGGGCACATCCGCTGGATGGTTTCAAAATCTATAAAGGACATAGGTAGAAACATTTTTTGTGTTTTATATAATCCTACTAATATTGTAAATGTAAAAGTTTGTAAGAAAAAGAAGAAAGAAAAATAGTTTATTCTGCACAAACAAAACGCAATTTACAAATAAATGACATAAATTATACACACATACATAATAGCCAAAAGCCTCGTATTCAAGCTATAAAAGTTAAGGATGAGGAGGAGTTAAGGATGGATGGATGGATGGATGGATTTTTGTTACTCTTTCACGCAAAAACTACTGAACGGATTTGGATGAAATTTGGAACACAGATAGTTCATCCTGGATTAACATGCAGGATACTGTTTATCCCGGTAGTACCTTCCCGTGGGATAATTTCCGACATCCACGCGGGCGAAGTCGCGGGCAAAAACTAGTATAGGTTTATGTAGGTATTTTATTATACTTTATCTAGACGTGTTTGCCATCGAAGAAAGAATCATATAATTCTTCATTCTCGAGAATAAAGGTCGCGTAACAATATGAATTGTATTTTTTCTTTTGTTATTTAGGTATACAAGACAACTAACTACCTTTGACCCCAACTTACTTCGCAAACAACAATAGCTCACGTACTTAATTTTCCCGCTCGACATCTTTACACGATTAATTTAGTAGATTGTTATTACGCTCGTGCGCCAATTGTTCGAGTGTCTAAATAGGTCTTTCACCCGATTCAAACACTCTGCTTTTCATTTCGAATATGAGGAAAGTAGAAATAAGGCGTTAAATCTTGGTTAAATCCATGGTATAATAATATACTTCGTCAGGTATAGCATTCCGAAACACAGTGGTCACGTGGGCGACACAAGCCTACGTCATCACCGCTGTGTTACCAGTAGTGTGTAATAATAACTCCCCAACCGCCTTTATTACCTGTGCGAACCCGGTATAACAATGAGGTTTTAACTAACAATTACGTTGGTATGTGTTTCAATTGAATTGTTTCGTTTGATTAGAAAAACGAAAAGACAATTTAAATGCTATAAATATCTTTTTTAACAGAATGGTGACTGAAAATGTTTCCATAATTCGTGTTTTGTTGCAATAAAGTGGCAACTGGATAGTGACGTAAGCATGTGTCACTCCCGGAATGCCAGACCTTGTATTTTTAGACCATGGTTTAATCCATATCTGAATCTGATGAACTTATTTTATACAAAAATATTAGCATTCGACAAAACAACTGAAGATCGAATTACCGCTTTCACGCCTTTCTTGTTTCATTTTCTTTGGTATTCTACCAGCCAATATTTTTTATAATTGATGATGCTAAATATTTAGCTCAAATCGATGGTAATTCAATAATAATTTAGTGAAAAGTAAATTGTAAGTATAAAGGCATGTTACAAAATTGTAGATAATTAATTTTTAATTACAATTTTACGCCGTGATTTAGCAGAGTGGTTGTATAAAAAGTTGGGACATGGCTCACATAGTTTTTAAATGTTTTGACAGTAGGGAAAATCGTTGCCCAGGGACGAAAAGTACTATTTTCATCACTCTGATCAGGTAACTTTAAGCGTACTTTCCAAGTATTACAAATGAAAAGTATTATTCAACCCACGTTCGTTGGGAAGAATATTACCTACAACACGTGATTTTATTTTGGTCGGTTATTTTGATGTAAAAGGCAATTCTATTCCTCAAGATAAAATTTTATGAATATGCTCTATCTATGATTTGATAAATATCGGCATTGCTTTACTTAAGTCACATTTATTTGGAAGTCAGTAGTGAGTTACAGTCAGCACTTCAGTTTTGTTAAATCCCAACTAATACGAGTATTATAAATGCGAAAGTAAGTTTGTTTGTTTGTAATGCTTTCACGCCAAAACGGCTGAATCGATTTGGATGACATTTGGCACACAGATAGACCAAAACCTGGATAAGGACATAGGCTACTTTTTAACCTACTTCAAAAAGGAGGAGTTTCTTAATTCGTCTGTATGTTTTTGTTTTGTATGTATGTTACGCGATAGCTCCGGCAATTATTTATCGATTTCGAAAATTATTTTTTTAATAGTTAGTGAATGCCTCAGGGGTGGTCTCATACAAATTTTATTAACTTTGCTTCGGTAGATTTTCAGTGAGCTTCAATAATAAGTATTTTTTTCACTTAGTTTATATTGATGATGTTATAATAACTTCCTGTCACTGTTATTTACATAGCAAGTAGTGGTGTACGAATTTATGTGGGGTAGGAACCACATCCAAAAACGGATAAATACAAAAAACACAACCGACTTCCAAAAAAATACTAGAAAGTGAAAAATAACTAAGTAATTTCGGAAATCGGTGGCAAAAAACGAAAATACAAAACCAAAGACACAGATTTCCGAAAATACTTAAAATTATTTTTCACTTTGTAGTGTTCTTTTTCATCGGTGGAGTTTCATGCCCATTCTTCTCCATACAAAACTACCTTTTGGAAGGGGCGACTAGAATCAATTCTATTTTAATGTAAATGGTGACGTTCAAAAGTGCCTTTAATTCGCCTATTTGAAATAAATCCTTTGACGTGACTTGACTTCACTTGCTACTTTTCATCCTGGATCGCAGACGAAGTCGCGGGCAACAGCTAGTCTTATACATATATTATTTAGTTAAATATTTAATTAGAATTGGAACAGAAGTAAGATTAAAAGAGTATTAATTAAGTATTATTAGTTAAATCATACTTATATGAAATGATGACTAGAAAGTGGTGAAGAGCGGGCGTTTCGGGGGACTGTCTCATGTCATTTTGACGTTGAAAAGGTGGTAAATGATAAATGATTTTATTTTAAGCAGGTTTGAACAAATACTTTTACACGTCAATTATATTTTAAAAACTAGATGAGGTCGGCGTTCTCTATCTGACTATTCTGAGAAGAAAGGCCGCAACAAACTCAGAGGTCACAGTCTCTTAAGTCCAGACATAATCTTGGTCAGATCATGTGAATACCTTGTAGATTTGTGTCTGAAATGGTCTTTTGAGGAAAAAGCCACATAGATTGAGTGGACCTGTCCAGTCAGTGCACGCATTTGTCAGTAATCGTGCAGCTCAACAAAGAACTTAAGTAGCTCAACGATTCGACAAACAATACCAAAGAAAGGACATTTGGGTAGGCTACAAAAATTACTCAAACTGCCAGACCATGATTAAAATTAACTGAGGCGAAAAAATAAAAAGCGACAATGACCCACATAGTCATCACATTCACAATATTAAAATAATAATCATATATTCAATGTAGCCTGCATGCTACTCACATTCACAGACAGTTTTCTCTTTAAATGTCATCAAAAATATCATAAGTTACTCGTATGTCATGTAAATCAATAAAAATTACGTTATTAATTCTAAAACACTTATTCACAGTATAAAATGGATTGTTGCTTGGTACAACTCAGGTACATTGAATTCAGGTACATTGAAGTAGCTTAATTAACCCCAATTGAGGGTACATTGAAGTAGCTAATTCTCAGTCTAGTTTGAATAATTGACTTTTGATTTTGGTATGCTGAAATACAATGTTTCTAATAATGTTGATTTAACTTAGATTATGTCTAAAAGCTGCAGTGTTCATCGACTATTGTAACTGACCGTACTTAGCTTTCAAAATACCTACAATTCACTTATTCTACAAAATTTGGAGCTCCTGGAGAGTACGAGCTCGAGCATCTTTTCTGCTCGAAGTTGCCATGAAGATTGTTGAAGCTACACATTATAGGCTGATTATGCTAAATCAGCCTATAATGTTCCCACTGCTGGGACACAGGCCTCCTCTTGGTGAGAGGGAATGGGCCATAATAGACTGTCCTGGCCATGATTGCTCAGCGATTGGACTGCCCTTACGTTGGGCATTGTTATAGCAGGCATATTGCTGGTGCTTGATTTTTCATTTTATATAACTATGTAGTCTTATGGATATTATAATTTTAGCTTCTGACATAACTTGCATTTACTTAATTTAATTCGTTGTCCTATTTAATAAATTTTTATTTTGCTTTGTGCTTTTGACATTAATTGATTAGATCTGACATTTATCTGTTACTCATATTTTTACGACATTTAATTAATATGGGTCAAAGAAATGAAATAAATGTTTTTTTTTATAATCCACCACGCGGGCCCGGTGCGGGTTGGTAGATGTCACATGTCTTCGAATTTTTGGTTCCAAGGGACATGCCGATTTTCTCACAATGTTTTCCTTCACCGTTTTGAGAGCAGTGGAGATGAAATAATTTACATCATGTAAAGCGCCTGCCTGGGTTCGAACCTACGACCTACAACTCGTAACTCGCGGCCGTTACCACTGGGCCACCACTGCTCATGTTGAAGCTTGTTTGGACCAAAAATTTTAATTTAATTTTAAAGATATTTTCTTTAAAGGGTAAAACAAATTGCATGACATTGCAGTGAAAAAATAGGCGCGGGTTTTTCACAATAAATCAACTTAAAACGAACATTATTAATCCATCAAAATTCTAATTTCAATAAATCCCATGAAGCCACACATAAACGTTCATAAAGGGAAGCCGATAATAATCCAAGATACCGTATTAATTACAATTATTTCATATTGAAACCCTCGAAGGGCGGAACCCCGTTTCCACGGTTTTCCATACAACATTTTCCCTCCAAACACCCCTTTTGTTAGACAGAAACGGGTAATCAAAGTCCTTGATGTTAGAGCGAGATGCGAAACAATCCTTCGAATTGAACGGCGAGATGTATACCCGTCCTTGTTTCGTTGGTGGGCGAGTTGGTGAGAGTGAAAGGGATGGTGGTACCTGTGGGTGAACGGCCTCGGAGGCGCAGTCGCCGTGGACGACGGCGTGTTTTAGCGAGAGGAGGACGTCCGCAGCGTCTCCCCCTCCTCTTTCCCTGCATTCCCCCGCTCCACTCCTGTCGGTAATAAAGGAATGTGTTGGATTGCATCGTTTTACTAAACTTAGAACTAATTTATGTTACAACATACTACAACGTAATAATTCAATGTAAGTTTGGCTGTTGGGTACCTTGTGTACTCCATAAGTTACCCAACAGCAAATAAACTCGACAATTTAAGTTTTGCAGTTAATCTTTTTGACATACTTAATTAATTTTCCAACCTAAATCTATATTTAACGGATTTTTTGAGTTACAGCATCAGAGCTGCTGAACATTTCTCGACTATGGCCTATTTATTTAATAGTACCTATAATATTCAGTAGTCGTATCATAACTGGTTCAAACTTGTTAGTTAGGTAAGTACTTACCAACTTAATTCCTTACCTTTCTGGTCTAAACGATATTATTTTTTTTCTCTAAATATTGCTGATGTAATCGCCATCCAGACCCACCCCCGTACCCCATGTCAACAAAAATAAACAAAGCAAAGACCCCCCACCCGCTTTGGTGCTTACGTAATACTTGAATGGCCCCTTACGGGTAGTCAGAACCCCAAAAGGTCAACCAGTCTTGCTAAGGGGTATCGTATTACCCAGTAACCGGGTTATGGAGGTCAGATAGACAGCCGCTCCATGTAAAATAACTGGTATTCAGCTACATCCGGTTAGACTGGAAGCTGATGAGTATAGTACACAGTAGGTATGTTCAGCAATTACTTAGATATAGTCTATGAGGACACTTAGCTCAGAGGATAACATTTTGTTAAGGTCCAAAGAGTATTTATAACAACTGGAAGGAATTTCGAACGGAATCTGCAAGCAAAATGTTTTCTTTGTGTTTAGATTTCTCTTAAACTACAAATAATCGTTGAACATAATACACGGGGGTATTTTGGGAATCTCCTGGCGAGAAGCTTCTTTAAAATAATTTTGGACCACTGTAACTGGGGCCATTCTGTATACTGTGTAAATGAACAAAATATTATACTTTATTTTTGTCTAAAAGTACATTTGTGTTCTATATGCAGACAAAAATATTTAATTATTTTATATTTTTAATACTAGGCTTTTTGGCGGCAATGAGTACCTGCCTCTGTTCCAAAATGCATAGGAAAAAAAAACCACAAGCCATTTTCCACAAATAAGTGTGTTGTGTTATGTTTTAAATTATTTTTTTGCAGAAAAACTGCCTGTGTGTTGTTAGGTACTTACTATTTTCGTACTGAAAACTACAAGTAGATTATTCAATTAATTATGACACGTGAAACATACATTATTTTAGAGTTTTATTAAATCAGCATCCTTTTTTGTGTACATTATATACTTATAGCTATTTTATTATTTAAGTCTTTTGTTTCCCAAAAAGTATATAATGTGCTTTATTTTGTTCTACATATTTATTCCTTGATTTCTAAACTCAGATTTATATATTTTAAATTACAATAGTATTTACAATTAAAATCTAACCTAACCTAAAAATATATTGCATAATATTCATTAAAATTTAAACATGCATTTCAACAATAAATAGATAAAACAAGAATAGTTTATTAAATAAATAAATTGTTATAGGTATATATTGGGTGCCCTATTAAGAGCGAAGGGCTCCTCCATCTTTCGCCATTCCTCTCTGTCTTGGGCTGTTCTGGTCCAGGTTGGGGCTGGCCACGGCCACAATATCGTCTCACCACCGGCACCTGCCATGATTCTACCTCGGGTACGTGGTACCTACATCGCGAGGGTATCATAGGAGAACCTTCTCACTCCGGTGTCCATCTGGCTCTGGCTACGTGTCCTGCCCAGGCCCATCGCCATTTCAACTTGCAAGCTAGTTCCACAGTATCTATTATTTTAGTACATAGTCGCATCCCGTTGTTTCTTTTCGGTCTCGAAGTTGAATTCCTAACATACTCCTCTCCATTACTCGTTGGAAGGCTAAGGGGTTTATTTATAAACGTTGCTTACAGTTAAGAGACGTTTAAACGTCAAAATTGTATGGTTAAACAGTCGCTAATGACTGCTTAACTTTAAGCATCGTTTATAAATAAACCCCTTAAAGTTTGTTTTACTGCCTCTGTTAGTGTCCAACTTTGACAACCGTAGACGAGAGTTGGTAATATAATGGTGTTCATAGCTTTCTTTTTCAGGCGACTAGGGATGCGTGGTCACTCACAATGGGTCTTATAAGAAGACTAAAAGTCACTCAAAGGGCAATGGAGAGGGCTACACTTAGAATTTCCCTACGTAATCGAATCAGAAATGAAGAGATCCGCAGGGGCACTAAGGTAATCGATATCGTCCAAAGAATTCCCAAACTTAAGAGGCAGTGGGCAGGGCACATTGTTCGCAAAACAGATGGCCGTTGGGGCCGAAAGGTTCTGGAGTGGCGACCGCGTACCGGAAGACGTAGCGTTGGAAGGCCTCCCACAAAGTCGACCAAAGACCTTGTGAAGGCCGCAGGAATCTGCTGGATGCGGGAATCACAGAACCGTTCGAAGTGGCGGACTTGGGGGAGGCCTATGTGCAGCAGTGGACGTCTTTCAGCTGACATGGTGCTTGATTTAAATACATCTAATTGTAAGAAAAATATTTTTAGAATCCTTAAAAAATCTCTTTCAAACCGTACCAAACACGATAGTAATGATTATTAAGACTTAGACCCACCCATAAATGACACAATGACACAATAAATGACAAAAAAAAACAACGATTTTTTGACGTCAATGAGTACCTACTCCGCTGTCATTCGGAAACGTGCGCAGAAGACTGACAGCTTTATTCTAGTATGAAATATTGTCAAAACCTCAAAATTTGTTCTCAGGATAAGACTTATTCTAGGTATAAAACTTCGGTGAAATTCGCCCTTAAACAATAAAACCTCATTCGCCGCATCAAAAACGTGCGTAAATATCAAGAAAGCCGCCGCCGCGCCGCCGACCGCCTATCTTGAGAACACAATTCAATTTTTTTTTCTTTTTCTCTTTACAAACAATGACATCAGAATATTATTTAAAAAAAGCTTAAAAACTACGTGACAAAATTTGTGAGAGACTGCAGTGTCTTCCCTCGGAATACTTAGCGGATCACCAGGGTCCCACCACACGGTATGTAAACATAATAGTACATTTACTGCAGCGGCCTACAACAGGGACATTGATGGACGAACGTGAAAATATGGGCCCAGGCGAAGCCGAGGCACACATACGTGAGTCCATCAATGCCTGGTTGCGGCCAAGGCTTTATTAAAATACTTTTCTAAAATAATGCGCGGAAATTTAATCTAAGTAAATTAATTATAAATTTCAGAATCAATGACGATCAACGATAAGTTTTCTCGCGCCAATATGTTCGTCAGTTCGAGATTTAAATATTTTTTTTGATAAGTTACCTTCTTGGTTGCCATGGGTCAAAGTAAAAAGTTCGTTCCATTTTTAAATTAGACGACAGATATGAGTTTTCATCACGGATATCGAGGGATATGGCTTGGAGGCGTGGCGCATGTCGCCTCCGTTGGGTTGAACTGACCTTAAATACGCGTGACTGCAGTGAGCACCGTTTAGTCATAATATGTTTGCCTCGGAACGTGTAGTGTGATTTCGTATTTTTACGAAATGCCGAATTGTTCCGTCCTTGTGTGAAAATATAGCACAATTACAACAAACCTTAGTACAAGTGGTTTGTCTTACCACCGGTAATTAAAAAATCACTGCATTAATTATAATATTTAAGTATTTTACAAATTATCTAGTTGTGAAATATTTTTGACATGCGACAGCCTTTGCCTAATGACTGACGCATGTCAAGACGATGCATTAGTGGTGCGCAGCACTGAGATATGGATATCGATAATTGTTAGTTGCTCTAATAAGAAATTGTATTAAGAATCTTAAACGAGAATTAATACATTTTATATCAGTTTCCCGATAGATCCAGAAATTTAACATAAATAGGTAGATGCAAAATGCAGAGAAAATAATTGGTTGGTAATTTCAAGTGACTTCAAAGTCCATAAAGACGTTGCTAGTCCCAAAAGCTCTTAGACACTTTGTCGATACAAATATTTTCTCATCGACTGATTTTCACCAGTTTGAGCAAGACCCCGAGGGATAATAATATTATCCAAGTGACAAAATGTGTGATGGAATAACATATTGATATTTGCTTACATTTTTTGGCTAAGAATGTAACAACTAAATTATGAAAGCGACAGATATAATGTTCAATAAGTACCTATTTTAATTGTTCTTTTATGTGCGATAGTTGAACAGTTTTAATTTTAAGTAAGGGCAGCCCCGGATCTAGGGGGGAAAGGCAAATTTAAGCGTGGCAAACAAGTGCACCACTCAGCGCACCGCAACTCTGCGATAAGTGAGATGCGCAGCACTTATTATCTTTCTCTGCGAGAGGCACACTGACAAAATCACTACGTGATTAGCGTAGGCATAGATCGTCAAACGGTGCGAGCGGGTTGCGGGCGGAGCAGTTGAATTCTACCAGAAACTCTCTGTTTTTAAAACACATGCTCCATTTTTATTTGGCGATACAAAAAGGTTAGCTTTCCATCTCTTGCAACAGATCTATGCCGTGGCGAACCTGAGGAGGATGAGCGCTTCTGTCACCTCTGTGGCCAAAAATTTAAGGAACAAATCCTTTATTTTAGAAATTTTACATCGCCTAGCGAGGGCGCCGGGCGTCCCGCCCATTTCGCCGCCTTTATGCGGAAAGGCGACACGATTTCCTTTAAGTTTTTACCACAGAGCGCTGGCGCAGCCGTTGGATTGGAGCATTATCGATCGATAAAATTTACCTAATATGTTTCTGGCAAAATATTCGAGCTCGCTTTGCTCGTTCTTATAGCCTAGCGACTCTTAATTCTTAAAACTTTTCGGACTTACAAAATCTAACTTATTTGAGGCAGTGCTAAAATTTTCGCGCTCGCTCCGCTCGCTGGTGCATTCTAGATTGCCTTAATTGGTGTTAAGCTTTTCTGCATAAGTCGGGTGTGATCTTAGCAATCAAAAATCATGACAATCAGATTAATTATGAAAATGCCATCGATTTTTTTGCAAAACAAAAGGCTCAAAGAGTAAAAATTTTATTCTAATTTTCTGCTAATAATAAAGCTAAAGAGTTTTTTTTGTTTGAACGCGCTAATCTCTGGAACAAGCAGTCGGATTTGAAAAAATCTTATTGCATTTGATAGCCCAATTCTTGAAGAAGGTAGAAACCTTACCCTAGAAACCGAGCAGTAAGAAAAAAGGTCAGAAAGAACGCTAAGCGAAAAGGAAGTAATATCATGGGCGAGTGATGCGCAACGACGCGGTGGTTCGGGGGCCGAAGTTTCACGCGGACGAAGTCGCGTACAGAAGCTAGTATGCTATAATCTCACGATTTATTTCAAATATGTCCTGTCCTATCCTAAATAATTGTTCGACATGTCCATGTATATTTAAATAAATAAGGATTCATGTAAAACGTTAAAGGATTGGCGGGGCGGGGAGCGGCAGATTGCAGTTTTTGCCCCGCCTCGAAAAAAATCTAAATCCGGGGCTGAGTAAGGGAGAAACTGAAGAAACTGAATTACTTAAATGTTATTCGCAAACGAAAATATTATATTTTTACTTGATTTGTTGTTATTGGTCTTTTAATATTCCACATGGAAAAGCAGAAAAAAAGAACGGTACCAAATACGTCCAAAAAACACCTCTTTTTGCAGTCGGTATTCATCGATATTTTTATCGATCACATATTTATACCAACCTCTCTTCCCTAGTTGATGCTAGAGTTACATGTGTGCATTCAGTGACTGTATCTATACTTTCTAGTGCCCGCCCCTTTTGAGCATATGTGCAATAAAATAGCACAAAAGTGTTACGCATATTTTTTTGTTTGTGTGCGAAGAATGCATCATGTGTGCCGTATCTATTTCTTTTGTTTATGTGAGAGTTTCAGGAGTGGGGAAAAGGTGGCGACACATAAACTTGAGCAAATATAGAGTAAAGGCATATCTCTCGGATATCTATGGTTTTCATAGTAATTTATTCGGCTGATAAACTCGACAGAAAATTGGATTTTCATATGAACATTGCCGGCCGTTGCCTGCATATATTTGACCAGTATTATTTTCAATTTATCTCGAAGAAGGTTATCAAAATAACGCTCGAATTTCCAAGCATGTTTGAGCAAATTTGTTATTTAGTCAATGTGAAGGAGTGTGGCATAATAATAGGTCTTTACCTATGAAATTGCCGTTTTGTATGAAAAAATTTAAACGAATTTTTTTCATGAATTTTTTATTTGTATTAATCGAAGTAATCACCCATGCAATCAATGCATCTTTGCCATCGCAGTGGCAGTTTATTGATGCCCTTCTTAAAGAAATCAGCTGGACGGGAGGCAACAAATTCTTCAAAGGCATTTTGTACTGCCTCTCGGGTATTAAATTTTTTTCCCGCCAAGAAGTTATCCAAATTCTGGAAAAAGTAGTAGTCTGTAGGCGCAAGGTCTGGTGAGTAGGGCGGATGACGGAGAGCTTCCAACCCCAGTTCTTGCAACTTGGAGACCGTCTGCTGTGCAGTATGAGGTCGCGCGTTGTCGTGCAGGAGCAGCGGAGACGAGCGATTGACCAATGCTGGTTGGAGATGCGCCAGCTTCTCCATCATTGTGTTCAGTTCTTCACAGTACACATCTGCAGTAATGCTCACCCCGTTTGGTAAGAAGCTGTGATGAATCACACCGGCGCTAGACCACCAAACAGTGACCATCACTTTTCTAGGGGTAAGTTTTCGTTTAGGGCATTGTTTAGGTGCTGAACCAGGATCCAACGAACTTGCTGAGCGCTTACGGTTATCAAACAGAATCCATTTTTCATCGCAGGTAACAATGCGGTTCAAAATTCCTTCATTTGTGTGTCTGTTGAGCAGTGCAAGGCACGTCTCGACGCGTACTTCGCGCTGGCGATCATTGAGTTCGTGGGGCACCCATTTGTCAAGCTTTTTTACCTTGCCAATTTGACGCAAATGGACCAATATTGTTTTGACGCTAACGTCGAAAGCTGCTGCTAATTCAGCCGTAGATTGTGTATCATCAGCTTCCACAATCGCCTTTAATTCGTCATTGTCGACCAAAGTCTTCGGACGACCGCGAGGTTCATTTTTCAGGTCGAAATTTCCAGAACGGAAGCGAGCAAACCAATAACAGGTGGTGCGTTGGTTTGTAGAGTTAGCTCCGTAAACGTCGTTGATGTTGCGTGCCGCTTGTGCCGCGTTGCTGCCACGACGGTACTCATATTCCATAATTACTCGAATTTTTAACGTATCCATGATGACGAAAAAGATTGAAATGCGATGAAAATGTAACACTAATCAATAAAGAAATGACTACTTTTAGAAAAAAAAAACCATGTTTTTAAAATAAAATTAATTTGAAATTAGAATTCATAGCCAAACAAAAATTATTTTGATTTGAAATGGCCAGTACTGCAGAACGGCAATTTCATAGGTAAAGACCTAATATAAAAGTAAAAGAAACAATAAAACAAAAGAGAAGTAAGTGGAAAAATTAGTGAAATATTATGTGTGGGCAAATTAGCGGAACGGAATATTTTGGATGGGTATGTAATTCCTCAGTTGCTTTATAATTTAAGTTATGGAGCCATTCAACTAGAGCACTCTTTTTTTCAAGGTTTTTTTGTTTAGTCATAGATCGTGGTAATACGATTATTTTTATTATATAGATTGGAACCGAAGAACGTATAAAATCTATGAGAGAAGCTCGTTCTTAGACCCTTAGCTGTATTGCAGGCAGAGTATTTTCCGCGTTTTCCCGAGATAGAGAGGGGATCAAATATTAAGGAGAAGTGCTTCTTGAGAACAGTAGGTACATATATAGAACAAAAAGGTACTTCACTGTTCAGACTGAAGTGTTTATAAAAATCTACAGTCGGATACAAGTTGGTATGGCAGGAAACAGGCCACCTTAGTACCACCCGTTGAGCTCTTTCCAATTTCAAAATGTTCGATTTTGGAGCACCACCCCGAGATGTTATGCAGTAAGACAGAAAAGACTGACAAATTACATAATAACCTTAATTTCAGTTACGTGACGAAGATCGAATATACTCACAACAAACATATACAGGGTCAAATTAAATTTGCTAGCGAAACTCCGCAGACGTAATGGGTATCGATATCTAAACGCGCTAAAATAAAAAATATCGGATGTTTTTTTTTTCGGAGTTGACGACCTCTGGTAGTGTTGTAACATGGAGTTGAAAAAATAGGTTTTATCGCATTTAGATATTGATACCTATCACATCTGTGAAGTTTAGACAAAAAAAAAGATTTTGAAACTGATATGTCAAGTGAATAAACTAACTACGGTCGATGACCCCACAAAAAAAAATCATCTAAATAATTTCTTTTTTGTTTTATGATGTTTAGATATCGATACCCATCACGTCTGCGGAGTTTCGCTAGCTAATTTAATTTGACCCTGTAGACACAGGGTTGGACCTATAGAGGCGTTTCCGAAAACGGAATTTAGTCTACTCCAGAGGCCCTACATGAACGAGCGACATAAATAAACGTAACGTAAAGTCGAACGAATTTTGAATCGAACTACAAACAAAATACAACTTTTGGTTTACATTTTTGCGACAAACACCAAACAATATGATTAAAGTCTTACAACTTTAAACCTAAGTAAATGTTATGTCATCATCATCTGCCTATCTTTCCCAACTATGTTGGGGTCAGCTTCCAGTCTAACCGGATGCAGCTGAATACCAGTATCTTACATGGAGCAACTGCTTATCTGACCTCCACATCCCAGTTACTCGGTAATATGACATCCCTTGGTAAGGCTGGATATCAGACTTACCAAGGGCTTGAGTGAGAAAAGAGTATTTTCAATTTCAAAATCGTCCGAAATTACGTTGCATTTACAATATGCGTTCGGGCTAGGCCCACAGACCAAACCAAATAAGGTAACATCGATAAGAACGGCTCCATATCAAGTGAGACCAAACACAAGTTTGCCTCTCCTGATACTTTGACAAAAAAAAAGAAAAGAAAGAAAGAAAAATAGGTTTATTTGTCACAAACACGTGCATTCAAAAAAGATGAGAGAGCTATAATAATAAAGAAAAATAAAAACAAAATAGATCTATAATCACGAGCACAAACCAGAAATACTCGACAGCTGCACGTCATTACTGTCACAAGAAGACTTCCACTCAGCATGATGCTGTGCTATGGGAGACCCACAGGGGCTAGATCGTTGAGCTAGATACAGCAGCTATTGCAAAATAGTTTGAAGTAATTATATATATATATTCTATATATATATCTACTGAGTAAACTTACATAATTATACCTATACATATTATAATTTAAAGTCAGTTCTCGTGTCTTTTTGTGTGACCGCATTGTTCTTCTAAATTACGCAACGGATTTCGATGCATTTTTCCCCATAATTCGAGCATAATTCTGGAAGGTTTATTAAATGTATATCACTATAAGTAATAATAGTCCTCCAGACCGAATTTCGGCTATGGCAGCCAATCTCAACGGAGACTAGCCATAAGCGGGAGATATTATAGTGCACAAGTGTGTGCGCAGACACAGGTGCACTGCTCTCTCTTCCCTCACTCTCATAGTCCGATGGGACGGCAATCCGACACGACCGGAGAGAGACCAGGGCCGTATAGACAAGATAATATACAGTCTTGAAAATAACAGTGTTTCAATCTTTTTAGTAGGTACTTATGTTTGGGTTTCCTATGATAACTCCAGCCTTCTTCAGGTAAAAGTATTTAGGTATCTGACAGTTCAGCAGATTGACAGAAAATCTTGAGGCAGCTAGCTCATTCTCCAAAATAAAAATGGATCGCTCCTAGACAAGTGGCAATCGCTTTCAGAGCGTTACGGATAATTTCATCAACGACTTTCAACTAAATTAGTTTTGGATTTTCAGTAGCATAAGGCAATGCTGATCAATCCAATAAATTTTTGCCCTAACCATAATCGTTATCGTTCTTAAATATAGTTAACGTACATACTTGTATCCCGAGCATGGTGAGACCGGGCACAGCGACGGCAGCGGCTCCAACCTCCAGGTCTAACGGGGACAGAGAGAAGGACCCCAAGACTACAGAGACCTTATTGGATATACGATTCACAGAGTTTTTGGTATACCGCTGTCCTTCAACATCTAGACGAATAAAAGACATCACTTTGATAAGCAGATTGGAAAAATAAATTCAAGCCTTTCCCCCTCCAGCTGACTATGTTGAGCCTGCAAAAGAGCTCCCGGCGGACCACCAACTACCATGGCCGTCCTGAAGCCAGGTGGGCTACTTCAGGTACAACATAGTCAGGTGGCGGTATTCTGATTAGCCACAGTGCGACTCTGGAGCCACATCACAGACGATGCTTAACTTCTCATCGTGCTATCTGTGCACAGCTGCACTATGGAAGAACTTTGTGAGGCCAACGCTAACGCTGTCGATGTGGTCGAATTCTGGTCGAACCTTTTTGTAAATATCAAACCATTGCGGTAGTATATGCTCGATGGTATAATACTACAGTCTTTCTTTTTAAAATATAGTTAACGTACTTGTATCCCGAGCATGGTGAGAATGGGAACAGCGACGGCAGCGGCTCCAGGTCTAGCGGGGGCAGAGAAAAGGACCCCATGTCCTCGGGTGGCCACGGCTCGTCCGGGGACAACGCTGAACAAGCGATGGTATCGCCTAAAGCGTTTAGCTCTTCGCCATTTTCTGGACAGCAGTTCTCGTTTTCCTGCTGTAAGGAGAAATCATGTTTTAAAATCATTCTTACTTAATTTTTTACCACCGACACCGAGATGGTGACTAATAGAGAAATTTTGATGAAAAAGACATGTTGCGCCGATCCTAAATAAATTGGGATGAGGGCAAGAAAATGATGATGATGACCACAAAATTTTGTAACGATGCTTAATTTTTTATTGAAGTAATCTGTCTATACTCTGTTCCATGAAAATATTTGAACAAATGGGTCAGAACACGTACAGTCACCAAACGAGATAAGTAAACGCACCCTAATTGCGTAACACACTATCTATCACAATCTGAATCATTTTGAAGCCTATTGCTAATCCATTGCTTCATATGTTCGTAAAATTTGTCTGCTCAACAACGTAAATAACGCAATGAATGTTGTTGAACTGTCAAAATCGCTTCCGAGCTATGACGTCTGCGCAGTCTTACAGACCGCGCTGTCTTAGACCATCCTACCCTACTAATTTACTTTAGTCAGTGATTGCTTAAAAATTGTACCTGAACGTTTGTTTGAAAATTTCATAAAAAAGATTTGGAACAGATAACAATTAATTCTCATTATAAGTTTCAATTCGAAATCATTGTTGAACATCGTCCTTGAAAACTGAGCCGTTGATATGCTTGTGGCGTGATTTGTGAAACCCCTGACAAAGCTCTGGCAAGTCGTGTAGTTATATCATAGACCAGCGGGGTAATTGCGTAACACACTAACAGTAGGAATGGCTTTCATTTTGACAGTTCAACAACATTCATTGCGTTAGTTACGTTGTTGAGCAGACAAATTTTTCGTACATATGAAGCAATGGATTAGCTTCAAAATGATTCAGATTGTGATTGATAGTGTGTTACTCAATTAGGTTGCTGGTGTGATCATATTTTCTTCTTGTTATATTTAAAGTAGGTACTACTTTAACTAATATAAAGTACTTAAACGCGCTTTTTTAAATGGTGTACAAGAAGCATATTTTATCAATCTTATTATCTACTTTTTGTCAAAGCCAAAACTTAGACTTCACTCAAATCCGGCCTTTAGTCATTGTAATCATAAACTGTTTCGGTATTACAAATTGCGAATTGTATTACTACTTAAAGGAAGTTTCTAAGTAAGTTACAATAAAACTAGGTTGCGAACTTGACCTAGATTATTTTTATTACTCATTAATCATCGCTAATGCGCCACAATTGATTTTCTGTTGTTATGGCCCTCTAGCGGGCTACCTGGGGCCTGATTAGCTGGACATTTCCTTCTCAAAATAGATAGCTGTGGTCTGTGGCCAATAAAAATTTAAGAATATTTTAAATATCATACGGAGAATGGTTAAAATGGGGATATCAGTTCTAGTTATGTTAGCCTGTTTAGTGTAAACCTATAGCCGTATCTACCAGTCCTCACAGGGTCCGCGTGCTAGATTACGGCCCACTCCCTCTCACTGAGAGGAGGCCTGTGTCCCAGCAGTGGGAAAATTTTAGGCTGATTATGCTAAAGCCATTATGTCCATTTCTGATTTGTTTTGATTTAATATACTAAATACTAATAGAATGTCTCCGCCACATTGATTTTTATTAGACAAAAGAAGTACTGAAATAATTCAATAAAAAACCCTTTACATTGATCGGATTTTAACCGCCTTAATCTTGGCGCCCTACGTGGGACTTTGATGATTAACTAGAAAAACTCGATTTCCAATAAATATTCTTGTAAAATCTCTACCACTTAATATTAAAAAGGGAAACAACATTGAGTTATATACATTGCAATGATATTCTTTTTTAAATTGGCATCCAACATGGGACAACTAAAAACAATGTGTTATCGACTAATACTCGTATAATATCTCTGCCATCTTAATTTTCACAAATTAAATTGTTAATTTTATGTTCTGTCGGCTGAATTACATTTACAGTGTTTAATTATGTTTTCTTATAAATTGGCGCCCAGCGTGGGACTAGAAGTTAAAATACAAAACACCATCGAATATCTAGCCAGTCAATAAACATTATTAACAACGGCGTTTTTCCAATATTCTAGTTAAGTATTTTTTGAAACTTCTAATTAGATTTAACAATGATCATTACCTTCAGCCTTCACAGCTTCGCAGTTTTCACCATCCCCCACCTACACTAAAAAAATCACAGAAACCAGAATCTTTATCAACACACCTGACAGCACTCTTCCGGGAACTCTCTCAAAGGGTTCTCCACGCAGGTACACTGTAGAGGATCGCAGCAAAGCCCGTGGTCTGTCGGGCAATACTCGACCAACCCGAACTGCGGGTTGTTCGGTACGTAGCAATCCATCGCCCCGCCTCTTTGCGCGCATCTCTATAGCGCAGGGGCGGAGATTTCGCTCATTGTTTGACAATCAGTTGCTCAGTTTCCGTCGCTTGTAGTCGCGGGTTGGCATGCTGGAATGTTTTAGATTATGTTTAGTTACAGTTCTGGAAATGAGGTATTCGGCAAAGTTACATGCTGGAAATGAAATGATGAAAAATAATCGGTTGCTAAATTATTGATGGTTACAAAAAGGCCTTGCATTTTGTGATGATTCAATGTGTGAAATTAGCCCTATGAGAGCTTACTTTTAAGATGTTGTGTTTTTAATAATGTTATACACTATTATTTAATGCTTCCTCGAGACTACTCTACTACTGATGTACCCATTATTACAAAAACTTTAAAAGAGACACGACTGTGCTTTTTTCTTGAGAGAAATGTAAGTAATTTTCAGCTAAGTATTTACCGACGGCTTTTCAGCCGCCGGCGGTAATATACAGTCATTGTTTTCTCTCCATAAATGATAAATGATTTTATTTCTGTAAGTAGGTTTGTACAAACACTTTTACACGTCAATCATGTTTTTTAAACTGGATGAGGTCGGCATTTCCTATCTGACTACTCTGAGAAAGTAATAACATATGTGGTTAGAAAAAGATGTTTAATATGAGTGCTAGTCTAATTCTTATCTAATTTATTACTCTCTGTATCCCAGAGCAGAATACACTCTTCTTTTGGTGTCATAGACGTAATTTAATGATTTTTATGAGGACATTGCCTGCAGCATACGTTTCATCACATACTTTAAATTATAAGAAAATCGACTGAGCGGTAGAGATTATAAAAAATCCTGATCTTTTCGCCGGTTTCTACAAATATTGAACTCGATATATTTATATGCATACCGCCTAACTCTCATACTACTGGCAAAAACCATGAATGTACTGTACAGGGTGCATATTTCTGTCGCCCAAGAAGCCAATGCGTAATGTACCTACCTACATTGTTATCCTCAAAGTATCTGTTATAAGGCCTGAAGGTTTAATAATAACAATTATTACAATTAGGTTAAGATAAAGATATTTTATTTTGCAAATATGGGTACAGTAAATGGCGTTAAAGAGAATAGGTTTAGCCATATTTAACCAGTAGGCATAAAAAATTTACAAAGTTACTAATCCACTAAACTAATCTACAAAACTTTTACAAAAAGAACAAAAAGCAAAACACAATTCTTATTTTAAACATTATAAACAGTCTCAAGTTTCAAATTTTTTTTCACTCAGTATTCTGTTACGCTATAGTATGCTTTGAAGCCTTTTTTAAAATAACAATAGCGGAAATTCTTTCCAACTTTTAGGTATTTTATCGTATTTGACCAGAGCCATACAATAAACACTTTTGCGCATTAGTGCTGTCTTAGCGGACTGATGACACAGTAGGGTATTGTCGCGTCTATTACGTGGAACTACATCGGTAAGATGTTTAAAATGCTTTGGGTTCAACTTAACTTAGGTACCATTGTGATCACTTTCTGTATCATCAGAGGGCACCACCTGATAGTCGGTCTAACCTTGTCGTGATTTGTGAGCGACATTTAAAGTAGTTATATGCAGCATTGATTAAATGTTCAGCTACAAAGGGGAGGAGTGAAAAGCTGCATGCAGTTGATGCTGGTTGAGCTATGAGAATGCTAAGAGGTCGATACTGCCGTGTAAAGAGAATGAATTTGAAAAGGAAGGAGTAGTTATAAAAAGATGTAGGTACCTAGGTACTGAAAGTAAAGTAAGAGAAAAGCTGCGTAGTACCTACCTTATCAATTGCAGTAGCATAAAAATTTCGAAGAATGAACAGCAGGGTAATTACGTGACACACTAACAGTAGGGATGGGTTGCATTTTGACGGTTCAACAACATTCATTGCGTTATTTACGTTGTTGAGCAGACAAATTTTTCGAACATATGAAGTAATGGATTAGCAATAGGCTTCAAAATGATTCAGATTGTGATAGATAATGTGTTACGTAATTAGCGTGCAGAACAGTCTATTTTTTTTCTTTTTCTTTGATTTTTTTTGTTGATAATCTTAAGTTAATAATTTTACGCGTCGATATACCTGCCACCCCATATATTCTGTTATACACGACGAACTGGATGAAACATTGCAACACTGTAGGGTATTTATGAAGCTTAACACACGTAGGTGATGCAGGTACCATACTTAAAACACCCTTACTACTACTGACCGTATTCGGTTACTCTTTAATATATCTTACCACAAGAATGCTGCCCTAACCAGAACCATCTGACTAAAACCTCATCTTTAGGTTCCTTAGCTTTACGTCTAGTAGTCGTCCTGGGTCGGCTTTCTCTTTTTAAACCGACTTCAAAAAGAGGAGGAGGTTCTCAATTCAACCGTATTTTTTTTAAGGTGAACCGATTTGTATGATTCTTTTTTTATTTGAAAGCTGGTGCTTCTCATGTGGTCCCATATAAATTTGATCAAGTTCTGACCAGCAGTTTTTGAGTTATCCTTAATATTGCGTATTCTTTCCACTTAGTTTATATTGATGATGTTTTAATAATTTCCTGTCACTGTTATTTACATATCAAGTGGTATACGAATTTGTGTGGGGTAGGTACCACAACTAAAAATTGAAAAATGCGTCGCAGCGTCGGTGGCCAAAAACGAAAATACAAAACCGAAGACCGCGACTTCCGAAATTAAAGTAATTTTTCACGTTTTCTAGTGTTTTTTTTTGGAAGTCGGTTGTTTTTTTTGTAAAATAGTTTTACTATGTGTTTTTTTTTTGGAAGTCTGTTGCTTCTTAGTATTTTATTTTTTAAATATTAGGTATTTTGGCCTTCCTCACCCGGTATTTTATTGTATATCGGGCAGGTGCCAAGTCCACGCGATAGTCCTGGGTTAGTTTCTAGCATACCTTCTTTTTTTTTTTGGTTGAGAAATCATCAAATGACATCTTCCGCTCTGGGCGGACCGGAAGGGCGTGTCAGGCTCTTACTGACTAAAACCCACCCGTGTTCCTTCAGTTGCCTGTGCGCCAGGGCCACGGTAACTCTTTCGGCACCATTGACTCGGTCCTATCGGACCCCGTCAATGGTGCTGACATCTCTTTGAGGCGCGCGTGGAACACGACGCGCCATCGACCCGGGCCTGGTCCTTACCAGACGGCGAGCTGCCCATTGCTCGCTGTCCGCAAGCCCGCGCCTACGGTGGCCGGGAGTCGGCAATCGACTCCCGACGCCCAGGGTGTCTCCTCCTCCTGCGGCGGCTAGGGGCGCGGGGGCGCAGAGATTGCCTCTCAGTTTCTAGCATACCTATGTCTTAGTTTTGGTTTCCACGTATTTAATCTTCTTCTTACCGTATCGACGGCAATCTAAATAAGCCCAGAATTTGGCTCCGTGTTTGGCGCCATCTCTAGCGTCCATCAGCTCCTGTACCGTGCAGCTGACAGGACACGCAGGACATGATATTAAGTGTCCCATCGTTTAAGGAACAGCACCACATTTTACACTCCACGGCGGAGTCGTCTGTGAATCTTCTCTTAAACAAGTTTTCCTTGCTTCGTCCAACCTGGGTCTGGAGTCTGTTTAAAGACTTCCAGCAAGTTACGTCCAGGTGGGAGATCAACAGCGGGTGGAACGAATGGTTTAGTTATGGAAGCACTGTCTCGCCACAGCTTCTTTCTTCAATCTTTCTTTTGAACGTTCGCCAGTGAGTGGAACGACACACTTTAAAAAACTGTTCCGGCTTTTCAGCCTTCGTGGCACAAGGCTTAAGATTGGCTTCGTACCCCCGGAGATTTCCTAAATCGTGCTTTGAGAACAGAATTTGAAATACTTAACAATATGAATAGAATAGAATAGGTACTCTTTATTATGTACACCATGAAAAAGAGAAATATATGAAATAGGTTTACAGCAGAATTGGATAACTGATCTTATGATGATTAACACATCGTTTAAATTATTCGGAATCTGGCTTCCTCCTAACTTTTATAGAAATAAGGAATTTGAGAAAAATTATCAATTAAATCATGTACTATTCTGATGACTTCAAAAAGAGAACAAATCCACTTGATCCACTAAGAAATTATTAGTATGTAGTATGGACGAACCAAAAAAGACAAAACTGCGTCTCGTAGTGTGAATATTTATGATAAATGATTTTATTTCTGTGAAGGTTTGTACAAACACTTTTAAACGTCAATCATATTTTAAAACTAAATGAGGTCGGCGTTTCCTATCTGACTACTCTGAGAAGAAAGGCCGAAACAAACTCAGAGTTCACAGTCTCTTTTAAAGTCCAGACATAATCTTGGTCAGATCATGTGAAGACCATGTAGATTTGAGTCTGAAATGGTATTTTGAGGAAAAACCACACAGAATGAGTTGACCTGTCCGGTCAGTGCACGCATTTGTCAGTGATCGTTTAGCTCAACTCAAAACTTAAGGAGCTCAACGATTCGACGAACAATACCAAAGAAAGGACATTTGGGTAGGCCGCTTAAATTACTCAAACTGCCAGACTATGATTAAAACTAATTAAGAAAGAAAAAAGAAACAATGATCTACATAGTCTTTACATTCACAATAATTAAATTAAATAATATAATAATTTACAAAGTAAATAGTCATGTCAATATATTTATAAAAATTCATCAATGTCAATAGGTATTATATAAAATCCTGAAATAATCTTCGTCAGATCATTTGAGGACCATGTTAGATTGGTGAATTATGTGCGAGTGTTGCCGTTTGCGCACGTAAACGCTCCTACAAACAGGCGCGACACGCGACGCGACAGCGCGACACAGAGGCGCCTTTGTGTCGCGCTGTCGCGTCGCGCCTGTCTGTACGAGCCTTAATGGCCGACCAACTAATGTGTGAATGTGTGCGTGCCGGGCCTGTACATACAGGAAGCTGGCCCTGCAGTCTCGACATTAGATAGCGACAAAAATCTGTCGCTAAGTCGTATCGATGTCAAATTCCTTTAATAGATTTTCAACTTTATTTCCAAAGTATAAGGTTGAAAATCTATTAAAGAAATTTGACATCGATACGACTTAGCGACAGATTTTTGTCGCTATTCATGTCGAGACTGCAGGGCCTGGCCGACTTGAGTAACGCAGTTTTTTGCTAGCGAGAATCTGTCCGACTTTTTTTGTTCGCACATTGTTTGTATGTAGTTTTTATTTGTTTTAATGACGTAGTATTATGTTAGTCTTTTGATTTATGTATCGACTCTGACCCGTTATTCTTAGTACGAATTAGGCTATAGGTGGTACGAATTAGGTAACCACACCCCTAACGAAGGAACTTTTTTGTAAAACGTAAATAAAAAACATTAACATAAAGAGTATTATTGCTTTTACTAATGCTGGTTGATTGCTTAATATAATAACCAAAGATTCAGTGGACGCAAAAGATTTTGATTAATTTAAATTACCCTAAAAACTACACCAGCGGGGTAATTACATAACACACTAGCAGTAGGAATGGGTTTCATTTTGACATTTCATCAACATTCATTGCGTTATTTACGTTGTTGAGCAGACAAATTTTTCGAACATATGAAGCAATGAATTAGCAATAGGCTTCAAAATGATTCAGATTGTGATAGATAGTGTGTTATTAATTAGTTATTAATTATTATTAATTATTGTAAATTAGGGTGCTGTTTTTCTTTAGGGTTTACTACTTAAGCAACCTTACCCCACACCATAAAAATTACAAATATAAATGTATTGTAGTGTATGTATGTATGTATTATGTGTGTATTTTCTTTCTTTCTTTCTTTAAATTTACATAGGGCGACAAAATGGCCGGTATTATCGCTAAAAGCGATCTTTTACAGACAACCTTTGGATGGATTCAAGGAAAAAGGAGAGACAATACTGCTGGTAGAAAAACACCTTCTTTTTTGTGTGTAATCATCAAATGACTTCTCCCGCTCTGGGCGGAGCGGAAGGGCGTGTCAGACTTTTACTGACTAAAACCCACCCGTGTTCCTTCATTTGCCTGTGCGCCAGGGCCACGGTAAGACAAACACCTATTAACTTCTCAGTGACCCCTAGCTCGAATTCTCTTAATAAAACCTAATTTTATCGTAAACCTATACCCCTTTATTTATAGAAGTTGCTTAATGGTAAATAATGTTTAGCGACTGTTTAACTATACATTTTTGATGTTTAAATGCCTCTTAACTTTAAGCAACATTTATAAATAAACCCCATAATGATTTTCAATATCTATTCAAAAGCTCAAATACGTAGCAAACTATAGTTTTGTATAATTTAGAAGCACTTTTCAATTTTGTAAATGTGAGTACCATGGATTCGTTTATTATATAATTATGTTGACTTGACAGCATGGCAGTTGAGACTATGTCATGCTCACTTAAATGTCTCACTGTTGGTGGCACGTGTGTTGGATCATTCGGTTCCCTACAAAATGGTTGAGCTGGATGGTGCTGATCCACGCGTCATGTTCGTGAACGGGCGCCGTCAGTTGAGACTGGTCATCTCTTAACTGCCACGGCTTATTTTTATTATTAATCTTATATTTTGAATTGTTTCTTTATATATTTTTTTCATTGTTCTCGCATATAGAAGCAACAAGAATAATGTAGCCAGGATTTTGTAATATCTTGATTTAAAAAGGGTGTCCTTGGAGTTTCTTGCCCGTTCTTCTCCATAGAGATCTACGTTTTGGAATGGGCAACTAGCTTCAACTTTCTGACTAACTGACCGACTCTTTGACAATTCAAAAGTGCGTGTAAATGGTTTAATTGAAATAAATGCTTTGAGTTTGAGTTTGAGTTTTATGACCTGCACCCTAATTACGTAACACACTATCTATCACAATCTGAATCATTTTGAAGTCTATTGCTAATCCACTGCTTCATATGTTCGAAAAATATGTCTGCTCCACAACGTAAATAACGCAATGAATGTTGTTGAACTGCCTAAATGAAACCCATTCCTACTGTTAGTGTGGTACGTAATCACCCCGCTGGATATAAACCTGGGATGGGGAAAAGTGAGATCGGACCATATCTGTAGAGTGTATGTGGACAGATGGCCCAGGATCGTCAGACAGTGAGTGCCTGAAGATGAGCATCGACATTGAGGCAGACCAAGGAGACGCTGGCGTAACAACTTGGATGCTTTCCAGATGGATTGGCCAGAGAAGACAGCATATTTAGTGGTGTGGAAGTCTATGGTACTGACCTTTGTCCAGCAGCGGAACAATATAGGGATAACTAAAACAACATAAGAGTTGGAGGAGGTCTTTGCCGTAAGGCAAACCGAATTAAGAGACAATTTATAATATAACTGCAGTTGTAGTCTTTAAAATGTTTAATTTTTCTTCTTTTAAATTACTTCTTTACAGTTTTATTTTTATCTAAAATTCCATTTAAGACACCAAAGTGTAAAAATGCAAATATTTCGGAAATAAAGGCTGTATTATTATTTATTTTAAAACAATATAAAACTGTGGAATGTTGCATTTGTAGATTTCCAATTAAACATACCTAGATACGCAATGTCAAAATCACGGGGTACCTATTGGGCCCTTCAATTAGGTACTTACGTCACATAATAATGGACATAATGGAATATCTAATATGTTACATTATCGAGCTGCACGATTCCTGACAAATGCATGCACTGACTGGACAGGTCCACTCCATCTGTGTGGTTTTTCCTCTAAAGACCATTTCAGACAAATCTACATGGTCTTTACATGATCTGACCAAGATTATCTCTGGACTTTAAAAGAGACTGTGACCTCTAAGTTTGTTTCGGCCTTTCTTCTCAGAGTAGTCAGATATGAAACACCGACCTCATCTAGTTTTTAAAATATGATTGACGTGTAAAAGTGTTTGTACAAACCTTTACAGAAATAAAATCATTTATCATGCTTATTTTAAGCGAATGGATTTTATGTATTGGTATTGAATGTATTTATAATATTATTCGCTATGTGGCAAGTTAGGAATTAGCCCCGTAATCCTGTCTAGCGGGCACATGAATAAGCGGATTTGTCAGCAAATTAATGCAGGATGAAATAGTCTTACTGTAATCGATATTACTGGCTAAGTATGTATCGCGAATTCGCCCGCGTTTAATGCCGCTTATTCCGTTGTGAAAAGTACCATTTATGTTCTTCTCTTGGTATTAATTTAATCTTAATTTTTACATACATACATAAACTCACGCCTTCTTCCCACAGGGGTAGGCAGAAACTACAGAACGCCACCTGCTACGATCCTTACATACTCCTTTTGCCTCGTTTATGTTCATACATCTGGTCATACACCCACGCCGATGGCGAGTACTACGCACCTGACCTTTCTGAAGAACATCACCAATAAGGTCACTATATGTGCTCCTAGGGCGACCCCTCCCGGCGTTTCCACTCACATCTACCTTGTAAATACCTTTTGTTAGTCATTTTCGCACTCACCAGAGTGTAGCTATGCTAGACTAAGTAAAAAATCTAGATAGGAATTTGAATACCTATTTTTTTAAACATGCAATGTAATTAAGGGGTATCATTTAAGCTATTACCAATTTAATTAGTTTTGTGTTTCTTAAATAATAGGGTTTGTCCTCCAAATAGTAGATCTGTCACCAAAATGTAGTCACCAAACAATGCAAAATCAGTTCCACAATAAATCACCTAAAATTCTGAGATATAAGGTCTAGTACCAAATAAATGTTTTTGTATGTATTATATTGTGTTGCTAACAGGCACCGAGCCTTTGTTTCGGCGAGGCCTCCTATTTCTGAATGGCGATAGTAACGATAAGGCGTAGTCGACGGAGCCCCGCTTAGCGGGGCTCCTACTTCTGGGTAGTTTGAAAAAAAATAACCACGAAGGGGATGGCGGGGTCTTTCAGACCCCGCCATCCCCTTCTAACCTAACCTGTCCGAGTCGGGGTGCCCCGAGTCTCGAATTAATTTGATAATTCATACCTGGGAACAATTTTTGTTTATCTGAGAACGAAAATATTTCGTGGCGATATAATAGGGTTTGTCCTCCAAATAGTAGATCTGTCACCAAAATGTAGTCACCAAATTTATCTGAAAACGAAAATATTTCGTGGCGATAGATCTATTTATTAGGTGATACAACTTGATGACAAATATAAATTTTGGTGATAGAAAATATAGTTCCCGTAATTAAGTAATTTTCAGACCATTTAAATAGTATACCTACCTACTATGTTAATCTGTCAGTTGTACTAGCTCAAACGCGTAAAGTAAACGTATTAAATTAATTCGAACGATTGTTTAAAGTTAAAAATACTCTATTCGCATATATAATATTTATATACAACATGCCCCAGACTTAACGCACACCACCCAACACCCCAATTAGAATATTATGTTATAATCTTAATACGTACACTGAATTGTATTTACATAATTACATTACAAATCTACGCACGCACACACACACAAGTTTATGGGTCTAGCGTAGTAGATATCGCTCATTTGGAGACACAACGACGTAAATGTAATTTTTCCCAAATTGACTTGTCGATATATATTGTGCTCGGAAACACTTTCAGAGGAGCAGAGGCGTGAAATATTTAGCGTAAAATATTTAATATGGTTTTCGAATTTATCAACATTTCAGAACGAGACGGTAACAGATTACAAAAAAACAAAAAACGACTTTAAATCACTCTCCTGTAAAATTTTAAAAGCAGTAGTTACGTCGTTGTTTCTCCAAATGAGCGATATGTACTTCGTCCATTTTGGTATTTTGACTGTACGGCGGAAGTGTGACTGAAATTTACATAGTTTTAATTATTTTTGGGATAAAAAATACCTATATTAACCTCTTCAATCCCGCATAATGAGACACAATCATTATTCTATTATGTCTCGCTCGAAATTATGACCTTGGGACTCAGAGTAAAAAATGACAGAAATCGATTCAGTAAACGATTCTGAACAAACTACTTCCGTAATGTGCTTTAATTCTGTTACACTTTCAGTTTTAAGACTTATGGGTACTACTCGGGTAATACTAATTGTGCCTGCCGCTAAAGTTTCAACCAAACTGCTATTGATAGTTGTGTTTTCAGTTCAATTTTTTATATTGTTTACTTTTCCTATATACAGTTAACTTTGGGATCTTTACTTTCCATGAGCAACTTTACCCATGAGTACTGTACTTATATATGTCTCGATTACTAAAGATCTGTTGCCACCATTTAATATCAAAGCGATACAAATGTACAAAAATCTACCATTTTTGTAACAGATTTTTATAATCGATGGCTGACAACAGCTAAAGCGTGGTCAGTATCGGACTCGGGCATAGAAAAGAAAGAGAAGCGCGATGACACAACGCTGGTAATTCATTGCAAAATATGAAGCAATTATCAATTTACAAAAAATCTATTAATTGGACTAAAAAATTAAAACACTATTACGTTAATATGTTGCTTGTAGAATAATCTGACAAAAACAGAATGATGGCATGTATATTTAGTATGGTTTTTAATCGTTAAAAGAAATTTTTAGAGGTATATCCGTGATATTTTTCTATAGTATCAAATTAGTTGTATTATGTTTTCAACACACTATCTAACTAGAATATATCCTGAAAAAGAATATCATATATTTTTCTGATTTTGTTTACTGCAGTGGATCATATACTTTTCGGCAGTAAAACTTGCGTTTAGGTCCTATAGTCTCCTTAATCGAGAGATATTTAAGTACAAAACAAAAAAAAAAAAATTAAAAAAGAAAAAGAATTAAATAAAAAACGGGTAAAATTTTTCATGGAATGTAAAGATGCCACAGTTGATGGTAGGTACGTCGCGCGTCTTTGCTTAGGGCCTCTGATCCTTGCCTATAACTTACTAACAGTTATTCGTTAGAAATACGCCCCCATAATGTCGCCAATATGCGACAAGACAGACGAAATAGCCAGGCATAAAGACCTTAGCAGACGATGCACAATTTGTCCGCGGACACTTTGGAATCGGATAGAAATTCTGGAAGTCTATTTGTCCTACGCGTGCGTTATTGCATAGATTTCCATACGTACTATCGTCGCGGAAAAAAATTCAGTGATCAAATTGTCCATCGTCTGCTCAGACCTTAAGAGACTTCTACCAGCACATTGAATACAGACCTTGGTTAAATATGTAGTTCCACCTTTACAGACACATGGTCTTCACATGATCTAACCAAGATGTCTGGACTTTAAAAGAGACTGTGACCTCTGAGTTTGTTCCGGCCTTTCTTCTCACTAGTCAGATAGGAAACGCCGGCCTCATCTAGCTTTAAAAATATGATTGACGTGTAATTAAGTGTTTGTACAAACAGACTTGCAGAAATAAAGGCATTTATCATTTAGTTATAGACACAGGGTCCTCTTTATGCATCATTGACGGGGTCCGATGGGGCCGATGCCTGCCGGGGTCGCGGATTGTTCGAAAGAGTTACCGTGGCCCTGGCGCACAGGCAACTGAAGGAACACGGGTGGGTTTTAGTCAGTAAGAGTCTGACACGCCCTTCCGCTCCGCCCAGAGCGGGAGAGGTCATTTGATGACTTCCCACCAAAAAGAAAAAAGGGTCATCTTTATAAGCGTAGGTACGTACATACAGACCAACGTAAAATTTATTCCTAAGTCTTTTCCAACCGCCAGAATTAGTAACATTAACGAGTCATTTTTTAATATAGAAATAGGTCAACTTTTAATAAGGCTTGAATCAAGTTTATATTTCAGAAAATAGCCAAACCTGACGTTTTCTTTTTTCTGACCTACCTTCTGAACGTGAAACTCCTCACGAGCAGTTAGAACTGTCGAGAGAATATGTTTAGCAAAGGAATTCTTGGAAGAAAGTATTGTCCCTACGCAGTGTGTTGTTAAAGGGGCACAGAAAGGAGATAATGCTGCAAGTCGTGATTAAAACGCTTTGGGACACATAAAGGGAAAGCCTCTCCAATTGCTCGTCATTCTCAACTCAGCTATCATCCAGCTGCTACCAGCCACCCTGCGAAGATCGGCACTCCATCTAGTCTGAGGGCGTTGTACCGTAGGTTTACCGATTCGATGACATCATCTAGATTATATTCTTCTCCATGTGTTTGCAGGCAAACACAAGATAAAGAAAATACCAAATAAGTGTAAAGTATTAGGTACCTACAATACGTACGTTATAACTATCTACAGCACTTTTTAATTATAAATACCTACCATCACTTTTCAGGGTCCGATCCGCTAAGCAAAAACTTGAACCATTTCGTGAAACTTCTAACAGGAATCCAATTAGCTGATGTTTTCCTGTGGTATACTAATTCTAAAATTGTTCTAGAATCAAAGAAACTCCTTTGTGAATTACTGTATTTATTTTTTAGGTATGTTTGCTGTGTACCTACGTGCTTCAACCTGTCATGTTTAATTAAATTACCTTTTCCCACAAAACAAAAAGCAACAACACGTACGTTGTTCATAAAACAAAAATACACACCTTTTAAAAAAGAAATATCCAAAGAAATTCACTGAAATAGCACTATTATCACGAAAATATATCGGAACACATCACAAATCACAGTTACACACAAAACCTCCTTTCACTAATTAAATTAAACGTAGCGGTCGAAGCATGCGCCATGGCAACACCAACGAGTGTTTAAAAAATTATATATTTTTTTTATATCGTTTCGGACAGAGGACGAGTCCTTACACCACGTTGATGGTGACTAAACTATCTTCCAAGTGTGCTAAGTGCACTCCCGCCCCTACCATAATTGGCTGTTTGTATCCAACCCCTCGTCTGTAAAAAATAAAACAACATGACATATTGTGCGCGGGAAAGCGGCTGTCATCGTATCGGGTTAACATGGCCGGCCGTGCGGAAGCTTTGTCTCTGTAGTCTGTGGTGACT
This sequence comes from Dryobotodes eremita, assembly GCA_917490735.1. Taxonomy (NCBI): domain Eukaryota; kingdom Metazoa; phylum Arthropoda; class Insecta; order Lepidoptera; family Noctuidae; genus Dryobotodes; species Dryobotodes eremita. Next base: position 17,866,309 of record OU823264.1, on the reverse strand, counting down.
GGTGAGTGAGAATCGTTTAGCGGTGAGATGATGTTTAGATAAGTAATGAGATAATTAATTCTATTTACATAATTAAGTTGTAGTTCTTCACGGCATGGGCTTTTAGTTTTGCATGCTTTTGGAGTTTGCTACTGTAGAAAATTAGTACAAGACTTACTTATGTAAGTATTTTTCACTATCGAATTGAGTATCGACGTGTTAACTTTTCTGAAAGTGTTAGACCTTTACAGCTTTGTAGTTAGATATTACCACGAAACAGAAAAAACAGGATGTTACCCTATAATATTTTGCAACTTCGATGTATCGTCATGTAATCATAATTATAATGCAGTTTTCAGCTGTTACCTGATCTTTACATCGTGCGCTAGCTAGGAAGATATATTACTTATAAAATGCCCATGCAGTTGATCCAGTCACCTCCGGATTAGTTTTCAACACAGACGCTTACCTACCTACAGTACCTAGTGTAGATACCTACCTACCATGATTTTATTTCAAGAACAACAAAATACTTAAAAATTGCTACCTACTACCTTTCGTCGCTTTCATGAACACAATCGTTTTAATCCCAATAACGATATAAATTTTTAGTTACCTACCCGTATTTTCTGAAGTTTAACAAAAATACTTACCTAACCTCCAAAATCGTTATCGACATAAATATCATCCTTTAGCAATACGAACATGATCCAAATATCAATACGGATTAGGGCAGTCAGCCAGCATGGGCCACCCAGGTAGCTGTCACGTGACCGGAGCCAACCTGTCTCGCACGCTATTGTTTCAATTTGATTGAACTTCGCTTATTTGCAGGTAGATTGAGGGTCTTATGGCGTGGGATCGGTTAGTTTGGAGTAGTACTTTGAGTGAGCTTTGGGATGTGAAGTGTAGTTACACAGAATAGAATAGATATAACGTTTGTTGTCTCCATTATTAATTATTACAGCTAAGTAGTATAGTAATAATAACAGCCACACGTGTCGATCGAAGATTAAGCTACGCTTGCCGCGGTCGGTTCGAAGATGGGTGACCATTCATTACATATAGAGATCCCTCCGTTCCTCAGAAAGCACGTTATGCCGTTGGTCCTGGCTGTCATTCGTAGATCTTTGACAGTCGTTACGGGTAGTCAGAAACCAAAAATCGGTACAACCAGTTTTACCAAGGGGTATTGGGTTACCCGCACTAACTGGGTTGTTTAGGTCAGATATGCAGTCGCTCCATGTAAAATACTGGTATTCACTTGCATCCGGTTAGACTGGAAGTAGACCAACATAGTTGATAAAGGCTAGGTTTAGTAGAAGGTACATATACACAAAACTATAATACCAGAAGCAAAAGTTTCAAGCGTCAGCCTTATGCTTAGGTCGCCTAGAGGGTTGGTAAGCATTGGTTTCCAGCCTAAATCCTTGACTTCTGTTTACAAAAAAATTAAACATTTTAGCAACAAAAGGTTACACCTTAACGATAATGATGATACTATGATGATCATAACTTGCTTAAAACTGCTTGATAAACCAAAAGATTTGCGTCCGTATGGATTGAGAAACCATGTCACGCGGGCGCTACCAATATTTAGTAGTAAATTAACCGATTTTGTAGGAATCCTGGAATTTGCTAAGGTTGCTCCTCAATTCAGAAGTCTGAACCTTAAAACTCAAAACTAGCCGACGTATATTTTTGAAAATTTGGTATGATTTAATAGTAGATTTGCGTAATCTGTATAAAAAAATAGGTTTTGTACCGAATTCGAGTTAGCTACAATGCTTTGATTTGTCATTAAAAAAACATAAATTTCACCGCGCTATTTCTCGGAAAGTAATCAGGCAATTAACACAGGTTTTATGGATAATTTAGTAGTAAATATATTCTAATTTTTTGTATAAAAATAAAAAAACACGTGTGTCACTCGGGGACTGCCGCAGCATTTTTTATCAACTTATGCAATTATAATTATTTTTTATATTTTTATTTATGCAGTATTTTCTTTTTCTTTGATATTAATTCAAGTACAGTCGTACCATACATACACTTTAAGCGAACGCTCGGCCGAGCTACATGGTAGGCGGAGTGGGGGTGTTAGGTTTTATTTTCGTTACGGAATTTCTTGATTCGGTCGCCGCGCTCAAAGCCCGCGATAAAATCTATGCAATAGCTTAAAATATAAAATCTACGTAATTTCAATGATACAACATATTTTATGTGGCTCCTCAATCCTGACGTTTTCTAGCAAATATATGGATCGTAGTACTAAAGCAGTTAATCAAATCGAATAACAATAGCATAGATATTTAGTAGAAAGTTCTACTAAATATTGGTATATAAAACGAAAAATGTGTATGCTCGGAGGTCTAGAATCATGTGCTGAATGATGTGCAAATAAAACTCTGTTTATGATCATAGTTTGGTTTCTCAAAAATTAATTTGTGAGCACCGTATACACTTAATTGTTACCTAAGGATTTTTTAAATAATTGATATCTTTTGAAATACTGAATTTGCAGTTTCTCCTCAATTCAGACGTCTGAATTCAGGAGCCACCTTAAACGTCCTGTAAGTTTTCAAGGGTTTTACTACAAATTCCCGGACGGTGCCTATAAAGCCGCCTAATTTACTATTAAATATTGGTAGTACCCGCGTTTAAACATAGCTCCTCAATCCAACAAAGATTTTCCTATAGATTCTTGAAACATGACCAAGTACATATTTACAAGATTTCGAAAAAACTAAATGCTTATCCATTCAACTTTCCGTTAAAATAATATGGGTAGAGCTAAATTAAGTTAGTAGGTATACGGACAAGCAAACATATGTACTCTAATTCTAATTCCGCCAACTCCCTGAAAAATCTAAAATTCTAAAATGCTATACTTCATAATGTAAATAAGTAGAGAAGGATGTAAGGGAGTTTTCTGATTATACAAGGTAAAGCCAGACCATTAATCATTCAATTATGTATTTAATTATTTTTTATTTATTTATTAACCATTTTTGTACATACATATAAACAGACAGGAAGAAAGGAACAGTAAAATACGTACAAAGGTAATGCTTATTTCTAAAGAAACCTCTTCCGACATACCTGCGATAGGAGAGTATATTAAAAGAGACGTAGACAACGTGTATAAGAGTAGAAGGGAAAACAAAATACATAAAATCGAAAACAGTTTTCCAATTTATTATATTTATTTATTTATATATTTCCATTATGTGATATTTTAAAGTGGAGACACTTTGGGTACTATTCTGTGTTTTAAATTTTATTTTCGTTTTTTTCTACGTTTACTTACTAACGCAGAAGCACACAATATATAGGATAAGGGAAGGAGGACGACTACAGTACACATTCTTAGCCACCACCAGACCTAACACATGCCTAATAAGCCATTACTGTCCTACTGCAGGACAAAGACCTCTTCTCAAACAGAGAAGGCACGAGCGTTGATCATCACGCTTGCTCAAAACGGCACCCTAATCACGTAACACACTATCTATCACAATCTGAATCATTTTAAAGCCTATTGCTAATCCATTGCTTCACATGTTCGAAAAATTTGCCTACTCAACAACGTAAATAACGCAATGAATGTTGTTAAACTGTCAAAATGAAACCCATTCCTACTGTTAGTGTGTTACGTAATTACCCCGCGGGTTGGCGATTTCAGACTTGTTAACTCCAGGTTTCCTCACGATGTTTTCCTTCACCGATGTCAATAAGTTCCAAGATAAACTCGAGAAAGTACATATGAATTGAAAAAATCTCATTGGTCGTTTTATTTATTTATTTAACCATTTATGTACACACATATATAAACAGACAAGAATAAAGGAATAGAAAAATTATACGTAACAACCAACCGACTTCAAAAATAGGAGGAGGTTCTCAATTCAACTGTTTTTTTTTTGTATGCATGCACACATTGAAAATCTTATAAAACTGATTCCCATTCGACACTTCACATTTCAGGTCAAGTTGAAAACCAGCGTCAGGCACTAGTTGTCTGGCATTTTTGCTGAACTGGGCCTATTTGGTGAAGCCGCAAAATCAAAAATCAAAATCAAAATCAAAATATTTTGCGCGCGATGCACATTCCTGCTAATTTCTTCCAACGCACTTTACACGTTTTATTTGCAGAATATGTTTTGCCTTTTAGTCTGTACTAACTAAATGAATTTTCTTTCTTCAAAAATTCGAAGAAGCCTCACACCAACGGATGCAGTATCAACAAAAAATGGCGCATATTTTGGCGCGCGAACGCGTTAATGAAAGTCACACCGTGAGAGTTTTGCAGTTGTGCTATGCAAGCTGTGGGCATGCGGCCCAATGAACAGTGATGCCGAGCTGACGATCGACGAGGTGGTCCAGCCCACACAAGGAGTTTAGAAGTTGAAGATCGAACGTTCGGAACGATAGGACAGGCAATATTTTGCAATAATTACTGTTCCTATAATTACGACTTATTAGCTGTGTGTGTGTGTTCTAAAAACGAAATAATCTCAGCAGAAGTTACAGCTCCTTGTAAAGGAACTCGCTCGGGGAAATACTAAGTATCACCAAACAGGCCTACTTAATTTTTGCAGCCGCCACGCAGCCCCTTTGAGCTGCTGTGTTCCGGTCACTATTCCGATGTCGCTGTTATTACGGAGTATATACTTACTACATATCAACTTTGTCCCTGGATAAGCAACACAATAGCAATGCCTGCTTCTAGCATTGCAAATGTACACAGGCGGGGATCACCCACTTACCTACCATAATATACGCCGTTGACTGCCATCTTAAAAAAAAGCTAACTCCATTTAATATTCCTACTTTGTACAAGCTTTTATTCAACTTCTTTTGTTTATTAATTGCCCCTTTGTTTACTATTGTATGTAATGAAAACTTTTTTCTTCGGAAAGCCTTTTTGGATTTATATAACTGTTACCTCTTTATCCCTTGTAGCGACAACAGAAGTTACGTGTAAACACGTGTTCGATCGACCGCTAATGTTATGTACGTTAATTTATATTTGTATTTATTTATTTCTCAGTATATGGTGCATTGAGATCTTACATTAAATATTGTTTCACACATACTGGTGCCATTGCTGGTGTAGAAATATTAAATAATAAGCTAAGTACATGCAGAGTGGGGCAAAAACTAATTGTGAAAACAATTAACAACTAACAATTAAATTGCCAAATTTAGTTGCAACTAACAACTAAAATAATTAATTGTAATTGTAACGTATCGCAATTAACAATTAATTAATTGTGCTTGTAAAACTTTGCAATTACAATTAAATTAATTGTGCTTGTAAAAATTTTCAATTACAATTGATTAATTGTTAATTGTTTGATACACGTTTACAATTACAGTTAACAATTAATAAATGTCAGTAACTGAAAAACATAATGCAAACAATACAAGAGCATTCTCCTTAATATTCTCAAAGGTATGTAAAGCCTGGATTTAAGCCAGAACATTACGTAAAAGTGTAGCACAGGTACCTAACTAGAATAATTCAGGATTTGATGGTTAAAGGAAACAAGGATAACCGTAGTTTTAAATACAAAGAAAATAACTTTTATAAATCAACCTTTATTTAAATCAGTTTTCACAGTTGTTCCTGATTATTCAGAGAGAGAACTATTCATTTGTTCTTGTTTTGTTCTTATTTATGTGTTCTTTGAATAGTTAAGATTGCACTTCAGCACGACCCTCTTTTCAAACATTTGGTCTGTTGATTTATAACTTCTTGGCAAATTTGTCATCGTAGCAAAAGAAAAAAGTCTCTCCACTGCTGCGGAAGCTGGTAAAGGTGTGTTATATTTTATAAAAACTCTTTTTATTTCAGGGTATCTGTCCAGCAGATTTAGTTCTTCACTTTCTTCAGCAAAGAAGTGTAACATCAATAATTCAGCCTTTGTTTTTGGGGTGTTCGTATTAGCAGACGCTGTTAGTGCTGAATAATTACTATTATCTGAATCAGAATCAGAATCGAATTCAAAAAAAATATTTTCTTTATTTCTTTTTTTTGGTATATTTTGCTGGGGTTCTTCATTAAGTTCTTTTGAAATAACGGTTTTAAAAAGATTCTGTACTTTAGTTCGGTCTTGACTGGTTAAGCAAGATAGCCACTTATTCTTAAAACGAGGATAAGAAAGAGCAGCTATTGCTGCATGTTCTGCCTCAGCAGTGTTAAGATCAAAATACTGTTTAAATCTAGTTTCAATGCTTATTCTGTAAGTCTCAATCAAAGGTGCACAATAAACTAAATCGTCTCTTCTTTCAATTTTTTGTATTTTTCTTCTTAATGCTAAAAGACATGGCAATACAACACCAAAATAGGTATTGTTTTCACCTTGCATAATATCCAATGCTTCTGCTACTGGTGCAGCACAGATCAAATATTCTTTTAAGTAATCAAATTCGAAATCTTTTATAAGATTTGTAATATTTAAAGATCTATGCAGCTGCAAATTCTTTTCTTGGATCGACAAAATTTGTTGAAGTGCGTCATACAGGCTGTTCCATCTGGTTTCACCCGGTCGACTCAATGTGTGTTTTAATATGTCTTCTATAATTTCAGCTGTTTTTGGGCGGCCGGCTGCATTTCATTTTCATTTGCATTTTTTTATTATATTAGCATGTATATCACATAATGGAGTCCCTTTGTTAGTCAACATTTTACTGGCATCAACAGTAGCACATAAGCTTAAAGTATGCGCACAGCATCTTAGATGGGCAGGCAAAAAAAAATCTTCTGAGTTTCCTTCGTCCCGCCTTGAATCGGATTCTACATCTGTATCTTCAGACACAGGATCTTCCGGCTTATTGGTTTCACTAGTACTGATCTTAGTAAGTTGCACGCCAAAAGTGCGAAATGCTTTAACAAAATTACTGCCGTTGTCAGTAACTGATGCAACTACTTTAGTACCGGTCAAACCAAATTCTGTGTAAATGTGTTTAATTAAATCAGTAACGCGGTCGTAACTATGAGTTATTTTGAACCGCTGACATGCTAATGCTTCTCTTCTTTCCAGACCAGATATCTGTAGTTGTGCACACGAAATCAACATCCATTAATTCCGATTTAATAATAGACATTTGTTTTTCATAGTAAATTTTTATACGGCGACTCAAACTTCGACGACTTATAAGTTTTAAACCCTTATCAGATATCTGCAAATTGGTGAATATTTTCAAAAAGTATGGGTTTTCTACAGATCTCAATGGGATCATAGAGTGAATGAAGTACTCAATAATATTTTGTACAAAATCCTCTTGAGTATATGACTTGACTTCTCCACCTTTCTTCGATTTGTTTTCCAGGAACTAATGTATTCCTTTTATCTTCTTTTTTCTTTTTATATATGCTTTATATTCATTTACGCAATCTTGTCCATGTTTCCGTTTGAGGTGACTCAGAAAATTAGATGTACAATTATCAAATCCCCTGACTTTAGTAGTACTAGGCAAGCATTTAGTACACAGAGCTGTGATTTTATGCGCTGTTTAAAAAATGTACCGTCAAGTAGTCCAAGACGCGGTAGAGAAGTCGTCGATGTACTTGAGCCCAGAGACTGCAACTCTCGATCCAATGAATCATTATTGTCCGTGTCCGAAATATTAATTGACGCTGACGACATGTTACTATAATCATCTTCATCCATAACTAATAAGTTTTTAGGAAGTTGTAGAAATATCCGTAAATTAGGTATATGAACTGTTCAAATCACACGCAGTATGTACATTCAAAACCAAAACGCACTGAATGACGTGACTCGTGTTGTAACTCGCTCTGCGTGAGTGCGCGACACAATCAAGTTGCGACACGTACAGTGGTCAGCGGTAGACTAACACAAGAAATATTGAGGAGCGAGTGAGGCGCACAAGTCGAAGGAGGGATGCGGGACGTGCAGTGTGCACGCTATGGACTCCTGCCATGTTTACATTCATCAAATACGTAGTTAAATTAAATATTAATTGTTTAAAACAATTAATTTAATTGCAAATAAAATTTTAATTGCAATTGAATTAATTGTAAACCACAATTAACAGATTTAATTGCAATTGATTTTAATTGCATTTCACAATTAAAAAATAATTGACTTAATTTAATTGCAATTGAAAAAAAACATGATTGACGTGTAAAAGTGTTTGTACAAACCTACTTACAGAAATAAAATCATTTATCATTTATCATGCAAATCAGAACTAGGTACATTATAAGAATATTATATAAAGTTATGAAATTTTTTAAGTTTATGAATTTATAATGTCAAAATATTAATAGTTCAATAAAAAAAAAAATATAGAAATCGTAATGTCGAAAATATAAATCATAACATCAAAGAATAAATCAAAATGTCAAAATATAAATCATATATCAAAATAAAAATTACAATGTCCAAGAATTCATAATAATGTCAAAGTACTAATGTCATTATTAAGATCCTAATTACAATTATTATTATATTACTTTGAAAATTTATTTTCGGATATTCCCATTTCAACTACTAAATCCCTAAACTCATCACCTTCTGTTGCTGAGTCTTTGCTTAAAGAAAATGTTAATGTTTGCGATTCGGAATTTCATTTTGAACATATTACTTGTAGAGATATAATTAAGACCTTTCACACTTTAAATGTAAAAAAGACTGCAGACCTGTGGGGTAATTCTGTAGAAGTTGCTAAGTCTGTTATTGACATTGTAGCACCTATTTTAGCTCTTATCTTTAATGATTGTATCGACTGTGGGGAGTTTCCTGACCTTATGAAAAAAAGTAAAATAATACCTTTGTTTAAATCAGGTAGTACTACAGACCCCACAAACTATAGACCTATTTCAGTTACCTTTAGTAAAATATTTGAAAAATTAATTTTAAACCAATTGCAAAGATTTTTTAATAAACATAAATTATTACATACCAAACAGTTTGGTTTTACAAGGGGTCGTTCGACTACTGATGCCGGCGTTGAACTTTTAGGACATATTTATAAAGCATGGGAAGATAAATGCGATGCCTTGGGCATCTTTTGTGACTTGTCCAAGGCATTCGATTGCGTTCTTCATGAAACGTTAATCAGGAAACTCCGCCACTACGGGATCCGGAACACCGCTCTGGATCTTCTTATTTCATATTTGAGTAATAGGATTCAGAGCGTTGACGTAAACGGAGAAAGATCTCCCGGATCTATAGTAACAATGGGAGTCCCGCAAGGCTCAATTCTTGGTCCTTTCTTGTTTCTTATTTATATTAATGACTTGCCTTACCTCATAAAGGATAATCACGATATAGTGTTATTTGCGGATGACACTTCACTTTTGTTTAAACTTAAACGTCAGCAGCTGGTTACTGACGATGTAAATATCGCGATCTCAAAAGTAGTTAACTGGTTCAATGTCAATAATTTACTTCTTAACGAAAAAAAAACCAAATGCATTAAGTTTACGCTACCTCACGTTAGACAGGTGAAAACTAATGTATTGATGAAGGGCGAAGAATTGAATCTTGAAGATAGCACAGTATTCTTGGGCTTAACTTTGGATGCTAAGCTTCAGTGGGGCCCACATATAGATAAATTGTCAAAAAAGCTAAGCTCCGCAGCATACGCTGTTAGAAAAATTCGTAATTTAACCGACATAGAGACAGCCCGTTTAGTGTACTTTAGCTATTTTCATAGTGTTATGTCGTACGGTATTCTGTTGTGGGGAAATGCCGCCGACATTCAGACTATCTTTGTTTTGCAGAAAAGAGCTGTTCGATCAATTTATAAATTAAGTCCGAGACAATCTCTCAGAGACAAATTTAAGGAGATTAATGTAATGACTGTGCCTTCTCAATATATTTTTGAAAATCTTTTATATGCCCATAAAAATATAAAATTGTTTAAAAAATACAGTGATATCCATAGTATAAATACTAGGAACAAACACAAATTTGTTGTACCTACAACAAGGCTCAAGAAAATAGGTGGCTCATTCAGATGTCAATGTATACGCTTTTATAATAAACTTCCAAGCCACGCTCAAGATCTAAGCCTTAATAAATTCAAATCATTCATTAAACGTAAGTTGTGCCAGAAAGCCTTTTATACCGTTAAAGATTATACTGAGGACAAAAAGGCTTGGGATTGAGTTGCTCCAATTTTTTGCATACTGAATGTTTTTTTTGTTATTTTTATTTTTGCTATTTTTTTAATTTGTATTTTACATAAACTTTGACATTTGATAATTATTACATATAGAATGACATGACAATTTACTTTCTGAAGTATAACTTTATTATCAAATTATTGTGAATGTGAGGACTATGTGCGTCAGTATTTTTTTTTTTTTCACTTTCTCAGGTAGTTTCAATGATGATCTGGCAGTTTGAGTGCTTTATGCGGCCTACCCAAATGTCCTTTCTTTGGTATTGTTCGTCTAATGGTTGAGCTCCTTAAGTTCTGAGTTGAGCTTCCCGATTACTGACAAATGCGTGCACTGACTGGACAGGTCCACTCAAATCTGTATGGTTCTTTCCTTAAAAGACCATTTCAGACACCAATCTTACATGGTCCTCAAATGATCTGACCAAGATTATTTCAGGATTTTTTTATACCTGTTGACATTGATGAATTTTTATAAATATATTGACATGAATATTTACTTTGTAAAATAGTATATTATTTTAATTATTGTGAATGTGAAGACTATGTAGATCATTGTTTTTTTTTTTTTCTTTCTTGATTAGTTTAAATCAAAGTCTGGCAGTTTGAGTAATTAATGCGGCCTACCCAAATGTCCTTTCTTTGGTATTGTTCGTCGAATCGTTGAGCTCCTTAAGTTTTGAGTTGAGCTGCACGATTACTGACAAATGCGTGCACTGACTGGACAGGTCCACTCATTCTGTGTGGTATTTTTTCCTCAAAATTACCATTTCAGACTCAAATCTACACGGTCTTCACATGATCTGACCAAGATTATGTCTGGACTTTAAAAGAGACTGTGACCTCTGAGTTTGTTTCGGCCTTTCTTCTCAGAGTAGTCAGATAGGAAACGCCGACCTCATCTAGTTTTAAAATATGATTGACGTGTAAAAGTGTTTGTACAAACCTACTTACAGAAATAAAATCATTTATCATTTATCATTTATCAATATCAAAAAGTATGATTTAAAAATTCATTGACGGAATAAAAACGTGTCTAAGAGCCAAGCAAACATTTTAAATTTAAACTTATTAATTGGTAACATTCTCAGGGCAGGTGGTAATTGATTATAAATTTTAATTGTCATACAGCTGGCATTTCTACTGTATAATTGCAATCTCTGAGCAGGTACTAGTAATTTCAGGTTTTCAGGTTTTCAGTCTTTCGGAGACTTGTTCATTTAAATGGTATAAATATAAATGAGGGTTTTTTACAAATAGACAAACTTCAAAAATATACAGACATGGGAGTGGGAGAATTTGTAATTCCTTAAATAATGGCCTACAACGGTCTAAATATTCCGCACCACTCATGGCCCTGATACATTTTTTTTGCACTATGAATGCCCTTTCCACATCCACTGAATTTTACCCCATATCACTAGGCCGTAACGCAATACTGATGAAACATACCATAAGCATTTAGGACTGTTTTTCTATTGGACACGAGTCTTAACTTGCTTAATAATATTTAAACAAAGCATTAATGAACTACATTCGCGAAATCAAACACATATTGCCAAAACTTTAAAAGAACCTAATTATTTCTGGCCTGCATACCAAACTCTTTAGTTGACTCAATATGTGTATAATACCCTCACTCGTCTTCTCCAGTTGTCACGATACATAGGTATATCTTGGGAGTACCCATTTACATAAATAGATACATTACAACAGTATCCCTATAGCATCGTCAACACAACAGGGGGTCTACTCTCTAACGGACCACCACGTATCACCAACGGACATAAGATTAGTCCGACATAAGTATGAATGAAACAGTTAATTAATCGGGTGTAGGTTTCACTCCAAAGTTTCAAACTACTTTCGGACTTTTATCTTATACTTTGGAAATAAAGTTGAAAATCTATTAAAGGAATTTGACATGATTCAGCAACCGTTCTCCTAAGACCGATTCGCCATTGGACTGTTCGTCGACAGGATGATTCATTTATTTCCGTTTCCCCAGCAGGGTTTTTCACCTACGGACATTTCGCCGACAGAACCTTTCATATGCGTCACTTTCGACGACAGCCCTTTCCAGCTACTAAATGTTTCACCGACACGACGATACACCTATAACTCTTTTAACTACAGACCTTTCCATCTACGACGAAGAATTCGCCGTCAATCTTAAGATAAACAATATTACAAAAAATGCACATATCTATCTACAGCTTACTGTGTCTTTACTAAGAGATCAGGGCCAACAACTTGCCCTAGAGAATTTATACTTTGCTTACAACTCAAAAAACTTAATATTAAAAAAAAATTGTCCTACCTATAAAAAAGCATTACCTAGGTACTTATTTATGTAGTTTTAATTACTTACATCCTATTCTATTAAATAAAAATAAAACAATAAAATTATCGTAAGCCGCACTTATACCTATGTAGGTACGGCAGTTGCATCATTATCCTTTATTTACTATCTATTACACCGGAAATGATCTATATAAATATTGCGCTACAACTCATTTATTTTGCATACAAGGAACACATTAAAAAGTTGCCAGTGATAATAAAGTAGGCGCTAGCACTTACCGAGTAATTTTAGAAAAATTAAATAAATGCGGGTAATTTCATAATTATCATCAACAATATATTTTTTAACTTGTTTCTGGGTGTAGTGCGTCTTCGTCTTATCTAAATTAACTATTTAATGAATTACAATGAGTGACTGTGAACTCGTGAAGTCTAAACGTGGTAAAGACATTTTATTCCATGAAGGTTACTGCTATCATCTAAATAATAGGCGCGATGCGAAGTTTTACTGGCGATGTTCGCGAAAAGATTCGGCTCGGTGTGACGTGTTTATAACAACTCTGTCCACGGCACATAACATTCATATTGTGATGTCACAAAATCATAAACATGCACATTTGCCAGATCCAGAAAAACGGATAGAATTCAGACTGAAGGAAAATTTAAAAGAAAAAGCCAACAGCTCGATGGATACACCTGCACAAATCATTCAGCGGTGCATCCAAGTTGTACCCAGTACTTCTTCTCCTCATATGCCTAATAAGGATGCGATGAGGAAGATGATACAACGAGAACGGAATAAAAATTTACCAAATATTCCAAAAGATATCCGGCAAGTTGAGATTCCCGAAGAATATAGTATGATTAATGGTGAACCATTTCTCATGGGGCATTTTATTGAACATACTCAATGTATTATCGTTTTTTGCACGAGAGAAAATTTAAAATTGCTGAGTGAGGCAAGTTTTTGGCTAATGGATGGGACATTTGACAGCTGCCCTCTCCCATTTTGTCAAATTTATACGATACATGCCATAGTCGGAGCATCGGAAGGGACAAACAAAATAGCTCCCCTAGCATATGGTTTGCTCTCGCATAAATCAGAAAGTTGTTACACGATTTTCCTAGAAATTTTAAAATGTCAAGCTTCAAATAAGTTGAAAGTGCAACTGAACCCTGAAATCATCTTAACTGATTTTGAACTTGCGGCAATGAATGCCATCAAAAATGTTTTCCCGCGCTGTTTAAATAAACTATGTTTTTTTCATTTACAACAAAGTATATATCGGCACATTCAATCAGCTGGTCTCGCATCCCGCTATAACAATGATCCAGTGTTTGCTCATAACATGCGACACATCGGTGCACTGGCGTTTTTAGAGCCAACAGAAATCAGTGATGCATTCAATATAATAAAAACCGACATAATTCCCGAGGAAGCAAACAACGTAATTAAGTGGTTCGATGAATATTATGTTAATGGATCAACAATAATCACAAAATCTGTTAGCTGTAAAATGACAGTGAAACAACGTCAACCTCGTTTCCCACCTCGCATGTAGTCAGTAAATGACAGTCTTATAAAACATGTGCCGTTAACGCAAAATGCCCTTGAATCATGGCACAACCGCTGGAACTCATTATTGAGTCGCCGAAAATGGAATATATTTTTAACTATTAATGAATTCATAAAGGAACAACATCACACGGAAGGCATTATTGAGAAAATCAAATCCTCGGAGCCAATACTTAAGCGTAAGCGCAGTGAAACAGGGTATAAAGAAAGAATCGAGCGGCATTTATCTGATAAAAATGGGATGGACATGAAAACCTATTTAAGTGGCTGGGCACATATTTGTCATTTAATCAAATAAGAAAAGGAGAACAATAACAAGAAGAACAATAACATGATCAGATTTTGATTCAGTAAATTAAAAAATATGCTTTTTTGTAGTTTGTTTTATTGTTATGTTTTGTTTTGTTTATTTATATGAAGGGGTCAAAACTGACTCCAAATGGTTCATGTAATAAAACACGGCTGCTGCATCCTTTTTCTTGGCTCAACTTTGGCGTGACATTCTCTAGGGTAAATAGCCGGCCCTAATCTTTTACGGCCGAACCCAATAACCTACCTATCACCAGCTTTGGCATACTGGAGATAGCAAAACAAATTAAACAATATGAAAATTATATAGGTTTTCTGTTGTTTCATTTGTTTTTCTATTTCCAGTATGTGATAGATAGCTGGTTAGTGGGTTCGGCCGATAGTAAAGACACAGTAAGCTGTAGATAGATATGTGCATTTTTTGTAATATTGTTTATCTTAAGATTGACGGCGAATTCTTCGTCGTAGATGGAAAGGTCTGTAGTTAAAAGAGTTATAGGTGTATCGTCGTGTCGGTGAAACATTTAGTAGCTGGAAAGGGCTGTCGTCGAAAGTGACGCATATGAAAGGTTCTGTCGGCGAAATGTCCATAGGTGAAAAACCCTGCTGGGGAAACGGAAATAAATGAATCATCCTGTCGACGAACAGTCCAATGGCGAATCGGTCTTAGGAGAACGGTTGCTGAATCGCCTCACTCAGCAATTTTAAATTTTCTCTCGTGCAAAAAACGATAATACATTGAGTATGTTCAATAAAATGCCCCATGAGAAATGGTTCACCATTAATCATACTATATTCTTCGGGAATCTCAACTTGCCGGATATCTTTTGGAATATTTGGTAAATTTTTATTCCGTTCTCGTTGTATCATCTTCCTCATCGCATCCTTATTAGGCATATGAGGAGAAGAAGTACTGGGTACAACTTGGATGCACCGCTGAATGATTTGTGCAGGTGTATCCATCGAGCTGTTGGCTTTTTCTTTTAAATTTTCCTTCAGTCTGAATTCTATCCGTTTTTCTGGATCTGGCAAATGTGCATGTTTATGATTTTGTGACATCACAATATGAATGTTATGTGCCGTGGACAGAGTTGTTATAAACACGTCACACCGAGCCGAATCTTTTCGCGAACATCGCCAGTAAAACTTCGCATCGCGCCTATTATTTAGATGATAGCAGTAACCTTCATGGAATAAAATGTCTTTACCACGTTTAGACTTCACGAGTTCACAGTCACTCATTGTAATTCATTAAATAGTTAATTTAGATAAGACGAAGACGCACTACACCCAGAAACAAGTTAAAAAATATATTGTTGATGATAATTATGAAATTACCCGCATTTATTTAATTTTTCTAAAATTACTCGGTAAGTGCTAGCGCCTACTTTATTATCACTGGCAACTTTTTAATGTGTTCCTTGTATGCAAAATAAATGAGTTGTAGCGCAATATTTATATAGATCATTTCCGGTGTAATAGATAGTAAATAAAGGATAATGATGCAACTGCCGTACCTACATAGGTATAAGTGCGGCTTACGATAATTTTATTGTTTTATTTTTATTTAATAGAATAGGATGTAAGTAATTAAAACTACATAAATAAGTACCTAGGTAATGCTTTTTTATAGGTAGGACAATTTTTTTTTAATATTAAGTTTTTTGAGTTGTAAGCAAAGTATAAATTCTCTAGGGCAAGTTGTTGGCCCTGATCTCTTAGTAAAGACACAGTAAGCTGTAGATAGATATGTGCATTTTTTGTAATATTGTTTATCTTAAGATTGACGGCGAATTCTTCGTCGTAGATGGAAAGGTCTGTAGTTAAAAGAGTTATAGGTGTATCGTCGTGTCGGTGAAACATTTAGTAGCTGGAAAGGGCTGTCGTCGAAAGTGACGCATATGAAAGGTTCTGTCGGCGAAATGTCCGTAGGTGAAAAACCCTGCTGGGGAAACGGAAATAAATGAATCATCCTGTCGACGAACAGTCCAATGGCGAATCGGTCTTAGGAGAACGGTTGCTGAATCCCTCACGTATTATCAATATTCAAGTCAATAAATTATTTGATTGGAAATTAATCGATTATTATGCAGGATTGTGCGAAAATGGTAATGATTAATGAACAGAAATAGCCACGGAGGCAAAGCTCTGTCGGGTCAATTTGTAAGTGTATACTAATTAGGATAATTCTAGTTTTGTTTTGCAGTTTATCTGGGTCAACTTCTGCTACAGCGTTGTTAAAACTCAAGTAGGTACCTATCTAGTATAACGGTTAAGGTTATTAGGGTTGGCGTATTAAGGAAAAAGTCGGAAAAGTTAAACATCACCTCAGTGGCTCAGTTTGTATCTATATTTCCTTTTTTGCTACTAAGTAGGTACTATGGAAGAGGTTGGTACTTCAATAGAACATATCTTTGGAATTAAAATAATAATTATTACCGAATCGTTTTTGTTTTTACGCTATGTCGGCTCATCAGCTAAATCCCACTGTTTTTCTTCTATTCTTAATTCGTAATAGCATTTATCTCATAATCTTATGCTATTATCTTATAATTATTCAAAAAGGTTGCATGTTAAGACCATGCATGTTAAGAATCTCTACAGTACCTGCATACAGTACCTTTTATAAAAACTTTTTTCTCGTTTTCCGTTAATAAAGCAACACATGAAATTGTACGTTTCTAAGTGCATGGCTGTTTAGAGCTTAATACTCGTAGAGCTGTCTTCCCATACCTACCAACACTGTGATTTGAAACATTGTAAAAGCTCCTTATTTTAAAAAAAGTAACCGTGGAGTTTCTTGCCGGCTCTTCTCCATAGGAAACAACCAATTGGAACCGTGCACCTAACTTCTGACGTTTCATAAATGCCCATGTAAGTTTAAATAAAAATGCTTTGATTTTAATGAGACAGTAGCAAAGAAGCTCGTAGCGTGTAGCAACGCAGCCGCACCGCACCGCTCTCTCGCTGACTCCGAACCTGCCAAAAAATAAATACACAAGTAAGTCGACATTTCATATTACAATGATTTACCCACTCTTTAGTATTGGTTTATTCTGGTTTCTCGGTCTTTTAGATCGCCAACAAAAAAAAAAGACTTCGCAATTAAACTATTTTTCCCCAGGCTACTGATAAGGGCGTTTATTTATACGCTTTTATTTTAGGGCTCGTTCATTTACGAGTTTTCGCGTCATCGTTTGAACGTGCATGAGTTCCTTACCTAGGATCATATTCCAATTACCATCAAACTTTTATTATTTTTAACATTATTATTATTTTTATATGTTAACATAGCTAGGGACCATGGGATCCCGGTCCTTTGGAAGGCTTACGAGGGGCCGAAGCCAACTCGCAGAGGCCCCTTAGACAATTTTAAATGAAATGAGGCACCCACCGACGATTATCCCTGTATATATTGCAAGTGCATCCAAGGACAATCCCCGGTTGGTGTTGGATTATTGCAGGATATGGAAACAAAAATAATTATTGAACTATGGGTTTCAGTGGCTAAGATGGAGTGGTTACCAAGAACTATGCAATGGCTATGGCCCCTGCCTGACCAATGTTTTAAATATAAAATACACGGATAAAATGGTAGGGTGTGACTTGCACACTTAATAATGAGCCCCCGAAAACGGTTGTTAGCACATAGTGTCGTAGCGACAAGGGGGCAACATGTCCTGAGGTGCTTATGAGGAGTGGAGAGGTATCCTACGGCTATCAGGAAAATCCCAGAAGTACGGTCAAGATCCCTACCAGCATCTTACTGGAATACTTCCTTCCTCCGAGCACGTTTGCTTTTGCGAATCTCCACTCAAGCCGCCCGATAAAGGCAAGAAAGAGGTGGGAGCTCTGTTCCTCGTCATTGTTCACTCCAGCCGGCCAATAAAGGCAAGCCAGAGGTGAGGAACAAGACTTATCCCAGGAGAAACGTGTCCGTGGGGTCGCTACTGCCCAACAGCTCGCCACATGCTGCTCTGCGGGTTTCTGTATCTCTCTTGGTCTGGCTCCTCATCCTAGACCTGTTTCGGCAAAGTAAACTCTACCGGTACAGACCCAGAGTTCAGGAGCACGCAAGCCCCACCACGACGTCAACGTAGAGATACGGCGGTGGGGTTACTTATTATTATACTTTTATAACAATAATTTTAAGCTAATCTAACATCTCGTCTAGCCTTTTCTCAACAATGTTGTGGTCCACTTCCAGTCTAACTGGATGTAGCTGAATACCAGTGTGGAGCGACTACCTATCTGACCTCCACAACCCAGCTACTGGGTAGCATGATACCCCTTGGTAATGCTAGCTGTCAGACTTTTGACGTAACGACTGTCAAAGATCTACGAATGACAGCCAGGACCGAGGCACGGCTTAGCTAAGCTAACACCTAAATAAATTCAAATCCATCGATCCGGCGTTGCTCACCTGTCGGAAAGTCGATCGTTCGGAAACGGGAAGTGTCGGGTGTCGTGTCCGGTCGTCCGGTAACCGGATAGCGAGGATAAACTCCCTTTGACATAACGTCACACCGTTGCCGATGACTGGCTCTGTGAATATTTTATACCGGATATGGAAATAAATTGATTGGTCGAATAAAATACAAGCCTTTTAAAACGGACTGTCCAGTGCACGAAAGACTAATTTAAGGAAAAGGGGCTATTTTATGTGGTCTATATTATACTAAGCTACAAAAAGTATTTCTAGCTAGGGCATGGACAACACAAACGACAATTCTTTTATTCAATTTTATTTATTCAAGTAACTACATATGACTCATTTGTTAGTAAAACTTATCCTATGTTAGTAATTAAGATGGTTTTATCTATAACCTAAAATATAACAAATTTCTGTACAATATACACAGCGGCAGTACTGTCCAACGCTTCACCGCGGCTGCACCATTCCATGGGAAATGGCGCAGCAGCGATTCACGTACGGACAGTCCAGCCTGCTCGAAATTAGAGACAGGATACTGTTGTTACCGCCCCACACCCCACGCACCAGGGACACAGCGCTTACGCATTGTGGCAAAGAATAATGTGCAGTAAAAGTATTTATTAGTTTATGTTACTTAATTTGTTTTTAATTCGAAATCCAGAATTTACATTCCTAAAATTAAGTTCCTACCTACTTCTCGTTCTCACTTCACACAAAGGTACTCAAGTTCGCTGCTTGCAAATACCTACTTAAGGCCACTGAATTTTCCCACGACTACAATCATCAAAAAGTTTCACACAAGTTATCTAGATCTAAATACCATCTACCTACCAAAAATCACGATAAAAATCTGCAAACGCACCAACTATCATCCACCCTCAAATTAATTACATATTTGCTCTCTACAACCAAACAAAAAACGATCATGATATAGCCATCCCAAGTCCCGAATGTGCATCATGTAACTTTTATGTTCTTTCCCATAAGGTTTAAATTACAATGCGCGTGCGCTCGCCAGAATGCATCAAACTAAACCACGCATAAACTACTTGTACAAACAACAATTAACTATAGTCCACCACCTGTATTTGCCCTTAGGCTCAGTAGCAAGTGTGGCAGCATTGTTACTGTTTGATCTGACAGGTAACGCTTGTTTGTTTAGCGGGTAGTAGAGTTTTTTGGAGAGGGTAGTTTGAATAATGTAGGGAGATGTTTTTATAATGTGTTTTATTTATAGGTCTTCTTCTGGTTATCTCGGCTTTTGAATTTTGTTGGTTTGTCAGAATGATTTAAAGGTGACGCACTTAAAGACGAAAAGAAAGAAAATACATTTGTTTGCGGTAAACATGACGTAGAAATACAAAATAGAACGAGTTGGAGGAAAATATGCGTCACATCCACGCAAAACGGCAATCGCTCTTTGCCGCACTCTTTTTCGCACTTTTTTTCGGCACTTCGTGTGTAAAAATCAATGGTTTACCATTGATTTTACAACAACAATTTGAATGTTTTTAAATTGTTTGGGAAAACTCACATCGTGACCGTCAACACTGCTATTTACCTACTTACCACCTGATTTTTTACCCTACTGCACGACGCAAAGGAGCGTAATGTGTTCATTAGCCTATGTATGTTCATTGTGGCGATCTAGAGACCAAACACGTGGGCCGATTTTGATGATCCTTACGTCTTACGCATATACGAGTATAACAACTTGTAGTATTAACACATGAATAAATAACCGAGTTTTCTATTGACGTGGTATTAGTGACGAGTCTGTGTTGCCTAGTTATATTAGCAATATAGTGATTAATTATAAATCATCATGTTGTACGAAGGAGGATCCACCTATAATACCAACATCCTTGGAGGCCACTACCAGTCAGATAGAGTATTCTCTACCTACTGGAACTCATTGTACGGGCATTCTAGACTCTTCAGTTGTAGTTGTGGATGTCACTTCGGATCATTATTTAAACTTGGTCAGTAAGACAACAGAAGTTAACCTTTCAAATACCCAATTATTATTAGAGAATAATAAAAGGTATCTTCTTATCATCTATAACTTATAATAATAAAATACCAAAGGGATTGCAACATACTTTAAAATGATTTAATCAACATATTCAAGGTTGCGCTTCCAGATTACTGGAAATAGAATTGTTTTTGGAAAATACCAAGTTTGATGTCATTTGTTTATTAGAAAATTGGTGAAAAAATAATCAAGTAATGTCAAATAATTATGAAAATTATTTGTTAGTCATTTCAGCCGAAAACGTATGTCAAATGGCGGGTCATTAATATTAGTTGAAAATTCAATTAAATCGAAAGAACGAAAAGAAATCATCGGACTGTCTGTTGAAAACACATTGAATTGTCCTGTGTTGAGCTTGATAAGCATGTTATAGTATGCGTATACAGACCTCCAAGTTACCGAAGGCAATTCTTGCACATCTCGCATCGTTATTGTCGTTCGATTCGTACTTTTCCCTCGTAAAAATCAAGTTGAGCTATTCTTGGCATGTCGATTCGAGCATTTCTCGTAAGAAAGACACGCGGCATAACTTAGTTTACATGCGACATGCAAAGAGTGGTCGAGGCCAGTCGACACTTCCATGATGTCATGTCGACCGTCGGACTAACGTCAAACAGTTGTGTCATTCATGATTGTGTCAATTACGGAAGAAAATAATAAATATTTTGTAACAAAATGTGTTACGAGTTCATAAACACCTTAGAAGACACTGCGATCGCTACAACAAGCAAAAACACACGAAGAAAACTTCACGCCTCCGCCAAAGCTGTCACCTATCCACTGCTAGTGCGGCGTCGATAGAGGAGACACATCTGAGATACAGAAGCGGTAGGCGCCGGCTTCTAAAACCAGTCAAATGGACGAGGACGGCTTTACTCTGGTTAAGGGCAAGAAAGGTCGATCATTTCGCAACCACAACAAACGCGATACCACTCCTGCAAGCGATGACTATTGAGCTGCAGTGCTTACCATCCTCCTGCATATTTACCAGTTGGATCCATAGACATCGAGAGGGACGGAGCCAAGGCCAAATCAGTACCAATGGAAGGACGTTGCCGAAGCTATCGCGGATGAAGTCGAACAGTACTACAAATTTTAAGTTCTACATCCTGCAAAAGCCTGTCGTCCTTAGCTCCGGCGGGAGTTGCTTGTAAATGTTACAGGGGAGCATGAACAAAAGTGTGGTGTGATAATAATTATGTTTTTGTGGTTTATACTTGGGTATATATACTGAATTTATTTATGAGTCTGGAAGGTATTAATGTAAAGGTTATTTTGTCACTAGAAATAAATTATATACCTACTCACCTATTATTATTGTACCACTAACATGATGCAGTCTTTCGAAAGCATTGCAAGCAATAAAGATTTCAAATGGTTTTGTTTTGCAGTGTAATACTTATTATAACTTACAAA
Source organism: Dryobotodes eremita (assembly GCA_917490735.1). Taxonomy (NCBI): domain Eukaryota; kingdom Metazoa; phylum Arthropoda; class Insecta; order Lepidoptera; family Noctuidae; genus Dryobotodes; species Dryobotodes eremita. The sequence goes on along the minus strand of OU823264.1, from coordinate 17,844,094 downwards.
AATACTGTAGGTACGTAATAATAACCATTAACAATAATAATAATATAATAATATATATTTATATGTATATATATGAAATAAAGGATAATAATAACCATTAACATTATAATAATAACCACTGGTTGACACCAATAGTCGGCGTTATGTATCGCACTGTCCGCGAGCTTAGGAATCGCCGGACCATTTCATCTCTCGCCCAAAGTCTTCATGAATTTCGACAGATGTTTGTGCGGCAGTTTGACTACAAAGAAATTTGAATTCGTGCTGTGACGAGACTCCTAGCGCGACCCTCAGGACAAAATTTGTTTTCGCAAGGATTTTCCAACAATCTTTTGGGCCTTTGTAAAGCAATGTAGCCGGGACACTATTAGGTACAGCAGCGTCGTTGGAAAAGCAGCACGTTCCGGTTGGTGCAGTACCGCATTTCTTTACGACAACACCGCTTCCTCTTCTCCTTCTTGATAAGCCTTGATGATATTGGGGTAGTCATCAGTTTACTTATAATATCATTGGCAGTCATTCTGTTTTTATTTAATTACTTAATTTATGATAGCCAATAAATCGTAGTTTCAATCTTAGTTTTTAGGTAAACAAATAATAAAATTATGACTTTAATTTGACGTGAAAAATATCGTTGACATTGACAAATCAGCTGTAGCCATGCATTCTGTTGTAGGAAATATTAAGGAGAACTTATTTTAATGTTAATAAGTAATAAAATAAAAATGGAGTTACGAAATCAGTAATGACGATGATATTGATAAATGTTTATGAAATATGTATAAAGTGCTGCTCAAAACATGTTTTTAACTTAATTTTTAAAGATGTTAAAAAAATTGCATCGTGATGTGAAAAGGATTACTTCATGCGACGCATAATGGCAACATTTCTGTCCCTAGACTCGTGACCTACGATCGACTTGTAATGAGAATACAAGTACCTGGATAATGTCACCATTTTATAAGCGACATAGCATAGGAGACAAGCGATAATGACGAACGCGACAGCTACGAGTATAAACGCGAGAATTGCCTTCCAGAATATGTCTGTGTTTGATTCTGTAATGGAAGATGTGTTAAAGAAACTTAATACTAGTAGTAAGTCAATAATGATATGTGGAGATTTTAATATTAATTTATTAGATAATAACTCAAATACTGTCAGATTACTAAGTATTTTTGGGTCATTTGATTTGTCAAATGTTTTTATTGAATCAATCCGAGTGACAGCTTCTTCTGCCACTTGTTTAGATAATATTTTTTGTAACTGTGCTTAGGTACTTACACAAACAAATTGTAAATAAGTTTCCATCTGATCACAGTGGACATAACATTTTGCTCCTACATGCCTTTACAAAAAAATCAAATAAGGTTTATGCCAATTACATGGAAAAATTTGGAGAAATTTTGTAATTCTTTGGCCAGTACTTTATGTGATTAGAGTTTTAATAATATAGGTGACCCTATATAAGTGATATATATATTTTATATATAGGTACTAGTTCTACGCCGAGTTCTTTTCACTATTAAACACGCAATTTAATGACACTTTTCCACTAAAGACTAAAAGTATTTACACAAAGTTTTTATTTAGTGATTGGGCGACTCCAGCACCCTAATTGAAGGGTTCAATTCGAGAATGGTTTAACTGTGAAATCAGCCATTTTGAGAAACTGGTCCTTAAAATATTGGTGACTATTTGTTGATTTGGATAATGAAAATAGTGCCAAAAAAAGGAGTAAACTTTCAAGTGTTTAAAAAAATACTTTTATTATAAAATGCAATACAAAAGTAGTTTTAAAAGATACATTATTATTGTAATATCGACCATTTTTCATTTAAACCAACAGTGTTTATCGATATTGATACAGTTCTTGAGTGTAAAAACGGTTTATAACGGAACAAACCGTTTTTACACTCGGAATATATCACCAATTTGGCATTTGCTGTTTAGGTAACTGGACAATAACCTGTTAATACATTTAAAGAATTGCACAATTGCAGGCTTGTTTTCTTAGTAATTATATAAAGAAATGAAATTAATTATTATAATTAAATCAAATTAAAAAAAAAAATTTTTGGCACTAGCACACTTATGCATTTAATATGGTATCATAGAAAAATCTTTTTTCCATGGGAATAAACTTAAGTTGTTTTCTAATATCTTGTTTTTTTTCTTCCGAGATCTCACCTCGACATCCGGCCAGTCTTTGGATTTCTACACTATCAGGGCTTACGGTAGCTCCTTTTCTCAATAAGTCAACCATTAAAAATGGGGTGTTAGGATCATAGCTCTTTTTATACATATAGCTTCCAAAATGATCTACTCTTATCCATTTTACTTCATCTCTAAAGTCTACTTTATGTCCCAACGTATTTTTCAATCTGTTTATCAGTTTCATTTTTTTCTGAACACCCTCAACGTCATACAGATGTTCTTGCATATCTACCACTACAGAGTTCTTCGATGTATTTATTTTTATTATGCATCTATATTCTTCGGGTGTATAGATTTTTTCATGTTTTCTTAACGCTTTTTCTATACGGCCAAAATCCCGATCAGAATCCATGTAGGTATGTCCCACAACTGGGAATTTGTGTTCAATAACATCAAAATATTTTTTAAGGACCATATACTGATACTGGCATATTAAATTAAAATTTTTATTCTGCCCTGAGCAAGAATCCGACCATATAATCAAGTGTTTCATTGCGTTGTTTTCACATGTAGTTTTTAAATACATAGCCAAATAATGTAAAGCGCAAGATACTTCAAAGCTTCCTTTTTTTGCAACATCTTCAGTCCATGTGCACATCAAAGCATGATTTTTATCTTTACTGACCAGATGTATACCTAGGTTATAAAACCAAATTTGCCGCAAATAAAAAGCATCCCCAACAGGTATCTTAGGTAATGGCATTGTCTGCTGAATGTCAACAGTGCAATAAAGTTTTCCTTCCTCTCTTTTACACTGATTTTTATCAACTTTCATCAGCTCATACGCTTCTTTGTAAGTCTCTTTGTGTACTTGCAAATCATCCTCATGATCTTCATTCTCGCACCTTGAGCAAACGTCGCTCCTTGGTAAGCCAAAAGACAAGTTGAATTCACTACAAAATATATTCCTGTATGTGCATTCCTTTACGCGATACATACTGTCCATACTTTCTGATTCGCATTTCTGGATGTATAGTCGATGCATTTCTCTAATATTCAATAATGGTGAGAGGTACAGTTTATTAGGATTTTCATTTCGAGAGTAATGAGACTCTTCAGCTGGAAAACTCTTTATATGAGTCATTGCATATTCTTTGACTTCAGCCTTTACTTTCTTGGGTCGGTTATCGTGCTTTCCTCTCATATCTTTTTTAGGAAGTATCTGCCCAGATATGTGTTTTTCTTGAATCACTTGTACTTTTCTCACAGTTATTTGAAAAAGGCTCATAAAAGCTCTCTTACAAATAGTTTGTTCTACATTATTGCTTTTTTTAACATGATATGTAAAGGTCTGTCGTCGTACCTTTTGTGCTGCAACTAAACGTCGTTTTACTGGTACTGGTTTCATGCTTTTAAATAATATTGCATTCTTTGCATTAATGGGCAATAAATAGTATTCGTCTAACAAACGCTGACGCCCTAGCATTCTTCATTTTCTCAAATTTCCATTCACTTTTATTCAGTTTTCTTTTTCTTGAAATCTTTTTCTCTTTTCTGGACATTTGCTCACTTTGGTTATCTTCGACAGCTACTGGTAATTCGTTTTCAGCATCAGCTGGCATTAACATTTCGCATCTTTCGTTTGCCTCTGAATCGTTTTGTATGCCAACGACATCTCGAATCAAGTTAACATTTCCTTCAATTTGGTCACTTTGGTTATCTTCGACAGCTACTGGTAATTCGTTTTCAGCATCAGCTGGCATTAACATTTCGCATCTTTCGTTTGCCTCTGAATCGTTTTGTATGCCAACGACATCTCGAATCAAGTTAACATTTCCTTCAATTTGATAATCGATATACTCAATACGTAGTTCAGGTATGTTATTTAAAACTTGTATAGTTTTACTCTTTGTATAATCATCTGCAAATAAAAAACATTTCATGAAAAAAGGTAGTTCCAACAAGTCATCCTCAAAATAGTAACAGTAATCTACACTAATATTATAAAGAGGAAAGATTTGTATTTTTGTGTGTGTCTATGTTTGAAATGAATAAACTCAAAAACCACTGCGCCGATTTCAAAAATTCTTTCACCATTAGAAAGCTACATTCACCCTGAGTAACATAGGCTACATAACATCACGCTATGACCCACGGGAACGGAGCAACCAAAAACCTAACTTAACGCGGGTGAAACCGCGGGGAACAGCTAGTTTAAAATAAAGTCATACCGTCAGCAGGTTCAATTATTATATCACCATAATGGTATTTTTCAGATATTACTTCTACTAAATTTTCTCCCTCATCTACAGTGTAACTTGATTTTTCATATGGGTCAATAAGTTCACTAAGTTGTATTAACTCCGGCGATGGTACTTCAATATTTTTTTCTGCAAACTCAATTCTTGTATTTTCAATAGAAGGTAAATTGTTCTGTTCCGAGACCTCTAGAGACGGGTCATTCTGCGGCCATTCATACCGTAGTGGTTCAATGTTAAAATGACTATGTGTTGATGAAGCCACTGAAAAAAAAAACCAATTAAGTAGGTACAAAAAATATTCAAACTTAAGAAAATACACCACATAACTAATTCCCACTTATTTGAAACCTGAGTGCCAAACTATCTCCTGCTTAGTTGGAACCAGAAAATATCCGAACATGATATTCTCTGGTTTGATTTGGGAAGGTAATTAGAAAATTAACCCGCCAAAAATATGAGTAATGTTAGGTACTTACTTTCTTCGCCAGTGAAGCCACTATTTCGATTGTTGCACAATCCAACTAGTTCACGGCCACGTTTTAATTGGTTTCTTGACATCTCATTAAGTCACAACACTTTTTACATTAAAACAATATTATTCACAGTAAAAAACCTGCTAGTGCACTCAAACTCAATCATTACGCACGACAAACGTTGTTGACAAGCGTTTACTAAACAATATAACATCAAGCGCGCGACTGTCGCATTCACTCTACAAGAAATATAATATAACCTGTCTCTTTTTCTTCTGGGAAAGAGACACATAATCGCGCGCATTTTGGCGCGAGCGGTCTGCTTAGTACAAAAAGGGTTTATTATCGCTTATAACCAGAAATTTGCATAGTTTGTGTATAAAAAGTTAATGCAAGAATGATTTAAATTACCTTAATCCCGTATTCAAAAACTTTATTTAGGTCAATTATTGTCTTTAAGAACATAAAAACGGCTTTTAGTTCAATAATCCATTTCTGTATTAGAACAAAGTAGAATTATGTATATTTCATGGAGTTGTCGAATAATAAATCTTTTTTGCACTAGCGATCTCAACTTTTATAGCAGTTAAACCGTTTTTAAACTGAATATCTCGAGATTTAAGCCGAAATTTGCTATTTTGTGAATGTCATAATGTAGATAATTTTGCACTGAATCTAACGGTACCTATAACTAATTTTGTGGAAAAATGACAGTTAAACCGTTATAGAATTGAACCCTTCAATTACGTAACACACTATCTATCACAATCTGAATTATTTTGAAGCCTATTGCTAATCCATTGCTTCATGTGTTCGAAAAAATTGACGGCTCAATAACGTAAATAACGCAATGAATGTTTTTGAACTGTCAAAATTAAACCCATTCCTACTGTTTTTGTGTTACGCAATTACCCCGCAGGTATTCGTAAAAGCAGGGAAAAATGACTTGGTCTTTATAGCCAAAAGCAACATATGAATAATACAAGCTTCCATCAGTATGTTGCAAAATATTTTAAAATATTATATTATATATATATATATTTTAAATTTGTGGTCGGTTTTTCAGTAAATGAGGTACATCATTTATATACACTAAAAAGAGGAACGGACCCAATATTGAGTCCTGAGGTACACCCATTTTGACTTTTAAACGCAATTATTTCACACCTTGTATTTGAACTTGCTGCAGTTTATCATTCAAATATAATTTTACTAAGCTAAGCGCAAGTTTACCCAGTCCGTAATGCTCAAGTTTCAAATGCAGTGTTGTGTGTTTCACGCAATGAAATACCTTTGATACGTCACAAAAGATCCCTATTGCATCTTGTACCTCTTCCCATACGTTAAAGATGTGTGTGTGTATAACGTCCTTTGGTGAAACCATACTGTTGATCGTGAGCATTTGATTTAACATTACTTTTTCAAACACGTTGCTGAAAACCGGCAAAGCCGATACGGGTGTATAATTATTAGTGTCTTTGCTGTTCCCAGATTAAAATTACCTTCGGGTTTCCCTAATCATTTTCATTTTGAATAACCATTTAGAATCTATAACGATTTAAAATTGGTTAGCAGCCATTAACCATTCTGACTAAAACTTTCAAAACTTATAATAAGGGTGTGATAAAGTTCTTATATGTATCATAGTATAATAATAGGTCTTATTAACGTGAAAAACAATTATTATAAAATAATTCAATATAATTCTTAAAATCGAGTGACAAACCCAAAATTTTACTACTTTAAAAGATAAAATTTTAACGACCATTACCTAATTATAGCGTTACAGTGAGAGAAGAATAATTTAATTAAGAATAAATAAATAATAATAACTAAAAAGTGTGAAATAAAAAAAGTGAGCCAACAGGTCGTTACTGTTAAAAAGAAGATGCCTCCGACTGCATGAGAAATCGTACGGCTTAGGGGGTGTACTTATGGGGCGTGGGGTTGAGGACAGAGATAGGTCATCTTGTTTTCCATCTTTTTTATAGTTATTTTCTTCTGCAGTCGGGTTTTTTGATTTTTAAAATTTTTGTTTACCTGAATTGTAGCATACGACTATCCACAGGTGATCAAAGGCGTCATGTGTGCCTGACATTCACTTTTGGCTCTGCACTACATTTTAAATCTACTATTAAGCCACAGTTGATGTTCTCTATTATTCTTAAAGACTCTCATATTTCCTAGAATCTGTCTGACCATCATTTCCACTTTCAGCCATTATTCGTTTCCATTCATCTGTAAAAACAAACAATTAGTTAAGTACTTAAATTAAAACTTATAATTATCTCTTAACTGATATACTCCAGCTTCACTGTACTCATCAAAACCCATTTGCAAAATCAACAATCCCACAACCACAATACAACGGGCAATCAGCCGCTTGTAAAATGATACGACTCAATCGGAAACGTAAATAAAAGATAAAACTTGTAACTCAATATGTTACGGATTCACTACTGATCTTCCATCCATTCTTACGATTGATTTACATTTAATCGGCCGAGGGGAGCAACGCGTGGCGCGCGCGTGTCTTGACAGATAATCGGCCATTTTGGTTTTTTTGGCGTGCACACAAGAATGGCGGTAAAACTGCTTTTATTGTAATTATTGTAATTTTCAACGTAGTAATCTTTTAGTGAGTGAGTTTATGGATTTGGAAGTGAGGAAATTATATGGTTTTATGGTTGGAAAGCGCTATTTAGCTAAGTACTTAGTTTGATGACGTGTTTAAAATTCATACTGGGTAGTTTGATGACCCAAGGGAACGGTAAAAAAAAAATGATAGACAATAGCAAGTTCAAATAAATGGTGTCAATTAACTCGGTTTAAAAGTGAAAATGAGTGTACCACAAAGCTCAATATTAGGTCCTCACCTCTTTTTAGTATTGTATATTAATGATCTACCCGATTTGTTAAAAACCACAAATGGTGTTATTAGCTGATGATACTTCTATATTTTTTTTAATTAATAGACGTGCATCTAATCTTGATGACGTAAATAACGCCCTACTGCAAATCCAAAATTGGTTCACTGCTAATAATTTTGTACTAAATGGGAAAAAAACTAAGTGTATAAGATTTTCTTTACCAAATGTCAAAAGTACTTTATGTGAGATAGTATTGTATTGAATCAATAAGTAGAAACTAGAATTGATCGATAAAACTGTTGTCCTGGGGATCATGTTCGACTCGCTTCAATGAGGTCCTCATTGAACATCCCTTGCAGGATGGCTAAGTTCAGCAGCATAATTATTCTGTGAGAAAAGTCCGTCAATTTAGTAATGTAGGTACCGCGAGGCTAGTCTATTTTAGTTACTTTCATAGTATTATATCGTACGGTATTTTACTATGGGGGCGGGCTGCAGACGTCGAGTCTATTTTTATTCTGCAGAAAACAGCCATCAGAGCCATATACAGTATGAATTTATATCCAATGCGCTAGCTGTGGCCATGAATTCAGCATATGTTTCTAGACATTTTACTACTAACATAGAAACTTTTCGTAGCATAGAAATTTTTCGTCGGTTATCTAAAACAAAATCAGCTGTTTCATAGAAAAGTGCAATACCTTTTTTTTTTGTTTTCGGGGGGAAACCTTTAAAAGGCACCCGACCTCTGGGGATGGAGGTCGGAGAGTGTGGGATTTTTACCTCACTAAAACCACCCCGGTGATCACCATCAGCACATAGAGGGGGTCCCGGTTCCTCTTAAAAGACCAATTCCGGAAACCCCCCTGTGCAACGCCTGAAAAGCACATCCCTGGGGAGACTGTAAAGGGGCCTCCCCTCCCCTCCCTCCCCACCTACGCGGTCAAAATGTATGGAACAACAATTTTTTTTTTTATAACCTTATCAAACATTTCTACGCTAGGGGGTTTAGAATCATATGCTGAATTCGTGGCCATAGTTTACGCACTGGATAATATTTCATCCTGTATGGTCTCCGCAGGCGCGATTCTCTAAGAGAACTGTTTAGAGATGTTAACATCATGACGGTACCTTATCAATATATCTATGAAAACACCATGTACGTAAAGAAAAATCTACATATTTTTAGTAAAAGAGGTGAAAGACACAATTATATCACTAGAAATAGGGACCAATTAGTTCAACCAGGTTTCAGGCTAGCTAAAGTTGACTCATCTTTCATGGGGTACTGTTTAAAAGGTTACAATAAAATACCTCCCCACATACTTAATCTGAATGAAACGAAATTTAAATCTTGTATAAAATGCACACTATGCAGCCAAGCATATTATTATAAATTGGGCGATTACATCGGTGATACAAATTTTTGTCTCAACGCTGGACCTGCTCCACAAGGGCGCTTAAACTAATTGATTAGCATTTGAAAATACTATATTTGGAGCTGCTGAAGATTTTAAAACCTTTCTTTGCAATGTATGCATTCAATCTTTTAGTATTGTATAATTGCATAGCACATGTGTGAGTACTATGCACATATTATAAAGCTACCATTTACCGGGTACGTCTTCCATTGACTTGAATGTGCCCTGGCGGCTGAGAGTAAGTCGTGCTCTCTAATGTCTCGCTGATGGTGACGCATGTTTTGGATCATTTATCTCCCTTCAAAATAGCTGAGCTGAATGGTGCTAATCCATGCGTCATGTTTGTGAACGGGCGCCGTCAGTAGGGACTGGTCTTCTCTTAGCTGCCACGGCTTATTTTAATTTAATTTAATATTTGAATTGTTTAATCTTTTTGTTACGGACGCTTTTAAAGTACTGCATCGTTCTCACATGCAAAATTTCAACATGAATGATGTAACCAATATTTTGTAACCTTAAAATGATTTACAAGAGTGTCCGTGGAGTTCCTTGCACGTTCGTCTCCATAGGTACCTACTACGCTTTGGAATGGGCAACTAGCTTCAAAAGTGACCCCTTGACAATTCAAAAGTGCCTCTAATTGGTTTATTTGAAATAAATGCTTTGAGTTGAGTTTGGGTAAAGGGTCAAGGATAAACCCTGGCGCACGAGTTTCATCTAACAATTTGAATCGTTTAGTTTCCGAGTTTCATTTCCAAAGAACCATTTAAAACATCACCTATAAAACCTTTTATTCTTCGAAATACATTGAAAACTACCTACTTACTAAAATATACTGAAAGAAAATAATGTATGTTGCTCCCTGAAAACTAGGCACCTACATACATACATACATACATAAACTCACGCCTTCTTCCCAGGGGGGCAGGCAGAAACTACAGAACGCCACCTGCTACGATCCTTACATACTCGTTTTGCCTAGTTTACGTTCATACATCTGGTCATACACGCACGCCGGTTGCGAGTATTACGCACCTGACCTATAGAGGTATGAGGAACAGGGTGTAAAGTTCACTCAAACCTCCTTAGAAAAGGGAGGATCCTCCGACCAGACGGATGTCGTGTCTAGTGGGCAACTGCCCGACGATTGATGTCGGGACGGTATATATATATGCTAGTTGCGCGGCAAATTCTGCTTGCGCGATGCAGGATTTTGCGTGACATCAGTGTGACGTGTAGCTCGCATGTGGCGATGTAGATACCGCTACAGACCTTGCTGAAGAACGTCACCAATAAGGTCACTATATGTCTTCCCAGGGCGTCCCCTCCCGGCGTTTCCACTCACATCTGCCTTGTAAATACCTTTTGTTAGTCGCCCTTCATTCATCCTCTCAACATGACCAAACCGTCTAAGCATACTCTTTTCAATTTTTGTCACAACATCTTTTAAACCGCAACTAGGTACCTATTTCAAAAAAATATCAATACCATCAAATATCCTATTTGCCTTCACTCGCAATTGTACAGAGAACTCAGTGAAGCTTCGAAAGCTTCCAACAATACCGACAACAGAGTGACGATTTATGTAGGAGTCTTTTTTAATTTGCCTCGCAACTGCCGAAGCCCCACAAGCAGCCATATAACAGATATCGATTCAGCGACTCCCGCTTTTCCAAACTTTGCCGAGTGGCTTTCTTTTATATTCCACGCTTTTTGTTTAACTTTTGAAAAGTTTGCACGCTTCGGAAAAGAAATTCTAAAGCATTGTTTGTGGTTCGCGAAGTTATGACCGTCAGGACCGTGGGTATTGAATTGAAAAACTTACATAAATGTTGAGTTTTTACGAAAACAACTCTAAGTTACCAAGGTACTTTCTTACTTTAGGTTTTTTTTAAACACACTTGCTTGAAAAGTGGCTCTTATTGCATTGTTTTTAGGTTCACAATGCAGTGTATTGAACACGAATGCTTTTTAATTTGCATTTGTGCACTAGTGCCGAAAAGTACACCACAGACAATTATAATATACTTACTAGTCGGAGATGTGTGATTTTATTCAATCTCAGCAAGGATCCTTCACGCCTTATAATGTCTCAAATTTATTAAACGTGAATCAAATTATTAATTTTCGTCAACAAATTAACAATAACTTGTGTTGTATAAATAAAAATAATAAGTTTTAACCGACTTCAAAAAAATGAGGGGTTCTCAATTCGACTGGTTTTTTTTATGTGTCTTACCTCAGAACTTTTTCTAGGTGAACCGATTTTAATGATTATTTTTTATTTGAAAGCTGGTGCTTCTCATGTGGTCCCATATATTTAATTTGATCAAGATCTGACCAGTAGTTTTAGAGTTATCCTTAATAATGCGTATTTATTCCACTAAAGTAGTATAATATTGATGAAGTTTTAATAATTTCCTGTCACTGTTAGGTATTTACATATCAAGTAGTGGTATATACGAATTTGTGTGGGGTACCGGTAGGTACCACAACTAAAAAGTAAAAAATCAAACATTTTTACAAAAAAAAAAACAACCGACTTCCAAAAAAATCACAAAAAAGTGAAAAATTACTTTAATTTCGGAAGTCAAAAACGAAAATACAAAACCAAAGACACCGACTTCCGAAATTAAAGTACCTAATGGGGTTAAAAACTGAAAGCTCATAATATAATAGGTGGTAGCACAGTTGAAAGTCTGCAATTCGCCAATTTTTTGTTTATGTCTATTTTTGTGTCGATCGTAAATTAAACGAAAACTAGAAACTTGGAGTGTGTTCTATTAAAAGATGAGCTAAGGAAAAGAGAAGCGTCTACCACTGGTAAAGAAACAGCATAGTAGAAAAGACGATAAATTATGAACGTTTTATAATTTATAGGTTATCTTGTGTTTGTTAACTTAAAGTTCATTTTGTGGGGAAGACTGGAGGCGTACGACAAGAATAACCTGATCGGAGTTGAAAACCAACTCGAGGATGATCTTCCTGACTGAAAAACTTCAAAGTTGTTTATTCTAGCACTGTTCATATAAGATGATATAAACACACAGACTTACTTTACTATAATTTACGTAATACCACACCAGAAGTACTTTTAGGCAATAAAAATGGACTTAGTTCTCTTGGGAACCTGAATACGAATTTCTCCCTTAAAAGTCTTCAGGTTAAAAAAGTATAACACATAGTCTCGACGAAACATTTGGTTTCCAATTTTTTTTCCGAAAGCGTTTACCCACAATTTTCATTTTTTAACATATTTGGCAAATACATGGGTCCCCGTTTTTTTACAGTTAACAGCTGCGCAACGGGGAATAAATTAATTATGCGTAAAAGAAGTTGCTTGTTTACAAAAAAAATATGGATAGTGTTGGACGTTGGATAGCAGCAGCAAATCTGAAGTGAGCAAGTGGCAGTTTTTATTCCCATTATTTTTAAATATTTTGTAAAAATACAAAAGATTTAAAAATAATGGGAATAAAATCTTTTTGGAAGTCGTTTGATTTGTTTTGTTTTAATATTAAGCTCTTTGGCGGCACTGAGTCAAGCACGAAAGAAATAATCAGCGAGGCCAACTGACATGACATGTGTCACACAATTCACAAATGATATTTGTTACAAAATAATACCTACCTAAGCTGCAAGCATGGACGTACCTAATAGTTGCAAGAGGGTTGAAAATTGTCGAAAAAAAAAAGCGCCTATCCGGAACATATTAAGTATTATCTAGATACATCCAGATAAACAGACAAACGGACAAAAATTCTTCGTTACTATTTTATTATATGTAGGTATAGATAATATAACCTTAAATAAATCCATACTATGTATAATTATATAATCCATACTAATATCATAAATTCGAATGTAACTCGTCTAAACCACTGAGCGGACTTCGATAAAATTTGACAAGAAGATAGATGGCATCCTGGGGAAGGACATAGGCTACTTTTAGTCCTGGTAGCACGTTCTATTGGGATAATTTTCGACATACACGCGGGAGAAGCCGGGGGTAGAAGCTACTATATTATAAGCACAGCTATTAATTTAGACTAATTTTGAGAGTCAAAAAAATATTTCATCACCAGTAGGTACAGTAAAACCAGAAAAGTTATGCGCTTCGGTAATACTCTTGTTTTCGAATTAGCACGAACATCACGCCACTGAGTAACCCTCCACAGAGTGCCGCATTTTGTATTAGAAGAAGGAACATTAGCGCCAATAAAATTAGCATTGACGTTGACTGTTCCAAGTGTGGCTACTCAATTTATCGCGTTAATTATCGGAATAGTTAGGACGATGATGGGCATTGACGTTAACTGTTGGTGCTGCCCCAGCATTACACGATGAACGATGATTGCCAAAGCACATACTTTTCCTGGGAGATCTGTAGGTATTTGACTTTACCCAATTGAGGTCTAGGTTAAAAGTCTACGGTAAATAAGAATATATAAATAGAGAACGACCTAAGCCTCTTGAATTTGGATAACCCATAATTGTATCTATCTAAATAGCGAGCTAACTATCTCACTGTAATTTCCTTTCCTTTATTTGAGCTACGATTTCCTCGGTTAAATTCAATATCTAAAAAAACGCCACATGCGAGCTACACGTCACACTAACGTCACGCCAAATCCTGCATCGCGCAAGCAGAGTTTACCGCGCAACTAGCATATATACAACGTCCCGACATCAAACGTTGGGCAGTTGCCCACCAGACACGACACCCGTCTGGTCGGAGGATCCTCCCTTTTCCATAGAGTATGAGTGAACTTTACACCCTGTTCCTCATAACTCTATATACTCAAACGTGTGTACCTACTACAGGTACACCTCTACCGAACCCTTCGGGGATTACAAGCATGGTGCTATGTATGTTTTTGTTTAATTACCTGCCTACTACCTACCTAGGTAGGTAAATAAATAATTGGACATAAATTAACAAATCCAAAATACATAGCCTTGGTTTTTACTATGGGTATGGGTTTGCATAACTCAACCCAATATTTTGCCAAGAAAATTAGGATCATTATGTAATCTATGTCTCCAACAAAGGTGGAATACAGCTGAGACATTTTTTTTTGAACACATTAACTTTAAGTCAGCTTTGTGAAGAGAGAATAAATGATAAATATTATTATAAAATTATATGTTTACTAAAGAAATACTTATAAACCGTTAAACCGTTAATAAGTATTTGTGATGCAACAGGCGTGATGTTACACTATGTACAGTACAACTATTTTATTAATGTCCCTCGGCAAACTTCGCGTTTTAAAATAAATTAAATTAAGTTAAAAGAATATTAACAACTCTATATACTTCCAATTCTATTGAGAGAGTCCGGTCTGCACCAAGTGCAAAGGGCAACTGATAGAAATCCGACGACTGATGAAACACGAAGTTTGCCGAAGGACATTAAGAAAATAGTTGTACTGTACACAGGGTGAGCGTGTAACTTAACGCCTGTTTTTTCCCCGAACAGGGTCGGATTTAGGGGAGGGCATCCGGGGCAACCGCCCCGGGGCCTCCACAAAAGAGAGGCCGCCGCAATAGAGACTTCGGAAAAAAATCTTTCAAATTCCGACGAGTAAACACTAGTAAACAACTTTTACTTTGTTATTTATTTTTTCGCTGTTTTACACACGATGTGTAGGTACAACGGTTAAGGTACATACCTTGCTCTTACTGCCCTATCTAAAAAATCCACCTTGTTTAAAAATGATTGAAAATGGTGTTTTTTTTTTTTATCGTCTGTTCCACAACATTACCTGGGCCTACACTTTTTGGTTGCCCCAGGGCCTCCACACGCTTAAATACGGCCCTGTCCCCGAAGGTCGCAGGGGTAAGGTAGGTACATGTTTACGTACAGTAGGCCGTACGTCATTTGTAACAACACCAGTACCTATATGCTGCAGCCTATATGCGAAACACACTATCAATCACAATCTGAAGCGTTTTATAGGATATTGCTAAACCATTGCTTCATAGATTCGAAAAATTTGTCTGCTCGACGACATAAATAACGCAATGAATGTTGTTGAACTGTCAAAATTAAAGTCATTCCTACTGTTATGTGTTACGTAATTACCCCGCTGGTCTAGCGTACGGGGTTTCAATGGAATAAAAGGCCAGCAGGGTAATTGCTTAAGGCAACAGTAGGAATGACTTTCATTCTGACAGTTCAACAAAATTCATTGCGTTATTTACGTTGTTGAGCAGACAAATTTTTGCAAGTAATGGATTAGCAATATGCTTTAAAACCACGGAGTATTTACTCCGTGTTTAAAACGATGCGAATTCTGAGTAATAGTGTGTTACGCAATGATGGTGCAGCTCAAAGTCCAAGTGTTACTATGGACGTGCGGTCGACTGTGCCCATAGGCCAGCCAACCTTCACCAGTCACGTTTAAAAATTTCTTTTAAATCGAGCGATCCTAGATCGCCATTATAAACTCGATTATGATGTGTTATTTAAATATCATAAAATCATACGTTTTTGATAAAGTGAAATAGACTGTTGCCTCTAACTATGCTGCACCTACAATTATGAATAAAGTAGAGAAAACAAACAGACCAATCTTTGTTCGTAACTTGGCATACTTGACTCTGTATAAACTGCCCAGACTAAAATAATGAATATGGTAAGAGGGCCTGAGGGCCTAGACAAAGTAACATTCGATTAGCGATGGCGCTAGTAGAAAAGCCAAAAATGTATGGGGTTGACATAAGCTATTAAAATGTTACGTGATCATAGGTCAACGAATAGAAATTAGCTAGACATTGTTAACATCATTCGATTCTATGAAACGGATCGACAGCGTCGAACAATTACTTCCATAAAGATGCGTAGCCAAGTGGCACTTTTTGACAAGCGTTATCGCTAGTTTTCGATTCGTATTATGGAAACATTAGCGAAAGCGATAGCGATTGTAGAAATAGAATCGCTCCGAAGCGAAAGCCATTTGTCTAGGCCCTCTGGACCCTGGACGTATGCTCTTCCTAACGTTCAAAATGAATTACCAAAGGAAATTGACACGAAACTAGAAAACAAAATATCTCGACAATTTAAAAACATTTTAAAAGCCGGCAGGGATACTGCAAGGAAGTTTGGGATGGAGATGATCTGCGTGAAGATCCACTTTTTAGACTACCAATGTGATTGAACTCTACCTAACTTCTAAAGTAAATCGAAAGTGCACATAATTGTATATTTTAATGTACATAAACATGTTAGAAATTTTACTTGAAATAATAGAAGGTATATTTTTCAAACGGTGGGTAAAAAATTGTGGATCAAACGAAACAGGGCGATAGTTGGGGTTATTTGCAGTAAATAAGTATATAAATGTCTTTGTGCCAGAGCCCTAACTTGATCTCTCTTAAAAGTTATGACTATGTGTGTGTTCCAAAAAAAAAAAAAATTTTTTAATAAATATTTAATTAGGGTAAAATGGGTACCTATTTTAAAATAATAAATAGTGTAGTTGCTTCTAGGAAATGTATCATCACTACAAAAGTGCACACCCTGTATAAACAATAAGGCACAATTTTTTTCTAGACTTTGGCCGGGGTAAGTCTAAGAATTTCCTCATGGAAAAATTCGATAACACCGTAGCGTTTTATTTGATTAGTCAGAAGATTTTTCTAGCTGCCCTTATTGACGCGCTCAATCCTACTTACGCTGTTTTTCATAACTAATTATGGTTTCACTGAGAGACAGATGTCGCTACTGGCCTGCATAGTTCCACTGTAAAAAAGGCAGATGGCACCGCGGTCTTTCTAATAATCTCAACAAATTTTTGCTGGACTCGCGTAGATATAATGACCTACAAATGTAAAAGGAATATAAGCAGAAGACACCAATTTTCTGGATAGAATAGAATAGAACACTCTTCATTATGTACACCATAAAAATTACAGATATAAATGTAGACATTTTACACAGGATGACACAATGCGCGGTCTTATCTCTAAATAATACATTCATATCTGTAAGTTTGTGTCATTCATGTCATATTCATTCTGTCTGTCTACATTTATATCTGTAACTTTTATGGTGTACATAATAAAGAGTATTCTATTCTTTTCTATTCCATTCTATAATATTACTTACATAATATATTTTTTTGTGCGGTTCCGGTTCGTTTTTCGGAAAAGAACCGGAATTAGAACAGACATAGCTTGCAGAGTAAGAGCCGGTCCACACGGCGCGTTGCGTCAGCTTTGCGTCGACGTAGCGCTGTCGCTGCGTCGTTTTACATACTAATAACCATAGTTTACACACGGTGCGCTGCGTGAACGCAACGCATACACGACTGACTGCTGCCCCGAGACGAAGCAGGAGCGGTGTACTCATTGCGACGCCGGAGCTGCATGCGGCAGCGCTCAGTTGTTTGGTTGTTTGTGCGTTGATAAGGGAGAAGACACACGCAAGTTCATTTCGTTTTTTACGTATTTTTGTATTGAGTTTTATTTGTAGTGTAAAATGAGTACCATTGAAGAAATTGACATGGATTACTTCATTGCATTAATTAAGGAAAGAGAAATTATATGGACTGTGCGTCGCCGCTGCGACGACGCAACGTCACGACTGCATCTTAGCTATGCTGCGATGACGCAGCGCCTGTGTAGCCGGCTAAGCATCAAAATATTTGCATCGCGACGACACAACGCAACGCAACGCGCCGTGTGGACTGGCTGTCAGCAAACTGAAGTGGCAGTGGGCTGGCCATGTCTGTCGAAGGACCGATGGCCGTTGGAGCAGACGAGTCTGGACTGGACACCGTGTATTGGCAAGCGTAGTGTGGGACGCACCCAAGCTAGATGCACCGACGACCTCAAAAAGATGGCTGGGACAGACTGGATGCGGAAGGTGGAGGACAAGGTGTTGTGTCGCAGCATGGCAGAGGCCTATGTCCAGCAGTGGACTGCGATAGGCTGAGTTGATAAATAAGTATTTGCAAAGACATGACTATTTACAGACAAAAGATAGGAAGACCCAAATACTTTCTATTTTTAGAAAAGTTACTCTAGCTTTGAACTACTAAGAACGTGAAATCGAAAAAGCAAAAATGTTTAATCATCATCGAACAGCATGCGTAATTTTTTTTAGACTATTGATCTTTTGCGCACAACCCATGATAAAATTAAAAAATTATTGATCAGCAGTGACGTCTTGATCAACAGGCTTAGCACGACACTTTATATTTCAATGAAGAATAGACACAGCTATTTCTACACAAAGTGACATTTCGTTTCCCAATTTTGACATCGCGCCGTAAAAATCCTTCTACAATCTGTCATTTTGTCTTTCGTTTCTACCGATCTTTGTCAAGGTTCTTTTTTATGTAGACTATTTCAGAAGAAAGTTTTCTATCCCAAACTGTCAAAATCACACTGACAACTGACAGTTGTCTAAGGTAGTGAAGACAATTCGATTTCATAATCACCATGCTAAAGACAGTAGAAAACTTTCTACTCGACGGCCACAAAGTATATACGGTTATGTACAAAATCATGATTTTATAGGAGAGTGTTTTAAACGCAAAACGCAGCCTCGACGTGTTTTATATGGAATTTTTTACATTTTGTATGGCAAATGTGAAAAATTATTATCTACATGTTATGTTTTAGGGGTTTAGGAGGTCGAAATTTTCATTATTTTTGTGATAGGACACACCATTGACACACACCAATATATACGCAAAATAAAAGAAAAACAGGAATAAACTAAGGTTTGGTGATTTTTTTTCTAGTGTAGAGGCATTTGTGACTAGAGAATCGGCACCATAACCAGGGAAATGGTTCAGGCCAATATTACTGTAATACTTATTTGTGCCAAAATACGGTAAGTACTTCGACACTTTGAGAAAAATTGTTGTAGTTGTCTTTATATACGGACTTAATATCAATAAAAATTAGGAATCAAACAGAAAAAAAATCCTACGTCAAAACAAAGAATTCCGAGTCGAATTATGTAAAAGAGTGAATTTCGTAAATAGTGCAGTTGGCTTTTTCTACTTTGCTGCCGTCGTACTGTCTACACGGAACTTCATTTTTGTATACTCTTCCGTCTACAAAACGGTGCTCGTGCTAAGCCTGCTGACGAACAGTGAGTTGTGCGACTGATCTAGTAATTAATTAATTCCTTCTATTTATTGTGCAATTTATAACGTTTCATAGCATAAATTTAATCATATTGGAATTATAGATACAAAAGTTTATTTTTGTTCTATTTTTCAGCGGTCCCTTTTTTTGGTAGAAACGTTGTGCTGTATGTACTGGCAATCTTACTAGTCTGGTAACATCCAGATTTGTAATGTCAAGTTTTTATTGTCGCAAAAATTTCAGTCATTATTTTCGCATTATTATTGGTGACATCAAATAAGTTTTTAAAGGTACAAAATAAATCAATCAAAAGCATCCCGTGAAAGTTTACAGTGTAAGCCCGTCGTTTCGGCTGTGCGTGCTAAATTATCAGTGTTAACGTGTGCAAAGGTCTTCATAAATGAATAATGTCGTTGAGGTCGAAGGCACTGGCACTAGTGGAGGTGCTGCTGAGGGTGCCGCCTCTGTTTGTGGTGGATGAGTTCCTGAAGATCAGCCTGGGCCTGCCGGTGTATTCGGGCGAGGAGGCCGTGCTCGCCAACATCACCGTGGACGGCGGCGCCGTTGACCTGACGGATCCAGATGTCAATTACTATGACGCGAATTTCTACAACGCGTTCTTCTTCACAATCGTCAAATTCTTCGTGTGCTGTTTAGGTGAGTGAGGTTTTTTTACAAGCACTAGCATTGCAACATTCAGCCTTTAACAATTTCAAAACTGGTGGGCACCTTTCGAAATTGTTGTGTTTACTCTGTCGTGTCATAATGTGTACAGAATATTTTGTTAATTTTGTACTGTTCCACTTGTAACAAGGCTAGACTTGTATGCCTAATGTTAACTTTGGTATAATAGCCTTCTGTTGAAAGTGTTCAGTGTAGTTCCCAGCCTTGTGTTGCCTAGTTAATACACAAGCACACAAGTAAGAATAGTTGCTACCAGTTTTTACAATGTCTGCATATGAACACAGTTTACTAATCCAATATTACTTATATGATTTCTATTGGAACTCACGGCAATATGTCTGTATAGAGTTTTGAGTGCAAACTGAATGTTTACCTAATTAGTGCGATGTTTGTTGGTGAAACGGAGAAAAAACCTTACTTGCAAATAATCAATAACAGCACTACCACGTTGTTTTATGAAGTAAAGTCAAATCTTCTATTAAAATAATAATAATAATAGCGTATTATTATGCCACTGCAGGGCAAAAGGTGCTTCTCAATTTGAATCCTCTATTATATGGAAAACATCCTATTAAACACCAACATATCGTAATCTTTTTAAACAACCTATGCTTCGTAACTACTCCAAGAATAACAAGGATTATGTATCAAAAATAATTGCTGAAGCACATTACCTAAAATAAACGCTGTTATGCATAAACCAAATTCTTTTGTAACACTAGACTTTTCCAATAACGCACTTAACTATGTAATTAAAGACTACAGTTTACAATGTTTAACAAGCAGAATATCATTAAATTCACTTTGAACATAGTCTTTTAATTTACATACAATGTAGACTAAATACTCAAGTCGGAATGTCGAAGTATGAAAATGCATAATTATACATTGATTGAAGTAGTAACGATTTATTTTTATCATCACTGCTACATTAGACCAGGGTGCAATTTAAAAAAACTTCCTCAAAATTATAACTATTTACTTTATTCAAATACCAGGGTGTCTCAAACTCAAAGCATTAATTTCAAATAGGTAAATCAATTACAGGCACTTTTCAAGTGTCAAGGGGTCGGTCGGTCAGAAAGATGAAGCTAGTTGCCCATTCCAAAGCGTAGTAGGTATCTATGGAGAAGAACTGGCAAGAAACTCCACGTCTTATATACTAGTATCTAGATAAATTTTCTCAATAATTTATTGCTTATGGCTAATGAAACTGCAAAATGTACTGAGAATGCTGAATCTCTTTACTAAAGTAAGCTCACTAAAAATGTCATTAAAAACCCTACATTACTGGCAGAATCTAGCATTCTTCAGTTCAACGGAAATTAAGTCCATCAACATCTTGAATCAATATCTTTATAAATATAAAAACTTGTTAGTAATGAAAAATTAGATATAATTTTATTGTTTGGGTTCGGATCCTACATAGAGCGGTTGAGGGAAAGCAATGATTGCTGTTGCTATGTTAAAATACACTGACTGGAGTTAGTCTTTTTCATCTGCTTCATAAAGAATGACATGAGTTGATAAAATGATTAGCTGACTTGTGAAGCCTCTTCATGCATCCCAAATCTATCCTATGTATGAAAGATTGTATGATGAATCATTATTAAACTCAAAGGAATTAATAGTCTTATTTTCAACATGCAGGGGGCTCGTGGCTAAATAATAACAGCCACTTGGGTCGATCGATCAGGTTAAGGTAACTTGCCGCGGTTGGTCCGTGGATGGGTGACCATGTTTACATACCGAGACCCCTCCGTGCCTTAGAAAGCAAGTTAAGCTGTTGATCCTGGCATTCATTCGTGGATCTTTGACAGTTATTATGGGTTGTCAGAAACCCGAAAGTCTGACAACCAGTCTTACCAAGGGGTATCGTATTACCCAGTAACTGGATTGTGGAGGTCAGATAGGCAGTCGCTCCACATAAAATACTAGTATCCAGCTGCATCTGGTTAGTCTGGAAACCGACCCCTAAAATAGTTGAGAAAAGGCTAGGGCAGATGATGATTTTCAACATAATTGCAAGACATACTTCAAAATCAATAAATTTTTATAATAAATTAGTTGATATTGAAATTTTTTAAGATAATTGTTACATCTAGATTGAAGCTCATCTGATTATATCTGGCCCAACTTTCTCTTAATCCTGTTTCACTCATAATTTTACTCTCACTTGAATCATTATAATTTATTATGTTCCTATCGTGATCTCATGAAAGTCAGAACTGCAATGACTAATTTAAATCTGTTTTAAATAACAGCTTTAAATTAATGGTTCACCATTTTACACAGATAAAAAGAAATATGTATAATATTGTAATGTATTATTAATGATTTTGACATTATTATTTATTTTATTTTCTCTTTTACTCTTTCACACTCTGTCTACATCTCTTTATCTAGTACGTCCTATCGCAGGTATGCTAGAAGAGATTTTGACTGACCGACCCCTTGACAATTCAAAAGTGCCTGTAATCGGTTTATTTGAAATAAATGCTTTGAGTTTGAGAAATAAGCATCACCTTTGTGTAACCTATTTTTCTGTTCTTTACTTGTCTGTAGAAATAGGGACCATTTAGTTCAACCAGGTTTCAGACTGGCTAAAGTAGACTCATCCTACATGGGGTACTGTATAAAATGTTACATGTTTACAATAAAATACCTCCCCACATACTCCAACTGAATGAAACAAAATTTAAATGTTGTATAAACCGCACACTATGCAGCCAATCATATTAGAAGTTGCGGGATTACATTGCTGACAAAAATGCTTGGGACAATGCTGGTTCTGCTCCACATAAACTAATTGATTAACATTCGAAAATATTGTAGGAGCTGCTGAAGATTGTAAAAACTCTTTGCATTTTATAAATTCAATTTCTTAGTATTGTATAATTGCATATAAAGCTACCTTTTACTGGGTACGTCTTTCATTGATTTGAATGTGCCCTGACAGCCAAGAGTATGTCATACTCATTCACTGGTGGTCACTCAGCTCACTGGTGGTGGCAGGTGTGATGGATCATTAAGTTCCCTTCAAAGTGGTTGAGCTGAATGGTGCTGATCCATACGTCATGTTCGTAAATGAGCGCCGTCAGTAGGGACCGGTCATCTTGTGATGACTCATTTCTGAATTGTTTTTATTTTTATTTGTATAGTTTTTACTACGGAGGCTTCTAACGTGCACCTTTTTCTACATCATTCTCACATGTATATTTTCAACATGAATGATGTAACCAATTTTGTGTAACAATATTATGATTTAAAAAAGTGTCCATGGAGTTTCTTACCTGTTTTTCTACATAAGTACCTACTACGCTTTGGAATGGGCAACTAGCTTCATTTTTCTGACTGACCGACCCCTTCACAATTCAAAAGAGCCTATAATTGGTTTATTTGAAATAAATGCTTTGAGTTTGAGTATATGTGTGTACATAAATGGTTAAATAAATAATAGCGATTTTGACATTATTATTTTTAACTATTTTGACATTATTAGTCAGTAATTAAGTACTACCAAAATTTGCCGAATGTATGTACTAAAACCAGTGTTTAAGTTGTGTATTTAATTACTAACTTTTGATTTTGATTGATTAGCCAAAGAAGCCATTTTTTCTAATTAAAGGCTGCATACGTTGTCTCTGTCACACATACCTGTGTGGCTCTCTTTCTAAATTTTGATATTAACACCATGATATTGTGTTGTCACGGACTAGAAAAAAAAGAAGGACTCCGACTCCGCTCCACCCATATCGAAAGTGAAGCACCGTACCGATCTATGTGTGTGTGTGTGTGTAAATAAGTGTCTTACTTGTGATATGTCATTCCTTGACATTTTTTCTGGGATGTAGAATTATTTTCACACCATTTCACAACACAAGAAGGCATTATTTTATTTCTTGACGTAAACAGTACCTACAATGACGCCGTAGTGCCGCGTAATGGAGGCCGGTCGGCACCTTATGATGTAAATGTGTGCGTGAGGCGTGTTTGTACAAACGGTCCGGCATACTTATAGTGCTTCACTTTTGATGAGCGTGGCGCGGAGTCCTTCTTTTTTTCCAAGTCCGTGTGTGATTGTAATGTTTTTCTCTGTCACTGTTGTACGGTAGGCCGCACGTCAATGGTAACAAAACCAGTATTTAAGCTGAACTATTGAAACTCCCTATTACGATAGGCCAGCTCATGGTCAAAGTGTTACCACTGACGTGCGGCCTACTGTACCTTCATTATGATCAGCAAATTACACGTAGCCACTCTAAGCAACGCTTTTGAGCCCCATATACCTATTTCTTAACAATAGATTAGAACTCCGATTATCCTATAAACATTTGTTTATAAAAAAATATGAATCACATTCGTCATCGTGGTAAGTAATTCAAATGACGACTCAAGAGTAATAAGAAAAACATAAGTAGGTAGGTAGTGACAACACCAAAACGTGCGACATTCGCACCATTCGTTCACCGACCCGACCAAAGACAACAAAAAAAAAAATATACTTAGTGCATGTAACATATGTAGCCATAGACTTGTTCTTCACACTATTAAGCCCACTTGCATCACAAATCACTAAATTCGTTTAGCGTTAATAAATGTATTTGAAACATCGTTCTTTTTCTGTCAATCGTTTGAAGATGACAGAGACAGAATTATTATGTTATATACATGTTTAGCGCTAAACGCATTTAGTGGTTTGTGGTGCAAGCGGCCTTAGAAAGGTAACAGTTTCAGGATTAATTGTTTTTTATACTGACATTTTTGGGCATACCTATAATAGGTATCGCATTTTTTGTGCCAAACCTCGCACAGGCGGAAACAATACAAGTACATCTGGCTTCATTTTTATATCCACTTATTTCAGCTAAACAGGTCATTTCTACCGTCACAGCAATAAATCAATTGCTGATTCTCAGGCTAATTTGAATAAATGATATTCAAATTAGGCTTAGAATCAGCACTTTTTGAACGTAAAAAATTACATAAGACAGTCCCCCGAAACGCCCGCCCTTCACCGCTTCCTAGTGCTTTAGCTGGGAAGAAGTGGAGCAAAAAAAGCTCCCCAGCACCACAGCCGTCTTTTAACCGATAGAATCCCGGTGGCCCTCTGTAGGGCCGGTACGTCGCCCATACCGTCAAGCCCCGCTGGCCCTGTAGAGGGTCGCGCGGTCGTGCGGTTAAATAATCATCATTATTGCTTCTAAATAAGGGCTAATATCGTCTTTTGAGCATTTCACTGTATGGGCTTTTGTTTTTGGGCTGACGAACTGTCTTGTTCCACGACATACCGGCCCTACAGAGGGCCACCGGGATTCTATCGGTTAAGATAGAAGAACTTGATTCTATACAAAAGTATGCCTTGTAATGGTCATTTATTATATACAATAAATGACCATTACCCTATTAATTCATCGTATAATAGAACGAACTAAGTAATTTAGTAGCCGACGGTAATCGTTTTATCGGCCAGGAGTATGCAAAGCCCGACCTCTGTCATAGAGCAACCCAGATTCCTTAGGGGATCCCTCGGCAAATGAGCAGGAAGTAAGATGGCTTGTTAAAACTGGTTACGTCACTTTTGCTGGACAACAAGCCAAATTGACAAGACTATGTGCCAGTACCTCAATTACGTAACACACTTTCTTTCCAAAAAAAATCCAAATCCATTGCTTCATATGTTCGAAAAAAATCATCTGAAGCTGTTTTCAGCTAATTTGATCTTTATTAGGTTCCTTCCTACTATCTGACTAGTTAAAATTGACAAAAATGCGATAAAGTTTTTTTTTTTTTGTTCAACATTTTCATTACGAAAAACTAATTTAATTTTTATTCCAAAATTTTCTTCTAAATCTACGTTGTTATAATTTCAATATATACTTACCTGCTTTACCCGTATTCTGGTGCACGTTCCGCGAGCTCGAGTCCTATTTGGTAGTCGTAATTCCACGGTTTTACATATTTTCCAGTCGAAAACCCGTGTTCTTTACCTTAGTTCAAAATGTTTGTTTGGCATAATTTTCTATTATTCCATAGGTCACTAGCCCGCGCGGAGACGCGTCTTTTGACACCTCGCACCTTTTATCAATAATTTTCGAGAAACTGGCCATTTACTTAGCAAATTGGGAAATGATCGAAGTGTCGATTATTTGCATAGGAACGTTCTTATAATCTTCTTTAGCACCACTCAAGAAAACGGAGATAACCTTATTTTCTTATGGTTAAAAAATAAGGCCATCTAGTTTTCCTAAAGCCTTAACAGTTACAAAGTTTAATTTTGAAACATTGATTCAAGAAACTGCGCCGATTACCGCTCGTAACCTGAAATATAGCGTTACATACGATTTGACCGACGTCCGTGTTAATTTGGACTTCCCTCCTCGGTTCCGGTCGGTGGTTACCGCTTGGATTTGCTAGCTGTATTAAATAATAGTTTTGTGAACTAGATGGACGTAGCAGGTATTATTGAGGTGTAGAACTCTTTTGGTAAGCAGAGGTGTCAGTAAAAACCTTTGTCCCTTTTAAAATAACTAACGCCAAAGTTTCAAAAGCAACCGTTTCCTAGAATAGCGATGGCCGCCACATAACGGCGGCAGTGACCGTCATGACAATGACGGCAGTGTGGAGTTTGACTTTACGCTGTTTGTTCACCGTCAACGAGATACGAGATTATTCTAATCGAACGTGTCGTCCCGGTGGTGGTGTCCTGTGGGCACATGGCCATAGTAAATGTATATATCGCTACTTCGGCGCTGTCATCTCGATCTCGTTGACGGTGCCGGTGGACTAACGGCCTTACGGTGTCAAAAAACGCTCTAGGAAAACAAACCAACTTCGTAAATATCGTTTCAGTGTCCTCATTCGCCAGTAAATGCAGACGCTATTTGACTGCCACCGCTAGGGTTACCACCCGTACTCTAAAATAGAGTATTGTCCTCTTTTTCGTGTAGGTGTACTTTATAATTTGTGACACCAATAAAGTACGCTAAAATACTCTATTTACGTAACTCTGACTGTTACTGACTTTTTCTCCCTTGTGGATGTAAAGTGGAGAGACGAAAGGAACAAAGCTTCCCTAAACTTAATTAAAAACGAGCTGATCAAGTATTTCAGTTTAAAGTTCGATGACAAAGAGGCTGTAACTATCTTCAAGATAGACAATATTTGTTGAATATTGCGAAAAGTAATTTTAAAGATAAATATTAAGTACTCTTTTTTTAAGTTGTGTACTTTATTTTCGCTCTACCGAAATGAAACAATACTTTATTCGTCCAAAAAAAAGGTGGCAACCCTAGCCACCGCGCATCTAGGAAACCGTAGCTTACGAGCATACCTCCCTACCTTTAGCCTGGCTCTGCAGCCTGCGTAACACACTATCTATCACAATCTGAATCATTTTGAAGTCTATTGCTAATCCATTGCTTCATATGTTCGAAAAATTTGTCTGCTCAACAACGTAAATAACGCAATGAACGTTGTTGAACTGTCAAATGAAAGCTATTCCTACTGTTAGTGTGTTACGCAATTACCCCGCTGGTAGGTCTTAAATGGTAATTTGGAGCCAGGAGGTTTGGGTTTACGTCTAGCGGGACTATGAGAGTCATCATGACTATAGTACTTTTTAGGTTGAAGTAATTTTTGAGATAGTTTTTTTAAGCAGTTATGTATTGCACTGAAAACATCATAATATAATTGATAGACGGTAACTATGTGGCTATAGGTTTAATGCAATTTATTCTCTTTTTTAATCAAAAACCTACAAATTGTGGAAATGATGATTTCATTAATCGGTTGGACGACACTGAACGAAACACAATAGAAGTCTTATTATTATTACAACTTTGGGGGCTATTGTCCCTCAATGTGTTAAAAGGAGTACTTACATATAAAAAAATTGTTAAAGCATCATAAATTGCTTGTAAATATGTTGGGTTGCGAACTTACAATTGGTTGTAGTCGTTAGTAACATGATGCTAATTCGTAAAATGTTATCTGAAGTGATAAACACCAGTTAAATCAATAGGTATTTTTACTGGTTTTCGGTATCGTTAATCCTGTTGAAAACGAGAGTGTTTTCACTAAAACCCGACGGCGACGGCGGAAAAACTAATTATAAAACTCAAGTCAAACTTAAACTCAAAGCACTTATTTCAAATAAACCAATTACAGGCACTTTTGAATTGTCAAGGGGTCGGTCAGTCAGAAAAATGAAGCTAGTTGCCCATTCCAAAGCGTAGTAGGTACCTATGGAGAAGAACGGGCAAGAAACTCCATGGACACTCTTTTAAATCAACATATCGTTACAAAAAAAAATGGTTACATCATTCATGTTGAAATTATACATGTGAGAACGATCTAGAAAGACGACGAAAATAAAATAAATAATATTTTTTATTTCGGAACAAAATCCATAGACTGTTAGTAACATAATATTAAAACTACTTATTATCTAGTGTTAGTAACTAATCACTCTCCGCACAAACTGCTTTACAATTGGAGAGCTGAATCTCTCCGCTACAGTTCTCTGGATGCGGTTGCGACTGTCTCTAACTCTCCCCAGTAGTGGAGCTGTTTTCTTGCGAACAATCGCATGAAACCTAACGCTTACATCCCCAACATACTGCAGTAGCAAGGCAGTCTCAACAACATCCTGAAACCATTGCTGTACTGGCCGCACAGGACCTCCAGCGATCTTTTGATGTAATTGACAAATATATTACCCGTGTACAGAGTCTAGCAGATTAGGTTCGTACGCCGATCAAATTTATGGGCCAACATGTTGCACCGGACGCGGCTAGGGCACTGCGCCCACCCTCTATAAAAAAAAGTATGGCGTAGTCTCAATAATGCGTGGTGTCAAACATAAAGGCTCCCGCAGACAGGCGCGACGCGACAGCGCGACACAGTGGCGCCGTTCGTCGCGCGACGAGCGGTGCCTTTGTGTCGCGCGTGATTCGCGTCTGTTTACAAGAGCCCTAAAGAAACCAAATGGTCCCACTAGTGAGTCCTTGCAAACAAGTAAGGGATTATATCAAGTAATAATTGAACAAATAAATACTTGCTTTTATCCCAATTTAATGTAGGTTGACGAAGGATCTTAAAGTACCTATCATCTTTTACACACCCATCCATCGTTTCTTAGGTCTTTCATAACTTTCAAACATAACCACATTCATACCATCATAGATTATTAAAAGTCGGCGGCGCATGAGTCGTTGCTCGGAATTTTACCATTTTATAAATATTATGTTTATATAAACATTTAGAACTAGGTATTGTGTATTTATTTTATTTCTTATTTTTTGTTATTTTTATATTTTCGTTTGCTGCACTGGTTGACGTCATCACGGCAACGCCGGCTGTAGCTGAAAACCAGCGCTGGGACTCTGTCTTGCATAGGATCGATTGCTGTTTTGCGTGGATGTGACGCATATTTTCCCCAAACTTTTTGAGTTTGTGTGTTTTTCTCTGCGTCATGTTTACCGCAAATATTTTCTTTCTTTCTTTCATACAGGGCTGTGTGGCTTCAGTAGCGTCCATACATTCCTTCAACATGCAGGTATCAGGGCACACAGCACATTTTTTAAATAGTGTATTCTTTTGCGAAATAGTACCTACCACACTATAGCTTTTCCAACCCGCACGGCCCGGGTGGATAGCGGCCAACTTCGTCTCCAATATGTAGGGGGCCTAACTCCCATTGACGGGGTCCGATAGGGCCGATGCCTGCCGGGCTCGCGGATTGTTCGAAAGAGTTACCGTGGCCCTGGCGCACAGGCAACTGAAGGAACACGGGTGGGTTTTAGTCAGTAACAGTCTGACACGCCCTTCCGCTCCGCCCAGAGCGGGAGAGGTCATTTGATGATTTGCCACACAAAAAAAAAGGGGGGGCCTAACTCCCAGCAGTGGTATCATCATTGGCTGATTATACTGTGTCTTGTGTTCTTGTCATTAAATCAGCCATCGGTAAGGTAAACGGCAAACCGTAACAGACTGATTGGGTATGTTTGATGACATTGCAAGGCCGTTATCATTAGATTATAGTAAAACATTGCTAGTCATCGTGAATCGTAAATGACTGAAGTCAATGCTCGTTAAGCGTTGATCAAACAATTTGCGTCTAATTAAAACTTCATGTGATATGCTAAAACGGGAGGAGTCAATCGGTGCACTAGAAAACTAGTTTTCTGCAACAATCGCTACCTAATCGAAGCTTCCTCTTTTCGAGTCCATGGTACTTTTTAGATTAGTTAAACACAAATATGAATAAATGTTTTATTGAGATTAAAGTGTTGCAATTTCAATTGAAGCCCTGACTCCTGAGCTAGGTGGTGGTAACCTGTGTTACAAGAGTCGTGTGTCTTCACGCATTTGTGGAACATTATATTAGTTACGTCCACCACAACTCACGGAGACGCCCACGGCCACGGTAATAGCAGCATCGGTGGCGTTTATAAGATCCTCAGAAGTGCTGGTATATGGACACTTGAGACAGTAGCAAGTGGGTCATGTTCTGGTCAGGGGCACCGCACTCACAATGGGTATCGGACTGGGTTATAACAGCTCAAAATTTGACACTACGATGTAACATACAATCTAATTAATCGCTAACATCTTATAGTAACTAGCCAAGACCAATCCTACTTAGAAATTAAAAGAATAAACGCAGAGAACACGCAGTTCTTGATTATGGTTACCTCTGGCAACCATAATCATGCGTCCGTGGCATCACAGCGAGCCCTATCAGAATACCAGCGCTGCGGTATTTATTTTTTAAATATCGTAGCATTATGCTGAGATAGGAGCCTTTTTGGCCTCGCACAGGTTTTTACTTGTTTATTGTTGTTTTATTTTTTTTCCTTTTTTCTTTTATATTGTTAATTTTGTTAGTTTTAAATGCTCCTTTTTTTATTTTTTACTCTTTGTATTTCCTGTGCGTGTCCCAAATAAAATATTTTTCTTTCTTTCTTTCTTTCTTTCTTTCTTTCTGATTTGAGTTGTCTTCTTAACAACCGCGTGATTGATAAATGATATTTATTTCTGTAAATTGGTCCAAAAATTGTTTTTCACGTCAAAAATAAATTATGTTTTAAAACTAGATGAGTTCGGTGTTTTCTATCAAAAAAACAAACTCAGAGGTCACAGTCACTTTTAAAGTCCAAACATAACCTTGGTCAGGGCATATAAGGACCGTGCAGATGGGTATCTGAGATATGGAGATTATTATTATGCCCAAAATCATCAAATTATCCAAAGTAGACAAGGTCATGACATTCCTAAAATCCATATTAAAACATAATTCCGATCGTATTAATCAATCATCATTGCTTAGCTCAATTTCGAAAGAAACGTTGATTAAAAAAATATATTTCTAAGTCAATGATGCTTGATTCAGTTCCTTTGTTTAACTACATTTTTTCCACAATCTTAACTTGGAATTTATTCACATTTAAATGTGTTTATTTACTGCTTTGAACTGTGTACGTACGTAATGTAAATATTTACATAATTTAACATTTAAATCGATCGAGGTTATCATAGCTCTCACAGTCACAGTTTTGACCATGACAGTCTGTGGACTTAACCAAAGCCTGTGTGCTGGCATTGTTATCTTATGGTCTATAAATCTTTTACGCGACCAGAGATTATCATGTTGTCTAGACATCTTGAACAAAAACTTTCGGAACAAGCATCTTTGTGTGAGAGAGTAATGGCTTTGTAATGTTGGCGCTCTGAAAAAGTCGTATAAAGACGGTACTTAAAGATTCGATATATCATCGAACTCTCAAGCTCTAGACAGCCTTCCAGCTTGCAATTTTTCATAAAGCTTTGTTTGAATTTTAACAAAAGCCATGGATCTTAATGTTATCTAGGTGTTGAAGGATAATATCTATCGCTTGAGTTTCCTTGAAATAAAACGCTCCTATTTTTTCTGACTTGTATTTCAAAGTTTTCTCAATTCTGTCATTCTAATACTGCAAACATTCATGACGGTGCGAAATTTACTCAGCTACAGCATTTACCATATTATTATTTTCTACACTATCCCACGCTTTTATAGCAGGCGGTCGCCAGACAGACTAGACTACTTAAGTAACTGCAATTATTCATGCCCTCTCAGCATTGTACAATTGTACAGACTTGGGGCTTGCGTGAGCAATGACAAAAACGCTTTTTCTGCTTTTTAAGCAAATAAATATTTTCTTATCTTACCGAAAATTATCATGCTATTGACACGGTACAGGAAGTTAAGCTATTTACCACTTTCCGGGACGGACCGCCTCTCGACGTTATATCGGTATATCGTTACGTGACAGTACGGCTAAGGGCGGTGAACTTTATTTCATGTAATTTGGCAAACTGTCGATAGCCGTTGATTGCCCATAACATTCCTAGGAAGCACATGATCTAGTGACACATCATGCGACTTCATTCGTTCGTAGGTGTCACGGCAAACTCTTTTCGAGTCATTTTTCAACACACACATACGCATAGCTTATGCACCAAAACAACACATTCACACCGCCGACAGGCGTAGACTGAGACATACAAGTACAATGATGTTCAGCGTCTGTGGCCGTATTTGTCGTATAAAAAAACTGAAAACATATGTAATATGGTAGTACGGCTCTAGACGGTATGATAAAATGTATGGGATTTTGAAGTGTCATAATTATGTTATCATGACATTTGCAAATAGTCAAATGTCCCGGAACGTGTTAAATAAAATCAACTATCCCGCGAATACTAATAAGACCGTACCCTTTAAAGTCAGAGCAGACACATTGCGAACTTGCAAGCGATCAATAACACCCTTTTACTGTATACCTAGGTAAACCTTCACACAAAATGCAATTGGTGAAACGATTTAAGGTTTGTTTCCATGCGACAAAATGCATCCGAACAGAATGTGAGAGAATATTTTGTTACATGACATGATATTAAAAAGAAAAGTGATCAAGAAATCACACCCCGCAGTAATCAGAAAAACGAAATTTGAATCTTTACAGGAGAGCGTTTTCTCCGTAAACCTATCGTAACAAAGATATAATGGCACAAAATGTAAGAAAAAAGCCATTCGGTCAATTTGGTTAAAATTTTGGGACAATATCGCCCCTAACATACTGAGTAACGGCAGAACCCGAGATAGATAGGTTTTTCTATCTCTATACCAAAATTGGTGATAGGTACGTTATTGGGTTCGGCCGTAAGTCTATATGGGCGCAAAGTTTAATAATGGCCAGTTTTAGAGATATATTATAGCAATTTTTATATTTAAGTCAGCAAGTGAAACATTCATTTAGTTTTCCTCAGCTCATAAAATGCTTCCTAGCTCGTGAAAGCACACCGTTACTAGTATCTGCAACGTCCCCTCCGTATGACGTGTCCTACACTCAGTCGACATTGTAGTATTTGCGCTATAGACGTGTAGTTTCTAGATTGGCGATTGCGTTCACAAACTTATCGATCGAAATCGCCTTGGCTTGCTAGACAATGAGTGTGACGTCATCTAATTACTACCGGCGTAATCGATCTAGTTTCGACTGTTAATGCCGTGTAAATAAGTTACCGAATAATTGATTTTGGGCGTTTCTACACCAGAATTTCATAAAAGAAAATATATTCTATGAGAAGGACTGTCAAAACACAGACTCTTACTTACATTTTTCCCCAGACTGCCGCCATGAATTGCCAAAATAAATAGACCACGCTGTAAATTTTCTTGCAAAATATAACGCCGTTACATTGATCTATTGTTCTTGGTACAATGTATCTCTTAGATAAAAGAAATAAAGAAACTACAGTTGGCCCATTATGGCTTTGTTTATTATTATTTGGATAAAACACTCTTTTGGAATCGATCGATGTAATTGCGACACTTTTACTTGCAAACTTTGTACATGGCAAATAACAACACCCTGCAATCACTTAATTAACTATTTGCCAAGGATAGGGATTATAGCATTCCACTCTCTACCTAGCCTTTTGCTAACTATGTTGGCGTCAACTTCCAGTCTAACCGCGTGCAGCCGAATACCAGTATTTTACATGCAGCGATTGCCCATCTGACCTCCACAACCTAGTATCTGGGTTATACGATACCCTTTGATAAAACTGGTTGTCTGACTTTCGGGTTTCTGACTACCCGTAACGACTGTCGAAGATCTACAAATGACAGCCGGGACCAACTGCTTAACGTGCTTTCCGAGGCACGAAGGAGTTTCGATATGTTAAGGATGGTCACTCTCACCAACCGACCGCTGCGAGCGCAGCTTAGGCTTCGAGCGCGTGAGGCGTTATTATTTAGCCACGAACGAGCTCCTCTAACCAATCATGGAAGGAAATCCAATCCATTTTCATTAACAACTCCTACTGGCGCCCGACTGGGACACTATACTCTGCTCTTAGATTTAAGGCCTGTTAGTAACGTAGACAGCGGTCTGTGTAGATTTAATTATAAGACGGCTAAGTCTTGTCTTGTACCGGTTTCCGAAGAATAATAGTCGACCTCTTAATTAAACGGTGAGGTTATGAGCAGAAAATTACATGACTGTTAGTTCATCTATACTATAATATTAAAAAGAGGTCTTTGTTTGTTTGTAAGTTTGTATGTAGGGGCCTAGGGGGTAATCTCTGGAATTAGCAGTCCGATTTGAAAAATTCGTTTTGCATTTGATAGCCGAATGCTTGAGGAAGGTTAAATGATAAATGATTTTATTTCTGTAAGTAGATTTGTACGAAAAAAAAAACTTAAAAGGTATGGAAAAAAGAAAAAGAAAGTAAAATATGTAGTTAGCAAAAAAAAATATATCAACGTTCACTGTATAAATTTATTAGTCTCGCGCGCGGTATCACTTATTTTTCCTTTTCAAGTATCTTGATGGCTCTGGATTCCAATTCTTTTAAGCGACGGATCGCTCAGTGGCCAAAAAATTGGATTTTTTATAACTTTTAAAATGTTGCCAGACGACTTTGCTCGGACTTTGGTTTGACGGCTTTGCTTTGACTTTACTCACGCGTACGGTAATAATTACTAAACTTTTGATAACTTTCAAAACAATTTTGCCTGGCCCCCATATGCGCGAGGCCGTCGGCGGTTATCGACGTCGCCGACGCCTAAACGCCGCCACTGGTTGATTGTCGAGGGTTAAAAAGCAGGTATCTCATTCTACAATGTTACATTTATTGAAAACCTTTAAAAAATTAAAAAGTTTTAAGTAAGTAATGATGTAGTGCTTACAATGTGGAGTTGTTGACAATACGACAATAATTTAAACTCGTATATCTAATGCCGGTCCCAGTTTACATACAAAAATTCAATCAAATATATCCAATAATTTAGTCACTATAGCTAGTCAAAGATTAGCAAAACCCATAGTCGACCCATCACTGCTATTTAGGTTGTCGGTATTTTTTAGGGTTCCGTACCCAAAGGGTAAAACGGGAGCCTATTACTAAGACTCCGCTGTCCGTCCGTCTGTCTGTCCGTCTGTTACCAGGCTGTATCTCATGAACCGTGATAGATAGACAGTTGAAATTTTCACATATTATGATGTATTTCTGTTGTAGCAACAAATACTAAAAAACAGAATAAAATAAATATTTAAGGGGGCCCCCATATAACAGACATGACTTTTTTGTCGTTTTTTATAGATAATGGTACGGAACCCTTCGTGCGCGAGTCCGACTCGCACTTGGCCGGTTTTGTTTTTTTAATTTCAATGTCAGAATTTATTTGATAATTCCAAAATACTATAATGCATTAGTATTGCCAGTGGTTTCATGTATCTTTGTATTATTGTCTCTACGTTGTATAATAGCTACCTTTGATTAAACAAATTATATCGATATTTTCCTGATTACACGACATACGTATAGATAATGTCCTGTCAGTTGTTATGTTACTGTCACGACGCACTTAATATTATTAAGGCACGTCGCGGTCGCTAATGTGGTACATTGGAATTAGAACAAGTTCTGTTCAGACCGTTCGCAGACGTCGCGCGGCGTACAATCAATAACCGATTTTTTTAAAGGAGCTAAGGGCCCGTTCTTATGTACCACAACCACACCACATCCCGGCAACAAAATGTGGGCAAGCAGTGGTTACGTGTGAATTGTGTCGCTGCAACTTTTTGTAGTAGCGTTGTGGTTGCTTTGTCGCTAGTAGTTGAGATGTGGTTCCGTTGTGGCTAGTGTTTGCAGACAGACAGATCGTTGTGTTTGCGATTTGGCCGGTCGCTAGCGCGCGGTCTCGCTCGCTGGTGGTTGCGTTGTGGCTGCGACGTGGCCTCGATGTGGTCGGTATCGCCCACACGGTTGATTTTGGCGGCCAAATGAGGACAAGATGAATAAACTATTAATTTTCATACAAAATTTGCGCCCGTCCACGTGTTGTCGTTGTGGTACATGTGATCGGCCCTTACTGAAACAGTATAGATCCAATGTATCAACGCATACATACAGAAAAGAAACTGACCGGTTGTAGGACCTCTAAAAAGTATGCCGTGTGCGAGTGCGCTTAGTAGAACGTCTCCTCTGTCCTCTGTCAATCAAACCGGGGTGTACTGTGAAGAGTCTCTGAAAGTTGATGTGCCATATTACCGCCTGGATCAGCGTTGCCAGACGTCCTGATTTTGAGTCCAAATTAGGTAAATGTCTCTCGCGTAGGGTTGCCAAGTGTCAGGCTTTAGCCGAACACGTCCGGCTTTTTACAATCGTGTCCGGCCAAATATATCCAAGTCCGGCCTGTCCGGCTTTTGTTTTTGGCTATTGGTCAACCCCGACCCGCCAAAAGATGACCAAAGATAGCGCACGAGCTACTCACGTGGACACGCATGAGTCCACATGACTCGCGACCTCGCAGGAGTTGCAGGCGGCGCAGCGCTGTAAAAGTTATTTTTTTGGGCCTATGCGTCAGGCTTTCGGAGAAAATGTCTGGCTAAATATGAATCTGTGTCCGGATTTTCTATTTTTGGGCCTGGCAACCCTACCCACGAGGAACAGACTCAGCCCCGTTTTCCAGGGATTACTCGACGGTGCGGTTGTTAGCAATTAGTAAAGTAACGTATTTTCATTCAAATACTTTTCTATGGTTATCTATCTTCATTGTAAACTTAATTTGAAACTCAAATATAAGGTAAAGTAGCCAATGAAAAAACTGTCCCGTCGTCGTCGACGAAAGTATCGCGCTTTTTTTTACTCAAAAGGTTTCAAAATCCCGCAGTTCCCGAAAAAAAAAACTGTCGACGCTGGCCTGGATACACAAGTAGTCTTTGGCAGATATTCTTTAACAACATAGAAATCGTAAAATATTTTATTACTGTCATCAGTGTCATCATAAGCGGTTTCTATTTATAAGTCGAAAAATTAATATGCTTAGGTATTTTAACACCTGCAGTTATTACTACATATTATAATCTTGAGCATAAATATAATATCTAATTAAGTATGTCCTTACTTACAGTATCCATTTAATAATCAAATATATATTTAGAATAGTCCGTCAACAAAGATACGGGCTCGTTCGAAAGGCTCTATTCCCATCCAATACCAAGAGCTAATACCATTTGGTATTAGTTTATTTCCGAATTTATTTTCTATTCCCAACGAGTACCACATTTTAAAACCAATACCAAAACAAGTTTGAAGAAATCAGATACAGTCAGGTTCAGTAAAATTAAAATGCTTTGAGTGATTTTAAGTAATGTTTAACCTACCTACCTACCAAATTAACTTCCAGCGATCGATCTCTGGTTGACTGTAATACTAACAGCTAAGCTGTGTTAAAATGAATTACCGAACTAAGTTTCCGAAAACATAATAAATGTTCCCGAAAATCCTAACCCTAGACGGTCGACGTCAGTGGCATCCCGAGGTTCGGTTGGTTAGGTTCCTTTAAACCCTTTAGACAGAAATAGGTGCCCCGCCAAGCGGGGCTCCCTCGACCAGCTTATTAACCCTAACCCTATATTTAGATTACCCTAGATTTCGGTAAAACGCAATTTAAATAAAACTTTGTGTAGCTGAGTGTACAAAAAGTCACGCTTTGGTATTCGTTAGTAATAGATTTTTTATTTAAAAAAATGTGGTACACGTTGGGAATAGAAAATAAATTCGGAAATAAACTAATACCAAATGGTATTAGCTCTTGGTATTGGATGGGAATAGATCTTCGAAAGTAGTTGACCCGTCCGAACAAGTGACAAATTAAATTTTTCGAACGGGCACGTACAGGTCGGGATGAGGGAGAACTGACAAATCGTGTTGTCGTTCGGATAGTTAGGGCCCCGAACTAATCTTATCACCGTAAGTGATTTGGAGTAGGAAACACTCATAACATCGTCCAAAACTACGAATTTCGCGCTTAGGGTAGACTCCCAGATACGCGGTGGTTAACATAAAAAAAAAATAGCATAACACCACATATATACATAATATAATCAACCTATAACGATGCCACTGCTAGGACACAGTAATCTACCACGCGAGCTCAGTGCAGATTGGTGTCACATGTCTTCAAATTTTTATTATACGACATGCCGGTTTCCTCGCGATGTTTTCCTGCATCGTTTTGAAAGAGGTGATTATGAAATAATTATCATCACAAAGTAAACCGCCTGCCAATTCCAAAGCGTAGTAGGTACCTATGGAGAAGAACGGGCAAGAAACTCCATGGACACTCTTTTAAATCAAAATATGGTTACAAAATATTGGTTACATCATTCATGTTGAAATTATGCATGTGAGAACGATGCAGAACGTTAAAAGCGTCCGTTATAAAAAGACAAAAACAATTCTAATATTAAATTAAAATAAGCCGTGGCAGCTAAGAGATGACCAGTCCCTACTGACGGCGCCCGGTCACGAACGTGACGTTTTAAATGCTGTATTCACAAACATTATACAAATTTAAAGCAATGTGCGTAAAAAAATACAACTCTGCACTAAACCGTTTTATATGATTTTCATCAAATAGCCAAACGTCAGCGCAGCGGAAACTTGATTATCTTCGCAGTTTTATGACACACAAATTTCATTTAATTAATTATTGAATGTATTCTTATTTTCTTGTACATCCGTAGCCATAAGCCATTAGGTGGCCTTAAACCCGACGAATCTTGCAGGCCGGTATTTAAAAAAAAAAATTGTTACCCCTGCCGTCCCTTTAAAGCTCCCACAGACAGGCGCGACAAGCGGTGCCTACGAGTCCCGCGCGCTTCGCGTCGCGTGTCGCGTCTGTTTTTGAGGAGCCTTTATATTTTTGAAATCTGTATATTTGTGTGAAGGCTTATAGAATTGTTTGCGAAAGTAAGGGATGTTAATTTTCACAGAAGACGCGATCCCTACAGGCTCGTGTTAGATGTCCTCCCAAGGCTTGCGAAATATAATAAAAGCTGCATGTTTGTGTGTCCAGGTTTACAATAGAATACCAAATGAATTAAAAACATTAAATACAAGATTGTCCAAAATTAAATTGTACAAATGGCTGTCTGCTAATAGTTTTTACAGTGTTAAGGAGTTCCCGGAACATAAAATCGCAAGATGACTGATTGTATCGTTATGCATGTAAAATTTGCACGCTTATATCTATTAACCAAAACATGTTTGTTCACATTATTAACACTACCATGTTTTTTAGCAAATAAATGATATTATTATTATTAGGAAAAAAAAAAGTGCCGCTAGGATGACGTAGTTCCAGCGGAAACAGTTTTTGTTAAATAGCTCCCCAATGGTGGGATGCACAAATTTGTACTTACCATACACAATTACACGACGTCATACACTAAATATTTGCTAAACTGAAATTAAGAAATTCGACATTTTTCCGCTGCGACTACGCACACCCACCGGGCGAATGATTTATGAACGAACGAGAGTGATGACATTACTTTTGATATGCAAAAGATGGCGATAATGTGTGTGTGCTCGGAATAAAACAACGTATGTGCCAAAACAAACTGCCGTCTTTTTTAAATTAAAAGTATTATTAAAACAAAAACTGCTGTATTTAAACTTTAATATGATTACCCTCTATGTTTTAAAGTAAACTCCAATGGATAACTCATAAGCGTTACGCCTTAAGAGCGGGTAGTAACCAAAATTGCCTATCTTCAATTTAATTTTTCATGAAATTCATAAGACTTAGGTATAAAATTAAAATAATATGAGTAACTACATGATATTTTGAAACTTTTTGTGGAACAGAAACACAATACGTTAAAATTTTCTCGATAAAATATTATCACGAAGTTACCCCAAATTTTCACGTTTTTTCAATTTGTACTTAATATGCTAATGACTAATAGGATATTTTTTTAATGATTATCTGTATCAAGACAAGGCGAAAAAAATTGTGCAGGCATTTTTTGAAATTCCTTTTATTTTTGGTATTATTACGACTAGAAGCTTTAAGCACTTACGACGTTTTTAGTTCATGGAAGAAGTCATCTTCCGTCGCACGTTGCGGGAACTTCAAGCATAGGTATTTTTGTTTCACAAATCAGTCGCCGTCGCTCTGTTGAGACGAGAGGACTGCGCTTGAATTTTCTGCTGCTCTGCGATTTAATTTATTTGCGTAAATAATATTTTCGTAATTTATCACATTGTTGGAATGAAACTGTGAAATACAAAACATGAAAAAATCACTAAAACCACTTCCGAAACGATTATTAAAATCGTTAAGAATTGATAAACTAAATAAAAATACCGCGGCTAAACTACAAAATAAAAATATTATAATATTTCAATGTTGATATTTGAAAACTCAAGATGACATACTATTATTTGACAGATTTTTGACCGGTATAGTACAACTAGCGCCATTGTTCTCCACTTCAGTCAATTTTCTTGCGGAGAAAATTTACAACATAGGGTTCGTGCTGGAGATTTTAGATCTTATTACTATTAAATAAAGAACCAAATTCGTTTACTCCCACTTTCGTTGACAAACTTCGTGTAAGGGTAACCTTAGACGACCCATTTCGAGCGACTTTTGACCAAAACCCCCGAATCAAGTTGAAACTCAAAATTTAACATATGGGTAGGTTATTGGTATAATAATATTATTGGAGTTTACAAAATAAATAAATCGGAAAACTAAAATAGGGTTTATTGCGGACACAAGTACGAAACGGTGTGCACGGGACATGACAGTTTTCATACGGATAGTGTTCTCCTGACTAGATCCCTTCTTATGGTGGGGATGAGTAAAGATTGTGACGGATCACAATGTTTGTGACTCTCGGCTTGCTTTTCAAAGCTAAAGTTTCAACAGTTACAAAAGAGGAACCTAATAAACTTTCGACTTTCTTTGGCACCCATATAAATAGATGCCAATCATTTTGTCGGTAAAGCCGAATAATGTACCCTAGTTATTTGTTCCAAAATTGGCCTGTTTTTCACAAATGTTTTCGGCGAGGACATTTTTCTACTCGCGCTCCGCGCAGTATAGGTTTTCATGACACATGCCATTTGACTTTGCACAATACAGTGCAAAATCCACCGTACCAATATTATTTTTTACTTGGTAACACTGTTGCTAATTGAATTTGCACGATCCTGCAATGCAATATCCACGATATACCATTATATTTTTTTACTTGGTTAACACTGGTTTCCACGAAGACGTCGTGACGTCCAACTTGTACAAGGCCCTAAATAAAATTTGGTTACATTGGAATTTGAACTTTGTCATGCCAGCATTGAGTTTCTAGTTCCAAAACATGACTATGATCTAAGATTATGAATTCAAGCTTAGCGTATAGTATAGGCAAAATAAACAGATGTTTTACCTACTGAAGAATTTCATTGAAAATAAAGGGAGTGGACAATGGTCATACTTCGTTTAAATATTTTAATTGAAAAACCATTCGAGGTACCTATTTGTGCTGTGAGACCTTGCTTCTTGCCAAAAAAATCATGATGACTAGGTCAACGGGATGTATCATATGGATTTTAATTTATTTGCGAATGTTTATTTTCTTATTTTATTGACATTTTTGTTCAATTTATTTCATTTTCTCAAAGTAAAAAAGCGGAAGGTAAGTGATGCGATTATAATTATACGCTTTTATAACGTCAAAAAAGGCAAAAAAAAAGCAATTAAACGCAAATAAATTAAAACCCATAAGATACATGTCGTTGACCTAGAATCATGAAATTTGACAAGAAGCAAGGTACAGGAATAGGTACAGGAAAGTATCTGAAAATTGTTCAATTGTAGTTATGTTACATAATGTATGGAACAATATTTTTTCAACTACAACGTTAGGTTTGTCTTTCAATTCGGAATCGAAAATTCATAGGCCGTATCTTGAAGTAACATTTAGTCTTTATTTCATTTAAGTCAGTCTAATCTCCAATCTAACATCCCACCAGCATCGGTAACAGATTCACGGACATACAATATTATTTAATAATATACCTACTTGTACACATAGGTAAATTGAATAAAACAGTTTCATCTGATTATTTTGCGTATACACATTACACACAAAATTCAAATTCAAATGCCTAAATATACGCCGGGCGAAAAGTTTCTGCTGGCGGGAAGGGATTGTGTTTTGTTTTTGTCGTGTTTGATGAGAGGGGTAGGGAAAGAGGCGCGGGTGAAACTTGATTTTTTTCTGTCTTACTGCGCCCTCTTAATACTCAAAAGACCGGCCAAGTGCAAGTCGGGCTCGCGCACGAACGGTTCCCTACCATTATCTATAAAAACGACAAAAAAATCATGCCTGTTGTATGGGAGCCCCCTTAAATATGCATTTTATTCTGTTTTTTAGTACTTGTTTTTATAGCGGCAACAGAAATACATCATCTG
This sequence comes from Dryobotodes eremita, assembly GCA_917490735.1. NCBI lineage: Eukaryota > Metazoa > Arthropoda > Insecta > Lepidoptera > Noctuidae > Dryobotodes > Dryobotodes eremita. Next base: position 17,801,296 of record OU823264.1, on the reverse strand, counting down.
TGAAAATTTCAACTGTCTAACTATCACGGTTCATGAGATATAGCCTAGTGACAGACGGACAGTGGAGTCTTAGTAATCGGATCCCGTTTTACCCTTTGGGTACGGAACCCTAAAAACATAAACATAAGTAGATGGAACTTTACATTTTTTTTGTATCGAGAAAATTTCAGTGTATCGTGTATTCCTTTTATAGGATTCTAGGACATAAAACATAGACCAAATTGTTAAAGTCCTTTTATATACTTAAAAAGGTACACTATAAAGAACAAGCTCATTTTTTTTCAATATGTCACCTTAAGTTTGTATTTTTGTTCTCGATCTTCTCGACTTCCTTCTCCCAATAATTTGTATTTCCTGTAACATTTACTGTTTGAAGCCGATCTTGAAGGGTTGTTTTCAATTTAAGCTCCCATCTCCTGAGCTGCAGCCTTACGGGTCATCACAAGCTTGGTTTCAGGATTAAAAACTGAAAATAGAATTAAAGAAAGGTAAGTACTAATTAGACAGTCAAAGAAAAAAGGAAAGATAGAAATGAAAGGAAATGGGGTAAAAGTTAGTGTTGGTTTATAGGTTAATGAGATAAGGTTATTGAATCTAATTGAAATGCAATTGATATGATTAGATCAAGTACAAAGTTACATTAAGAGCGTAAGACAATACAATCCTATTGTCTTACGATCTTACTTTTGCTTATGTGGGTAGGGTGCTTAGATTAAAAAAATCTAGTTTTGTTTAGAGATTACAATTGAAAATAACGATAGTTAACGTTATTGTTGTTATGTACAATAAAACACTAAAATAATTACAGTATTTTGATATTTCACAAAAATAAGTTTCGTTATGATACTATGTAAACAAAGTGACTTAGAACCAGTGCAGGGTGCCAAACCAACCCAAATTGTGATACTAAGACCTAATGATTGTGTTGCGGAGTCTAAGGTCCGTATTACAGAACCTCACTCACGACTCGAGCATTATTTCAAACTAGTTTAGAACCATTTGATGGTTGAATCTAGTTTTAAGTCTTGAGTGGTTTTTCTGTAATACGGTACTTAGTGACGATTGTGTGCTAATTATAGAATAAAAGTAAACAATACTCACCGTTTAAAGGCAAACAGTCGCGACGCGACAGCGCGGCACAAAGGCACCGCTCGTCGCGCTAAAGGCGGTGCCTTTGTGTCGCGCTAATCCTATCTTCGCTATCCTAACATCAACTGTTCGGGATAGGTTACCGGTACCGGTGGTCAACCAAATACTGTGTTTTACGATGTAAATTTACAGGAAAACAACAATCCTGAGTATTTATGCAGTTATTTTACATTTAGCTATACTATTATTACACTTAAAAATTTAATAAAAATAATTTTAAATTACGGAACAAAATTTTGACATGTCACTCGGGCAGTGTTGCCACTTTATACGTTGTCGTCATAAGTCGGGGCCGTTACCACTGGGTCATTGCTATTACATAAAACACAGACTACCCTCATTAAAAAAATCACGTCTTGCCTGCCCATCCCAAGGTTGTCTGGTAGATATCGTAGTATCGATAAAGACCGCCATTGTGCCGTTAATTAAAACAATGCATTATCTGTTCTTAGTCTTATTTTAAATATATCAAATAAACAACTTGGATATCTCAAAACGTGTACAGACATGTTCAGGTACAGGTAATTTATTGTGTGACTCATATTCAGATTATAAGCATTTTTTGGTAATGAGTCATTGCTTAACGCAGTTAACAATTAACCCCTCTACAAGCTGCGCTAAGTTTTATTTTGAATACGTTTGAATCTTGGAAGATAAAGACAAAATTAGGATTTTTTCATACAAAAAATATTTAAAGTGCATGTAACTCAAAAGGAGCACAAAATCGCAGTTGAGTGTCTATGTCAAAGTAGTGAGAAATTAGCCCCTCTACAAGCTGCGCTAAGTTTTATTTTGAATACGTTTGAATCTTGGAAGATAAAGACAAAATTAGGATTTTTTCATACAAAAAATATTTAAAGTGCATGTAACTCAAAAGGAGCACAAAATCGCAGTTGAGTGTCTATGTCAAAGTAGTGAGAAATTAGCCCCTCTACAAGCTGCGCTAAGTTTTATTTTGAATACGTTTGAATCTTGGAAGATAAAGACAAAATTAGGATTTTTTCATACAAAAAATATTTAAAGTGCATGTAACTCAAAAGGAGCACAAAATCGCAGTTGAGTGTCTATGACAAAGTAGTGAGAAATTAGCCCCTCTACAAGCTGCGCTAAGTTTTATTTTGAATACGTTTGAATCTTGGAAGATAAAGACAAAATTAGGATTTCTTTCATACAAAAAATATTTCAATATTTTTTTTCTCTGAAAATACGGCTTATTTGGCAAAAACTCAATCTATAAAAGTGATTTGTAATTGCATCAGCTGTCTACAAAAAAAAAATCAGCCGAATCCGTTGACCTTCTGTCAAAAATTTCTTAATGTCCACTTTTTTATCATTCGGGACCAGTGTGAGGCGACGGCCACGTCTATTGGCGGTACCCAGTAATAGGACCAATTTACTGAGTAAAGCCCCTATAAAGGCTCCTACAAACAGGCGCGACACGCGACGCGAATCGTACACGTCTCAAAGGCACCGCTCGTCGCGCGACGAGCGGCTCCTTAGTGTCGCTCTGTCGCGTCGCGCCTGTCTGCCGAAGCCTTAACGCGTACCTTGCGCGTGCTTAATGACGTAGCGGACAGCATAGATCTTTTTAGTTGTTCTCTGAGTGAGTTCACAAAAACCACGATGTATATAATATGTTATAGTAAATAATAAAATTGTAATTATGCCCACACTATTGAATTAGGAAATCCCTGTAATGATAGTGTTGATGAGTTAATAAATAAATAACTTAAAGAATACTTATTGTTTTAAGTATACAGAAATGAGGCGCTCGTTACCAAGCTCGGTCTCACTCAAGTTACGGCAAAGCATATGCTCCCTTTTACACCACTTCATTGTTTTGCACCAAGCTCGTCTAGTTTTTTCTAACAAATTCAACTGTGTCTAGCGTAATTTCCAGACTTCCAAACGTGTTAAGGCTCGTAAACACTGGCGCGACGCGACGCCAGACACAACGGCATCGCGTGTCGCGCGACAAGCGGTGCCTTTGTGTAGCGCTGTCGCGTCGCGTCTGTCTTAGGGAGCCTTTAAGGCAGATAGGCGCGACGCGACAGCACGACACAAAGCCGACGCTCGTCGCGCGACGTGCGGTACGTTTGCGTTAGGAGCCTTTATTCCTATTGAAGCTACTTCAAACCGCAGTTTTGTGGTAAAACCTAAAAGAATTAGGCACGCCTACGGACACCGTTTATTTAGCTAATTTTGCTCGTGACTCTAAAATCATAAAGAAACAAAATGCCAAGATTCTTGTTTGAGAACATTAAGTACAGTATTTGTATTGCACATGGCTAAAGAGCTAAAGATCGATGACCGCAATGTGCGCAAGAGTACAGACGGATTAGTATCAGCTGGAGGGCATCAAGTCTTTATTGCGTGTTTGAGTTAAATCAAGTTCAAGTTTAAGCAACTGAATACCTTTCTCGAGTGCTATTTATTACATTTTATCTAAAGTGATGTCAATAGCTCATCAATAGATCATAAAAAAGTAAGTAGTTAAAAAAAAAACTAAAAATACACGCTTTTATCACGCACTAAAAATTATAAAATAATTAAATTGACTTGTATTAGTTATTCTTTTATATCCAATGATTAAATCAAAAAGCGTGCTCTTGCCTTACTTATTGACTTACTTTATAATGTTTAGTGCGTGATAAATGCGTGTTTTTTTTTTTAAACTTTTTTTTTTTTTCTTTTTCGTCTAGTATATTCTTCATTTAGGTCTAAAGTCTACGAAATTATGACTTGATTGGTTTACTAGGAGCCACTGAAGAGTTCCACTATCACCTCTTGGCTCCATCATCAAACCGTCAACACCAAGTGCAATATTTTTGACTTATCAAAACAAATCGTATGACCCAAAGGTCGAATTAATTATTAGTAACCACTGAAGAGTTCCACTATCCACCTCATGGCTCCATCATCATTTCCTCGGAGCCCAAGCCCAATCTATTGGACTTGTCAAAACGAATCATATGAACCCAAACTCGAGAGGTTTACTAGTAGCCACTGAAGAGTTCCACTATCCACCTCCTGGCTCCATCATCAGATCAGCTCCAAGATACCAAAATATAGTTTTGTCATCCGAACTACATATAAATACAAAGTTTCATTTCGATACGACAGTTAAAAGTAGGTTAAAATTGACTTCTAAGATTTTATTACATTGTTTGTTAGTTAGTTACAAGTAAAGGCTCCCACAGACAGGCGCGACGCGACAGCGTTACACAAAGGCGCCGCTCGTCGCGAGACAGGCGGTGCCTTTGTGTCGGGCGTCGCGTCGCGCCAGTGTATACGAGCCTTAAAGCTAATAAAAGCGTGTTAAAAAATAACCCAAAATAACAATTCGGTACCAAATTATATTTTCCCAAAACTATCATAAAAGAATATTTTAGAGAAATAAATCACAATGGTGATAATTTACCCATTCATTATTTTCGGAGTGTAGGTAGAATCACAGTTGAAGTTCGTCCTCTGCTTAGGAATCAAAAGTCAATGTGACCAATACAATTTATAATGTTTATTAACATATTTTTTGCCAATCCTGTCTTAGTCCCTCTGATAAAATTATGTTGTTTTACTTCAAATCTATTATTATTATGTCATTTATTTATTTACATCCTTATTAAATACATTTTTAAATATTTTTATAAAAACATTAAAAAAACATTTAAAAATATAAAAAATAGTGGTCCGCCGGTATCGGGAGCAGGGTCCAAGCTACCGGTGGTTAGGACTCCAGAGACAGGAACCTCCTCACAATGCGAGCCGTATCGAGGAGTACTGCCTTCTGGATCAGGCCCTTGATCCAACCGCCTAACGAGAGCCTCGAGAGATGCTGGTCGAGGCTTTCGGCCATCAGGCCATTGGCTGATACGACAATCGGCACAATGATAGCCGAGCTCACATTCCACATGTCAACAACCTCGTGTGCTAAGTCGAGATATTTAATTTGTTTCTCTTTCTCAGCTTTCACGAGGTTCTCGTCATGCGGAATGGTAATATCGATAATCATTGTACGACGCGCTAATCGATCTATCACCACTATATCAGGTTTATTGGCGACAATAGTCCTGTCAGTAATGATAGACCGATCCCAGTACAACGTGATATGGCCATTTTCAAGAACTGGGTCGGGCACATACTTGTAGTACGGTACCTCAGAATCCACCAGTTTATATTTCAAAGCAAGTTGCCGGTGAATAATCCTGGCTACTTGGTTATGCCTGTGCAAGTACTCGCCGTTAGCTAGACGAGAACAACCAGAGATAATATGTCTGATGGACTCACCCGGACGATGGCATGCCCGACACACGTCAACCGTCCCATCTTTCATAATATGTCTCCGGTAGTTATTCGTCAAGATAACTTCGTCCATAATTGCACAGACGAAACCTTCTGTTTCCCCGAAAAGGTCACCAAAACGTAGCCAGGATACGGACGCTAAGAAATCTACACCGGGCTCATGAAGAGCCCGGTAGAAGCGTCCGTGAAGCTCCTTGCTTTGCCATATTTCCTTGCGGTCATCTGTAGTAAGTACCACAGGTTTGCGCCAGTTCTCTTTAGCCATGGAGAGCGGGGTGAGTCCCTTGTCCACTGCTACCACATCACGGTGCATACCCACTTCGGCTTTTAAAAAATATTCCCTGAGACTGCACACTTCACGGTTGTGGAGGGTCTTTGCATTTAAAAAGCCTCGACCCCCGCACTTCCGCGGTATGTACAGTCTCATCACCGATGATCGTGGGTGATGCATCCGGTTTGCGGTCAGCAGTGTATGGACCCTCCTATCTAGGGCGTCGAGTTCAGTCTGAGTCCATTTGAGTATGCCGAAAGAGTACATCAAAACCGGCATGACCCAACCGTTGAAGGCCCGCACCTTGTTTCCGCCTGAAAGAAGACTAATTAATACTTTCTTCAAGCGACCAAAGAAGCGCTCCTTCAACGATTGCTTCATGTCAGTAACGTTGATGCCTAATGCTTCCGACATACCTAAATACTTATAGCTTTCGGATAAGGAGAGGGATCTAAAGTGTATGGAATCCGAAAGTTGAATTCCCTCGGATTCCATAATCTCAGCTCGCTTTACATGCATGACTGCACATTTGTCCACACCAAATTCCATCCTGATGGTGCTACTGAAAGTTTCAGTTACCTTCAGTAGCTCCATCAGTTGCAATTTGTTAGGTGCAAAGAGTTTCAAGTCATCCATGTAGAGGAGATGAGATATGACTTGACCACCTCTCCTCAACCGATAGCCTAGTCCTGAATCCTCAAGTAGTGAGCTTAAAGGATTCAGGGCTAAGCAGAACCAAAGTGGACTCAAACTGTCGCCCTGAAATATTCCCCGTTTAATCCATACAGGCTCATCGCTCCCCTGGATCTGTCGACACCCTGGATAGCGAAGAACCGTTCTCCATTGCCCCATACATGACCTAAGGAAGGTGCGTAGAGTTGCATCTATCTTGTACAACTCCAGCACCCTCATGAGCCATGTATGTGGCACCGAGTCATAGGCCTTCTTATAATCTATCCAGCATGTCGACAGATCCTTGCGGGATCGACGAACCTGTTGGCTTATGGCCATATCGATGAGGAGTAGCTCCTTAGTACCGCGGGACCCGTTCCGACATCCATTTTGAGAGGTTGACATAATCGAGTTACTTTCAATGTGCGTATTAATTTTCGCTCTCAAAATGGATGTAAGAAGTTTATAGATCGTCGACAAACACGTGATCGGTCTATAATTCTTGGGATCCGTGGGACTACCTGACTTGTGGAGCAGGTGGGTAACGCCTGTTGTTAGAAACTGCGGAAGCGACCCAGACTCTAAAGATGACTGGAACTGAGATGCCAGGCGGGCGTGTGAACTAATTAGCCATTTCAACCAAAAGTTGTGCAATCCGTCCGGTCCCGGTGATTTCCAATTCGGTAACGGACGGACTGCTCTGGCGACATCTAATGGCGTAATTAAAACTGCTTCCATTTCTGGTACAGTTTCACACGCTCGCCCGACATCCAGTATCCAGCTAGCCTCAGAGTGACAGACGGGCACTGACCAGATGCTGCGCCAGATGTACTCGTGGCGGCATCATCCGGGCGGCACTCGTCTGTCACATTTTGTTCAGATCGCTCCCAAGTTCTATACACCCATCTCTCATCGCTCTGGAACATGCGATTCTGTGTGTACCGATCAACCCGCCGCTTATACCGCCGAATACGACTCGCCCATGCACAAACTTTCTGCTTCAGGAAGTCGATGCGCTCTGTGACACGGGACATGTATTCTCGAGGGCTGATTCCAGTCCCCGAGAATGCCCGCCTTACAAAGCGCATCACTCGTGGTCGTGTATTGCCCTCCCTGAAGCAGTATAGTTTGCCGATGAGTACCCTGGCCCCATCGATACGACGCTGGATCCTGCCCTGCCAGGCTGGTACGGCTGGTTTTGGTTGCGTAGCCACGTCACAGTTTGCAAATTTGACGTTAGCTAAACGACATGCCGCAACAGCCGCGCAATACAGGATCGAATGTGTATCAACGAGATCCTCGCTGCTCTCGAACACATTCTTAAGATGCGAGTCCAGGGCACACACCAGCGCCTTATTTTTTTTGTGCATAGGTAGGCGTGGTAATCGGGGTCTAAGTTCCGTCGGAGTGGATCTGTACTCACGAAATGCATCCTCAAGTGCGCTCCTCAATCGGGCGCTGCACTGGCTACTTACTGACGCAACCATATCATCTTCTAATTCTACACCATGATTAGACCGCGACGGTATTTCATCAATGGTTGATGCGTGTATCGCGGTTTGTGCTGGACTTGAGACGATATAGTTGCTCAGCTCTGAGCGCAGCCTATCAAGTGCGGCATCGTCCAACCTATGGTTGCGTTAGATGACCCGCACCTGATCCGACAGTCGTTGGGCCGAGACGTTGACGGTTGGTTCTAGTTCCCGAAACAGAGACAGCATCCTATCACGGTACGCAATGCGGTTAGTTCCCCCCTCTGTAGACCTGTAATATGCGCGCATGACGTTCTCGTTCATAGACTGAGTCCATTTCATACGCTGCACACAACCACCGGAAGCGGGGACCCATTATTATTATTATTATTTCCTTTATTTCATATATATATATACATATAAATTATATTTTTAAATATTAGAATATAAAAATATAAAAACATTTAAAAATATAAAAAATAGTGGCCCACCGGTATCGGGAACAGGGTCCAAGCTACCGGCGGTCAGGGCTCCAGAGAGAGAAACCTCCTAACAATGGGGGCCGTGTCCAAAAGTACCGCCTTCTGAATCAAGCCCTTGATCCAGCTACCCAACGAGAGCCTCCTCAGGTGTTGGTCGAGGCTCTTGGCTATTAATCCATTGGCTGTCACGACTATCGGTACAATGATCGCTGAGTCCACATCCCACATGTCGACAACCTCGCGAGCCAAGTCAAGATATTTGATTTGTTTATCTTTCTCGGCTTTCACGAGGTTCCCGTCATGCGGGACCGTTATGTCAACAATCATTGCACGCCGCTCTAATCGATCCACCACCACTATATCAGCCTTATTGGCAACAATAGTCCTGTCAGTGATGATGGATCGATCCCAGTACAATGTGATATATCCATTTTCGAGAACTGGGTCGGGCACATACCTGTAGTACGGCACTTCCGATTCTACAAGGCTGTATTTGAGAGCAAGTTGCTGATGGATAATCCTGGCTACAAGGTTGTGTCTATGCAAGTATTCTTCGTTAGCTAGACTAGAACATCCGGAGATAATGTGTCTGATTGATTCACCTGGACGGTGGCATGCCCGACAAATGTCAACCGTGCCGTCTTTCACAATAAATCTCCGGTAGTTGTTTGTCATCATAACTTCGTCCATAATTGCACAGACAAAACCTTCGGTTTCTCCAAAGAGATCACCGAAACGCAGCCAGGCTACGGACGCTAGTTGATCTATATCGGGTCCATGTAGGGCCCGAAAAAAGCGTCCGTGAAGCTCCTTACTCTGCCATACTTCCATGCGATCATTAGTGTCAAGCACTACTGGCTTGCGCCAGTTCTCTTTAGCCAAGGAGAGCGGGGTGAGGCCCTTGTCCACTTTGACCACATCTCGATGCATCCCCACGTCGGCCTCTAAGAAATATTCCCTGAGACTGCATATCTCGCGATTGTGGAGGTTTTTAGCATTTAAAAAGCTTCGACCTCCACATTTTCGCGGGATATACAGCCTCATTACCGATGACCGTGGATGATGCATTCGATTTGCAGTCAGCAGTGTACGGACCTTCCTATCCAGGGCGTCGAGTTCGGTCTGAGTCCATTTGAGTATGCCAAAAGAGTACATCAAAACCGGCATGACCCAACCGTTAAAGGCGCGTACCTTGTTTCCGCCTGATAGAAGACTATTCAATACTTTTTTCAGGCGGCCAAAGAAGCGTTCCTTTAACGATTGCTTCATGTCAGTACCATTGATGTCCAATGCTTCCGACATACCCAAATACTTATAGGTTTCGGATGCAGAGAGGGTTCTAAGGTTTATAGAATCCGAGAGTTGGGTTCCGACGGATTCCACAATCTCCCCTCGCTTTACATGCATGACCGCACATTTGTCCACACCAAATTCCATTCTGATGGCACTACTGAACATTTCAGTTACTTTCAGTAGCTCCATCTGTTGCAAATTGTTGGAGGCAAAGAGTTTTAGGTCATCCATGTAAAGGAGGTGAGATATAACCTGACCACCTCTCCTCAGCCGATAGCCTAGACCTGAATCTTCCAGCAGTGTGCTTAGAGGATTCAAGGCTAAGCAGAACCAAAGCGGACTCAAACTATCACCCTGAAATATGCCTCGCTCGATCCTTATTGGTTCGCTATTCCTCTGGATATTTCGACATCCTGGATAGTGAAGGACCGTTCTCCATTGCCCCATACATGACATCAGGAAGGTGCGCAGAGTTGCATCTACTTTATACAACTCCAGCACCCTCATAAGCCATGTATGTGGCACCGAGTCATAGGCGTTCTTGTAATCTATCCAACATGTCGAGAGATCCTTTCGGGAACGACGAACTTGTTGGCTAATGGCCATATCAATGAGGAGTAGCTCCTTAGTACCACGGGACCCGTTCCTACATCCATTTTGAGAAGGAGACATGATAGAGTTGGTGTCTATATGTTTGTTAATTTTAGCTCTCAAAATGGATGTAAGAACTTTATAGACCGTCGGTAAACACGTGATCGGTCTATAATTTTTGGGTTCCGCAGTGCTACCTGATTTATGGAGCAGGTGGGTAACTCCTGTTGTTAGGAACTGGAGTAGCGAACTATTATTATTTGCTCCATATGCAGCTCGTGCATATAAAATTACAATAAATGCAGCAAGTTTTTCTTGAGATAAACTCCAATCGGATCCTAACACTCTGTTTGCTTCTTCTATTGTGCATGTTCTTATATGGTTCATAATACGGTGGTCAATTATCAATGAAAATGCAGTACTAACTTTACCTTTCATTATATGACGTTTAGCATATCCTGTTGGGCCTACTTCTTGCCTGAAAATGTTATGAAGTGGTGGTCTTCCAGGTGTGCCACCTATTTGTATTTCTTCCCAAACAGATCCATCAATTGCAACATGTTGTTCATTTATTTCTGCTTCACTTTCTTCAGAACTTGAGAGTAATCTTCTTCTTTTTCGTCCACAACCGATATTCACAATATTTTCCTCTTCATTGTCAGTATCTGTAGATTCAGACTCATTTTCGTTTGTAACCAATATATCTTCGTTTTCAGAAAATTCATCTTCACCGATTTCCGAAAACTCTTCTCCAATATCATTTATATCTTCTAAGAATTTGGACTGTCTCGTTCGTTTCGACATTTTATGGGTAACTAGTTACCTGTATCACTAATAAAGCTATCAAAATAAAATAAAAATTATGTACCAAACTTTTCTTTTTTTGCTACCTTTTTTACACAATAATCTAGTTTCAATCTAAAATTTTATATTTTCTTGAATTATTCTCAGCTATTTTGATTGAACTACTTTACGTAACAGTCTTTGCATACATTTGCAGTTTACTGAATACAATAAGATAAGCAATATGTATTGATAAGCTTATAAAACAAAAAAAATGTTCTCCGGGTCAAATGACCCGATGTGGTAGACAACGGTATACGACAGTTATTACTCAAAATAAACAAAACAAAAAATTATAAAAATAGTATAAGAACAGTAGACTTAATTAGTCAGAAAACGTCAGTAAGTTAAATTTGGAGAAGTAATAAGATAATACGTGCATTATCAATGCAAAAGTTCAAATTGGGTCATTTGACCCGTTATGGTATGATTAATGTTAATTAGTATCGGGGACGCCCTAGAACAGGGATCACCAATTAGTTTCATTGGGGATCCGTTTAAAAAAATTATTTGGCTGTCGCCGTTCGTTTGGTAGACGATTACAAGCATTTTTTTTTAAATTATATTCTAAACAAATATTATGTAATGAACAAAAATACAAAGTAAGTAATTAATATTAACGTGAAAAATTACATTTTTACTTTGAACTATGTGTCTGAAGTCTGGGGTATCGACGGCAGAAAAGACAAAGCGCGGGCTACTTAGACCTCATTTACGGAGATGCGGCGCGTCGCGCGTTGCGATGGGCTGCGCGGCCCGCACTGAATTCAAACATATGACGTTGTATGAGTGCGTTTACGGAGAAGAGATTTTACACGCGTTTGCTTGAAATGGAGCGTTTTTTGCGGCCGAGCCCGCGGATTGCATCGACGCGTCTCACGCGGCGTTTATCGCGGGGGCGCACGCAGCAGCAATTCTCGATGAAGCGATGCCCGCGGCGGAACTTACTCAAAAAAAAAAACTGTTTGCTTAAGGTCCGCACAAAATAGGTGACGGTCCGGACTAGGACTTCGGTCCGTCATTTGGTGACTTCTGCCCTAGAAGGACATATTTATAGTGCCCTTACTGGTGATTTTCTTCAGAAAGGTCAGTGCGTGCGTTTACTTCCAGTATTTAAAAATAGATTACGTAAATTTTTTACTGAGAAAGCATACCAAGATTTCTTGAATCATTGATTAAATTGTTGACCATGTATTAATATTTTTTTATATTGGAACTTTATTTATTGTTTAGACCTGTAACTAACATATGCCCACAATAAATATTTTGAATTTGAATTTATATAAACGTAAACGAAGCAAACGGAGTTTGTAAGGTCTATAGCAGGTGACGTTCTGTAGTTTCTGCCTACCCAAGGCGTGAGTTTATGTATGTATGTAATTCACATACCATGCGGATCATGTAGTAGTCTTCCTGTTATTACATCGGTTGTCAATCAAGAGGTCAAAGTAACGGTTCAATTTACAACTTAAATTACGGTACATAGTTTTTGCGTCTAACTGTCCAAGCTGCCTTCGACTTATTATTAGACCCCAAACGATATTTAAGCTTAAGAAAAACTTTTAATTTATTAATAACTTTGTTGTCTGTGGTAATGGTTTAGGTCCTATTTGGAATATTCGATGTTATATTTGTTCGTTGCTTTTCAAGGTCGTTGAACACTTTCTGTGGGGATATAAGTGTATGCAATGTATAAGTCCATAATTTCTTTTAAAAATACAGCGCAATTGTATTAACAAAAAAAGAATTCGCCAAGGGCTATCCGTTTATCACTAACCACATCCGTGAGAGTTAACCCGTTTTGAAAGTTGAACCTTGATTCAGTAAAACTAGTAAACAATTTAAGACATTTCGGTATCGAAACGCTTTGACTTTTATGTTTTTTGATCATTATTTCTTTATTTTAAAAGCCTGTGTTGTCCCACTGCAGCGCAAAGGCTTCTCTTGCTTTATTTCGCACCTCTACTCCTTGTGGTACTCGTAATACCCTTTCCTATTTGAAAGATCAAGCTTGTCCTACAGCGTCACCTGGGTCTGCAATGCCTCCGCGATGCCGTTGAACGATACCCATTTCATTTCAAACTGTACTGCGCTGTCTGCCGTATGCGGTTATGTGGATTATGTTTTCTCTGCACACTTTCGGTACCAATCCTCCATTTTACAGCCGACTTAGGAGTGCTACACCATGTTCGGTTCGGCATGATTCCACAAGATACTTCGTAGCTGGGCGGCAAAATATATAATACGATGTTGCCGCTGGGGCTGCGCCCGGTCGTGCCTAATCATGACGACCCGAACGTGTTTAGGCCCCCTTAGCACGCCTTGCAAGAGATACAAGCCCTTAGTTATAGTCCCCACAAACTTGTCTAGCGATATCATCATACTTATAAATTATGAATGAATAATCTATTTCGAGCTCTAAAAATGAACATTCGGAACCGGATTTACCTGTATTTAATTGTATAAGACAATAAAGATAAAAATAGCAGACGAAGATACCTGTTCGATAAAGAAGCGTGATTGGTGTAGGTCTGAATTATGCTTACTGCAGATTAGTCTACAATAGGGTCATTTATTTTATTTTACCTTCCTATTTCCAAACTGGTGATAGCGTGATGGTTGACCGGGGAGATAGGAAGAAGAAAACGGGTTGCGCCGACGCCGAGTAACATGGGACAGGCAGGGAGATAATGATGATTCCGCCAAACTGATCACCTAGGGTTTTTAAACATGCCAATTATATACGGAGTTATTAAGATTTGTAGCGTTCCTGAAGACTTCTTTTTCAGTGGTTCACAGGCTGATACTTTGTAAAGATTCGTAAATATCTTTGGCCATCAATCCTTGAACTAGTTGGCAATTCGAAGCAATTTTAATAACAAAAAGTATCACCGACAACTTTTTAGAACTGGTTTCAGACAATTCTCTTAAAATTTTAACAAAAAATTAACGTTCCATTACTTACCTTGACCTCGAAGTTTATAATGCAGTCATTTACACATCAAATTATGAAACACCAAACTGTGTCACTGCCAGACGACGATGCACGATGAAACAAAAATTATATCATTCTGCCTTTATAATACAATAGACAAACTCATGAATAATCCTTTTCTAAAGTAAATGACCACCTTTACTTGAGGCACATCCAAATTCACTTCCAACCTTCTACATGTGCCTTATTTTTATTTTAGTTATATTGACAAAATTTACAAATTCTATCGCTTTGTCCTATTTGACAAGGACGGATTGGGAGCGGTCTTCAGCAACCTAGTTACTATGAAACATTGTTATGCTCAGCGGGGTCATTGCGTAACACACTAGGAATGTCTTTCATTTTGACAGTTCAACAACATTCATTGCGTTATTTACGTTGTTGAGCAGACATATTTTTCGAACATATGAAGCAATGGATTAGCAATAGGCTTCAAAATGATTCAGATTGTGATTGATAGTATGTTACGCAATTAAGGTGCAGGTCAGACATTTTCGTTGGTTTCCTAAGTCAACTAAGGGCGAATGTTACCAATTAGACTGAACGTCATCAGCACATTTATAGTGCGTTCAAGAGCTGTCAATGTCATCATTGCTCTGGAATCTTGACACTGACAGTTCTTCAACGCGGTTTAGATGTGCTGGTCGCGTTATTTTATTTGTGAAATTTGCACTAAGATAGCCACTTCCTGGCTAGGGAGATAATGACCAGAAATAATTATAAAAAACCGGCCAAGTGCGAGTCGGACTTGCAGACGAAAAGTTCCGAACAACCGTACAATATTTAACACTACATATTAACAAAAAACACGTTTCTTGTATTGTTTATTTTATTTTTATTATTTGTTGTTATACTGGCAATAGAAACACACACTCTGAAAATTTCAACTGTCTTCCTATTACGGTTCATGAGATACAGCTCGCTGACAGACAGACGGACGGACAACGGAGGCTCAGTAATAGGGTACCGTAGGCACCCTTTGGGTACGGAACCCTAAAAAGATTTTTGACTCACTTATGCCTTGGTAGTTATAAAAGCATGCAAGCCTACACGTAATTTGTAGAATTTACAATATTTACATAGATTTATCACGACTACGACGTTTAATTGACGACGATTAAGTGTTTTTTTCACGACCTCATAATTTGTGGTAGCACAACGGAGCATACTCTTAATAAATAGACTTAACTTAATCGTTAAACTGAAGCCAAATCTAATGCCTTTGTTACGTAATCATTACAAAAATGTTATTTATTGTTGTCATTGATTTAAATGTTATGATAAATCTTACGTGTCATGAATAGTCACCATGACAAGATTATTACTTGACATGAATTAGGGTCTTAAGACTTTTTATAAGTCACGACGTGTCTTCAATAAAAAACCATCCATCTTGTCATAGTTCCAGTTTACCAAGTATTAACATTTGTCTTTTCTTCTTTTCCAGGATGTATGTCAGCGCTCTGCATATTCGTACTGTACACGAAGCACCTAATCATCGTTTACCTCTACCTGACGTCTGTCGGCCTAGTCTTCGTGTCCTATTGGACCAATGTTTCGGCCATCAAACAGGTGCAGGCCTTAACGCTAGTCGAAAACTCACCTCACCATTCCACCAGCATCTTAGAAGACATATTAAATTTAAATGTTAAAAACCTCATCGACGTCGATGGACCAGGTATTTTGGTCATACAAAACTACGCTATACAGTTCTTGTTGGCTGTTATATTCAAGTATGTCCACCTCGGGCCCCGACATTCGACCATACAGAAGCTTCTACCAATCAGCTTCATGGCACCCTCGTTCCTAGCGATGTTGCCAGTTCCTCCGAACCTCCTGCACCACTCGCCGGTGTTCTCCACGCTGTTGCCACTCTTGTTGGTAAAGTACGTGCTATGGTCGTCTGCGTACAATGTGATACAGGTAGTGTACGCGGGCTACCAGCACGGCCGGTTGTTCGTTAGTAACTACGGACTGTCAGCACTCGTGGAAACAGAATGGATGCGGTTGAATGTTCCGTGCGTGTTGCGAGTGTTCTGGGTGTTGCGTGTCGCTGAACACGCCCTAATGCTGCTCGTGGACAACTATGACGAGGAGGCCGAAGAGGGCCTTAAAGTTTCTACTTTACTAGCTGTTCAATCGCTTGCTTCGATGACCAAATCGCTGCTAGTAACTGGATGTGAGACAATAACTGCCGTACTCGGCATGACTTCTGTGATCTCATTCTTTTGCCACTATATCGGTAATTTCTTCCAATGGATTCTGTTAACGGATGAAGAAGAAGACAAAAGTATAGGAACAGTGTCGGCCATCCTGTTCTACATACTTGCGTTGCAGACAGGATTAACGTCATTAAATCCTGAGAAGAGGTTCATACGGCTGTGTAGGAACTTCTGCTTGCTGTTCACAGCTCTGTTGCACTTTTTGCACAATATTGTAAACCCTATGCTGATGTCTTTGAGCGCATCACATAATCCAAGTACACACAGGCACGTCAGAGCTCTGGGAGTGTGTGGCTTCTTAATAATGTTCCCGATCTCTTTACTTGTGTACTTGTGGTCGCAGCACACAATTTCCACTTGGCTATTAGCTGTGAGCGCCTTCAGCATAGAGGTTATAGTCAAAGTGATCGTCAGCCTTATGATATACTCACTATTTTTAATTGACGCGTATCGAAGTACATTTTGGGAGCAGCTCGATGACTATGTGTATTACATCCGAGCATTCGGGAACACTATAGAGTTTTGTTTCGGTATATTCTTGTTCTTCAACGGTGCGTGGATCTTGTTGTTCGAGTCTGGGGGAGCTATTCGCGCGGTCATGATGTGCATCCACGCCTACTTCAATATATGGTGCGAGGCGCGAGCCGGCTGGTCCGTGTTCATGAAGCGACGAACTGCTGTCAATAAGATCAACTCGTTACGAGAGGCCTCGGCGGACCAGTTGAATAGATTAGACGACGTATGCGCGATATGTTATCAAGAAATGCACTCAGCAAAGATTACTCGCTGCAACCACTACTTCCACGGTGTCTGTTTGCGGAAGTGGTTGTACGTTCAAGACAGGTGTCCTCTTTGTCACGACATACTATACAAAATAGAAACGGATGGTAACAAAGAGAATGAGGGCAACGAGGACAACACTAACAACCAGAACCTGCTGCTCGAAGAGGACCCGGAACTCTTACTGGGCGAGGGCGTCAGATGACTCGCTCAAGACTAGGCGACTATAGCGTGTACCACTTAGATTAAACTCAGTATCAATTTGGAAACCGACTAATTTGAGTGGTATTTTTTCGATTTGTATAGTAAGTTATTGTTTTTTTTTTATATTTTAAATCAGATCGATATACCTGTGATTTAAGGTTTAAATTTTGTCTTGTGATGCATGGTTTTTTTTCTCAATAATGCTGTGTGAGGTTACTTAGTATAAGCTTAGTGGTTACTCGATGCTTACTTTTGTCGACGTCTCCTGTAATGTACACGTTCCAGACTTTAAAATTGCAAGTACTCGATAAAAATCCTTATATTGGAAATGTTTTTTTTTAAATTAGTAGACGAAAAACATGAAGCTATTTGTAAATAGTTAAGGTATTTAGAAATAGCTTATAATATTTGGAGGTAACTTAAATGAAAAAATATAAAAATAGTAATTTTTTCCCATAATAAACTGTAAATAAACTATTATTTTAGTAGTAAGTGTGTTTTTTCTATTTGTACAAGGTACGACACGATGATGATATTATGGACGACTGTTGGATTGAATGACTACGTATTTAAGGATGTTATTGTTTCTCTGCATATAATATAGATTTTACGAAGTCTCAGTTACTGCATTAAATGTCCATGAGTGTGTGAAAGCGCTTTTGTTTCATGGTATCCCGCTGGCATTATCGCCAGATTCCTCTCTAGATCCTTCTTATGTATCCTATCCCGCCATCCATACGATTTTTTTTTATCGTGTGTTGTGTATCGTTCCTACTTTTCTCTAATATAAGGTTCTCCAATTTCTCACCGTCGCCATTCTTCTGTGGGAAATGATACAGAAAACTGTTCAGTTTTCCCCTATGATTGATCGACTTCACATTTGCAGTTTGCTGTAGATAGCCTAAGCTAGTGGGTATAAATTTGCCAGCGCCATCTAGTTTAAAATTTTATACCAAATTGACTTGTGAGTGTCTTAGAAGATATACAGAAATAAACATTTCAGTAAATAGGTAGCCAATGCAAGAAATCTAGCTACCTAAATTAATTATAAAATCTACTATTTAATTTTGGTATAGTTAACTCGGCTATCAGACCATTAAATAAATTAGTACAAAAACGTAAATAGATTGAATGATAAAAAATCAAAACACTGGAGTCAATCAGGTTGACCTCTAGCAAAAGTCGTTGACCTTGCCGATTGAACTTTATCACTTGCCACAGCTATGTTGTTATATATTAAATTAACATTTTTGAATATTTATTTATCTTCAGCCTGACTTTAGACCGAGCGATATTTTAATTGCCGGTGGTATAACATTAGTTAAAGAAACAATAAATTTTGTACCGTCTGAACAATGTTTAGACGATAAACAACCGTAATTGTTGTTTGTAATTTGTTGCTTTAATTATATTGTATGCTAAGGGCAAGAAATTTTGCATTGTGTATAGGGCTTTTCTATTCTTTACGCGGCAACCAGCTTTTAAAACTAAAGGCTGACTTCGTTTTGTAGAATGTCCTTCCTCACCACATTTCCTCCTGTATTCCTGTTCTCCTCACCGCTATATTCCCACTGGTGGGGACAACACCTGGATCAAGATCTACAATGGTAGGTATCGATAAACCCGG
The DNA here is from genome assembly GCA_917490735.1 of Dryobotodes eremita. Taxonomy (NCBI): domain Eukaryota; kingdom Metazoa; phylum Arthropoda; class Insecta; order Lepidoptera; family Noctuidae; genus Dryobotodes; species Dryobotodes eremita. The sequence goes on along the minus strand of OU823264.1, from coordinate 17,782,393 downwards.
CGAAACATGTGTGTCCCTGGTAAAACATCCAACTGTCTATGTTGGAATTTCAGTGACTTCTTCTCTAGTCAATGCAGCATCATCAATTAATAATATTTAAATCATAGGTGAAATATTGAACAAGCGACAGCTTATCAAATAAAAAATTAAACGTAAATAACGTACTCAAAATAATATTATTTACATTTCCAGAAAAACCCACTAAGTAGGTATTTAATTAATGACGAGGCCCTGTATCAACAAATGTTTTTATAATTACTTGACATTATTTACACTTGGTCCCAATAAGTTGATTCAATGTAGGTAGGACTTCTACCTCATAGGTTCAGCGAAGTCAATAATACATTGATCTTTGTGCTAATAATTTCACACCTAACGAAATACAAATACCTATCTTTAATTAGGTAGGTACAATAGAATTTTCTATCGGTAAAGTTCCTAGAAAATGTATTATGAACAATCATTGCGAGTTACTGATATCAAATAGTTCTTGGTATTTTCGTTTCTACAGTGTAAAGTTTCTAGAGTGCAAATGGCCATCATCAGCTTAGGTACCTCTGACACAGGATTGTATAAAAAAACTGCTTAGGAATGTTGATTTCCTCTTCGTCTCTAGCAATGGCATTCACATCTAGTTTTGAAGGTCGCTTTGGATATCCTATTTTTATAGCATGCCAAAAGTTTTCGTTCAAGAAATCTAGTAATGCATTGTATATTTGACTTTCCTGTCCAACCCTCTGAAACAGGATAAGTGTAAATTCATAAAACTCCTAAATAGAGTTTTTGTTTATTTTTAAAACTGGCTCTGCTTGGTTTATCGAAGAAAACTACAGCACCTACCTAAAATACATGTGCTTTCGGTAAACGCTCATGGTTATTGCATATTACCTGGATTTAGTGAATAATTACCTACTTTAATCAGCAGGGAGCCTAGGCAATCACCTTGCGTAACGCCTAATGAAAAAACAATAGCACCTAGCTGATAACAGTAGGATTTTATTTCCACCGTCTCTGAAACTACTTAAATAATTCAAGACAAATACTATGTAAACAGACATTTAATTAAAAACAATAACATTATAAATACATGGTGTACAAACACGAACGCTTTAGTTGAATACAAGATCTTTGTAGTTTGACAGTAGGTAGTAGTTGGATACGTGGCAGTTGGTCGAAGTGCGAACGACAGTCGTACGATCAGCGCGCTCGAAGTTGGCTTTCACGATCTCGTAGTAGCGACCGTCACTGAAAAGAAGAAAAAGAAGTTTTAAATGCAGTCGTATTTAAATTGAAACGCGGCACATTCCTTTACCGTGGATGTGTCTTGAGAATCATAAATTGCAGCAGAATCAACCAAATTCTAGTGTTTGAATCTAAAGTTTTAGTGTATCGTCGTAGGGCCTAGAGTCTATATTGTAATTTAGTTGGATGAAAAAATTAACTCTTTTTCAAAAAACATTGAATACAAACCCTAAAAAATCCTGCAGCTGTTACACCACTTCTAAATTGAAACACTTAGCTATACCTACCTAAAGTGATGACTTGAAAACTCAGCAAAGTGAATACTAGAGGTGTGCGAAATTTTAGCCACGCCGCCGACTTGTTGGCGTCATCGGCGCCGAAGTTGTAATATGTAATATTCTAGTTTTAGGAACAATGCAGATATACTAGTAAACTAAACACTATAAATGTGTAAATATATGCTTATTGGTTTATTTTAACGTATTTGTTTACGTAAAAATAAAAATAAACACTATAAATGAGCATTAAATAGTAGGCAGGACGCACTGGTTGAGGACCGTAGTCTTGAAACATGGGCGTATGGGCGAAGAGTAGACCTGACGAAGTTTTCCACGCTGCTCAACCCAACTGGATCCTTCTGCCAGCTTCTTTTTCGAAGTAGTGATTATGACTGATAGACATACTCATTCACAACTTTGAGTAGCGAACCTTCGATGTTGATCGGACTCAGCAAAACGTGTGACTTAAGTCTTGTCTTAATTCATGTCGAGGCCAACCAGCCCAGAACCTTCATTTCATTTATAGGCAGTGCAGCATCTGGTCTAACTGTTCACGCAACTCTGCCATTATGATGGTATCGTCGGCTAAGCTCATGGAAATGTGAGATGTACTCGCCGTGCACATTGATTGTCCACTCCAGTTGTATCTTTAAGAAAACAGATTGATGAACAATTTCGGGGATATCATATCGCCCTGTCTCACCCCTTTGAGCAGTTGGATGGGGCTGGTTTTCTTATCCTGGATCTGGACAGTCATAGTGGCAGCATCATACAAACATCTCAAGACTTCGATATAGCGCCAGTAAATTCAACATGGTTGCAGAGAGGCCAGAACTGCCCATATTTCGATGGAGTCTTTTTCGTAGTCTACAAATGCCATAAATAGTGGCTGATTGTACTCTTCGATCATCTGTGCAATTTGCTGAAAAGTATGGATGTGGTCTACGGTACTGAACCATTTTCGAAATCCGGGTTTGTTCTGGTCACCTGTCACAAATCTCCTGGTGAGAGCGTTCGTGACGGTTCTCCAGAACAGTTGCAGGTACACGTGACTCTGATGTGAAATTAGTCTTAGTATAGTTCTTCAGCAAGATTTTATCATCTTTTTTGAAGAACAGAACATTTGCACCTCGTGCTTCCTCTCGGGCTGTACTTTCTTAGATGAAGGAATTCAAAAGACTCGCACGTTCTCTCAATTTGGAGCCCCGCCCGCCTTAAAGAGCCTTGTACTAATTTGGTTATCATGAGGTGGTGGTATTTTCACCTTCCACACCGACGACGCCGCCGCGCCGCCGCCGACGAATTTATACGTCAGACGCCGCAGCCGGTAAGAAAGGCATCGGCGCACACCTCTGGTGCATACCATTAACTATTTGGAGTTCTTACTAGGTATAAAAAATGCCGGGCATTACGTCCGCCTCTGTAGGGTATTTCTTTTTACTTGTGCTTAAATTTTAATAAATAATAAATACTCAAATATAGTGGATGTATTAAACAAATGCAACGCTAGGTACTCACCTGAGCACCAAGCACTTAAGTTTCGCGCACTTGACGCGCAGAATATCAATTGCTTTCTGACTCTTGTCGCTAAAACGTAAGTTCTCTGGATCCCAGCGTAATTCCAGACGTTCTAGGTTGGGACAGCTGTTCGCTATGCCGTCCATCAACTGAAAAGACAGATTTATGATATTGCAATCAGCCATTTCAACGATCTCTTATGTAACTACTAGATAACTCGAAAGGTTTTAAAAAGAGTTGATTCTGTAGGCTAGATATAACGATGCTGTTTGATAACATTTAAAATGTATTCAAAGATTGTATCAATTGTGTGAGAATTAAAAAAATCGTTTTCTTGTGAAATTATACTAGCAATATCTCGTAAAAGTAAATCTGCTGTAGGTTATAAAACTTACTTGATCAACGTGGATATTGACGCCAAGACGTTCTTGCGTGCCCATGATAAGAATTCTGAAACAAAACATTATAAAATTAACGCCCATCTTAACGTTTATCCTCACCTCTCTCAAGCATTTGCCTCACATTACAACAGGGTTAATTGCGTAATACTCTACCAATCACAATCTGAATCATATTGAAAGCTATTGCTAATCCATTGCTTCTTACGTTCGAAACATTTGTCTGCTCAACAACGTAAATAACGCAATGAATGTTTTAGAACTCTCAAAATGACAGCCATTCTTGCTGCTAATGTGTTACGCAATCACCCCGCAGTTGTAAATTCATGCAGTTAAGCATTTTAGTGCCAACATCTTTACGCAATCTAGCTGTGAAGATATGGCACTTGCCCCATGTAAATAACGCTAATTGTTGCAGTTGACTGACCGGTAGGATAAAATTATCAAATGAAATGAGTTAAGAGTAAAACATACTTCCAAGATTGGGCTTCCCCAGGGTACTCTACTCGGCCCTTCATGGACAGGAATATAAATTTGTGTGCTTTCTGTATATTATGTTTTAACTATTGCTACAAGGCCACAATCATGAGAATTCACTTATTGGGACGGTTTTGTTTCAGAAATAAATCTGTAGAGATTCTCAGACTAATTTCTAGTTCGATCTAAAGCCTTAGTAATGAGCTGGTCAAACATCAAAGTCCCGATCCTTTATCACTCACTTGGCGTTAACAAGTAGCTGCAGCACACTCTGCCACAGCTGGTCTGTGATGTGCGGCATCCCGCTGAGCACGAGGCCGTGCAGCTGACTGCCGTGACGCGACAGGAAGCGGTGCAGCGCCTCGTCTGTCAAGTTGTCTGATGAGTCCACGTCCAGGCCTACCAGGTTTCTGCAATAATTAGGTGTTGTTGGTAGTTTAGCCGTAAGGAAATACATTTAATTGAGAGAATCTTATTTAAAAAGTTTAGTGCCATTAGGTCGCCGGCTGCGAGTATCTAGTGCATAGGTCCTAATACAAGTATTATCTTTGGGCTTGGGATTGGTGAACCGGTCGACATCCCACCGCTTTATTGGCATCAATCAATCGTGACTGTCGATTCATCGTCAACTTTTCAGGCAGTTGAAAGTCATTTCCACAGGACCTAGTAACCCCTCCAAATCTTATCATGACAATGTTTCTTGTCGGTAGAAATATTTCTCCATTGAATTAACAAGAAAACTACCACCTACTACTTGCCATGCGTATTAAAAATAGGCCTTACCTTGCAGTACCCGCCTCCACCCAAGCCTTCAGCACAGAGTCATTGAATCCGTTGATCTGTCCGGCGCTCAAGAACCTGAGGTTCTGTGTCCTGGTCAGCATGTCGATAAGGCACTCCGTCGACAAGTCCGTGGCCGTTACATCTAACTCCTGGATCGAAGACTTCTCCCATTCCACTTGCATAACGTGCTCGGATTGGAGACCTGACGGAGATGAGGCATACGATTGAAAAAGCTTCACATATATGAGTGCCGTTGCTATAATAGTAGTATCAGAGAAGTGTACAGCGTTGTCTGCATCTTTCAAAATCATCACCGTTATGCAGACTATAAGCAGTTCACTACTAGACCTAAGTCACCGAAATCGCATTGCAATTGATGGACTGGGTCACAGGAGCGCAGGAGATTTAATTGGCACAAGCACAGAGAAGCTTATTACCCAGCAGTTGGTAGTTAAAGTATTAAAGTCGGGCTGTAGATGATAGGTTCATTAAATATTGAGGTTCACTCGAAATGAGCAAATTGACACAAACTTAAGTCCTTGGACTAATTTTGTTTACAGTGCCCTCAAAACAAAATAAGTCTAGTTTCAGATAAAGCTAGTGACATTATCGACGAAAATCGTAAGATTAGAACTTACTGCAGCCATTCATAAGCAGGCAGGTGAGTCTCCTAGAGCGTTGGAACAAAGTCTTCATGGTAGAGCCCGTCACTTTGTTGCAGAAGTTCACCGCCAAGCACTCCAGCTGTAAACAGAAGTGCAATATTGTTATCGCGCTATTATTTGGTGCTTTTAGCGATAAGACTGCTCATTGTGGCACCCTATGTAAAATGTCTACATTTATATCTTTAATTTTTATGGTGTACCTACATATTAAAGAGTATTCTATTCTATTAAATATTTGTATAAAAATATAAAAAATCCTTCATTCATATTAGGCTCAGAATCAGCACTTTTTGGACGTCAAGATTACATAAGACAGTCCCTCAAAACGCCCGCCCTTCACCACTTCCTAGTGCTTTAGCTGGGAAGACGAAGCAACAAACTCCCCAGCTGATGTACCTACTACATATTTATTGCGAACCTACATATTTATAACATCATTGATAATGAACTTGTACCTGGACCCTACTTACCATACCATGATCATACCTACTTGTAATCCCTTCTAGATCCTCTTACCCACATTACTATCAATTATACTCTATTTCTTTCTAACTAAGTAGGTAAGTACGTTAAAACTAAATATAAGTGTTATTGCCGGTTATCCACCCTTACCTAACATTCTCTTGCCATGATACAAAATGAGAATAAAATAGTTGGAGAAAACAAAGTCAATGACTCCGCGGCCAAAAGAACTTACTTTTGGCTGCGGTTTTGCCCACGTATAGGTCTGAAATTATCCGACGGAAACGTAGGAACCGTAGAGGTGTGAGGAACAGGGTCTAAAGTTCATTCATCCTGTATAGAAAAGGGAGGATTCTCCGACCAGACGGGTATTGTGTGTCTGGTGGGCTGCTGCCCGACGATTGATGTCGGGACATTGTATATGTGCTAATTGCGCGGTAAACTCTGCTTGCGCGATGCAAAATTTTGCGTGACGTGTGTGATGCGTTGTTCGCATGTAGCGATTTAGATGCCGCCACAGCACTACTGGCATAAAAACTACCCTTTGTCCTTACTCAGGTCATAGTCTACCTGTGTGCCAATTTCTATCGAAATCCGTTAAGGCGTGATAAAGAAACCGATGGATTTCCTTTCGCATTAATTTATAATAATTATTATTAAATACGTATTAAGATAAGATATTTATTAATTAACATTACCTGAATACAGTTAGAGCTGAACGCATCAATATGGGAATCGTCCACGAAGTTGATGCCATACAGGTTGATAACGCGGAGGTTAGGGGTGGCAGACTTGAGTTTGTGGACGTTTATGACTTCGTATATCTCCTCCTCTTCTTCTTCTACCTTCTCGTATGTGCCTGAAAGAAATGGAGACAGTTTTATCAGCGTAGTCTTTGCAGAGGTGGGGATTAACTAGCAGGAAGCCTCTAGTCAAAAGACAACTTGGATAACGCTTGTGAATTCATAAGATTTTACGTCCTTCAACCTTTTGAGCAAAGTTGCGGAAGCGTGTGGTAATACTATGACCTATTATAGATGATAATACGTGTAGGAACCATTGACATACTACTACAATGGTATAAAGAACCCTACATTATTAGTAAAGGCCAGCTTAACTGATCAAGTTTTCGATTTACTGCGCAAGCAGAAGACATAATAATTATAATACTTCAAATTGGAAGACCATAATACCTACTTGCCTATGTAAAAAAATATTACGTCACGGAACGCCCGGCACATGTAAACATGACGGAAAGGGGGCATGACAGCATTAGAGGGCGCCATGTCGTTTGCCGTCACGCCATACGAGTCCATCTTACCCCCAAGGCGTGCTAGTAAATATTTCACATTACTAATACTCCATCATTTATTGCATTCCACAATGTGCTTAGGTGGTAAGTAAACATTAGTAGTACCAATCGTGGACCCTGTCGGGCACAGCAAAATAAAAATTTGAAGGACGAGGACTTACTTATACATGCAAAAAAAAAATCTTATTCTATTTAAAATTAATAAAATGCGTTCAATTAGATTTATTAATTTAGGCAGAATCCAAAGATTTATGACGCGTTAATTTTATAGTTTTACCAATGACGTGTTTTACATATCCGTGGGTCGAGAAATTTATGAGAAATTAGCTTCTGCTCGTGACTTCGCCCGCGTGAAATTTCTTGTTTTAACATAAAATAGATTTCGCTTTTTGTTTCCTTTGCTCCTAACGAGGAGCAAAGCAAGCCAGCGTCCAGCGTGATTTTAGATAGCCTTCCTTCTTCAAGACTTAGACTATCAAATGCAAAAACAAATTTCAAATCCGGTTGGTAGGTAGTTTTAGAGATTAGCGTGTTCAAACAAATTCTTCAGCTAGCATTAGTAAGATAGACGAGGAGCAGTTGTGGCGCAGTGGTAACGGTCGCGATTTACAAGTAGGTGTAAGGTCGTAGGTGTGAACCCAGGCAGGCGGTTTACTTTGTATAAATTATTTCATCACCACTGCTCTCAAAACGATGAAGCAAAACATCGTGCGGAAACCGGCATGTCCTTAAAAAACCAAAAATTCGAAGACATGTGACATCTACCAACCCGCACTGGGCCCGCGTGGTGGATTACGGCCCACTCCCTCTCACTGAGAGGAGGCCTGTGTCCCAGCAGTGGGAACATTATAGGATGATTATGTTAAGAAAGATAGATGGACTAGTTAACGTTGCAGTCTGCAAGTAGTAATACCAATATAGCTTGTATAAAATTGTCCTAAAAATTCCGGATAGCGTCTCTCATCAAGGAAACGAACAGTAGGCGGCGGGGTACATGGAATTGGAACCCGAAATTATTTCTTAGTAGAGTACCTAAGTAATTAGTTTTTCGTTTGGGAGCAACAATTCAACAAACAGAAATGTTTTATTTGAACTTTTAGCTCTTGTTTATGATAATCTAACATCCCCAACCTGTAAGGTAACCATTATGTACCTATAAGTATCCTTATTAAATTCGTATTCCAGATAAATGATAAATGATTTTATTTTTGTAAGCAGGTTTGTACAAACACTTTTACACGTCAATCATGTTTTTTAAACTAGATGAGGTCTACGTTTCCTATCAGACTACTCTGAGAAGAAAGGCCGAAACAAAGTCAGAGGTCACAGTCTCTTTTAAAGTCCAGACATAATCTTGGTCAGGTCATGCGAAGACCATGCAGATTGGTATCTGAAATGGTCTTTTGAGGAAAGAACCAAACAGATTGAGTCGACCTGTCCAGTCAGTGCACGCATTTGTCAGTAATCGTGCAGCTCGAGTCAGGAAGTCAGGACTTAAGGAGCTCAACGATTCGACGAACAATACCAAAAAAAGGACATTTGGGTAGGCCGCATAAATTACTCAAACTGCCAAATCATAATTAAAATCAAATTAGAAAAAAAAGCAATTACCCACATAGTCCTCACATTCACAAAAATTAAAATAATATATCACTTTACAAGTAAATACTCATGTCATTGTATATATAAAATTTATAAATGTCAATGTGTGTATATAAATTCGGTAATAATGTTTGAAGACCATGTAGATTGGTGTCTGAAATGGTATTTTGAGAGCCAGAGCCAGAAGATACGAGCAACGCTTCGTTTGTGGCTCCCGAACATGTCGCATATTTATTTATACCTACGAGTAATTACCTACTTTTTGATGAATGAACGTTAATACTTAGCAACTCCTTATTCGTCAGTGGTTAAATTAGAAAATCATCTGCATATCGATGTCGATGCTAGTGTTTGGGGGACGCCTATGTCCAGCAGAAGACGTCTTTCGCTTGAAATGATGATGATGAAAAGCTAAATTTGCACAATCAACTCACCAATAAGATGCAGAATCTCCAGGCCATTGATAAAGTTGTAGATCTTCCTCATGAAGCCCTCCATGAAGATGACCTCAGACAGACAGATGCAGAGGTACCGCAGTTTTGTGGGAAACGCTTGCATCTCTGAAAAGTCGTGCAGTTGCATAGCTGGAAGAAGAGAAAAGAATCAATCTGTGTACTCTCTTCCCAACTATGTTGAGGTAGGCTTCCAGTCTAACCGGATACAGCTGAATACCAGTATTTTACATGGAGTGACTCTGACCTCCATAACCCAGTTACTGGGTAACACGATACCCCTTCGTAAGACTGGTTGTCAGACTTAGAGAAAAGTTTGAGGTTTTTATTTATTTATTTGGTAACGTATAATGTCCCACTAGTGATGGTGGGCAAAGGTCTCCGCATTTTTTCCCAGTTCCCTTTATGTTTTGTCTTGTCCGGCCAATCTGACAAGAACGAGTCCAGCACCCTAATTACGTAACACACTATCTATCACAATCTGGATAATTTTGAAGCCTATTGCTAATCCATTGCTTCATATGTTCGAAAAAATTGTCTGCTCAACAACTTAAATAACGCAATGAATGTTGTTGAACTGTCAAAATGAAACCCATTCCTACTGTTAGTGTGTTACGTAATTACCCCGCGGATCGTCACGCCAGCGTTTCCTCTAAAGGCTTAAAAAAAAGAGAAGGTTCTATAAGCGACTCGCGGCAAGATTCCGTAGGGCGGTAAATACAAAAATTGGACTCTGATTCTCAGTTTCTAAGATCCTGACACCCGATTTATGGAATGAAGACCAACGATATGTCAAAATTAAAGGAATGAGTGATCCAATTGGCTGTTGATTTCAATCAACCAATCACAGCAGACGACACGCGCTTGAAAATTTGTTAGCTTATTTTTGTCTTCATTTTCGTTCGAAACCGGGCGCAAGTTATGCACTCAACAGCTATTGATTCGAAAAATTACATCTGTTGTAAGTAAATGCAGTAAAGGACACAAAACACATACCTATGCATAAATAAACCGGGAATTATTGTAACGCCTCATAAATATTTTGTAACATGCAGGACAGGAATCGAATACTCGAACAAGCAACACGGGCGCAGCGAACTCACTCCATTTGCCTTGCCTTGATAACTTGAAAACAAAGGTGCAAGCTACCATCAATAATTGGTAAGCAAACTATTTTGTTTTCACGTAAATTCCTACATTACTTATATATTTATGGAACAAATTTCAATAGGAAACGCATTAAATACTGACTTACCAGTACTAAAATCGAGCAGCATATGCGTCAAGTTGGGACACTTCGCAGCAAGCTCGTGAAGAACGGTGTGTGTGATCAGCTCTATTGGCAGCTCAATGTACCTCAGAGAAGGCCCAAAACGTATCGATATCAGTGCTAGAAGGGACTCCAGTGATCCTGAAAATTAGAGATTTCATTGATAAAATCATGAAGTTGTGGTTCTATTTTATGTGCATGAAAAATTACGGGAGATATTTCCAGCATCTACAGCGATGACTTAATTTCGTTGCTTTAAGATTTCTGTCAGAGGTAAATTATCTTTGATAAGACTGTATTTATAGCTCGGGAATAAATTATCACAAATCAGATACTTAAAGTTGCGATCATTTCATTTCTTATGATATAGGATTGAATACCATCTTAAACTTAAACGAACTGTTTTTGAAATTATTACGCCTCTGCTTATCCCTTCGTTAATTTTGGCCCGATCAAAAGTACCATAATTATTCAGTATTTGTAATACTAACGCCATCTATTAGTAATTTTTAAAAGTATTGAATCAACAGCACCACAGATAATAAAAAGATAAATAAATCGTGATTCGATGGGGTGGCTACATAACAAAAACACGTCTTTTATGGTAGAAAATCATTCGTTCTATGTGGTTTTAATTTCAGACTCATCTTACCTACTCATTTTAGGGGTTCTATTTATAGAGTGTGAACCTACCAACATGTAATCCTGAGATTTCTGGTCGCAAACTGACGTGGGTCCATAGTTTTGTGTCGTAGGCGACCATGCGCCATCTTTTGCATACCGTTGCCATTCGACATATTTCTCGATGTGTAAGATATGAAAATATATTCAGTAATACTTTGTCTGGTAACTTCTCTATAGTCTGAAACAAAATAGGAAGCATGTTAGGTTATTTTATTCTCCTAATCATTTGTCATTCGTTCGTGGCAAGCGTTGTGACTGCATATTGGCACCTAACTATTAGAAATTAATGATTATCTTTCACAGCTGCAGTCATAGGTAGAGTGGAATAATTTCAGTGTAATAACTTATTAAATTATTGTCATTAAATATCAACTCTATAACTTCTAATGTTATAGATTCAAATGCATTCTTACTCTGCCCTACCTATATGTAAAGGTATTAATGTCTCTGGTGTTAAATGTACGTACAGACAGTCCTTAAAAATATGTAAACATAATCTAAACAATAACAAGAACACATTTACATAACATTACCGTGTTAGCGAACGGGCTCCTGACTTGCCCGCCTTCAGTCAAGTAAACTTGACTGGCTTCCAAAGCCAACTGACCCCAAACATCAGTCGGGATATCCATAACGAATTTTTATACTACACACTAAATAAATCACGAAAAATACATTAAAATATACGTTTTTCTAGCCGAAATCTTTCCAGATTTACTTGATACACACGTAAACTTCAACTCGAGCGCATAAATGGAACGCTCAGGTTAATTTTGGAATCATCCGGGATTGGGCGAAAGTGCGCGTGTACGAAATATCTCAGCAATTCGTTGATTATTTACTCTTTAAAATAAAATGACACGGTATGACTGGAGAAATGCGTACAGCTGCTCAAGATTGCATATTTTTTTTAATTTATGGTGACAGCTTTTGATATTTTATATAATTTAATAAAATTTTAGGAAGCGGGAAATTTGAAAGCTCTGCGTGGCGCGAAGTCAGAATTCAAATCTTTGAAGGTGCAATAAAACTTTTTAACTAGAGTTTTTAGAGTTTTAAGATAAAAAGGATTCCTCTGTCTGTCGTTAGAAATGTATTCTATAAATAAATAGCTGTAGTTAATGGTGATACCGATTTGGATAAGACTGCTCAAAATCCGTGTGTCATCTAGCCAAGTGCGTCAACACCATAGACCAAGTTTTCTATTTACATAGATGAATTACATGTCTCTACGCGCCTTCTGGTACAACATTGTATGCACCAGTAAGATAATTTAAAACTGCTAAGGAAATGGTAAGTAAATATATCTTTTCTCAATCTATAAAGAAGTCTTTTTATTTAATCAATCTAAATGGATTACAATATACAAGCTAAAACTAAAATATATGTACCTACTATTTACAAGAGTTTATTTAAAAAAAAGGGAACAGCACAAAGAGCATCAAAAAATTCGTCTGCATCGCTGTCAATGAGATAAGTGCCCAGAAGACTGGCAGCATTGCCACATTGGAAGACAATGCTGATTCTTTGGGCTAAAAATAAGCCAGCCCTCTGGCTCAGACCAAATAACGAAAGGATTTGGTCTGAGCCCTCTGGTCGCGTGAAGAGTCGGAGAAATTGCATTGAATTTGTGCAGAATGAACCATTTTTTTTTCGCTTTTTCTGTATTCTTTGTGAGGAGAGTTCAAATTGAGTGATGAATGAACCATATTAGAAACATCAGATACCAGACCGCCCATTGTGTCACCTTAAGTAAAATTAATACATTTATGTCTGTAATTTTTATGGTGTACATAATAAAAAGTAGGTATTCTGTTCTATTCTATTCTACCCAATCATCCTAAGAAATTATAATAATGTCTTAGGGGAAGCGAAAAAGAATGCTAAATGCAGATGCCTTATTCATTAACCTTCCCTTTCAAATTAATCAACACCACACATCTGTAATATCTCAAAAGTATCTTTTATCTTGTTGTCAGTCAATCAATCGTCTTTCGTTCTTCGTCGTCGCCGATCACCGCAACTGTATACCCGTGCTGAGGTGATATATGTACCTACAACGTATTGTCTGTTTGTCTGGGCAGACATAATTTGGCAAGTAAGGCGGTATTTCCTGGATTGTGACTCAGGCGCTGATCTGTTTGTGTATAATTCCTGTTAATATATTGTTTTTCGGCGCGTGTAAGTGAGCAGTGTATTAATTTGGATCATTAATGAAGAAAAGATCGTGCATTGTGTGCAGAAGATCGTTCGATTCCATCATTAGTTCTCTTACATAATTATTATAAGATAGAATCAAGTCGTACAGTTTATGATATAATAATATACTTCGCCAGGTATAGCATTCCGAGACCCAGTCAGACACAAGCCTACGTCATCACCGCTGTGTTACCAGTAGTGTGTAATAATAACTCCCTAGCCGCCTCTACTATCTGTGCGAATCCGAAAAAACAATGAGGTTTTAACTATCAATTACGTTGGGTATGTTTAAATTGTTTTTTTTTTTCGTTTGATTAGAAAAACGAAACGACAACTTAAATGCTTTATATATATTTTTCAACAGAATGGTGACTGAAAACGTTTCCATAATTCGTGTTTTGTTGCAATAAAGTGGCAACAGGATAGTGACGTAAGCTTGTGTCACTCCCGGAATGCCAGACCTTGTTTTTTTAGACCAGGGTACAGTTGATTTTATTGTTGACACAATTTGTTTGATGAGACGACCGATTCCTGAGACAAAAATAAATCATCTGTGTATACAACTAACACTTGTATTAATTAGCCGTTAAGAGCGAAAGTTGATTGAGAAAATTTGGCGGCAAATTATCGGCAACGCGGCTACATGCCATAAATTCCTAATTTGAAATGCCACGTTGTAGCCAGTTGTAGGATCATGTCTATCAGATCAATTTCTACAGTAACGTTTTAATTATAATGCTAGACGCAATCCTGAAACATGCAAAACGAATTTTGGACGAAGATTAATGCCTTGTTTCATTCGCGAAGCTTCCATCCACTATACTTATGGATTTCAAATTGCCTTCGAATGATTTCCAAATGAATGCGTCCAAAAATGTTCAAAGTTTAAATGAAGCTTTAGTGTGCAAAACAAAACAAAACCTTAACTATTTTTAACGTGACAGCAAATACATCTGCTAATAATTGTGTGATATACTTAAAATACAGCAGCAGTTCTGACACAAAATTCACCAAATGCAATGATGTCTGCACCGATCTAAATATGATTGTCGCGATACAAATCTGAAGATGGTACCTACGTCAATATTATGACGTTGAAAAGCCAAAGGTGTAATGGAAGTGGCGCCAACCTAATCCGTCCATTTGGAAATGAACGGATGTATTCCTACGAATTTAGAATTAGTCTCCACATTTACTAATAGACGACTCGTGCGTGGCTAACTCGTAACAGCCACACGGGTCGATAGATCAGGTTAAGTTACGCTTAACGCGGTCGGTCCGTGGATGGGTGACCATCTTTACATACCGAGACCCCTGCGTACCTCGGAAAACATGTTAGGCCGTTAGTCCCGGCTGTCATTCTTGGATCTTTGACAGTCGTTACGGGTTGTCAGAATCCCGACAGTCTTATTAAGGGGTATCGTGTAACCCAGTAACTGGGTTGTGGAGTTGAGATAAGCAGTCGCCTCATGTAAATTGCTGGTATTCAGCTGCATCCAGTTAGACTGGAAGCCAACCCCAACACAGTTGAGAAAAGTCTAGGCAGATGATGATTTACTAAAAGACAAAGATAAAGATGACGCAAATAAACGAATGGAAGAAAAACAAAACAGCTCTACTGCATTCTTGTGTTATTTCCATTAAGAAATTGACACTGGCTAATGAAACTCAGGAATGATTTGGAATCGATGGGAGAATTCGAAATGAAGAAAAAAAACCTTCCGTATTCAAATCTCTGCACTTGTCAAAAGAATCACAATCACTGCACATCCTTAACTTGTTTATGGTCCCAAACATTACCTTCCTCCTTGGTGGAGTAGATGGAGGTTTCGGAACGTAGGAACCTAGCGTTTGTGTTTCCTCATCCTGCATTATCGAATAATTAATTATTGTTTTTACACTTTTCTTAATAGCCTGCACACGACTGATTGCCTGCTTATAATCACAACAAGTAATTGTTTGGCTCAAATCAATCGTATGTCAGTGTCACTCAGATTATTTTTAGGGTGTCAGCTTGCTATAGCTACTATGTATGCTGATATCGCATTAAGATAGGGCATTCCCCTATATGTACTAGATACTAGACATATGATATGATTTTGTTTCTATGGTGATAGCCCAATAGTAAAGATTTTATCTTATTGTTATCGTGGATTATTCTCGCCTTTCATATCACGTAGACAACCTTAATATTTCTATCGGTGAACTACTATAATTCAAACTCAAACTCAAAGCATTTATTTCAATTAAACCATTTACAGGCACTTTTGAACTGTCAAAGAGTCGGTCAGTTAGTCAGAAAGTTGAAGCTAGTTGCCCATTCCAAAACGTAGATCTCTAAGGAGAAGAACGGGCAAGAAACTCCAAGGACACTCTTTTTAAATAAAGATATTACAAAATCCTGGGTACATTATTCTTGTTACTTCTATATGTGAGAACAATGAAAAAAAATTATTAAGAAACAATTCAAAATATAAGATTAATAATAAAAATAAGCCGTGGCAGTTATGAGATGACCAGTCTCAACTGACGGCGCGGCGCCCGTTCACGAACATGACTTGTGGATCAGCACCATCCAGCTCAATTATTTTGTAGGGAACCGAATGATCCAACACACGCGCCACCAACAGTGAGACATTTAAGCGAGCATGAGTAATGTAGAAGTACCTACTTACCTTCTAATCTTTTAAACAACAATTTGTGGATATCATTCAATTATTTTTGAGTTAGGTAATTTTATGTAGAGACAGTTTATCATTCTTTCCCACAGTCTTCAGATCTCAACGCCGAACAATCAAAATAATAATTGCAAGTGAACAAAATCAACATTCATGTTCGCCGTTTTCCTAAGTCAAAGTGGTACTGAATTGCTGATGCTGGTAAATGAACTAACAGAGTAACAGTACTATATCGGCCGTTGCAGACGTGTATAGAATTTCAAAGTCATAACAATTAGTCAATGCCTTACCGAAGATTTACGAAGACGATTTAGAAAAGATACATTATGAAGCCATCTGGTAAAACGCGGAGGTATGTCTATTCGCTCGTTACGCGTTTAAGATTAAGATAACTCGTCAGATCGAGCAAAAGACACGCTCAATACTGTGCCTATCCCTTTGGGAAACTCAGTCGTGGTGATATGTAGGTAGTTATGTTATACATAACCAAAAGCAAACGTTCATTAAAATCATTTTAATCATTTTGCCTGCTTTTTCCCGACTATGTTGGGATTGTAGCGGCATCTACAAACGCCACATGCGAGCTACGCGTCATACTGACGTCACGCAAAATCCTGCATCGCGCAAGCAGAGTTTACCGCGCAACTAGCATAATACAACACCCCGACATCAATCGTTGGGCAGTTGCCCACCAGACACGACACCCGTCTGGTCGGAGGATCCTCCCTTTTCCATAGAGTATGAGTGAACTTTACACCCTGTTCCTCATACCTCTATAGGATCAGCTTCCTGTCTAACCGGATGCAGCTGAATACCAGCACCCTAATTATGTAACACACTATCTATCACAATCTGAATCATTTTAAAGCCTATTGCTAATCCATTGCTTCATATATCCGATAAATATGTCTGCTCAACAACGTAAATAACGCAATGAATGTTGGTGAACTGTCAAAATGAAACCCATTCCTACTGTTAGTGTGTTACGTAATTACCCCGCAGTACTTATATTACAAACCTTCATTTAAATCATTTATATGGATGATATCGTTATTACTAAGGTTTTAATTTTTAGGTATTTTAATCTGGGTTTCGTTTTAAATAATGACATTTAACGCGTATAGTCATTAAAAACGCGATAAGGAGCTAAAAATAGACTGTCACTTCCGTCGAACATCCGAGGTGAATGGAGTTCTTTTAGGAGCACAATATTAACAACGTAGTAACTTTATTAATTATCGACGAAATTATCCATCAAGAACATACTTTTAGTAAAAATATTGGTATTGCTGTGAAACCTTTTAATGATGAACGACTGGTTGAAGAAGGAGGTTGACCTCAAATCATCAATCTTAATCAGGCACTCTCTTATTTGTTTGATGTTACAACCATTGTGACTGAAATAGATCAAACATCTGTTAGCACAGAACGCCACGCTCGCTTCTGAAATTGCTGATACTAAGAACGTCTAAACTAGATTTTTTTCGCTGTATCTGTTGACATTGGTACATTTTCAGTAACAAACGGTACAAATAGATATTCTGACTGTAGCCTCACAATATATATTTGAAAGTCATAAAACAATAAAAAAATTAAGAAAAGGTCTGATATTCAGAGTTTAAATACCCGAAATAAACACAATCTTGTTCTAAATTGCACTCGCCTGCACAGAGTAGGCGACTCGTTCATGGGTCAATTATACGCTTTTACAACAAACTTCCCATTGATATTCGAAACTTACCGAATAAACGATCTAAAAGCTGTATTAAAACCAAACTTTGTAAAAAAAAGGTACTACAAAATTTCTGATTATTTAGAAGACAGAAAAGCTTGGAATTGAGCTGGTTGCTCTGCTAAGCCTTGTGATAAAACCATAAAACTTGACATAAAAAATATATAATATAATATAATATCATGCAAAATCACCATTATACATCACTTTATATACACGTTGACATTGATGAATCTAATATATGAAAATCCCGTGTCACAATGTTTGTTATCGAACTCCTCCGAAACGGCTTGACCGATTGTTATGATTTTTTTTTTTAGTGTATATTTGGTAGGTCTGAAAGTATATTTCATACTGCTGCGGGTGAAACCGCGGGGCGCAGCTAGTATTATATAAAAAATGACATGAATATTTATTTTGTAAAGTATTATTTTACATGTCACATTTCTTTGGATTTTTGGTTCTTGGACAAGCCGGTTTCCTCGCGATGTTTTCCTTCACCGTTTTGAGAGCAGTGGTGATGAAATTATGTACACAAATTAAAGCGCCTGCCTAGGTTCGAACCCACGACCTACAACTCGTAAGACGGGACCGATACCACTGGGCCACCACTGGTCCATTTAGTTTACTTCAATTATTGTGAATGTGAGGACTATGTGGGTCATTTATTTTTCTTTCTCTCTTAGTTTAATGTTGGGCTGGCAGTTTAAGTACTTTATGCGGCCTACTCAAATGTCCTTTCTTTGGTATTGTTCGTCGAGTCGTTGAGCTCTTCAAGTTCTGTGTTGAGCTACACGATTACTGATAAATGTAAAGACTGGATTGGACCACTCAAATCTGTGTGGTTCTTTCCTCAAAATATTATTTCAGGCACTAATCTACATTGGCCTCACATAATCTGACCAAGATTATGTCTGGACTTTAAAAGAGTCTGATCTAAGGGTCAGTCTCTGGGACTGAGAAGAAATGTCGAAACAAACTCAAGAGTTTGTTTCGACATTTCTTATCAGTGGTAAACAGATAGGAAATGTCAACTCCATCTAGCTTATTTTTTTATAATATGTAGAGTTTTCTTAAATACATAATATTTTCATAAATGAATTGGCAAGTTACCTACCGTCATAACTTTAATCTTTTTAAATAGTTACCTGAGAGATTCGCGGCGACGTAGATTATAAATGGCTCTGCCAGCTCTCTTTTGCAAAATAAAGATGGATTCAATATCAGCAGCCCGACCCCACAGTAAAATGCTATACGACGTAATGCTGTGGAAGTAGCTAAAATAGGCCAAACGCGGGGTTTCTACATCTGTTAACTGTCTTATCTTTCTAACAGCATAAGCGGCCGAGCTTAGCCGCCCCGCAAGAGATGTAATATGGGGTCCCTATTGTAACTTCTCGTCTAGCGTGATTCCCAGGAAAACCGTTTGATTAATAAATTCCAGTTTTTCTCCATTCAATATGATGTCACATTCGCTACTTCTAACATTAGGTACCTAATTTAAATCTAATGCATTTGTTTTTTTTTGTCATTTACCTAGTACCAAATCATTTACCGAAAACCAATCTTGGACCTGAAGAATAGAGTTATTCACGTCGTCAAGATTTCGTGAGCATCGGTCTATTTTAAAGTTCAATGATGTGTCATCTGCAAATAACACCATCTGCGGTTGATTTTGAAGTAACTGGGGTAAATTATTAATGTAAACTAAAAAGAGGAATGGACCCAATATTGAACCTCGAGGAACGCCAATTTCATGTCATTTTTATTAAATTAAAAAATGATGATTCTGAAAACAAGTTTTCGTCATAATACAACGCGGTTCAGTGATTTTTTTTCATATTTTGGACAATGACAAACATCTACTCTATTTGAATTCTTCTTTAAAATAATCTGGTTATCAAATTCAAAAGGAAAATTTCCAGCGGTCTATGTACTTAGGATAGGAACATAGAAATATGGGTTTAATCAAAAATTTGCCATCTTCCGCGTGATTGTAAAAATATTTTAACCATAAATGATGCAGCAACAACATCCTACGGCATGGACTGTAAAAGGTCCATGATTAGATTTATTCGATTTGACTTAGATGTATAAAAACTAGTGAAATGAAGATAGCTCGTCGGGAACGATAATTCACGATATTAAAACCTAAAACACGAGTCAATCTAATAACACCCTAATGAATCAGTGACTGTCTCCCAGT
Organism: Dryobotodes eremita; assembly: GCA_917490735.1. Classification (NCBI taxonomy): domain Eukaryota; kingdom Metazoa; phylum Arthropoda; class Insecta; order Lepidoptera; family Noctuidae; genus Dryobotodes; species Dryobotodes eremita. The sequence continues at coordinate 17,762,435 of OU823264.1, read as the reverse complement.
CGGAGATTATTTTAAACTCTGTTCCTCATTGTCGTCTTTAATTACAGTCTAAAATAAATAGGGAAAGACCAGTACCTGTAGCTTTTTATTTTACACAATTTAATTACGTCTATTTAGATGACTTTTTAATTGTCATTGGTACTCAAGAGTAATTTATTTGTTACATTTACCATTATCTGTTTCCTGCGAAAACTGGATCCCATGTCATCTCTGGTGATCGCCATCGCAGCGCTGTCCACATTCAAGATTCCCCACGAATCCATGGTTGCTGGTCAAATGAACTCTTCACAAACAAAAAAGTCTCTCGTATCACTGTATCCTTCAAAACACACACAAATCCAGTTGGCGCGAAAACTCCATATAACAAAGTTTGAACTGGTTAACTGCACAAGTTTCCCGTCATGTCGCCTGTCTATCCTTCTTAACCGTCTGGTACAAATGCGAACCGCTGTGTAGTTATATTGTAGCAGATGTATCTATATGCTGTCAGATATTTAAATTGGCAGGCCAAAATAAGTACGGCATTTTGCTTCAACTGGGCGCAGTGAGACGGTGCCGTTGCCAAGAAGATTCATATTGCAATCGTGTCACAGTAACTACGGTAGATGTACGAGACCGCCCAACATCATCTGCCGACTGATTCAATGCTATGTCAATGCTATTTAGATTTAAGAACATTTTGCAGGAAATCTTGAATCTGCGTTTACACAAGAAAGCTGTTAATTATCAATTTGTTGTGTGCATTAGCGTTATCAAACCATCTGCCTAATCGTAATAAGAATGAATTTTTCATTGACTTTTTTGTGTTGCTGTTGGATGATATCCAAATAATTAGGAGTTATGTTAGTATTGATTCATTTATGTAAGTATTTGTATAATGGCATTTGGGTTTATTTACTTGAAAGTAGATATTTATCTAGTATATTTCGTATGACTGAACGTACCTAATCTTTAAGTTTGGTTTATAATTGTTTTATTTATTTATTTTGCAAAATGTACACTCTGTTACAGGCTCGGCTTAAAACTTAAGAGTACATGATCCCGTTGGGGCGCAGCAAGTATTATTACATTTAACTTATATCTAGGTTAAATACTTAAAAGTTAACATTATATTGCATACTTACTAGATATCAATATCATTGTTTAAGATAAAGATTGTAAACCAAAGTTACTGAATTTAAACACACATTCTTGATATAACAATAACAAAAAGATAAGTCTTGAAACCTAATTTTTTAAAGTAGCTATGTGGTAGAAAATAACGAACGGTGTGTGGAACTTGTGTATAAAACATTTTTATACAGCTGGTAACATTAAAACTCCATATTCATTCACTCTTTTATGCTGTTTTAAGTTCACTCCAGTTACGGCTGTTGCTGTCAAACTGAAGCTGATTGATTTTATGACCGAGACCGACTGACCGTTCGTTTAGTATAATCGTTCATCGTTATTTCGTACTCTCGTCGCATTGTTTTGCAATGTTCTTTGGCGGGGTGTCAATGATATTCGTAAAATATTTCTAGTGCGCATAATACAGAATTATTATTTGTGAAACTTTGGCGACCTACAAGCCTTTGTTTAAAAAAATATCTGAGACAGTTAAGGACAATATCGGTCGGACGTGCTCAGTCTCAGTGTAGATTAGTTCGTCTGCTCTCGGGCATCTTGCTTTATCTCAGAAGTCGGAAATGCGAACATCTCCAGTGTGCTGATTATATTCAGTTCATCGCGTGAAACAGTATCTGCCGGTTGTTTTGACAATGTATCGGTAGTACTGCTAGGTTAATAAAGTATTGGAAAAAAAGTTGCACCGGGTTTGTGGACTTAAAGGAACTCTTTTTATTCAAAAAAATATAAACCCCGGAAAGCTGTAATGGCGGGCTATTTACCAGAATACATGTACACTTTCGTGGACCAGCTCGATGAGCATCCATGGCTTTTTGCTGGCCTAGCATCAATCCTGGTTGGGCTCAGCGGCATTTTGCCGCTGCTCATCATTCCACTGGACGCGACAGACAGCTTCACCGATGGCCGTGAGTATTTTTTTTTTGTTTACTTGCGTAATTTTTTCGACCACGTTTTTGTTATTTTTAGATGTTCCAAGTCATCATCCACGGTAGTGTGATGCCAGCGCATGCGCTGTCTGGCATATGAATTAACTGTGTTTAGTAAACAAAAGAAATAAAGCTAATGTTTTAATATAAATATCATAAAGCCCTGAATAGTTAGCAGAAGCTTGGTGATACCATTCCTACAAAGTAGATTTGTTTATCTAATTAGAAAGAATATAACTTTTCTTATTGGTAAAACAAAAGAGTATTTATGCAGTGGTTAAAAAACCAGCCAGTTTCACTAAGAATACTTGAATGTTCTAAGAAGTAAAAACATTAATTTTGGCTAGGAAATGAATCTTCGTCTCTTGGATCTTTATTTAAAGATGAATAAAAGCTTCAAATATTACTGGCAAGGTCTTATTTTAAACCAAAATCAGTTAAACAAAACCATCTCTTATGTTCAAACCATTAAAAATAAATCTATGCTGTTTACACCTTGCAAAAATAAGTTTAGTAATATCTGATAATTTTATGCTCCAAACTGGTTCTTTTAATACATTACTTCCATAACTTGTATAGATATTTTATTCATCTTCCAGAGATATCTAGAATATTTTATACAAAGTTGAATTGGTCTGTTATTAACTTATGCTAAATTTATTTTTATTGTGAAGCAATCTTTCTTCTTTAGATGATAATAATATTCACAATTTTTTTTTAAATCCGATATATCTTTTCTATTCTAGGGGGTCTAGAATCATGTTCTGAATTCATGGTTACAGTTTGCATGTCGATGTCCTACTATTTAACATACAACAAAATTATGCATAGTAATGTTTCTGCATAAACTCAAGGTAAAAGTCAAAGTTGCTAAAAATAGCTTCCTGTAACCATACAGACTAATAATAGTCATACTTTTGTAATAAGGAAAAGTAAAAAAATGTGTTATTTTTATTAATGAATGTAGCTGTTGAATGAAATACTTTTCTTTTAAGTTTAATTGGTTAAATAAACTAATTACTTTATCAATTACTAGCTGCACCCCGCGATTTCCCCCGCACAGGTCTCGATCCCGTAGGAATACTGGGATATAAAGTATCCTATGTCCTAATCCAGGTCATGAACTACCAATGTGCCAAATTTCATCCAAATTCGTTCAGCTGCTTTAGCGTGAAAACGGAACAAACAAATATACAAAAATTTTAATCTTTTCTGTTCATAATATTTGTTTAGATTTAATTAAATTAGTTACTTAAAGTTCTATAAAATTTTCAAATTAATTAATATATGCAGCGAATGTAATTATTGTGTAATAATATCAATCAATATCTTTCAAATTAAGCTTCTAAAATCCACATTCATCCAATTACATAACAATGATAATGAAATTGCCTGCATAATCCCTTACTATAAACATTATTATACTATATACACATTATACCTTACAATACATACACAAACTAGTGAGCCGGTCTATGTTTACAACACAGCATTCACTGTGCAGGGGCTATTGACTTATTTTGTTTACACCGACTGCGTGAGAACCATTGTTTTGTCTGTCTGATAACTTTCTTGTTTCTTGATAATAGTTGATTCAACTGCGGCTTCCTTCCTTTTGAGTATGTTGATGAGTTTCTTCTCTTACTTAGGTGAAAGCAATAATCTCTCGGTTCTTATCCTTCAGATTTATTACAAAGTCTGAATAGGTTTGTGTCCTTACTGGAGAGCACTCAGTGACATGTGTAAAGTCGGTTTCTCAATATCCTTCATCTGCAAAAATGCGAGTTTCTTCGCTATTATTGAGTACGGCAAAGGTTGTGGCTATGCAGACAATGTAAAGAAATTACTGGAAATTTTAAATGGTCAACATTCGATTTTGATTATAATAACAGTATCAGATGTAGTTTAGTGGGTGTACAACCTCTAAACTGGTTGTTTTGTAGGTCTAATCTGCCTGTTTGACAATCACACAACATTTATATAAGGTTCGAAATAGTTTTGTCTACAAACAGAATTATTATTTGGATGTTATTGAAATTGAAAGATCTGGCAGTTGGTGGAGGTTACTATCATCTTAATGACTAGGTACTAAAGCTTTGAGTATTTCGCACGGTTTTTTTAATTCCATAAAAAAAATTAAATGCTGTTACTGTCTAAAAACAGGTTCATGGATCTGTAATTATCTAGGAGTTGACTGACCCAATGGCTTCATCTTTCAGTAATTGCACACTCCATTGGCTTTGATTCAATTTATGAATCTTTGAACCGTTTTCCCTTGTCAAATTGGTTTTTCAATTAATTTCAAGTTACATTTTTCATTGTTGTGTTCATAAAAAGTCCTATTTCTTTGGTAAAAATTACAGCACCGAGTCGCGAAGTTGCGAATCCCAATTTTGCACAATTTGTATGCTTTCAATTTCAAAGCATAAAGTGATCTCATTTTCTAATAAGAAACTGCAAGTGCAGACTAACGCTTCACGTCAGTCAACATTACCACCCCGCTTGCCAATGTCATAAACGACCTCTTCCTGTGCAATAGTAATAGGTATACTCGTACGCGGTAAAATGTTATAGGTTAGACCATTGTCTAACCTATAACATTTTACCGCGTACGAGTATACCGGAGCCGATATAGATAGCACCTCTCAGTCATTACTGAGAGGTGCTATCTATATCGGCAAGGATAAAGAACCAGTCTCATCCGTAGAGGAAGCAAATTCGAAGGTTCTATCTCCAGTTCCTGGCGATTTTACAAGCTTTTTTTCCCGCCAAGTGTGCATACAGGCGAGCGACACGCGTCAACGGCAAAGGTAATTGCAGCCGTCGACACTTGTCGACGTCCGCCGTTGCGCGTCGGCGGCTGCCGTTGACGTGTGTCGCTCGTGTATATGAGCACTAATTGTGCATACACATGAACGGTACGTGCCAACGGTAGTGGCAACTGCAGCCGTCGACATTCGTCGATAACTGCTGTTGCCTGTGCCGATGACGCGTGTTGCTCGTGTAAATGAGCATTAAGTCCTCCCAAGCATCACAGAAGCTTAGAAGTTCAGTCGCAACGCAAAACTTGAATCGCTGTGGGTCTCCCAAAGATCGTCTTTTTTCTACTCTTTTTATGTGCTCTTCGCAGGAGTTCATATTTATAAAACGGGAGGAATCTAAAGTAAACCTATAAGCAATAATAGCCTCCTTGAGTGGTAATATGCCACGCAGTTCTTGTTATAGGTATGAGAAAAAAGGAAGTAGCCTAGCGCTCAAACTACTCAAAAGCATTTTTCAATGCATCACCGTTATCTAAGCGTGCACAATAACATTATTTGCACTCGTTACCGCGAACGGAGGTTGATCGATTGAATGCTGTTTGTCAAGTCCTTGACTTTGCAAGGACAAAATCTGTGAAGATAAGATGCTTTTGTTTCTAAAACCCCTAATACACTACGATATTTATTTAGGTGGTGCGTTTTTTTTATTAGGGGGATCCCTATAAAAAAAACACATTAGCTGAATATCGGACCCTAAATATCGTGTAGTTCCTCCCTTTCACTTATTACACCTTCCCGATTTAAGGAAAGGATCCCTGAATATCGCGAAGTGTAATAAGTGCTTTTAGAAAATAACTATGATTCCATAGCAACTCCTCGTTTGGCGATATGTTAAAATAACTGATGTACTTTACTGTTGTGTCAACATCTGTCTATTAGTTTGCCACTATTGTCTATGAACCCGACAACCATATTCAAGACCCACACATTCTCAGGTTTTCTCGGATTTACTTAGCTTAACTTTTCCTTCGTGCAATAGTATTTACCAAAAAAAATCTCTTGTTTTTCACACTCATACTCTAATAGATAAAAGTTCACTTCAACGCTCAATTGATCATAGTTCAGATACCCTCGTGTCTGAGTCGTGGTTATCACGCGAAGATAACACGATTTATTTTAGATCACAAGTATCGTCAATCGATCTTGCAACGTTCGTCAATATGTTACGAAATAACTTAAAACTCTAGCAATGTTTGACAGCTGACTGGTTAACAAAAGACACTCGAGATTAAAATGTATTAACGAAATCGGAGCGTTTACTTTCCTGAAAAATTGGAAACAAACGAACTAGGCTAGCAATGAAGTTAAGCTCTTTGAGAAAAGGACAAGAGTGGATATTCGGTCATCGAGTCGTCTTAGGGGCGGAGTTATTTTAATTTTGCACAAGACAAAAATCAATTTTGCATATGGAACAAAGTCGTAAAGCTCAAAAACGCTACCCTGATTACGAAAATGATTAAAAATTATTAAAATATACGAATATTCCCTATATTGTGCACCATTTAAAACTTTGACCAGTGTCTATACTGTTCTGGCCTTTTAGAAGACTGTTTGGCATCGACACCAGTTGTTTCATTTATCTAACTATGGTAAATGATCAGTTACTTTTAGTAAAACCCGGCCATCCACTTTTCACCTTTACATAATCACCCTTGCAAATCACACAAAATTGTAAAATGCATCTCAAATTGTATGCACCTGGAATCAATGAGATATGGGTAATTTTGTAGCGGGCACGCGAGGTGAATAACCTGCTGGTCTTGATGCACAATAGTGCAATCCTTACCGGACATGTAGCATCGAGGCTCCCGCAGACAGACGCGACGCGACGGTGCGACGCGATTCTTGTTGAATAATTTTTAGAAGTTTTCATAGAAATTGTTCTACTAGAGTCGCGTCGCGACTGTCTGCGGAAGCCTTTATAGTGCCAACTACAATATGCGATAACAATGCAACTGGCGTTGCGGTTACAGGATGGTTAATGGGTATGAAAAAGGGAACTTATGAGAATAAACAAAAAAAAATCTCCGGACTGGCAATTAGTACTGAACTAAGTAAGTGCAGCAAAGAATGATGGAACTGTCGTAGAAGTCGAGTAGGGGAGACCAAAGAAACGATTTTGTGAATAAGATACTGCCAGATAGGGGTTGGATAGTGGATACTGAGATGTCGGCTAGAGGAGGTGTATCGAAGGATGCTGACATGCTGTGCCAACCCCAAATATATAGGGATAAGGGCGGAATTATGACGATGGCGTTATTGCTTAGACATGTTCAATTCCAATGATTTCAACATGTTTCAAGCTCAAATACATCAGGTCCAATGACCTGATGAATATGAGCTGGAGCATTGGTACGTATCAATCAACTCAGCCTGTCGAAAGAAAGAAAGAAAGAAAAATGCGTTTATTGGCATTGCAGCAACAAAAATACACCTTAAAACTAAAAAATACGGAACAATGATTATAATGCCAATGGGACCTCAGCTCAGCATAATGTCAGATGACAACACAAGGTGTACCACCTGACGCTGATTTTCAGCTGCAACCCACGAGTGCCGCAGTCCACTGCTGGACATAGACTCGCCCAAGCTGCGCCACAACTCCTTGTCCTCTGCCTACCGCATTGATGCGTATAAACTACATAAACTTAAATATATATTCTAGTGTAAACCCCTTGTGGGGGGTTATAGGTAGTTTGGCAGAGTTTATCAATTTCACAGCTCAATACGTTTATTTATGTCCCAACTGCATCCGCGAGATAAGCGGTAATTTACCCTATATTGTTGAGACTCCTCTGGAGGATTCAATGTCGTTTAGTGCTTTTAATAATTTGCAATACACGTCTAGATCACTTAGGTTGTGTTTGCGTTGCTAATTGGTGCTCCCTAATTACACATCTTGGTTATTTCTTCTGCAGAGTCCTATCCTAGGGGCTCGTAGCTAAATAATAACAGCCGCATGGGTCGAGCGTAGGTTAAGCTACACTTGTCGCGGTCGGTTCGTGGATGGATGACCATCCATTACATATCGAGACACGTCCGTGCTTCGGAAAGCGCGTTAAGCCGTTGGTCCCGGCTGTCATTTGTAGATCTTTGACTGTCGTTACGGGTAGTCAGAAGCCCAGTCTGACAACCAGTCTTACCAAGGGGTATCATGTTACCCCGTAACGGAGTTGTGGAGGTTAGATAGGCAGTTACTCCATGAAAAATGCTGGTATTCAGCTGCCTCCGGTTAGACTGGAAGCGCACCCCAATACAGTTGGAAAAAGGCTAGGCAGATTGATTGAGAATTATACAAAACCAAATGAAAGCCATGCTGGACCTAGGAAGGTCCAGCATGACTTTCGTTTGTTTTTCTTGTTGATTAGCTCTCTGCTCTAGAGAGAGTGCCGAAATCCAGCAGTAACTAGCCTGCCAAGCGTTTGCCTGAATTCCCAAATAGTCGTCGGAAAAATCCTCGTTGGCATGATTAAAAAAGTGAAGTCGTATGATTAGCACTTCATCTCGCATGTTTCTAGATTAATGAAAACGTAAACCATAAACAATGCACTTAACACGTAAATTGATAATAATAAGTTAACTCGTCAGTTGATCATTGTTAGCACGTAAGAACATATCGCCAATTTAATAATACCTTTGTAGCATCTAGACACTACTTGAACTTGATAAAATTGCACTCTATACACATAGATAAAGTAGTAAGTTGATAACATTGCACTTTACACGTAAAATGATTATATCTCACGGAAAGAATTTCGGAAAATGACTGTTAGTTTGATTCCTTTCGATTATGATTATGTCCCAAAAGACTGACTTCAGCTGCAGTTTTTCTTATTTTAGAAGTATTATTATTATCTGGTTTATCTGATACTTTATCAGGCTTTAAACCTGGGTTATTCGTTCATTGATCTTTGAATAAATAAACATGACATACTTGCAGTGTTTGGTCGATTATTTATCACTAAAAGTGACAAAGGGCGACTGAGTTCCTCCACTAAATATGCACTTATGTTTTGGTCATTTCAATTGGCAGCCAATTAACATCTTGTATGTTCTCTCGCCGATATTTTATAGTTTAGTTTTCTAGGCGGTCGAATGAAACTTAAACGTTGTGCTTTGTTTTGTCCGGACTGCCAAGATGGGATATATTTTGGTATTCAATGAATATTATTATGTCTTGTTATGTTAGGTTGCACTAGCATACATAGTCCATACTAATATTATAAATTTCTGTCTTTTACCTTTTGGATGAAACGCATACGGACCATGATTTGGGTACTGGGTAGAACATAGGATACTTTTTTATCTCTGTAGTAAGCTCCTGTGGGATAATTTCCGACCTTCACGCGGGCAAAGCCGCGGGCAAAAGCTAGTAAAACATAAACCAGGAATAGATTGCGTTAGTATAGGTTACTAAGTCAACGTAACTCCAGCTTTTCCAAGTAAATCATAAAATCATAACGCACTTGGCTTGGCAGTAAGCCAGGAATTTCTATGACAAAGCGGATAATACAAAATGTATGACAGTTTTCTTTTACAAATATTTGTTCCAATTTTCACAATCGATTGGTTTTCGTAAGCGACCTTCGGTAGAACGTGAAATTTTAACGTTATGCAAACATTGTCGTCCGTTCGGAAACGCGGCTGTTACTTCAGGAACAATAAGCAATTTTTCATATTTGAGAGGTACTATAGGTACACCTCTGCTGAACCCTTCAGGGAATACAGGCATGATGGTACGTAATGTTATGTTAAGCAATATTTCCGATATTTAATCTGAAGTGTTAAATTCCTACTGAAACTTTCACTTTTTTTTTATTTATTTTTTTATTGCCGAATGGGCCTGCTCTTGACCTCGATCACGCCTGATGGAAAGCGATGGAGGAGGTCTATGATGGAACGAGCGTTATTTTCCTTTATAACTTTGAAGTTCTAAATGAAAATATCATGCCATCTCACAAAACATAAAACTATCTCTTTAAAATTAAGTTAAATTGTACACACGGTTACATATCAAGCTACACATTTCCAGTAAAAGATGACCTCTCATACAATGCGGGATGAAGCCTATACAATGCGGGATCAGCTTATACTGGAAATGTATAGCTTGATATGTAGACGTGTGTTTGATATAAATCGCTACTGACGCTAAATATAATTTATTAACATTTCGATCAGCTTGCAGAACCGAAAATTAAATATAAAGATACACATACTATTGGAGAGCAGTGGTGACCTAGTGGTGACGGCCGCGACTTACGAGTTCTAAGGTCGTAGGTTCGAACCCAGACAGGCGCTTTACTTTGTGTAAATTATTTCACCACCACTGCTTTTAAAACGGTGAAGTAAAACATCGTGAGGAAACCGGCATGTCCTAGAACCAAAAATTCGAAGACATGTAACCAACCAACCAGCACTGGGCCCGCGTGATGGATTACGGCCCTCTCCCTTTCAGAGAAAAGGCTTGTGTCCCAGCAGTGGGAACATTATAGGCCAATTATGCTACAATACTATTGACTAACGTCAAAACAACGGCGTAAAATTGCGAAGCAGTCAGCAGCAATCTAGAAAATTGACAAAGAACACGTTTCCTCATCGTTGTTTTTTAAACGGATTGCCTCCTTGGGTTTTTGATCGCAAGCGGTACTGCTGAGCATGAGGTCCTGGGTTCAATTCCCAGGCCAGGCAAAGTTTTATTGGGATTTTCCATTAGGAATTTCTCAGCAGCAGCTCGGAGTTTGGATTGCGCCAGTGAAGTTTACGCCCAAACATAACTGGCTAAATGTGGGTATGTAAATATAGGTACACCTCTGCCTAACCCTTCGTGAAATACAGGTGTGATGTTATTATGTTTTTTATTTTTCGTTTTTTGTTAAACCAATGGATGCTTAGCAATATATAAACAGATTGTCGTAACCATAAATAAAACAGAATGCATGACCAGAGTCAATTGTTCTTATTAATTTATTTGCATTCATTCGTATCAGTAAGCCAGACGCGGTTCCAAGAAAAATTATAATGTTTTTATTGTAAGTGGTCAGTTATCGGTCTAATGTGGTTTTCCATGACCTCATACCATGCGTGACTATGGACTTATATGGTTTGCTGACGTCTTGTACTCTTGAGATGGTGATACAGTCACCAACTTCAGCTGCTTGGATAAGTACTTTTGATAAGGACTTTGATAGACTGACCGCTGTACGCTGAAACACTCACCAACGTTCTGAGCTCAGTATAATGTTATGTTAGTAGGGTAGACAGAAATATGAAATTTGATAAACTCTAAATGTTGGATATTGTGGAAATGAGATCAAGCAAAATAAATAGAATAGAATTACTTGAATATACATATTCATATTGATATTCCTACAGTCTACAGAGCCCACATTTTACAATCGCAAATTATTAATCAAATACTCAACGACAAATATCAATTTACCGTGTATAATGTTCATCGCAGTAACATGCATGTGTACTGACTGCCATTAATTATCCATCCGCTAAACCTAACCTACACCAATATAATAGCTCTAAGAAGCTCTTATTTTTAGAATATCGATCAAAAGTTCAGAGAGAGGATTCATGAAAAGGAATCTCCACCAAAAATAATTATCTTACCTGAGGCGTATCCCTTGATAAGAGACCACCAGGGATGTCGTAGACGAGCATTTGCACTCTGGTAGTATGCACGATTCTTCATCATACTCGCCAATGGAAGTTCATTTGGAACAGGCGTTGTTGTTTCGAGAATTTCAATTTTTGGTTCAGGTGTAGCCAATTGACCCTCAACAATAGCTATCACCAACCCCACGAATACGAACCGATTTGGATGCGGTTTTTTTATTATTTGAAAGCAGATTTTCTAGCGGTCGTTCTTAGACATGTTTTATCAAAATCGCTTCAGCCGTTACAATGTCATCAGCTATTTTGTAACGGGGGTTTTTTAGTTTTACCTATTATCATTAAAGCACTCACCAATTACATTCTGCCGCATGTCCAATGAGCTGGGGCCAAAACAGTCACTATGTGGAGCCCTGAGATAGCCTGAAGGCCAGTGGTCCACATTAACCCTGGATCGCAAGCACTGGAAGTCTTTGTACAGGCCTTTGCCCAGCTGTGGGAAGATAAAGGCTAACAGTAACCCTTAAACTATTTCCTTACGGTAATTCACAACTACAAAGTAGGTAGTTGATTACGGAAGCTGGATGGAAAATTATGTATTGGCGTCAAGAGTTGATTGGCCCTACAAAGTAACAGGTTGTCTTTACCGTTTGTGATATCCGCCTTATCGCTACGTGATGAATTGCTTGTACTGATAACAGACAATTGGAGATACACTCTAAAGTCGTAACATCATAGGTCAACACACACGTGGACAATTTTTTTTTAAATTGGTATTTATTCTGAGGAAAGATGCGATGCAGATTCGAATACTCACTGAAATGTCTATGTTTACAGGGATTCAGTTTAAATCTACGGTTTATTCGCCGTGTGTAGGCACGGTCGTCAGTGTTGTATGGATGACTATGGAAGGTTGTTGATGGGACACGTTTTATCTACGGCGCGATTTATATGCCGTACCGTAAAGAAACCGTGTCGTGTACAAAGAGCCTTAGCGGGCTGACTGACCAGGGGGCCTAGACAAAATCCCTTTTCTGTAAGCGTTAACGCCAACGGAACAATCAATTGTATGAAGTTGACATTTGCTGACCACGTGACATTACGTATTTTTTCCGCAGGTAATGTCATTGCCATACATTTTGACGTTAGCGTCTGGCGTTAACGCTATCAGAAAAGTTTTTGTATGGGCCTACAGGATACAGACGTTTATGACATCTTGAAAAAGCCTAAATACAATCAGCCAACCACCAATTAAGTTCATTGTACCACAAAACTCATGTGTTTGAAGTAAATATGATTCGATATATTCAACAGTATCAAAAGGATCTGTCTAATAAGATCATCATGTTCGCTGTGTCAGATAGCATATAGCTTGCATGTGTACTAAGCCACTCAGGTTTACATTAAAAGATAGCTTATCGAGTAGTATTATTAGTTAATTGCTTGTCGATTACCGCTGTGATTGCGGCGATAAAGCCGATTGCTTTTATCAGTAAATCAAGTTTAATTTTACTGGTGAGTTTTGTTAACGCGTCTTATCATTTTGGGCAAAAGCTTTTTCAGACAAAAAATGAAGACCAAATCACACTATTAAGCCAGAAATAATCACTTTATCCGTATTTCCCATCCCTATTAGTTCCCTTGGGCCTGTCATTTCTTTCGAATCTAACCCAGCCATGTCGGGTTGCCCTGTATTTATGGCTTCAAACTAAAGTTCAATAGGAATGGTGATTAGGGCTAAAGTTTAATCGGAAGAGCGGTTATGAGGGATGAAGTATTGATTCGGGCTTCAGTTTCGGGTACCTATCAAGTATTTTTATACTACCTGTATATTTAAGTACTTATTTTAAAATGGGACGGTTTTTTCGAGAATGAAGATATGCTTAGTTTTAATAACAGAAGGATTTGGAAAAAGAAAACATAAATAGCAGTAATTTTACCGTTTAGAAGCTACAATCGCAGATAACTTCTTACCACACTCCCTTTTGATAAGCCGATAAAAATATATATGAGACAGACAATCGGGAGCTGTCAGCGTCTAGGTAGATAACCAATACCTATAAATTCTCGTTATCGGCCATCTTAGCGTTAGGTACTTGATAAATGGTAATAAAAACAATCGCCCATCGTCGGAGATACTGCGAGATGGATTACTGGGAAACCTGAAGAGCTTTTAGAAGGCACGGCGGACAAAACGCATTATTGTTTTTTTGGATTGTTTATATACGTGCAGCATTGTCTTTATCTGATGATTTTGAAATAGTTGTTTATCAGATGACATTGGTGAGAGGCCATTTTATATCATTTAGATATTTTTATAATATAGGACTAACGCTAAGCCATCACGTCTGCGAAGTTTCGCAAAGTAATTTAATTTGTATAGACGGTGATACAGCTGGTGACAAGAGATGTTGCGCCGATACCAAATAAATTGGGATAAAGGCAAGAGAATGATGATGGTGATGATACTGCTAAAGCTGATATCATGATCCTTGAAAGGACGTATGTTAAGACCAATGTCCAGAAAATTTATTCAATAAAACAAAAACCGTGCCTACACAAGGCGTATAAACTGCGCCGTCGAAAAAACGTGTCCATCAACAAGCTTCCACAGTGATCCATACAACACTGACGACCGTGCCCATACACGCCGAAAAAACCGTAGATTTTCACGGCAAGAAAAACGTGTGTGTAGAAAAAACATAACACTGCTGACCTGCTTATAATTCTACCCTTGGCATGCTCAATTTTCATGTAGTTCAAACCTTGTATAACTTTTAACACTATTTTTAACCCCCGACGCAAAAAGAGGGGTCTTATAAGTTTGACCGCTATGTGTGTGTGTGTGTGTGTGTGTGTGTGTGTGTGTGTGTGTGTGTGTGTGTGTGTGTGTGTGTGTGTGTGTGTGTGTGTGTGTCTCTGTCTGTCTGTCTGTCTGTCTGTCTGTGGCACCGCAGCTCTTAAATGGGTGAACCGATTTGGATGCGGTTTTTTTTATTTGAAAGCAGGTTTTCTAGCGGTGGTTCTTAGACATGTTTTATCAAAATCGGTTTAACCGTTTCAAGTTCATCAGCTCTTTTTTGTATTAAGGGTTTTTTAGTTTTACCTATTATCTTGTGTCATCATTTCCTAGTCGCCATTTGTGGTCAAATATCTAGAAGGCACAAATCACAATCTTTCATTTCCATTGTAAAAGTAAATCTCTTTAGCCGTGCGTCTCTTGCATTTCAATATTCCGAGAAGCTGCAATGAATAGGACGATGGTGGATTTAAATTAGTTGCCTAAAGGCACCCACAGACAGGCGCGACGCGACAGCGCTACACAAAGGCGCCGCTCGTCGCGCGACACGCGGTGCCTTTTTGTCGGGCGTCGCGTCGCGCCATTTTGTACGAGCCTTTATTACTTACCTATCCTTTATATAAATATGCATACCTACATTAATCAACAACTAGCGTTATTATCTTGAGCCAGTTAATCCGGTAGACGAGCGGTGGAAAGCGATAGTCGAGTAATTATCACTTATTATGCACTTCGTGATCTCTGAACTTGCCGCACCTTTCCCTCGTATTGGCTCTACAGATTTAAGTTGCGAAAATAGGCCTGATTGTCAGCTTCTTTAATTAAATAAAGTTAAAACAATGGAGCAAGATTGTTACTGCGCCAAACGGGCAATCAGAAACTCTACGTACCGATAAATTGACATGTGAAAGGAAATACAAACGTGGATATAAGAAAAAGGAGAATCAACCATAAAATTACTTGGATGAATAAAATTGTGTGAAAGATCAAACATGATATCACCAGAAGTGAAGGGATCACTTAGATGACGGATGGTAAAGATTTATAGAAGAAAGAGACGTACTGCGCCGATCGCAAATGAATTGCAATAAAGGCAGGAGTATAAAGACAGCATTCAAGTTTATCATACTGGCAAAGTCGCTGTATTTAGTACTCATTACATTTAATTAATATATTGCGATATCAACCATGCAAAGAATCATAAAGCCTGATTCAATGATGTATTGATTCCTAGTTCTAGTAATCACATAGGCGGCCAGGGCACGGGCGAACCAACGCAAATATTCTAGGCAATGACCCTAGCGTATCAATCCAACTGATTAGATACCGCAACGATCTCGTGATATTGACAGCGTATTGTTTCTTAGGAGCAAACCAGTTTATCAATTGACCTTCAAATATGTAGTTAATTTACCGTATTGCAATAAAGGTGGATCATATCATATCAGTCGATCTAAGTGATAAGTGCCGAATCATTTCGAGAAGTCATTATTCAACATCAAATATTTATGCACTACAAAGGTAAATTGCCCGCCGCTTTTTCATGTAACTGATGTAGCGGATATGACATCAAATATGTATGCTCTGGAGACAGCTAAATACTACAAACCAATGAGGGGAAGTAGTCAACTCTTAGACAGGATATCTTTGCTTATAATATCTCAAGTTATGCTGATGATGATCATCAACCTGATATAGCAGTCCACTGCTGGACATATAAAGGCGTCTCCAAACACACCATTTCAATTGATCCTAGAATGACTGAAATAAATTCCCTTTTGCGAAGAGTCTAATTGCCAACATAGAGATGTGCTGCTAGGGAATTTGTTGCGCCACGGTTTTTCATCCTCCTAACTATAATTCCCCGAACAACCCGAATTCAGTGTCAAATTCTAAATTAACGCGAGCGAAGCCGCGGGCAAAAGCTTTGAGTAAATGACTTTTTATTTTGAGAATTCAATTAAACTGTGAATATTTCTTGTTACAGCTGGAGCGTCTATGCTAAGGATACTGCTGAGCTTCGCAGTGGGCGGGTTACTCGGCGACGTGTTCCTACATCTGCTGCCAGAAGCGTGGCAAAATGATCTCAATAATACTAAACGTAAGTGCAAAACAAAGTACATATATTAATTTTCGCCGAATGTTTGGGATTGATGCAGATAAGGCCAATAACTGTTTATTGACCGCAGGATTTAGTCCCATGCGTTTGCGCATGTTATGAAATGTGTTTCTGTTATTATAATCTTCTGTAATTAAATTAACATGCATGGAACTGTAGACGTAAAATCAATCACTACGTACAGTTTAAGACTTACTCTGAATCCCATTGTTCTGTCAGATAAAATAGGTAACTCATTGTCTGTTAAAAACTACTTGATTCATAATTATTTTGCAAATCGTAGAAACTTTTAATGTGTTCCTTATGACGTTGTTGGTATTTTACAATTACGCTACCTTATCATGATAAAAAAAATTGCATATAAATGAGTAGCTATTTTTGTTACGTTACTTGTGTGGTAATTAGTTTCATTCAAAACTACAGGGTGTTTGGCAGAACGTTGAACATACGAAAATGGTGGATAGGTGGGGTCATCTGCTACTTACTCAGCCCTAATTTATTTGGCCCTGGCGTTTTTTTTTTTAATGCAATTTCAAATTAAGATTTAAGTATTTTTGACAATTTCTGTAAGTTGAGGACTCATAACTTTTTTTCTAGCTAACATCTGAATAAAGCAATAATTTTGTAAGAATCTGCCAACACTAAAGATTAAAAAAAAAACAAAAAATATTGCCTATTTTACCCATTTTTAATAAAAATTACACTTTAAAGTTAAGAAAGTGGTGAAACCAAAAGAAAGCAAAAATTTTTTTTTTAAATATCCAGAGGGCCAGGGCCAAATAAATTAGGGCTGATTAAGTAGCAGATGACCCCACACCTATCCACCATTTTCGTATGTTCAACGTTCTGCCAAACACCCCGTATACTTATTCAAGGGCTCGTTAATTATTAACTCGCATTTAATTTTGGATTTGTTTAGGTCAGTTAAAATCGAGAAATGTGTACACATTCTGGTAATAAATTCACATAGGCTTCCTACAAGTCGTGCTTGCCAAGCCCACTTGAATTCTTTTCCTACCTACTGGTTATGAGCTTATTTTATAACAGTACCTATCTAAGGCATATAAAAACAGTCGAGAGGTGTCGTGGGACCTGTTAGAACGAACAGATGTAGTGACGGTCAAAATGATATACTTTTTTCGATCTGACTCTAATTCGGCAAGTGTGCAGATTATATGTAACGAGCGATATGGAACTTCGTTCCAAAATGTCACCTATATTGGAAGATATGTCTCTAATACGTTTTTTAAAAGTTATTTCGTCAAAAGTTTGTGAATTGTCTTGTCTATATCTGACACGTGTTTAAGAGGCGCTATTGATTTTAATCCTACGATTCTTAAAAAAACGTACACTTACTGTTTTTATAACAGCCGAATCAAGAAGCAAACCGGTTACTATTTCCTGGTCTATACAACAAACAGCCAAACTTTGGTGCTCTTCATACAAACAATAGATTTCGTAACGACTACATTGTCACTTCCTACAGACCGAGTTTACAAACAATGCGTTTGAGCATTGTCAGTGTTATGATCAAAACATTATAGTTGCTATGTCCTTTGTCAACACAGTGGATTTGATGCAATAGTAGAGGCAATACTAGTCTCAGATTACGGAATAGTACGAGTAGGTAATACGCGTAATCGTAGTGCAATGTCAAGATCCCCTGATCTTGACATTGTACTTCTTTCAAAGTCCGTCAACGAAGGTATGGAACCATCCGAAAGTAGGGCGAGTCCTAAAACAACTCACGATCTTTAAGCTTTTCGGACGGACCAATACACATCGGGAGTAAAGACAACTGTCAAATCATGTTGTCATACATTCTTAGTTCGGGCTCCGATGTAATCTTATGTCTGAATGTGATACGGAGTAGTAAATGCCAATAACTTTGGCCGATACTACGGATTATGTGCTTTGAGATTCGACCCCCAAGACGTCCACATTCTAAACATGAAATCTGTAGTTTCGGTCGAAGTAGCGGGAGGTTTCTACTCCGTATCACTTGCGGACATAAGATTAGTTTAGGCCCTAAGAATAAATGGCTACAAGATTTCACAAATGTGTCCCTACTACTGTGTCTTTTCCCGTCCGAAAAAGTAAATTAATCGGGAGTAAGGTTCCATCCGAAGTTTCTAATTACTTTCGGACGGGTCCATATATTCGTTGACGGACTTAGAGTACGTCCTAAAATTTCTACTCATTATGTCGCGTTCTTACGCGATAGCTGAAAATGTGTGTTTCTTCCATTAGTTGAAATAAAAATAAAATATAGCCTTTTATTTCTTGCCTTATAAACGTTTTTCATATTCCTAGTTTCTAGTAGGTATGTTCTAATGGTTTAAGATAACTAAGATTAATTAAATACATTTTTTATATTTGTTAGTTTTTATTTTGTAAGTTTTTTTTTTCTATTTCTTCTTTAGTAGGATAGAAGTATAGCCTCCAGCACAACAAGTTACCACAAATTGTCAGATTTTCCCATTCGATTTTAAACATAACCATCAACATTTTAAGGTTTAAATCGTTTGGAGAAATTTGACAGTTTCGTGTAGCTTGGCTACTGTACAACATCACATTCTCCTGTCCTTGTCCCAATTTATTTGGGGTCAGCGCAACATGTCCCACTCCTCCGTACTTCTCTATTATTCGTCATCTCGGTAGACACCCCCTTTCTAGCGATATCATCTTTCACACAGTGCATCCATCGTTTCTTCGGTCTTTCTTCCCCTAGTCTTATAGCCATCCAAATTCATACTCAAACTTTCAGATTTTCTGAAAAGGTGAGAAAGAAGAGGACCCATAGATCAAGACAATATCATTGGATACATCCCAGGCCCTGCAGTCTCGACAAATATAACGACAAAAATCGGTCGTTAAGTCTACGAAATTTCTTTTCCAAATTTCTTTAATAAATTTTCAACTTTATTTCGAACGCATAAAAGGTTGAAATCTATTAAAGAAATTTGACATCGATTAGACAGCGACCATCTTTTGTCGCTGTCTAATATCGAGACTGCAGGGGCTGTAGTCTAAAAGTAAACGATAGTGCTATAGTATAGCTATAGTGATAGTGATCAGCCAATAGAAATCAAGTGCTAGATATACGTCATAATATGATATATGTCACAGAAACTGAAAACAGGAAACACTTAAAATTTATTATCAGAGAAATAGTTAATTCTTACGAAAGACATCTTCCTGAATAAATCCCCTGAAAATTTAAAAATAAGTCGAAAGGTTAAAGACCACTCAACTATTTTCATTAACAAACTATCAATACGAACAATGTTTAAAATGCTAATTAATATGTATAATTAGTTGTCACAGTTATGAATACAGTAGGTAAATGGAAGGTACTTGTGTATGCAAATAGATAACGCGTGTTTAAGTCCATTGTCAATGCTGACGAGAAGCCACATGTTTGTTATGTACATATTAATTCAAAGAAGCTGAAGGTTTTTCCTTTTGATAACCGAAAAAAGGAAATTTTGGTGAACACAAAAGCTATGGGGAAGTTATTGAGGTGGAGACTTTGTAGTGGCTAAACATAATGATGACAAAGAAGAATCGAACGTTGATAAAGAAAGGCAAATGTGCAATTTCATTACAAACCTTCCAATAGGCCTGAAATTAGTAAAAGACTTATTGAGAATAGTCAGTAGCACCTTGATGAGAGTAACCGAGGATCGACTGAAATGGTGGAAGGACAAGCTTTTTCAGCATTGTTAATAAAGAGGCAGGGTCTGATGATGAAGAGAAAACAATCCAAAGTAGTTAAATATCCGTATGATGTCGGACATGAGAAAGCTATTGAACCAAGTCATACTACCTCCGCTCCATTTCGTTCTAGCTTCTCTAACAAACGATCACAAGTAAGTGCTCCATTTTATTATTCCTCTGTTTGAGACAGAAAGACCTGCAAAGGCATTGTCCAAAACAAAGCCACGACACTTACAAAACCTAGTCACAAAGAAGCTAACACCAAAAGATTTGATTTCCGTTTCCACGCATTTCCTACTGTTTTGCCGGCTCGTCAAAACACGTAGGAACGACCGCCGTTCAATGTCACCGTACAGCGACTGTAACCTACTATTGCATAAAAGTGCATTCATAGACACCACGCGCCCTATTACAACGTTAAACACGGCGAAATGAGGAACTAACGACAATTAGTACCAATTCTTGACGTTTAACGTAGATAGTGGCGCCACCCTGATAATTCAAGATATATTGGACATCATACTAAGAAAAGGTGTCATTTTCCTCATGATACGGATGCACATTATTTATAATAATAAACATTATTGTCCTATTTATAATTGTTTGTTTACAATGTTGAGGTTTCGTGTCGCTAATTATTGGCATTTGTTTTGCGGTTGCGGTCAGGGGAACAATATTATGATTTAGGTACTACTGAATTATGTGTTTGTCGGTATTTTAAATACCATACACTTTGATAGTCGAATGGGTTCAAAAACCTGCGCAGGATAATTATGATGCAATTTCAGTGTCCCTACATTATCGAAACGGATTCAGTTTTCAGGTTTGAAATTGTATGTAGCTAGTTATAATTCAAGAACAAGAGCTCATCAAGTCATGCCCCTGTTTAGTCCTGAGGGACATTAACGCTAGTGCACTTGGAAATCCATTAAATAAGCATGAATATATACAACCTCGGTTAATCCAGAAAAGTTAAATTGAAAAGGGGGAACGGGGGGGAGTCGCCCCACGTTCCAAAACACGAAAAAATAAAAGGGACTTTTCTTCTACAGACTCTTGAAAATCAGTAGCCTCATACAAATGCTGTGAAGTGCATAAAATTGAAGATGACTCTTCATAATCACATACATTATAAAGGCTAAGCGCGCACTACAATTTTAATCGCTGTGATTTTTAACCTGCGAAAAAACCGGCCAAGTGCGAGTCGGACTCCCGCACGAAGGGTTCCGTACCATTATCTATAACAACGGCAAAAAAATCGCGTTTGTTGTATGGGAGCCCCCCTTAAATATTTATTTTATTTTGTTTTTAGTATTTGTTGTTATAGCGGCAACAGAAATACATAATTTGTGAAAATTTCAACTGTCTAGCTATCGCGGTTCTTTAGATACAGCCTGGTGACAGACAGACGGACGGACATACAGCGAATTCTCAAGCGATTTTTACCGCAGTGCGCGGAGGTTTGCGATTATTATCCGCAACGATTACAATTCGTAGTGCGCGCTTAGCCTGTGGACATTACACTAATTTCTGATATAACAATGACAAACGCCGCACGAGCACTCATTTAAATACAGAAGGTTGAGGTTTCGTGTCAATACTCACTCATGTCAAAACAAAAACCACTCTATGCCATCGTTATAAAGTTTAAAATCGTTTGAATGTGTTAGGCTTAAGAAGTTTTGTGTTCCAACTGATAGTAACGCAATGTAGTTGGTAGGTAGTAAAAAGTAAACATAACATTGTGAGTCAGACTATACTCGATCAATCATGGTAACTATGCGTTACGATTGTAATTATTGCCTGTGTGTTTGTATTGCATGACTTCTATGCGACTTTGTGACGGGAATCGTATGTGTCATAAATATTTCAGTAGAGATAAAGGATTTGTGTCTTGTGGGGTTTGTGGGTCAATAGTGACACAAAGTAGACAACGGGCCTCGGCTTAGGGCGTCGTTGGGGGAGGGCAGCAAGGGACAGGCTGGATCGGAATTATTATTATTAGGGGCGAATTTAAAGCTACAGGCTCAGCGGGGCGGGCTGACTCGAGCAAGCGTCGGGGCGGTGGGGTTGAGTTGATGTCATGCCAATCTTTAGACTCTAAAGGATAGGTTTTCAACGTGGGCGATAACGCCCCCTCGTTGGCGTTTGAGACTTTCAGGGGGCAGTAGAAGACCCAGACAAATTTAGGGGGCGTTCAGATGGGATCTTACGACTATAGGTATATATAATATTGCACGTTTAAATATAATCGTGGCAATAGCTGTTTCAGATTCGTGACAGATGGTAAGTAAAGAAAACAAAGGGGGCACAAGAAAAAAAAAACTCATCTTGGGCAAAATAAGGTTGAGAACCCATGCTCTAAAGAAAGACGCAGAACATTTAAACTTAAGGGGGAAGCGCCAGCTTGTCCGCGAAATTTGAACTTACGTTTTTTGCAATTTGCAGGTCAATCTCAGGTTGTATGTTGAACAAAATATGATTCGCGACCGCAACAAGTATGTATTTACAGAATTACTATCATTAAAATCATCCGTACAACCCTCTAAGTTCATATAATCCTAATGAATAACAATTTCAAAATATCAGTACGGTCGCCATTCATATTTTGTCAACATACAACCTGACACAACTGCGAATTGCAAAAAAATACGTTAGAAAATTTGAATTTCGCGGGCTACCTGGCGCTCCCTCTTTAAGTCAACTAGTATGTAGTCTGTGCTCTCTTAAGTGTGCTTAAGTCTCTTAAGTTTAGATCTAGAGACTAAGTTCAATTATTCTGTCGCTGGCTTTAATTTCATTTACACCCTATAGCAATTGTACTATGTGGCTTGTCGGATAGGTTTTGGTTGTGTGTGACGCTAGTAGAACACATACACGTATTAAACGTAAAGTTTAAGCTAATCTCTTGAGGAAAAACATATATGTTGATACAGGAACCAGGAAAATTACAAATACAATTTCTAACAATGTTAATAAAAATGCTACCTGACAATTAAGTTAATTCACTTTTATAATCATTAACACCTACAAACATCATATTTAACTAATTCCAATAAAAGAACTATTGTGTCATGAATTGATAATTTAAAAAAAAAACACTTATTCACTATCAATAAATAACTAGCTGACAACAATGTGTAAATGAATACAATAGTAATTATAAATTAATCAATGTTTGCTCGTGCACGTAATAAGTTTCAAGTAGTCCTTCATTTATCACACAATTTCACAATGTTTATCGCACAATTCTTCGTCATAAACTCATAATTATATTAAAATGTCAATAGGTTTTACAATTCGCCCAATCATCAATTACAAATAATAAACCACCATCCGGGCAATGAACGAAAAACAAAATGAATATATTTTCTCTCAAAACTGTCTAAAAATAGTAAAACAAGTACTAGATGCATATCGACGATGAACACGCACTAGATATATATCGAAGATGAACAAGCACTAGATACATATCGACGATGAACAAGCACTAGATACATATCGACGATGAACAAGCACTAGATACATATCGACGATGAACAAGCACTAGATACATATCGACGATGAACAAGCACTAGACACATATCAACGACGAACAAGCACTAGATACATATCGACGATGATCAAGCACAAGATACATATCGACGATGAACTACTAATAAGTACTACTAAAAACTACTAACCTAACCTAACTTTTTTAACCAGATTTTTTATTTTTAAGGCAATCGGCGCAAAATGCTATTTCGCGTGTACTGACACAACCTCCTAAAACGATATTTGACTATTTATCCAATTAAACACTACTTAATGGAAATAACTGCTCTCTTAACTTCTGCTCTCTTAACTGCCTCTTAACTTTAATTAAATATAATTGCTATGTTGTTGTGTTGAAATTTTCTAAAAATAGAAGGTATCGGTAGTTCGTCGTCGATGTGTTGAAGTTGCCTGGGCTATATCAAGCACATTATATCTTCCAAGTCATGGCCATTGAACCTATAACGGCCCATGTTACAGTGGGCAGCCACAGACCATTGATCATAATTATGTCTCTTCAATAGACGTCCATATTGAGACACGAAGCAACAAAATTCAATGTAAAGAAAAGCGGCCACATTCCTCTATATCGTATTTTGTTGCTACGTGTCTCAATATGAAAGTTTATAAAAGGTATTAGAAAATTCTAGACACACTTACCGAGGGTGCTTATTGAGCCGTTATTCAAAATTCTTTCTCAGTCACGAGATAATATTATTTTAAAGGAGTGGCGCTAGTGGAACCGTGTAAGCTGCTCTTTAGCACTAAAATAATTAGGATTAAAAAAATATGTATCAGCCTGGGGTAATTTAGGAACAGTCACTAGCAAAAGTGTGATGAATTTTTGGTTTCAAGTCTAATCGTAAATTTTCTTTCCACAGCGGGCGAGCACGTATCCCTGAAAAGCGGCCTATGGTGTCTCACCGGCATGCTAGTCTTCATCGTCGTAGAAAAACTATTCGCCGCCTCAGACCACGAGGAAACCGAGGAAGAAACTCACGAGGAACCTGAAGTTGTCAAACAAAATGGTTCCACTAAAATAAAGCAGATAGAAATAGAAGAAATTGAGAAGTTATTATCAGTTGAGAGGAGGCAGCGAGGGAAAAGTATTGGCGATGGAATCTGCGACGAGAATGGAGCGGTGACAGCGAAGCAGCTGTATGATACGTGTGTGTTCAATAATAATACTAAAGGTAAGAAATCTTTACATAACATAACATTAAGACTGTTTAAAAGATTAGAATATGCTTTTGGACACCATATGGATCCAGATATATATGTAAAAAAATTACATAGGGTGACACAATGGACTTTATAGCTAAAATCCGTCTTACAGGGCATTAGCACACCTCCGCCGCGAAAATAATGATGGGAAACCGCTAAACGAATTCCGCTAAGAAACATTACTACATTATGTCTCGATTCGAGTAGCGAAAAATCAGTCAGTTGAATTGTTGCAATCGGAGCAAAATGTCGTCGCTGTCGACTTAGTTAATACATTATAGGTCTACTTCGGACCTCGTAGATTAGTTTTTCCGTAATTTCAACATCCATTTTACAAAAAAAATGATGTTTCGCTTTTATAACCTTGTCGGCTGCCACAGATACGCGCGAAACAAACACGGCACCGCAACAAAATAGCGCGCTGAGTGCGGAGGTGTAACTGGCTTCCGAGGAGAACCCAGATGGGCGAAATCACGCGAGAAAGATATAGAATCTTAATCAAATCTCTGCGTTAGAACAGGCAGTTTCGTTTCTGGGGGTATACTCTCTAAGCACGAAATCCATAGTTTCGGCCGACGTTACGGGCCTTTCCTACTCCGTATCACCTACGGACACAAGATTAGTTCGGGGCCCGACCTAAGAATGAATGACACCACGATGTGACAGTTGTTCCTACTCCCGATGTGTTTTTACCTGTCCGAAAAACTTAATTAATCGGGTGTAGGGTTCACTCCAAAGTTTCAAACTACTATCGGACGGGCCTGTATTTTCGATCACGGACTTTGAGAGGAAGCCCCTTGTTTCGTTAGCCGTTCAACGGACAAGTCATGACAGAACTATTGCGGTTTCGGGCGGAGATGTGATACCCGCCTTAAAGACAATCTTTGTATGGATGAAAGGAAGAGAGACAATATTGCATGTAGTCTGTGGTTTTCTATTTACAATTATACAATTAATACATACTACATAGAGCTTATACTTCATCTTCTTCAAGCATATTCTTCATCTATATAAATGCCTCCAATTCTTGAAGGGTTCGGCAGAGGTTTATTTATTCATTACACCCTTTCGCCATTTATGTTACGGAAGAAATCTTGAACGGGGTTTATTAATTCTCAATTTTAACTCATGCTTTCTCTGTTACTTTTTTAGGGTCTATTGAAGTGACAGAAATTCTTTTAAGGACGACTTTAAGTTAAGGAATTCCTCAGTATCAGCCCGGAGTTGGATTTGTACCCGGATTATTTCAATAGGCTCGTCCCCTCTGACTAACCCTTCGGGAAAAACAAGCGAGATTATGTACATTTAAGTCGAGTGTTATTTGAGAATTCAGTACCGTCAAACGGGGTGAATAGGGATGCAGGGGTGAATCGTAACGAAACTTTAAAAGGGATTTTAACATTAAAATAATATAGTTCGTTGCCAACAACGGCACTTAATCTTTAATTATACAGTAAACACATTAGAGTCCTTGTTGGCAACAAACTATATTATTTCAATGTTAAAATCCCTTTTAAAGTTTCGTTCCGATTCACCCCTGCATCCCTATTCACGCCGTTTGACGGTTTTAACTGAGTTATTGATTTTTTGCTTACGGTCACGGTTAGCGTTGTTAGAATCGAGGCTGCGGTACCTATTTATAGAACAGACATCGATTTATTGTTGACTTAACTATAAATTAGTTAGGGTTGACGTCATACAACTTACACGAGAATAAATCGGTCCAAGTTAAAAGCGTCGGGAATTCCAAGTGTTTCTTGGAATTCCCGACGCTTTTAACTTGGACCCTGTAAGGGCCTGCGCCCACCGGCGGCTCGGCACGGCAAGGGATTTTTATGCGACGACTAAGAATATAACTTAATAGTATAACAATAAAATTGAAATTTCAATGATAATGCCTAAGGATTTTGCGACATTCCGGGCATCTTTGTCGTCAGTGGGCGCAGGTTCTTAGGTGTGCAAAAGGTTGCATGTGAACTTTAAGGGGGATGCGCCAAGGTAGCCCGCGAAATTAAAATTTACTTAGGTTTGTTACAATTTGCAGGTCAGTCTCAGGCTGTATGTTAATTAAAATATGATTCGCGGCCGTAACAAATATGGCTTAACAGAATTATAATCATTATAAGTAATAAAATTTTATAATAATAAAATTTATTCAATTATAAAATAAAATTATGATTTACATTATTTACAATTGAGGAAACATTTAATACTAACTGTAATGTAGACTTGCCTGATCTAGGTTTATAAAAACCTGTGTTTCAGGCCATCAATTTATATCAAACATTTAAAAAGAGGAATTAGAATCAGCAATGCAACTCCTTAAGTTAGAATTGGCCTCAAACGTTATGACTTCATGAAATAGTCATTCAATAGGGTAATACTCGTATAAAATTAAAGAGATGATAATTTTTATGATTATACATACAATTTATTCTATAAATAAATATTTGTTACGGCCGCGAATCATATTTAGATCAACATACAACCTGATACTGACCTGCAAATTGCACAAAACTTAAGAAGAGTTAAATTTCGCAGGATACCCTGACGCTTCTTTGTTCATTAAAATGAAAGAGGAGTTCAGTAATATTTTTTGTGATTGCTCCAGTCCTTTGATCTGTTAATTCCATCAACTTATTAAATATCTTAAAATCATTCATGCAATCACTGGCAGACAACGCACAACCTAAGCCACTGGACCTAGAAGCATGAAACTTTGCACAAGTTCCTTTGATAACGAAAGCGGAAGATTTTTGAAAATTCATCCCCTTAAGGGGATGAAATTTTGTGTGGATTTCGTCATTTTTACCGATGGGATATCCCTTTGGGCGCTCGGCTTGTGTGTTAA
The DNA here is from genome assembly GCA_917490735.1 of Dryobotodes eremita. Lineage (NCBI taxonomy): Eukaryota > Metazoa > Arthropoda > Insecta > Lepidoptera > Noctuidae > Dryobotodes > Dryobotodes eremita. Next base: position 17,734,690 of record OU823264.1, on the reverse strand, counting down.
TCATTTATACCTCAAATTCCAGGTGTATGCTGCAACACGGTAGCTAGTCAGAACGGAACAGTCCGAGGCTGCAACAGCAAGGGCAACAGGTGGATGGGCCGCTGTCTGCTGCGAGAGGCGCGTGAGCAAGCGTTCAAGGCTACCAAGGACACCAAGGAGAAGAGCAACAAGAAGGACGTGAGTGTTATAGTCACGACTGAGTTGTCCCGCAGTTTAAGTCCTAAATTCTAAGTTTTCATCGAAATCGCCATATTGTTTTGCAATAATTTCTCAGAATTTATGATTATAAAAATAAATTTAGTCAGTTCAAGAATGCAGATGTTCCTGTTGTATTTTTAAAAAGCAGGTCAGACTGGCTTCAGTAAAAACTTAATCCACAAGCATCCAATTCCTTTCCAAAAACATTTTTTTCCAAAACGCAATATCATAAGTACCCTTGAATCTATTAAAACAGTAGAATTGCCAATGTCGTGTAAGGAAACGAATATAATTCATTATATTTTACCCATGTTATTCCAGGTGGCAGGCTACTTGAACCTGATGGCGAACTCCATCGACAACTTCACTCACGGGTTGGCCGTGGGCGGGTCCTTCCTCGTCGGGTTCAGAGTAGGGGTGCTCACCACATTCGCTATATTAGGTTAGTATTACAAAACGTAACGACCAGTCAGCACCTCAGTCACTGATCGTCTCCCGCTGCCCGGGCCTCCTCCGGGGAACCGGAGGTCTCACCGCCAGGAGACAGACCGTCAGGGTGGCGTGAATAAAGCAGTTCTGTGGCACTCCTGTTGAATACCAATGCATCCACACACATAGGCAAGTTGCGCTGCCGCCGCACTTGCCTCAAGCCAGGCCTACATGGTCCTCCTATGAACGTGCCCATATTAAACCGCGGGGCTTTAAGGGCCATGCCCGTAACGCGCCTGCCGCGCCCTCTGATGGGGGCGAAGCGACTCCCCACACTACGTAACGCCCATATTCCCCCCCAACTGCTAGGCAGAGGTGTGTACTATACCCACATGTTGCCAGTTGGCAATGGAAATGTCTTGCCCCATAGGGCAAGTCTGTGTATTGCCATTAAAATCGCCGCAATTATCGGTTAGACCATTATTTAGAAAGGTTTTTATATAACCGAGAAATAGCGACGGTCAATGCTAAACTAGCAAAAATATGTTAATTTGAAAATTATATTAATTTAATAATTTTCATTTACAGTGCATGAAATTCCACATGAAGTTGGAGATTTCGCCATCTTGCTCAAGAGTGGGTTCTCACGGTGGGAGGCAGCAAAAGCACAACTGGTAAGTTTCTGACGTTCAATTCCTCAGTTATTGATTTCCAGAAGCCAGAACGTTCCCAATACTTTGTTAAATTCTGACTTGCGAGACTCTTTTGATTATGGTAGCTAACACAGAATCTGCTTCGTACTAAATATCCTTATGAAGTACATTTACAAGGCCGCAGGGACATCGACGCGCAACCTGTTATCATGCATTCAGTACATGATTCCAGACTCCCAAGAGTAGAAATTTTAAATGCATTACTTACGCTGTCAAAATGTATGGAAAAGCAAATTTTTTTTTTAATAACCGAAGACATATTTGAACGTAGGGGGGTGGGGGGGACGGCGCGTCGTGTTCCACGCGCGCCTCAAAGAGATGTCAGCAAAATTGACGGGGTCCGATAGGACCAATGCCTGCCGGGGCTGCGGATTGTTCGAAAGAGTTACCGTGGCCCTGGCGCACAGGCAACTGAAGGAACACGGGTGGGTGTTAGTCAGTAAGAGTCTGACACGCCCTTCCGCTCCGCCCAGAGCGGGAGAGGTCATTTGATGATTTCCCACCCAAAAAAAAAAAAAAAGTGGGTGGGGGGGGCTATAATGATTTCAGAATCATGTACTGAATCCATGGTATCAGTAGATGACTTTAAAAGAGACTGTGACCTCTGAGTTTGTTTCGGCATTTCTTCTCAGAGTAGTCAAATAGGAAACGACGACCTCATCTAGTTTAAAAAATATGATTGACGTGTAAGTGTTTGTACTACGGTTTGTACAAGCCTACTTACAGAAATAAAATCATTTATCATTAAAATATAGTTTGGCTAATGTGTTTACGTGTGTTTACTTACAGGCAACGGCGGCAGCAGGTCTGATCGGCGCCATGACAGCTGTTATTTTCAGCGGAGCCAGGAACTCTATTGGTAAGAATTATAAAAAATTACGATGGCAATTTATCTTTACTGGCTACACAAATGAAAGAAGTGTTGCCTTCTTTTATTAACTGCCATTTAGTTAATTTGATAAATCTCCGACATACGTTTTTGTTCGAAATAAATGCTATTGATTTCCTAAATACCCAATAATCTTTCTGTATCTAAATCCAAATATACCATTATCTTTGACGTCGGGTAATAACGTGCAACATACAATACTTACCCGAATTATTATGTCACACACGGTGATGGATGTCATTATGTCACTCGTAAGGTACTTGCTGAAAATCAGCGCTGTTTACGATAGGTTCGTCTGAAGTCACAGCATTTTGCTGAGCAACGACCTGGACCCTAATTACGTAACACACTATCTATCACAATCTGAATCATTTTGAAGCCTATTGCTAATCCATTGCTTCATATGTTCGAAAAATTTGTCTGCTCAACAACGTCAATAACGCAATGAATGTTGTTGAACTGTCAAAATGAAACCCATTCCTACTGGTAGTGTGTTATGTAATTACCCCGCTGTTCTTGCGCAGATGCGACGCACGATTTCATCTTACTTTATTTGTTGTTTACAAAAGTAGTTTCAAAAGTAGATCATACCATGTTTCGTTTGTTTTTTCTTGTCATTTGCCAGTGTCGCAAACGCTTTACGCAATGTCTATTATTGTCTTTGGTCTTTGGACATCAAGAAATAGACAACAATGTCAAACTTTTAACGTTTTAAGTACGAGGCTTTTGGCTACTTTTTATTAGTGTACTAGCGCCCCGCCCCGGCTTCGCCCGGGTAGCAAAGCATAATATAATATAGCCTATTTCACCCGGAGATAGTGTAGCTTCCCAACAGTGAAAGAATTTTTGAAATCGGTTCAGTAGTTTCGGAGCCTATTCAATACAAACAAACAATCATATCATTTCTCTTTATAATATTATTTCGTTTATTAAATAATATATTTAGGTTATACCTCAGCCTCAGCAACACGTGGTGGTTATGCTATAATTGTAGCTTATATTAAACGTTTGTATTTTTAACATAGCGCCATCTATTGACTACTTACTCAATCCAGTCAACAGATATCGCCATCTGTTACAATCGTTTAGAGCTAACAGATAATTGTGACTGTCAAATAATAGACAAATCATTTGCAATAAAATAATATTGCGACTATAAATTGAGATGTAAGCTATCCTATCATTCAAGTTGGATCAAATTGCACATGGTGTGCAAATAAAATTTAAAACAGGTTCAGTAGTTTAGGAGTCCATCGCGGACAAACAACGTGACACGTTATTTTTATATATATAAAGATGTATTTTGTCTACAATATTTTTTTTGTATTGTGCGTGTTGTTTGTGCAGAATAAACAATTTTTCTTTCTTTCCACACTTTTAAAAGAAGCACAAAAATATCCGTCCAATAATAAGTAACACAATAAATTAACCCTTTTCAGAGGCCAAAACTTCCTGGATAGTCCCGTTCACGGCGGGCGGTTTCCTCCATATCGCGCTAGTGACAGTCCTCCCAGACCTACTGCGCGAGCCTGACAAGATGCAGTCCTTGAAGCACCTCGGAGCCCTCGTGTCCGGTATCCTTATCATGGCCTTTATGACCTATTACTTCGGGTAGAAACTGAGACAGGAAGGGTTGGTATGTCTAGTGTGAATGTAGTAAAGTATGGTCTGATCCAAAAGTATCTAATGAAAATGTATCAACACAAAAAGGTACCTGTGAATGCCACGTAAAAATTGAGTGCTTATATTTAAATATTTGAAAACTTAAACCAGAAATTCTAAAGCACCTTAAAGATGTTTTTCATTTGACAATTGAGGTTAATATTTATAACCTCAATTTGCGTCAGTTATTATAATAATGGTATTCAAACAATCATTGTTGGAAAAAGTGGTGAGCTGTAAAGTTGAAACCTTCTAAATGCGGATAAATGTGTTACTAATTAATTGCATTTAGTGAGTGACAATTTAAGCTGAACAGAGTTTGTTTAAGGCGGATCCACACTTGCGCACATGCACGAACAGTGGGGTTCGCGTGCATCTCAGGAACATAGTATGGACACATTTGGACATGTTCGCCAGAGACTATCGAGCGGTTCCCTTGCAACTTGTAATATTCACGACGTGCACATTTTCGTGGTTTCGCGAAGTGTTCTCGAATGTATCCATACTAAATCAGCCAATAAAGCACAAACAAATCAATGCTCGCGAACTGCGCGTAAGCTGTTTGCGACGCGCACGCAGTGTGTGACGCGTCCAGTCGTTCGAGGCGCGTAGTGTGCACGGTTCGTGAGCGGTGTGGAACCTTTACATTCTTGAGATACTTTTGGAGAGACCTGAGGTGCTTTTGGATAAGGCAAAGTGAAGATCATTATAGCGATTGTGTTGCATTCGAAAATAAAGAGTTGCATGAATAACTAAGTTTTGAAGATGTATATGGCGAGTCCTAAAACGTTAAGCACGCAATAAACTATTATATTGTCGTGTGCCGTGTTTTTAATGAACATACGTTGCGTTTGCGGAACGTCTACGCTGCATATACGTTCGGGGAATGCTGAAACTAACGGCAGATGCAAGGGAATGGTTTGAGTTTGAAATATTACAAATAAAAATCACTAGAGCTGTGGCTTACGGCAATCTCTAAACGGTCGATAAATTAACAATTGAAATTAATTCAACAGCTAAGACCCCTTGCACTGCCAATCACTAACCACGTTTAGCGCTAAACGAGTTTTAAACATCATTCTGTCTCTGTCATCTTCAAACATTTAACTGAAACAGAATTATGTTTTAAACTCCTTTAGTGATTGGCGGACCTTAATCGTTACAAAATGGTAAAACTATAGAATAATTTCTAGGCCTCTTACCAAAAGCCCTCATTATGTTGTAAATAATGTCATCAGTGGCTATAACTTAGGAATCATATATTTTTATATTATTAAGATGAAATCGACGTCCACACAGGACATTAAATGAGTATTAATATTTTTGAATTTAACTTAGACTGTGAATTGTAGAAACTTGTCGAAATTAAGTTAAAGTATGTCGTTAAGTAAATAATACTCCGAAAACGTATATTAAGTGATACGTAAGGTTTTAAAAATAATATTTATATTATTGTAGCACTCCCAGTGTTGCTCGCTTTTGTCGAGTTCTTTTTTTTTTGTTTGCAATAAATATTTCTGGAATTTTTTTGAGTGGTATTGTTGTAAAATCAATATTTTGAATTTGTTTACCTGTTTACATGGAACTTATTTTATTTATATTCCAATATGAAAGGAAAATATACAAATATAAAGGTTGCTATATTGATATTAATAGCATGCTAATATCAAATACAATATGTAACTGAATTAATGCATATTATGAAAGTAGTTTGTTCAGAATCGTTACTGACTCGATTTCTGTCATTTTTAATATAGATATTTTTATAATCCCGAAAAACTACGTAAATTACAGTCACACTTCCGCTGTACAGTCAAAACAAACCAAAAATGGACGAAGTACCTACTACGCTAGACCCTTATACGTGTGCAACTGTGTGCGTGCGTAGATTTGTACTGTGACCACAATTTTCTCCCACAATCAGTATAACTAATTTAATAAATAAACAATGTTTTATACATTGTAGTAAAAATTCAGTGTATGTATTATGATTATAACAAAATATTCTAATTGGGGGGTTTGGTGGTGTGCGTTATTTTCGTGACATGTTGTATACTCCACTAAATAAATGTACAAACATTGTTAGATAATAATCACTTATTAAAACCAAATCACATTATGTTATGTAGTTCTAAGCTCTACTTTATATTATAAGTAATTTCTAGGTTTAGGAGAATTCACACAATATCCTTTTGCGATCTCCACTAATATCCCCATAAAAATATTATTTTGAAAAAGTCGAATTTATAAGAAAATATAAAAATAATGTAAAAAACCAGGCCCCTTTTACTTTGAAATTAGATTTAATGATAACTTTATTACGTAAATGTTTAAAGATTGTAAATTATTGTAAATATTATGGAGTTAAGAACTTGTAAGTTGGAGATTTTGAAAATGCATTTTGTATTTACTTTTATTAGTGGGTACAAACAGGACCCAAATGAAATGTCAACTTGATTTTTTAATGCTTACCAGTTATTAAAAAAAGTATGCCATGCAGTTTAGAATTCTGACATTATAAACATGAAATGAGCCTATTTGTGGCTAATGGGTATAAAATATATTAGTAGATACATTCTAAAATTGTCATTCAAACAAAAAAATATCGACCTTATAACTTTAACTCAAAATTAAATAAAAAATTCTGCAGATAAATGATTAAATACGGTATAATATTAGTCCCTTAGCGAATAGTACAAACTCCACTTTTATATTGTGATAATTTTCTAGATATCTAATATTTTTGTTTTTATCAACTTCTACTGGTTTTGTTATTCTGTTTCAGTTTATGATATAGAATGTTAATATAAACGTAATCATGTGTTTCTTACACTGCATTTTAGTTAGTTTTAGTGAGTTTGTAGCGAAAGCATTTAGAAATGGTATATTTTTATGAAAACATCTTTGTCAATTCTGCAAGTTTTTAATCTTTTTTTTAGATAAGGAAGATTAATAATTTTAATTTTGGTCGCTAACTGCACTTGCTATAGTAAATAATTATGTATCTACAATGAGTAGCCATTAAAATATAATGTGATAAATAATGCCATTTACGAGTATTTTAGTCGTGTGCAACGACGTTATTATTAAGAGAAAGTGTTAAAAGTCAATAAAAAGTATCAGAATCAATATTTTGTTTGTTTCATAATCAGCCTATAATGTTCCCACTGCTGGGACACAGGCCTCCTCTCTTTGAGAGGGAATGGGCTGTAATCTAGCACGCGGGCCCAGTGCGAGTTGGTAGAAGCTACATGTCTTCGATTTTTTTATTCTAAGACATACCGGTTTCCTCACGATGTTTTCCTTCACCGTTATGAGAGCAGTGGTGATGAAATTATTTATACTAAGTAAAGCGCCTGCCTGGGATTTAACCCACAACCTATAACTCGTAAGTCAGGGCCGATACCCCTGGGCCACCACTGCTCGCCTCGCTGTTCGCTTTTGTTTGTTTGTTCTAGATATAATACCTTCTGACAGCAGTTGATTGACAGCCCCAGTCGGATTAATACGACAAATGTTTTCGTGCACGTGCCGCCTCAGTCGTATTTATACGACTGATAACCGTTAGTTTTTGTTTTTTATTTCATTGCATGCAACGACCCTATTCGTCGTAGATATTTATTTGTCGATTTATGAGCTGGGCGCTGGAGGGACGGCAATGAGGGTTTTCTGAAATGACGTTAACTATAATTATAGGTGGCAGCACTATGACGTCAAGTTCGGGCACCTCTCAAAAGTGTCAGCGCCTATAATTTCTTCAGTCGTGACTGGACGATGAACGTCATCTTTTATACATTTATATTCATTGTCGAAATGCTACCTCTTATCAAAGTGGCGCCAACTGGTGGCGTCAATTTTTTATGAAAATCTTCATTGATATAAAACCAAGCGGTCAATAGGTTAACCTTTAGTTTGAAATGAATGTTGAATTTCGCTCCAGAAACAGGTAACTGGTGTTATTTTTTTGGAGAGAGAGAGTGAGACACCTCACTGCTAGAGAGAGAGTGAGACGCCTCGCTGCTAGAGACAGCACTGTCAACAGTTTCCATACAAACCAAGCGTGTCACCGTTTGGTGCAGCGCAGACGACTGACTATCCGTGACGCACTTTTTAGTCTGTGAAAATAGAACCTATGCAATTATATGCAGTAACGCACACGACGCGCAAAAAGTCCAGCGCACAAAAAATCCGTGTAATTCGGGCAGACCGCACCGCGCCGCGCCGCGCCGCTCGGCACAAAAAGTGTGTGAAAAAAATTTAACGTTTGCTTCAACGCCCGCTAACGCAGACGGCGAGACGGCGCACACTTTAGTCGGCAATCTGCATTTGCTAGGGGTGGACGTAACGCACGCGATCTATTATCATGGCGCCAGAGTTCGATGTAACGATGTTAATTCAAGAAATACAAAACAGACCAGCAATTTATGATACTTCTAAGGCAGAATATCATGATAGACAATTAAAAAGAAAAATGTGGGAAGAAGTGTGCTGTAATGTTTATTCCGCTTTCTGTACTTCATGTACAAAATAATACTTCGCGATCTCTGCACGATTTCCATAGCGTCTACGTCCCTACAGGTCTGCCGACAGAATGATCGAAGATGTGCGTCGTGTGCGTTGAGTCTGTGAAAAATCCGCGACCGACTTTTTGCGCGCCATGCAGACTTTTTGTGCGCCGCAGACTCGATCGCACAAAAAGTGTGCCGTCTGCGCTGCACCTTTAGAGTCAGTTTACACAGAGGCACCGCTGCGTCGCGATGCATCGCTCTACGCCGCGAGGCACCTCGAGGCGCAGCGCTGCATGGTGCAACGTATTCTGAATTCTCACAATGAAATGTGTATCTTTTCGTGTACTAAATAGTTATATTTTGAGCCGCTCTTTTAAAATGTGCGCGCAGCGTCGCGTCTCGGTGTGCGCTGACCCTTATTCTCACTGTGACACAAATTTTATGTCGTTTAGAAACTGACGTCTTTGAATGGCGAGGATGACTTAAAAAATGCGCTCGACGCCACAGTCATTCAGTCATTTTATATAGGGAGACTCGACGCACGTATCGGCGCCATATTAGTACTGCAGTCTCTAGACGCTCAAGACGCTGCCGGCGCGACGATTCCGTACTCTGTATGCAAGACGGTGCAGGGGTATGCCGCAAGACTTCAAAACATTACAACATAATTTTGATTTGAATTTATTTCTCAATGTAACAAAGTAAGGATATTATGATATAATGAGATGTTAATATAATTTAGACATGCTACGAAATCTTAAATAACACAGTCCGCTATAATATTGAAAGTATCGCTCGGACGTCGTTTATAGAGAATCACATACAATACGGCCGATGTATGATGGTCGGTCTGAACATAGGCTCTTTTTTTTATAAGTATTTTATGGCCTGGTTGCTAAGACCTTTTAGCCAAGTCTTTAGTTTATTTAATTTCCTTCACTAAATTTCTTCGAAAGTGTTTTTAATATATTTATATATTGCTCGATAACAAGTCTTATTTTTTAATAATTCTGTCAAGCGGCGGGAGGTATTTTTAGCACAACACTTTCACTACACAATTCACTTAATTCACTCGCTTTGTTTGGGCTTGATAATTTGGGTTTCCACTTTTCAAGGTACAAACTTGTTACAAAGAACAAAGAATATTTAGCTATTTTAGGTATTTATTTTCATATTTCTTGACAATGATTTCCATGATGGTCAATTATTATTTATTTTTTTACTTAGGTTTTCGTTTCCTTCATGTTATTCCCGCCATTTTTTTTCTCTGACTCAACATAGGCTCTCCGAACATTCGAGCATGTACAGTCTCCAAAAGAGATAAGTAACCAGGGTCGTCGATATAGTTGAAGTGTATTAAGACACCGATAGATGTTTTCAAATGAAATTTAATTTGATAAATTAACTGTTTGTTTTCTATTAATTAAGTTACATTTTATTGGAAAATATCCATCAGTTTCTTACTGAACTTCAACTATATCCGACGACCCTGGTTACTTATCACATTTGGTGACCGTACACTCACACTTGCCTCATATCACCATTTGGTTCCTAAAAAAATTTATTCCGCAGCCTTCTGCGCAAAGTTCGGACCGGCCATGATTTATCGGCCATATTGTGACATAATTACGATAAGTTTATTACACAAAATAATTATACTTCATAAGCTGGTGATTTATACTGTTACTTAATATTATAAGATAATAATATCTACAGAAGTTTGAGTTACAAAATGGACAGATTCTTTTCCTTTTGGTAATTGTTAAGAAAAAAGCAACGCAAACTGTCTTTTTTTTTGTAAAGTTAGTAAAATGTGCTTGGATTTGAGATGCGAGTGCGCCAGATTAATCGTCAAAATGGCACATACATTATGGCTTTATTATAATCAGTAATCATCATATATATATAATATTTGATATGTGTGTTACAAAATTGATACTTATAATTTGACATTTGTGACACATGTAATACAGAAAGATAGGGTTTTCTAATTAATTAACACACTTTTTATGAAAAATGAAACTTAATAGTTCTTCATCTCAACATAGTAATAATTTTTTATAATTTTATTGTGATTATAATCTGTAATATAAAAAAACACATGGATATGGACTGAAGTAATGGACCATCTCTTATAAAAAAAAGTTGGATACTCAAGTAACCATGCATAAAAACGATAGAGATTCCAAAGACTTCGAATATACAGGATGTTTGACAAATAAAATATCACTTTACCAAGTCCGTATTCGTATTTTCAAGATATTCTTGGCAAGATAAAAACACGTGAAAAAACGTTAGAATATTTCGAGAATAAAACTTGTCAGAAAGTTACATAAGACTTGGTTTAAAGTAATTTTGGCATGGCTAAAACACCCTGTACAATTTAAATACGTATATTTTAACCACACAATATATTTTCCTTTCAAAGTAAGCAATAGAATAATACTAAAATAATAATAAAGGAGGCGCAGCTAGGTGACTTTCAAACATAATTATTTTTTGTCAAAAAGTAATTATTTTTTTTGTAAAAACGAGACCATTACCGAAAAAGATTTTGACAAAAAACAATGATGTTTTAATTATTTTTAGCACTAGCTAAATTCAGTTAGTCGTGTCTAGTTATCCTCTGTATTTGTTTTTACTCGACGGCGGCAGAGCACAAAAGAAAGGTAAGGGGTTTTTTTATCGATACAAATATTTCATAAAAACCTTTCTCACATTGGGTTTATTCTACGTTAGCTACGCCACAAATCACAAGATTTTTACAAATCATTTATTTTTAAAGACAAGTATCCGAGCGTGATAAATGCTGGTAGGTATATATAGGCGAGCGTATGTACAGTATGACACGTGTCGTATATAAGTGACAAGTGTCGAGTTACATGACATACACTTTCTCCACGCGTTTCATACAGAACACCTCCTTGGTCTTCGGGCAGATGATGGAGCCGTGTTCCTTCATCATTTCTTTTAGAGCCTGGGGAATTAGAAAAGTATTTTTGTAAATACAGATTTATTATGTACTTCAATATAATGTAATAGATTTTAGCGTTTCATTTATGACGATCTCTGAAAGCGTAATCTCGGATTAGAAAGTCTGTGTTTAAAAGGTATTTGTATAAAACTGTTGATTTTAAGCATTTCCCTTTTTGAAGTGAAACTATTTAGGCGGCGATTCGGCAATTGAACGAGAATCGAGTTAAAATTCGGAGACGCGTCAAGTTAATGCACATTTCGTTACATGAGAGAGAAAAAAGATATAATGCTCTCTCTGTCTCTCACTCTTAATCTCTCATAATCTTCATGTTTTACGAAGTTCCACTTCTTCTTCGGTGCAGGCGCAATTTTTTTGTTTTTCGTGTTTCATGAACTGTTGCCAAATAAATGTTATTCTTTATTTTTTTATAGTCACTGTAACATGAGATTTGAATAGCATTTCAAAAAATTATAGTGTAGTCGACAAATTGCCTTTTTACTTTTCACAACAATTCCCAGTAAAGATTGAAACTATTTGTCACTTTGGTATTAAAAAAAAAAAATTGGGCCTAGAAAAATTGTTTTTTTAGCGTTATCGATGATGGAAAAGTCAAAAATATATTGGATTGACATAAGTTACCGAAAAGCTTATGTCAATCCTGTTGAAAGTATTCGTAGAAACACAAATCGCTTTAAAAGCAATTGCGACTTGTCTAGGCCCTCTTGACATTTTATGACTTGTAGTAACTTTCAACTAGGGTGGTATAGAAGAACGATGATCGTTTTCAAATGTTCGAGTGATTCTTTGCTACTCAAGATAATGCATACCTTCTCGCCATACACCTGTCCGTTGGGCAGCACCATGGGGTGGTTGTGTTCGTTGAGCGGCGCGCGCGAGATGCGACACAAGAGGCGCGAGTGCGACACGTGCGCGTGCGGCAGCGACGCCGCCAGCGCGTTGAGCGGCGGCTGGCACGCGGGGCACGTCGACACGCGAGTGCTCTCTGAGTAGCACTGAGTGTGTAGGAGTTAAGGAATATTCATGTATTTATTTTATTGTACACCAAAAAATACATTAAAAAAAATAAATTTAACACTACAAAACATAGAATGTGCTGCCGTATCACTTTCTGCGACCTCTTCCAGGCAACCTTGGAATGGACAGTGATTGCGTGAACATTAAAATGGGGTTGTCCCTGGTGCAAAACAATAAGAACCTCTATATATACAATACACTATAACAAATACATAGATATACATATATAAATGCTATATAATAAATACATACATACTAAATTATTAATTACTATGATATAGGTTTTTAATCCTTATATGAAAAATTATCGAGTGGCATAAAAAAAGTTTTTGCGAAAATTGCCCATTTTCCTAGTGACTGTAATTTTTTTTCAAAATATGGGAATCAAAATTTCTCAAAAAGTTAAGGTAAGTCTCCTAAGACCGTTTTCCTGTAGCTACAACGGTTAAGCCTCGTATTCATGGTAAATATATCACACACACCACACAGGCACACATACCATACAGGCTCACACACCACACAGGCACACACACCATACGGGCACACATACCATACAGGCACACACACCACACAGGCACATATACCACACAGAGACACACATCACACAGGCACACACACCACACAGGCACACACACCACATAGGCACACACCACACAGGCACACATACCATACAGGCTCACACACCACACAGGCACACACACCACACGGGCACACATACCACACAGGCACACACACCACACAAGCACACACACCACACAGGCACACACACCACATAGGCACACACACCACACAGGCACACACATCACACGGGCACACACATCACACGGGCACACATACCACACAGGCACACACACCACACATGCACACACACCACACAGGCACACACACCACACAGGCACACACACCACACAGGCACACATATAATACAGGCTCACACATCATACAGGCACACACACCACACAGGCACACACATCATACAGGCACACACACCACAAGGGCACACACACAAACATGTGAATGTTTGTACCACAGTTAGTGTAGGTATTCACCTGAAATATCAATTTAAAAAAACAGTTTTTAAAGTTGAAAGGTTTTTTTTCAGTTTAAAAAATAGCTAGCGAAACTTCACAGACGTGATTGGTATCGATATCTAAACATGAGAAAATATATTTTTTCAACTCATAATTTATGTAACAACACCAACAGCAGCCTTAGAACGCAAAAAAAATATCTTTTGGTTTTTATTTTTATTTTATCTTTTAGATATTGATACCCATCACGTCGGCGGAGTTTCGCTAGCTAATTTAATTTGACCCCGTATATTCCGCTATGGGTATAATTTTCTTGTTCCCTGGGGTTTCAAATGCAAGAGTCCTACTGGCGCCATTCAGCCAACCTCCCAAGTATGACAGTATAGCAAAGGATATGGCGTGTTGAGCGCGGCCAGGCCCAGCTGCAGCGCGACGGGCAGCGCGGGCAGGCGCGCCGGGTGCAGCAGGCGCGCGTGCTCCCAGCGGAACTGCCGCACCAGCGCGCGCCAGCGGCCCGCCTGCAGCAGCGAGCGGTACGGCTCCACCTCTGGGGGCACACGGACCGGGATACAGAAGTAAGGTCGGATACACAACTTTCGTTATGGGAGTCAGTAAAATATATTTATTTATTCAACTCAGACATGATTTAATAGAACAGAAAATAACTGTTACTGTTAGCCTGTATCATGCCACTGCTGGGCGAAGGCCTCTAGATAAACTTCCAGTTGAAAATTTAAAAATAAAAACAACAGATCGAGCCCTTTCAAAAAACCAAACAAAAATATCAAGCCTGTATTGCGAGAAACAGGTATAGTACACCCACTCAAAATTGCGAGTTATATTTTTATTCTACTTTAAAGTAACGAGCCTAAGTAATTTACCTGTTTCAGGATGTATCCTAAAACAGGTAAATTACTTAGCAAACTGATAAATTACTTTACAAGCATCTCATGCAAATTCTGTTCTATTTTTTCATATACTCAATGATTTATTGCTATTTTAACATTGTAAAACAGACCCTCAATGTATTATCACCAGAGATCGGATATTCGGATGCATATTTACCTAAAGTTAATTTTTAGCTATGAAAATATGGGAACAGCTTCTTAAAATACTTCTTTTGTAAAAAACAACCCGGGTTGCCAGAACCACCGGGAATGCATAACTAGTCGAGTGTATAGTATGGAAGCAACATCAAAAAACAATTTATTTAAAAAAACACGTGTGGCACTCGGGGACTACCGCGGTAAAGCTATTGCATAGCATTTTTTATCAACTTATGCAATTATAATAATTTATTTATTTTTTATTTATGCAGTATTTTTTTTTTTGATATTAATTCAAGTACAGTCGTACCATACACATACACGTTAAGCGAACGCTCGGCCGAGCTACATGGCAGGCGGAGTGGGGGGTGTTAGGTTTTATTTTCGTTACGGAATTTCTTGATTCGGTCGCCGCGCTCAAAGCCCGCGATAAAAGCTATGCAATAGCTTAAAAAAAAACCCTGGATGCTTGGATGACATAAATATTCAGATGCATATTTATTTAAAACTTATGTTTAACCCCCGATACAAATATGTGTATGTAGGGTGTAAGAGGGGTGGTGTGTTAGATAAAACAAAAATAACTTTTTTTTTTCGATACCGAAGCGCATTTCATATTAGCCAAAATCTCAACTTTAGTTGAATATACATCCGAATATCAGATCTCTGCTTGTCACTAGTAATTTCTTAATCTTTATTAGAAAATGCCGCATTACAAAACGCAGATTTGATAAAGAATTTGATGCTTATGCAGATGTATAGCTTACCTGTGTCCTTAGGAAAGGCCAGCATGCCCATGCAGTGCTGTATGTCCTTCAGCTGATCCTCTTCGTAAGTCGAGAAGTGTTTCTTAGCGTAGCGCACTGCCTCCAAGCGTTTGTCTTCGCGCACCAGTTCTATGAACTCCTGGAATCAAGAATATTGATGGGTAAGATTTGTCAGTAGGTTGAATCTGAATCAGAAATTATTAATTTGCAATTAATATAGGTGGCAAAATAAAGGTGTTGGCATTTCATAATTTATGGCAGATATCACATTTCCGCCGCGAAACTTTAACAGCGAAACTGCAGTAGTTCCGCCATGACTTGTCTGTTCTACGACAAGCGAATCAGAAGCGAAACTGCCTGTTCTAACGCACAGATTTCATTATTATTCTATCTCTTTCCGGCGTGATTTCGCCGATCTGCTTGCAAGCAAGTTACAACTCCATCTTCAGACTGCTATTTTGTTGCAGTGACGCGATGGTTTCGCACGTATCTGTGGCAGTCAACAAGTTTTTAAAGCGTTTTTTTTTTTAAATTGAATTGATGTTATGGAAAAACTAATCTAAGAGGTCCGAAGTAGACCTATACTGTATTAACTAAGTCGAAAGCGACGACATTTTGCTCCGATTGCTACAATTCAACTGACTCTCATAATGTTTCGCTATTCAAATTGCAACATAATGTAGTAATGCTTCTTAGCGGAATTCGTATAGCGGTTTCCCACCATTATTTTCGCGGCGGAGGTATAGGATACGCGCCTAAACCTTTTTCTTGAAGTCATCATCTGCCTAGCGTTTGCCTAACAATATTATGGTCAGCTTCCAATCTAACTGGGTGTAGCTGAATACCAGTATTTTACATAGAGCAACTGCCTATCTGACCTCCAAACCCAGTTACTGGGTAACACATTACTTTGGTAAGACTGGTTGTCTGACTACCCGTAACGACTGTCAAAGATCTACGATTAACGGCTTAACGTTCTTTCCGAGGCAGGGAGAGTTCTCGGTATGTAATGGATGGTCACCCATCCACGGACCGACCTCGGCAAGCGTTGCTTAACCTTGACGATCGACCCGTACGGCTGTTATTATTTAGCCACGAGCCCCTAAACGATGTTATCTATGACTGATATTAATAGAAACTGCAGACTGTCATAGATTGGACATAAGATTCAAATATTCATGATAAACAGACGGATTTTTTTTGGAATCCTGATATTGTGTTCCTGTTTTGGACAAAGACTATTTCCTTCTGAACCGAACTAGTACGTCCAGCCATGTGTTATGAAGATATATTCAGTACTAGCTTTTGCCCGCGGCTTCGCCCACATGGATGTCAGAACATATCCCAAGGGAACGTACTACTGGGATCAAAAGTACCCTATTCGTTTTATTACAAAACACGATCTAACTTTAGCACGAGTCAAACGTTCGAGCCAGTTTTTGTATTTTGATCTTTATGCCGACTTTAGTAAAGTTCTTAACACAACATTGACAACCTAAGACCGGACTAAGTTGTCAGTTTTGTAAAAGTAACTGTATTTCAATTTCTTTTAGGGTCTTATTTCAAAAACAGGCTCGATGGTTTAAACCAAGGCTAAAGAAAAAGTTTGTTTTGTAATAAGACTGCATGTGTTAATCCAGGTTATAAACTTTCTACGTGCCAAATTTCATCCAAATCCGTTCAGTCGTTTTTGCGCCAATCCGGAACTTACATCCAGACAAACGGACAAAAATTCTAAAAACTATATTTGCATCAGACACGTTCCCACACTTCGTAGCAAATACTTTTTTTTTCAAAAATATTCAATGTACAGTTTTGACTTTGTCACTGTTTTATTATAAATGTATAGATACCTGTATCCGTATCTTGAACTCCATGTTGGAGTTAAGTTTCCGCAACTTGGACTTGTTATCAGCACACCACTGCAGACAGCGGGCGGTACGTTGAGAGTACAACTCTGCTTCCACCTCCGCCGCCGCCGTGTATATATCTGCAATAAGAACGAAGACAGATTATATCTTTACAACAGTTTGGAGACACTTCAAAACAAAATAGCGCACTAAACTCTGCGAGGTAACTGCGTAAAACAGTACGAATGGCTTTCATTTTGACAGCTCAACAACATTCATTGCGTTATTTACGTTGTTGAACAGACAAATTTTTCGAACATACGAAGCAATGGATTAGCAATAGGCTGCAAACTGATTCAGATTGTGATAGATAGTGTGTTACAGATTTCGGGAGCTGGTTTTTAATCTGCTAAACCAAAAAGACAGCTGCAATCGACCTTTTACATCAGTCAGCTTCTCATAATAGTTCGTGCAAATTCCTGTTGACTACTACATATACATTCGTACATTCTTCAGTAAACATATTCTACACATTAGCAGTTTTTCCATCTTTGAACTCAAAACGTATCGCTTAAGGTGAATCCTTAGTTGTAGCCCGCCAAATTAAAATTTTCTTTGGGTTTTTTTCAAATTGCAGCTCTGTTTTACGTCGTATGTTGATCAAAATGCGATTCGCGACTGTAGAAATGATATATTTACTGAATAATAATCATCAATTTTATACCAATATTCAAACTTTGGAAATTTGTTCCACCTAAGAATGTTCATATGAAATATTCTGGAAAAGTCTTAGGTGGAACAAATTGCCAAAGTTTGACGATTGATATGAAATTGTTGATTATTATTGAGCGCGGAGTGGGTTGATTTTATTTCACGCCTGTGTATTATACCTGTAAATTACTTACCGACATTAGTGAGTTCCCGTAGCCCCCTAGCATCGGCCAGTTTGTTGGCCGAGTCGTAATATCCGTTACGTAGGAAGTAGTCCACCAGCATGCGGTCCAGGCGCACCTTCCGCCACTGGTTCAGGGTCGTCTGTGATGTGTATGACATTGGCTAAGTGGGAAAAGAAACGTCAATACATACATACATACTTAAACTCACGCCTTCTTCCCTTGGGGGTAGGCAGAAACTACAGAACGCCACCTGCTACGATCCTTACCTACTCCTTTTGCCTCGTTTACGTTCATACATGAATTTTTTAAAGGTCATTATTAGGTTAATACCAACAGTAATGAGTTTGCGCCAGTAAAATAGCCCATCATCACCTGCGGGGTAATTGCGTAACACAGTAACAGTAGGAATGGGTTTAATTTTGACAGTTCGACAACATTCATTGCGTTATTTACATTGTTGAGCAGACAAAATTTACGAACATCTGAAGCAATGGATTATCAATATACTTCAAAATGATTCAGATTGTGATTGATAGTGTGTTACGCAATTAAGGTGCTGTCTAGCCTTTTCGCAACTAAGTTGGGATTTTCTTCTAGTATAACCGGATGCAGCTGACTACCATACATGGAGCAACTGCCTATCTGACCTCCACAACTTAGTTGCTGGGTAACACACCCTTTGGTAAGACAGTCAAATAGGTCAAACACTTCAATAAACTCATGGCCACTCAACAATCTACATGGTCTTCAGATGAGCTGACCAAGATTATGTCTGGACTTTAAAAGAGACTGTGACCTCTGAGTTTGTTTCGGCCTTTCTTCTCAGAGTAGTCAGATAGGAAACGCCGACCTCATCTAGTTTAAAAAATATGATTGATGTGTAAAAGTTTTTGAACTACGGTTTGTACAAATCTACTTACAAAAATAAAATCATTTATCATAACTGTACAAATAGTTGTGTACATACTTAATCAACAGTTCAAATATGATCAAGAGTGTGTATTTCTAGTAAAGAGAGTTTATGAAAAGAATTTCTGAGAGACATGTTGTGCAATATAACACTCAAAATCAATGATTCTACTGTTCAGCATTGTAGCTGTTAAAAAAAAAAAAACAAAATTATGTTGCAAAGTTGCACTTAGAAGTTTAAGTATAAGTCTCAATTTGTTTTCAAGCTTGAATAACTAGTCTGAAAGGTAAGAGAATCCAGGTTTTACCTGAAAACCTTGTCTGGACTCTAGCTAGACTTGTGTCAATCCAGAGAGATTTCAACACATCGGCAATTCATAAGTTCCAAGACTATCCATGCAAATAGATAGTATTACCTTCACCTGTGGAGTGCTGGGCTCAGCCAGGGCGGCGGCCTGTTCCTTAAGGTGCTCCAGTCTCTTCTTGCACACATAAGCAGCCTGCACCTCCTCTGTGATCGCTTCAGACGCCTTGCGCTTCATTGTTGTCAGCTTTTCTACCTGTTATCCATAGTAAGTTTTTTTTAAATTGAGATGTTACCTTGTATTCAATACTTTTTACTAAACATGTTACTAAAACAATATCATTTATTTAAAGTAGACTTTTCACAGGAGAATTTGCGCTCTTGCTTGCTAATCTCCACTTTATTTATTTATTTGTATATGTTACCGCATAATTATAAACATTGTTAGTTTATAATCTATCTCGCGAAGTTGTAAACTATCAAAAATATTTGTATAGCATGTCAAATGGTAGACAGCATGTCAAACCAGAAAAATACTAGGTGCATCACTTTGTACTACATCAAGTTGATTTATTTAAAATAGGTATGCCATCAGCATGTACACACGCTACATATCAAGCTATACATTTCCAGTGTAAGCTAACCTCTCATTGTACGGAAATCCTATAAAATGAGAGATCAATTTATACTGTAAACTTATAGCTTGACATGTAGCCGTGTGTACATTACACATTAAATCAAGTATTGCATCAAATTTATATCAATTTGATGCAATAATATTGAATTAAATTATTTACAAGAGCACAGAATAACTCTGACCTACTACTTAGTGGTTTACAAACAACTAATCTAGTACATACATAGATTTTTATAATTCAATTAGGTAAATATTATAACATTTGTCTACTTTTTACTGGGAAAATGTGGGTGCGCTACAAATGTACACCTCTGCCCTTCGGGAAAAACAGGTGTAACCGTGTAACCGTGTAACCGTGGTCTTGTCATGGCAAATAAATAATAGTAGGTAAACTTAAAACCCTTCTTACTAATAATATTGCTGTTTCAAAGTCAAAGTCAAATCATTTATTTCAAATACGCACATAAAAGGCGTTTTTGAATGTCAAAATTTACAAAAATAACAGAATTGATTCTTGTTGGCCCTTCCAAAAGGTAGTTTTGTATGGAAAGATTGGGCAAGAAACTACAGCATTACTCTTTTAAAATATTTTGTATACATTAATTGTGTGCATGTGAAGACAATGCACTCAGAGTAAAATTACTAGACCGCAATAGGTAAAAAGAATTAAATATAAAGCAATGACAGGTAAATTAATTATGTGTATACGTTTAGAGCTGGACTTGTGTGACTTCCTAACTTTTTTTTTTTTTTTTTGGTTGGGAATTCATCAAATGACCTCTCCCGCTCTGGGCGGAGCAGAAGGGCTACCTGTAAGTTTAATTACAAATTAATGAGTATCTCACCATTCCACCAAGCAGAGAATCAATCTCTCCAGTAGTGACTGATTGCTTCCTTGTGGCTGTGTCAAGCTCGCTGGCTCCACTACCCACTTGACGGGCCTCAACATCCAGCACTCGCTGGGCATTGCGATAGCGTTTGTTAAATACCTCATACGGTACCTAGAATTTGTATAAGTTAGAATGGGTTACTACATCAATGTTCAAACAATGTAAAATAATAAGTATTTTATTTTGTTGCTCATTTTTGGTGGAAGAATATTTTAATGCACAAAGCCAGACAAGACTCCCGGGAGTCTTCGCAACAATAGATCATTAATTGTGTCATTGTACCTCATTTGTCAACTCAAGTTGTTATTCTGGTGACCTACATGTGATGCTTATCTAAATGATGTAGTAAGTCAAAAACACTAGAGTTATAGAATAATGAACTGATACATACTTTGTTTATATTATTGTGCTTTACGTACTTAGGTGACATTTATTCATTTTGCAAGTTTATGTTGAATGTTATTATGGAATAACTTTTAAGTTACAAAGGATATTTCGAAATAAATTTGCAATGTAAATAATAAGCAACACAAACAAAACATATTTTAAAATAAATAACTACTTCGTCGTAAAAAATATGGCCATATTTGGATGATCATGTAAAAAATGATAGAGGTAACATGGCTAACTTTACCTTCAACGTTGCGTGCTCCAAAGACTTTAATTCATTCATCTTGTTGTTCGATTAGTTAAATAAACTTGTATTTTATCCACAAATACACGTTAACTCTCTCAGGGTAGTCACAAGAACCCTTGTGGAGACCTAAGAAATGAAAACAAAACTCAGCTGATTGATCAAAGGATAACTAGGCAAAACATACGTAGCTATACAAATCAACCAAATTTTCAGTTATAGCAATAACTTCTTGTAATTTCGATATTAATTTGTAAGAAGTGACAATAGGGTTATCTAATCATGATATCAGCACCAATAATTTCACGATACAAGTGCAAAAAAAATGTACAAAACCACTACAAAACCTTTTTGTGGCGAACACGTATTTTCGATACAAGGCAGAACAAATTCAAGAAACATGTTTTTGTCTCTGTTTCTTTATGTAAAAAAAGAGCGAGATAAAAATATGTTTGAATAATTTTAAAAATTCGTTCAGAATCCACTGAATTCTAATTCTATTTATTCATTCATATTCATTATGTTATAAAAATTAAATGTACATCGGTAACATAAGACCAGTTCGCTAAAACACTATTAGTCACTTTAATATATTATGAATTTAATGATTACTTTAAAATAATGCAATGTACTTTTGTAGTTTTAGAACGGATTCTACCATAGAGAGTAAATTGTTTTTTTAATTTTATTACCAAGTAGGTTCATTGGTTTTCTTCATGTATCGGTTTTCAATCGATTAAATTATACGATTACTAAATAATATTATTCTTTTTACAGAGATGTATGCTATTTTTTATGAATCACATTACTTGCATTCTGTTGTACTCAATCCAATACCATTTTATTAAATTATCATGAGTTATAGTAGTTATCTATTTAGCAGATGAAACGGTAAATAACATTAAATAAAACCTTAAAACACTTCATTATGTATTCGATTATTGTAATAGTTTCTCATTCATTGACAATTTTCTACGTTGAGAATAGACAACAATTTAGTCCATGCGTTTTCGGCGCGTCAGCGCGTCACTTTCATTACGCAAATCCGCCATTTTGTATGTAGCTGGCGGTGCTTCACGGTATACTTTCTCGGTTCAGTGATTATATCCACGAAAAACTGGGAAACTTTGTTCAATTTGACTTTGTAAACTGACTGTGAATATAATTAACAATTTTGTGAAGTAACATAGCTTCAACTTCTTGTGCTTTCGTGATTTGTGTGTGCCCTATAATTGGAGCGCGTGGCTGGTGACTCTTTGTTGTTGGAATCAGCTTATTTACGGTGAGTTTCTTTATATTTACTAATAACAAAGTAGTTTCAGTGAGTTACAAGTACCTCGGAGAAGTTTTAGTGATGTAAAATGTATTGTGAGAGAGTTATTAGCAAGAATGTGTTGGCGTCATTGATGCGGTTCTAGCGGCGCGGTGATTGCTTTGCTGTGGCGGTGGCTGGCGGCCGACGACATTATTCTCGCGGCGACGCCGACGCGTCACCTCTTGATCGCGTGAGAAAACGTGTTACTGGTGAATCGGTTTTTCTAGAAATCTCTATGGACTAATCCTAAATTCGGCAAAAATTGTTTGGACCGTAAGTTTCCGAGTTTTTGAAAAGTTACCAACATGTGCTCGTAACGGTTATGACCCTAATTCTGTAAAATTGTAGGAGGTGCGCTCCAATGAGTTTTCTCTATGAACCGAATAAAATGGATTTCTGATAATTTGACAATACATTCAGGTAAGAACAATACGATTATATCCAATAATAAAAAAAAAACAAAATTTGTCTGAAAAAAAAAAAACAATATCCAAAATGTAACTAAACAATGAAAAAAATGTTAATATTACAACTACATTGTGTAATTATGTATAATTCCCTTTTTGTTGGCTTCTCAGTTACTGATAGGACAAAAAAGTGATATTGATGACCTTTTTAATAGATAAGGCTGAACCGTGATAAGGAATACACTTGTCTAAGTCTTTTTTATCTTATTGAATATGCAATGACTTCTATTAAATAAATTAATATTTTAGATACTTAAACTTCTGATTAGTTTAATTTTGTGCATATTTTCAGTTGCAAGGAAAAGTTTAATATCCTTTTCGTAATGTGCATCCAGACAGAGCGAGGCATGCGCTGCAAATGATTTTTTTAATATGTTAGATGCCACAGCCTGAGGCAGCCAAACATATTTAAAAAAACCTTGGCGACGCAAGCTGCGCTCTGTCAGGATGCACCTTAATATGAATTTTATGCACAATCACTTAATCTCAAGAAAGCAAGCAAAAATTTTGTAATTAGACAACTAGGAAACTAAGTCACCGATTTTTTAAATTACTCAAATTCATTATTACAAAACACACAGCACTTGCATTACTGAGAGATATTTAATCTAAATGAATTTTGGTATGTGTTTAAAAAACAAAATGGTTGTTTACTACAGATCAAAGAAATGTTACATTAACCAGATGTTATGTATTTTCTAATACAATAGGCAGTTAGATAAGTTAAATGTTATTTAACCATTGAAAGGACATTTTTGAAACCCTCATTAAAGTTATTAGAAATTAAGTACTACCTACCTACCTACGTACTGAACAATGCTCTCTAATAAGTTTGTTAGCTAAAAAGTTTCAATGGATTTCATTTGTAACTTTCCACCTTTCATCATTTTACTTATTTAGATTTTCAATTTTGTTCAGTTTTGCTCTTGTTTGAATTCTTTAAAGTTTTATTAATTTGATTGTCCAAGTTTTTTTTTTTTTTTAATAAAATTATGCCGATACGCTTTCGTATCGTGTTTTATAAGCTCCTGTTTTGATAATTTTGATGAAATAAGTTTTTTCGTCGATTTATTGCTATTTCGTTTTCAGCTGGAAAGTTTAATTGCTGTTTCGAATAAAAATGTTTGGCTGCGGGCGGCTGCTGACGTAACGCGTTCGTCAGTAATCCTTAGACTTATCTTTATGTCGTAGTATTTCTTATAGCAATACCGGAATCACAAACGCATCTAAAATACTGCCTTCAAGTTATAAAACTTCGATAAAAGAAAACATGGATTTTTCTCACAGTTTCATTTCATAAAATCAGCAATCATCATTCTCAGGTTTCGTTTAAAAACCACGACATATACGCGACATATTTATTAGTACACCAAACGTTTATGCAACTATGCAATGCAATCTAAAGTAACCTTATCGCTCCCAACGACGAATTCCCAAAAATGACACATCTATATTCGACCCGATCACTCTTATACCTACCTTAATAATGAATGTGTCTAGGACGTTGGCTCTTGTTGCCCATACATATTCACGTATTCATATAACGCTCTTAGCAACAAAGTGTATGTACTTTGTACGCAATACGAAATAAAACAGCGTTTCTTAAACCCTCCTACGAATACATTATAATCCTCTAGTCAACACAGGCCCCTTGCTAACTAAGACAACGAAAATCGTGCAAAAGAATGACACGCAAATTAAAGACGCTTCGAAATTCTCAAATCAGGTGCGGTTCTTGAACCACATGTAAGCATAATATCGTTTGTTCGAAATGACGCGTCTAGCTGCTTAGATGTCGCATAGCAACATATAGCTATACATATGTACTGTGGCGTAAACAAAGAGGACGTGTAGTGTAGCGCATCGGTTCGCCTCGACCTATCTTTACACGCTATGTCAAGAAGTAACTAGGTATAGTCGTGTCTAGTCTATGTGTATCTAAGTAGCTAGTACAGATAACGATAGAGTAACTCCGCTTGGCTTGCCTTCAACTCTAGGGTTGTCGATTACTAAGAATGTTTCTTTAGAAATGTTTTATCAAGAAATAACTTGGTCGTGACAAGTTACTTTGTCAAATTAAACTAATGATGAATAAAAACTGCATCATAAAAATTTCCTTAATTACTCGTAACATTCCATTTTAGATAACAGCTTAATGACGCCTACAATCTATAAGTTGTAACGCTAACATCACACGCTCTTTTGCGCGTGCCCATCCTACCGTTACACTAGACTTTTCCCACTCATTTTTCAACGTCCGTTTATTATAAATCGTTTATACGACATCCATGGAGCTCGCTTAGATACTTCTCGGTAAATAGACGGACGGACAGACCACATCCGTTAGTGGCGGTCTGATTGTGCACGTGTGTGAACGGCTAGCACACACATGCGCCATCTCGACTGGCCAGGCGGGTTGTCGATCGGCAATCGATTGCGCGTTCCTTTTAAATACTCGCCTACAATCATCGCCACGATTTTATTTCGTTTTGTTTTCTTGCTCGAGGCCGTGGAAAGGTGTCTTTGCGGTATAACGTGTTTTTTCACTCGATGTTCGTCTTTATTTTGCGGCTGGTAACTTTTATGGTTTTGATAGTGTTGGGACGGTTTTTAGTCATTTTATCTCTGGTAATTGTTTAATAATTGTAATCGTAAAAATCTTTAATTACTGTTAGATTTCTAGTCAAAAGCAAAAACTGGTAAGAACCAGCTAGGCTTTTCTGATTACCTAATTGGTATTAAAATGTATCTTGGTGATAGTCGACATTAAGTTGTAATACAATAGGAAATAATTGTAGGTACTGTATGTAAATTGATGTGTACCCGTGCAGCTTATCTACCAAATAATGTTACATCCATTTCGTTTCGGCACTTTTTTGTGGGGTTAGGATTCGACCTAAGGTTTTCTTAATTATAGCTTGGATACCTATTCAAGTTTGACTTCAATATGTTAATCAGTATCAGTCATGTATGGTAATGGTATGATAATATTTATTTACATAAATGTTATGTATTATTCTCAGACAAATGTAAAAGAATTGATTTATTATCGTATGCCTATTTTTAAAAAGGGCATCGTTCGTTACTTAAGCTATTTTATCAGACTGAATGTGCCCTCTTCTAAACATGAACCACCCCAAAATTCATAGCAATGTATTCCGAGGGTAGATAAATCAATTTAATTTCCCTAAATAGTGCTAGCGGGTGACCAAACTGCCACAGTTCTACACCGCACTGCGTTATACCCTCTATCAAACAATTCTTGAGGGGTTTCTATACAATGTATCGTATATCACTTGAACTAAAACCAGATAACGCACTTTCCCTGTCACATAATACATTTTCTTCTGTCTAGTATTAAACTTGCACAGCCAGAGTATAAAAAAGAAAAGGCATAAAATACTTATTAGACTAAAAAATTGCAGGTGCTTATCCCGTAATGAAATATTGGAACAAGACGACGCAAAGTTGTCATTTTAACGACTATGACTTCTTGCAAAAAATATCTAAATATTATGGAGCCATTACTATATCCAGCTCGAGACAGCTACAACCTGAGTTGATTGATTGATATCGTATATTCAAACGGCCTAACCTGCCATTCTATGTATTTACTAGATATAACGCTACTGCAATATTCAGAAAATTTATCATCATTATTGGCCATCGTGTCCCAAACACGGTGACTTGTCACTTAAGTAATAAATGCGCATAATTATACACTAAAAGCTTGCAGTTTTTTTTTACTTACCGACTGTAAACTTAGATTTCCTGTGAAGATGACATCTGGGTTTTTCCTGACGCGTCTAACGTAGGTATTTAGGTATTTTTTACAGTAAAGGCTCCTAAAAACAGGCGCGAATCGCGCCTTTGCGTCGCGCCTGTCTATGGGAGCCTTAAAATGTGTGAAGAAAACTCATCATGCGATTCATGAAGTGAAGCCAAATTACACTTGATAGTTAAATAAAGAAATAAGTTTAACTGACTCCTTTAAAAACTGGTCTTTTTTTCCCCACTTTGTGTAAGTTTTGTTTTATTGCATTCGTTGTTCTTACTCGATCGGACATATAGGTCTTTCCGGCGAACCAATCGAGGTCATCTGGTCGGTGGCCTTTAAGCACGACGTTTGGCTTTTCTTTGCTTCTTTTTACTACTAAAGTGAATAGGATACTACATAAAATAATCACGCCTGTAATCCTCGAAGTGTTAGGCAGAGGTGTACCTATAGTACGTCCACATTTCGCCAGTTATGTTTAAGTCCCATATAATAGGGGGCATACCTATTGACATTAACCGGGCACAATTCTAGACTCCGGACTGTTACTGAAAAATACCTGATGGAAAACCCAATACAACGTTGCCCGACCAAACAATCAAACCCTAGACCTCATGCTGAGCAGTAGCGTTTGCGACCACAAGCATGACGAGGCAGAGAAGAGGATACTAGTGTCTGTTTGCCATTTGATGAGGCATATAGGTCACGGTGCTCATAATCCAACGATGCGTCACTGTTTATGCAAGATTACGAATGCAGCAGTATCGCGTTGAGTTTCAAGATCACAATAACGAGTAAATAAAATCTTGTTGCTAGGCTAGTGTTTTTATAACTTGCAGTTTTATTGCTGAATACACGTAACACGTAATGCCACTGGGATAATAAGCAGGCAGGTGCGACGCATTTGCTGTGATGTACCAACTGATCGTATCATGAGATGAAACCTACACTTTCAACAGCCTTTTACTTATTTCGAAGTCACATTAATTCGTATTAAAACATTCTGTTATTTGAGAAACATGAAACATGCAAAGTTAAAATCAATTAAATCTTCCTTTTATTACCCACTTGCTGTTGCCCGCGGCTTGGCTCGCGTTAATTTAGACTTTGACTATAAATTCGGGTTATAATTCAATCATGGTTCGAAAGACTCGTGGCGCCATCTATAATCATAAGAACGTTATTGTTGTTTTCCTCGGGAACAGTATTTTTTTGCGGGATGAAAGGTACCCTATGTCCGTTTCAGTACACCTGACAACATATATGCAAAATTTCAGGATGATCGGTTCAGTTATTTAGGCGTTGAAAGGTAACAAACAAACTTACTTTCGCATTTATAATATTAGTTAGGAAGTTAGGATTTCCATTCTTGTTATAAATACACAACAATCCCGATGTTTTTTCAACATCTTATTAGCCTATTCCTTCTATTGGAGGGTGGTCAGTAACTTCAGTATTCTTATGCGTAACAATAATGCCCGGGTTACACGAGGCTGATCTTTTAAGCTAGCACAGCATGGATGTAATATCCTGGCTAACTATCAGTTTATACGAAACTCGTAAATTTTAAGCTAAGACCATTGCGGTGACTGACTCCGTAGAGTAAAATGATCCGATGGGATAGTACTACTTTCAACGGCTACATGAGGCTAGTGCACAAGCCAGGATAATAAAACCAGTGGAGGATAACTAGCTCAAAATAAAACCCCATCCTATGAAACTATCTCACTGGCTTACTACCTTTCTTACTAGCATTATCTTGCTATCCTAGCTTCAAAAATTTTCCTTATGACACAATCGTAAGCACATGATGTGTTTCTTGCATAATAAGCATCTGTATTAGGCATTATTGCAGATAATGCTAGGCGACTTATAAGAGCATATGGCTATCAGTTGGTTATGTAATCTATTGTGAGTGGGGAATGGGACAAATAAGATTACTTTAAGATGCAGTCATGTTTCAGTATATTGCTTGCTATGTCTTGCAATTTATTATTAGCCTTTAGTGTCTCACTGCAGGACAATAATCTCTCTCCCCCTGCTACCTTATTAACTCTTAGAACAAATTACACTAAAAACATCGGTACCAATCTATACTAATATTATAAAGGAGTATAATTTGTGAATTTGTGTGTAGGGGATTTACACAACTTACTGATTCGATTCCACGAATTCTTGCATTAATGGGAAGCTACAGGATTGCCGAGGGTCGCGGGAAGTCGCAGTCAGAAGCTAGTTAGCAATCATGTAACTTTAAAGTTCTATGAATATTGAAAAAATGCAAGCCAGCAAATTGTGGAGAGCCTGCACCGTCGAAGTTAAACATAAAGTAAAAAAAAAATAGTTTTTATATCAGTAACCTTAACTTAGCTGTATTTATAAGATCATTTATTTAACACATTACTTACCACACACGATGTAATATTTTTATGCATTCACATTGTCCTATTAATTTCTTATCTGCCTTGAACTGGAAACTAGGATATTTCCATGACATGATCACGCTACGCTTATATTATCTACACTGCTTGTTAATCAATTACGCTTATTAATAATACTAGCTAAACCGTAATAGACGAATATGAGACTATGCTATTAGACGTTTGGAACTAATACAGTAATATAACAATAGGAGTCTTTATGCAGCAGTATGCCCCAACTGTTTTTGGGAAAAGTACTAACATTATGGCTGAAAAAGCCTAAACGGTAACCTATAAGACATAGGTAGTATCATACCCCACAAAAATATTATAGCTACACAAAAAGCTAGCTACCAAAACCAAACCAAACTGCCCACAAGATAATTCGTTCAGTAGCATTGTCAAAAACTGTATAATTTAACTTACGAACAGTTCTATTGTACAACGGGTCGTTAATTCTACCTCCCCTTTCCCCTGAGCGAGGCGGGGGTGCGGACCCCCCCCCCCCATTCGTTGACCGACCTATTAAAATTGTAATTACCGACCGGCTTTGTGTGTTATTGCCGAAAAGACGTCATATTGATTCCACGAAGCCTGGGTATGCGGTAACGGTAATAATATTAATGAAGCAAACGATTTTATCAAGATAAGTTCGAATTTCATTATTGGGGTCATTAATGGTTGGTCAGAAAAACTTCATATTTACTTAAATTCTGTTCTAATGATTGACTTAATGAAGTTATGAATTTAAAAACCAATTGATCAAATAACGCCAAGACAGTCTCTTTTCCAATGGCCATTTGCTTTTGCAAAAGTGTTTCTGCAGCTAAAAAACTGTTCAAGATCCAGCGATGTGCCAAATGGACAAAACGTATGCCTGAAGTAGTTTTGGCTTATCTTCAAAAACTTAGCAAATAAGAACTTCATTCATACTCGAAGAAAACTTTACAAAAGGACTCGAGCAGATAAAAAAGTTTTAATGTACACAGGAAACGGCTATAGCTTTTCAAACTAGTTAGCCGAGTAATATCTAGCTGAGATAACTATACGTGGTTATTGTCGCATTTGTCTTTCTAGACAAAGCTAGCATATAGCTAAGAATGGCGAAAAACAAGAAGGTTTATGCTATGGAATGATCATGAGGAAAAAGGGAAGTACACCATGTCAAGAATGACATGAGTGATCGGAGTTAGCGTGTTTGAATCTTGTCATAATCCTTCAGTTACCTTTGACAAGACCCACATGAAGAGAGAGAATAAGTGTATCTCCTTATCATAAACCACACATTTTTCTAAACGTGCCAAACGTGTTACCTTAACAGAATATAATAATTCATTTAATATCGGAGTACAGTACAGTTAATTTCGCATACAACGTCGACAAAGCGTTGTCGAACAATAGTTAATGTGATTTTGACACAAAGGCGAGGGAGCTCGTCCGAGGGACGCTTCCCTCCATCTCTGTGGCACATCCCAAGATTTGAGATATGACCTTGTCGTGTCCCCTCCGATAGTAATTCACTTATCAAGGCCTCTTTATTCTTTGTGGCGTCGCTTTGATGTTATCGCGAGCACAAGAGTGTCCCAAATTGAAGTCGCAAATATGATATCACAGAATTTTAACTGAGTTTGATTACGTTCTCGAGCAAAAATATTTTTATTCGTGGAAGTTGGATTCGAGTGTTCGAGAAAATTGAGGCGTTGTCTGTCACTCATTTCGTTGTTGGGCTTCCGTCTTGGAGCTTGTTTGACGAAGGTTTGGTGTATTCTACGAAATATTGACTATCCTTCTTTGTATTGTGACGTATGTATGTAGTATTGGAGAATTTCGTGTTTAACACCTGTGATATTATATATTAATACCGGTTTATCTATTCCAATACATGCGTATTATGGGAACCACACATTAATTTCATATTTCTACCGTCTGACTACAAACTAATTCATATATCTAGTCATTAATAAATAAACTCGACTCTCCTTGATCGATTTCATCATCTCTCAAATACAAGTTCTTATAATCTTTACAAATGACGTCGACGAAAGTGAAAAAAATGAAGTCTTTACTGACAGAATATTTATATTAGTTGCTCAGTAAAGAATAGTATAAAAATGTATTTACAGCATGTTCTATTCGCCGCTTCGTTGGTCGTGGGCGCGATTGGTAGATTTAAACACATCTAAAAATATATTGCGTGAATCTACGTATGAATAGATTTTTGCACGACACCAGTATTACTTGGTATGGTATAAAATGTAACTGGAGCTGATGAAAATATCTTAATCATAAAATCCGCCACGTCCTGTAATTAACAAAATAGTCATTTGGATTTGATCTATGTTTAGATCTTGAAAAGTAAGGTGGATTCTTTCCAGCTTATGTCTTTGTTAATTGGGTATCTATCATCTTACGAAAACCATCATTAATTGCTATTTTCGCAACCGAGCTGACCAATCTGCTCAAAAATGCAAACAAAATTTGATTGTCAGTCGCTTTTCTATTCGCAAATTAGCGCTTTGATTGATTGGCTCTTACCAGAGCTATCAAATTCTGACGCATTACGTCTGCTCCAAAAAACTTGACGTGGGCGTTGAACAGTCTACAAGAACAATATGATAGGTGCTCCCAACGCGATATAAACATTGAGTATTATCCATTTGGACGCGATCATACTGTTGTTTATTGCAACTGAACGCGCGCCCATAATGCTGGATTTATAGCTCAATTTACTGTTCCCATACCTCACAGTTTAATGTTCAATGTAGTGTGCCTTTCTTTATCAATTCCTATTGTAACCTTCCTAACGAAGCGGGATTAACGAGTATTCACAAATTCATTTAAAAACGAACCTACGTGGATGAGAAGCTTAAATTCTCCGCTAACACGTAAAGCCATTATGTAATCGACAAATAAAAACGTTACACGTGCGAAACTGAAGGTTACGAGTACTTTATATTGTTGCGATATTACGAATTCTATACATAGATAGCTGTTGCTATACATTCGCGTCTGGGCAAATATTTAACCGGGATGACGCCGCCGCTTATTAAGACAGAATGTACATTACCATTGTTCAAATTAAACGAATAGAAATTTTTACTTTCATGGCCATCATTAAACTTTTCCTAAGCTTAGAAGTAAACGTTTAATTATAAGAAAGCCATTCAAAATGAGAATTTAAACGCCAAAGCCGACCGGCACTAAAATTCCTACCCCGTCCGTTCGCCACTTTTCTCACAGTTGGATACAACCATTTTCAGCTTGGCTTTATACGTGCGTTTTGCACTTTACATAATTAAACACACGGTTTACACCGCATGGTGATCATTAAAATGTATTTAATGGCGTCTTGTGTAAGCTGTTTTCGCAAAGCACATTCCCCGGGTGTTTTTTTCGCAGTGCCCGGTTATTCGGCCGGTTAATGAAAGCCGACGAGATGGGATGGCTAATTGGATTCCGTTTTGTATCGGAAGCCAGCGGCGCGGCTGCGTTTCCGTTCCGAGCTGTGTTATTCACCTCTCGAGTTCTTTGTCATGGTAATTTTTTAGAAACAAAATGACACGATTTAGCGGCAATCGAATGGATGGACTCCGCCGTAGTTTTACAATTTTATTTCTCTTATCAAGTTTTATTTTGACAGGCAAACCTTACCCCCACCTTCCTTTTAACTTTTAGCAGTCCACCGTTTTTATGTAGTTTGCGAAACAATTCCCGGATAGATACGTTCGGACAAAACCTCAGGAAACTTTCCCGTGAATGCCGAGAGCATTCTTCGGAGTCTTTCCCTAACTTTTATTAAAACAATAAAATAACTTTCCCTAGCTATTCGTCTATAATTTATTCTCAAGCGCGTCTCACCTTTATCTTCGCCGGTATAGCCATTACAGATGCTTTATCGACAAAAAAAAATGGGTATTTACAGCGAAAAACATGCCACTAGAATCGTGCGACGTCGAATTTGATCTAAGGCTTGCTGCTGAGTCATACAAGTGGCGACTGTCGGGGGTAGGGCGGTGTTAGGGAGGGGGGGAGGAGGAAACCGCTCAGCTCAGCCACCTATTGTAGTATTGTGGAGGCACGTTGTTTTTGCGGAGAGTGGTGTGTCAGCGACAGGACATAAGCCGACGTGGCCGTGGTGAACTAGGCTTGAACGAGAACGCAACTCGTTTCAAAAGGTCTAGCTAGACAATTTATGCGGTCGCTTTGTTGATGACATTCTGCAAGTGAACGATGTAAGCTTTTGTCTAACAGAACTATAAGGTTTCAAAACGACCCCAAGCCCCACGCTAACATAACGGTACCCAGTCCACAACACGCCGTAGTAACGAAATAAATTTCATAATTTATAAGACTCCGTTGACAAAGACTATCTTTTGAGAGCTCTCGTCTTCTCGAAAGGAAAAAGAAGAAAAAATGTTGAAACACTTCTAACAACGAGCGTAGAGATGTTTTTACAAACTCAGGATCCGTTCAATGCTATGTAGAAATGAAAAAAGCAGACGTTAGTTAATTAAACAACGTCGGGCGTAAATTTTATTAATAGTAAGGTGGAGTAAAGTCGTTTTGAAAGATGCAAGATGAGTCAGTTGGGAAGTTTTCTCCCGACGAACTGTAAAATGGCAATTACTTAGTCCGCAAGTTGCCACGACTCGACTGGGGGCTGTTGCCGACTGTTTGGACAATTTTTATTTCCAACGTTCTCGCTAACATTTGTTTCTTTTATTTTATCTACTGTTTGTTTGTGGCGAATTACATTTTGTTTTATTTGTTTGCACTTTCGTTTTTGGTCGCTACTTTGTGCTTATCGACATCTTCCTTAATTTTGTGTTTCTTTTAATGAATTTTATGTGCAAAGCTATTAGCTAGCTTTGCAATAACTTTTTAGCAGTCCTATACATTTTGTGTTAGATTTTGCTACGACTTCGTTTGAAATACATGATTCACCAAATAGGTAATTGATTTGTTTACATTACGTTGTTAGCTGGAAAATCCTTTCTATATTTATTTATAATGTTTGAACGACTACTAGGTATTTAAACAAGTCTGCAATAAATACGTATTGCGCCAATTTACTAATGACCATTATTTGCAATTCTGATACCGCCTATACCCAACGGGTAACATTTGTGATTCTAACATTAAATTAGTCAGCAACATAATTTGTGTATTTAATTAGTTAGCACAGAGTGCCGCAATTGTGTTTATATTACTAGTCACAGTTTCACAGAATGCAGATAAAATTACAAGAGCAGTATGTGCTGGCAATTGATGTCACCCGGTTATCATTGTTCAAATGGAATAAGCTGAGAGAAAAATAAACTTGGAAGCCGATGTTGATAACGTTCACAGTTATAAAACTTATCATATAATAATTATAATAGGTACTTTGATACACACATTGTACACAATTAATTAGTTTTGAAATATTACGTCGTTATAAAAATCCATGTTTTAATGGCATAATTCTCTTTCGCAAATGCGAGAATTTTTATACAGAGATATGAATATGTAAATCATTTTTATTGCGTCTTGAATACATTGAACTTGATTAGAGTTAAATGTCACAATGTCTGTTCTCACGCCTTCGTTCTTGAATATTTATAACATTGTGTTTGTCAGATGACAATTAAATTAATCATATACATTTAGGCCGGACGTAGACGGACTTTTTTTGTCGGTGACCGATTTTATAAACCGATAGTCTTCATAACTACACGTGCCAATCTGTCTCCCGGTAGTTGGGTCCAGAGCACCAAAGTTTTCAATCACTCCTGTGGGCTATAAGTCAGCCATCACTCTTATCATTCACTCTCAAATGCCACTGTCTAGCCAAGATCATCCGACGTATGCAATTGGCGACTTTGACACACCAATTTAAAAATTCAAGTCCCCCAAACAAGATTCTCTTTGTTTTCGTGTAGTCATGTACGAAACGACGGCCTCTTTGATTAAACAGACTTATCATAACCACTTTATCGGGCAATTAAAATATGTATCGGACATTTTAATGTTAGCTAGTAATAATACTAAACGAATGCGACATACTCACGATTCTAACTCCGATAACCTAACTGTAATGTCAGATTGCTCGATCACTAATTTTATTTATTGTCTACAATCTCAGAACTTCGTGACTTCGTCGTATAGCTAGTTTCTCCCGAAGATTCAAAATAATTAATATTCTATTGTCGCTGTCACGTGGATTTATGGCCCAGATAAATAAATCGTGTCTTCTATTCTGCTTACGTGTTCGAGGGGCCAGTAGCTTCCCCATCTCCGGCTGACGTAAACTAAACGACGCCGATTCTCCACCGGAGATTGTTTTCCAAAGTGGCCCCCCCTCGAATTGTTCTAGCGAAAATCACATTTTTGGTCTTTCGAATTCATTAAGGGTCTTTCTTCGGATGGTGTTCGATTTCGTATTTTAATTGGGTCTTATTTAAATTCGTAATAAACTTGTGTTGTAATTTAAATAAAATAAATTGAGTAGCAACAGGAAACAGGCGATGTTGTCACAAATAACACGTTCAATTTCCGTGTGACCTTAGGCGTGGGTTTGTAGGCAAATGGCGATTTCTCACGTTCGATCCTAATCTTTTATGTTCCAAAGGTAACTAAGTATTGTTAAACGAACTTCTACACCGACCTAAGAATATAATTAATTAATTATCCACTTAATTATATGCATTACGTGTGCTAAACTCGCTTAGTCTAGCTGGATTATATTTGAACGCAATGTGAATTGTTACTGAACAAATAAATTCATATGAATTGTCAAAAAAATAAACGCAAAATTAAAAATACAGCATCCTAGAGCTTAATCGGCAGTTCAAAATTTTTCAGAACTGACAATAATTTCTCCTTCCAGTTCTTGTCGACAAAAATATCCGTTGCTAATATTGAAAAATTAAAACGTCTGAAAGCCGATAAAACAGTTGCGGCGTCATCTAAAATCTCGCTAAGGTGGCGTTTCTTTTATGTGGAACTGTAGAAGATCGTGCCTCGGGGCGACAGTAAAAAGTAGCTGACTGAACCGATCCGGTTTACTAGCGTCGGCAAAAAAGTCGCATGTGTATAAAGATGGCCTATGTGAGACGTTGGTAATTAATGATGCCGTTTTAGAACGATACTTGTGTTAATAAAGCTAAAGATAAGCGTGTTGGCAATTTTTCATTCGAATACGTGGCCATATAGATATGTATTGTATTTGTCTATTTTAAAGCTAGGTAAAAAAACTTGTCTTAATCTTTGAATAATTTTAATTTCGTATTTATAAATTATGTCGTCAAGCGCAAACTTAGGTTGACTCATCGATGTTTGAAAAGATAACTTGATTTCTTTATTATTAGTTACTCGGTCTGAATTTTTAATTAATATGAAGTATGTCTTATCTACATCCTAATTTATCTACTACTAGCTGACCCGACTGACGTTGTCCTGTCAAAATTTCAATAATTCATAAAACAAACGACGTCAGTTTTTCCCGAATTTGAAGATTTTCCGGGAAATTCTTTTCTTTTCATAAAATCCTGATTCGGACTTTTACACGAACATTTTAAAACAATAAATAAGCCAAATCAGTCCAGCCGGTCTCAAGTGATGCGCTTACCAAAGAACTGCGTTTAATTTTTATTATACAGGGTCAAATTAAATTAGCTAGCGAAACTCCGCAAACGCTATGGGTATCGATATCTCAACACGATAAAACAAAAGAAAACAGATTTTCTTATCTTATACTTCAAATAACAACACCACCAGCGGTCGTTGACCCCCGAAAAAATACATAAAATCTTTAGTTTTATTATTTTATTTCGTTTAAATATCGATACCCATGACGTCTGCAGAGTTTCTACAAATAATATTTATTAGATACAAAAAAAAAAAACAAGTTTTATACAAAACACCAAAGCGAATAATATCGAGTTACGAAAAACCGCTGAAAAGCAAAAACGTACAGTTTAGTTTACCGCGCACGAGTTACAAAAAACATTTCAGCATTCGTAGCAGCACAGTTTTATCTCAAAATATATAAAGTCGTGTAAATTATATTAACTATGTAAATTAATCCTCAGTGCTAGACTTTTTCTCGCGACTGACATTGACGAGAGCCACGGACGGTAATTATAAAACCACCTGGCTGGAAACCAGTGATGAGACTCGCGAATGAAGCAGTCGCGTCCTCTGTTAGTAGAAGAATTTTACCCGTTTTTATAGTCGCTGTAAAAACGTTTATTCCGCGATTTGCTACGTCAGTTTTCGTGTATTTAACTAGGCATGGCAATAATCAGCTGCGTTTACTCTAGATTAACGGAGGATATTACTAATTAACTAGATGTAATCGTGTTATTGTCTCGATTAAAGTATATGTGTGGCGCATATGTCTACGAAATAAAATTGCTGTTTGGTTACATTTACTATTGCCACAGAGAATTTGAAAGAGTAATTCTAATTAGAAATTGGAGTTGGCATTTTCATGTATGTTTCGGAACTGTTTATTTTAACAGTATTGACAAAATGTAAGTTATGGACACATTAAGCAACTAAATTCCAAACTTATTAGACCAAAGGCTCCTTCAAACAGGCGCAACACGCGACGCGACACAGGCACCACCTGTCGAGCGGTGCCTTTGTGTGGCGCCTGTTTGTAGAAGCTTTAATTCAAACTATCGTTGAATGTAAGTAGTTTTAGTATTTAATTATTAATTTATGTTCAAAGTTTAAAAACAGGCGGCGACTTCGCAGAGGTCAGACAGCTCTACGCAATACTTAATTATGAAATAATTTCAGCTTTGATGAAATATCGATATTGGTCTGCGATTTTGTCAGATTTAGTCTCAAGTTAACTTGTTAAATTAATTGATTTAACTAATCCACTTTACCGACAAATTAATCACATTCGCAACTTTACAAAGAAGAGTTAGTAATGAATTGTTGCCTTTACTGTCATGATCTTCCGACTGTCTTATTAACGACTAAAGGCTCCTTCAAACAGCCGCGACGCGCGAAGCGAATCGCACGCGACACAAAAGCACCGCCTGTCGCCAATACAAGCGGTGCCTTTCCGTCGTGTGTCGCGCCTGTTTGAAGGAGACTTAATGGCAATGTTTTCAGACTTCTGTTACCAATATTTTACTGTAGTCTTCGAGTGTAAGTTTAACCCCAGCAAACTAAGCACGTGTTAATCAGAAAAAGCAAAACGTACTCCACATTTTTTGTAGGTCATTTTGTGAACTGGAACCTTCCCCCTTAATCATTCCGTGATACTATTGACTTAACACGTCAAAATTATAACACGAGGGACGAAAGTAACACTAGTTTGTTGTCTACCCGACATACGTTCGTCATTCCGGTGAAGTATATATTTATACGCGCTTATACATTACGAGTTTGATAAGGATTATTACGTTGAATTGAATTTTTAAACGCGTGTTGATTCGATTCGGTTAGAAGTTAAGTACCTATATACTAAGTTACTATACTAGTTTATAGTATTGTTGAAGAAATGAGTCATTATTTATTCACGCACGTGTACGTGTCTATTTGAACGTGTTTAGATCCGCTTAGGTAATAAGTTTCCTTAGTGACACGTCGTCGATTCGATTTTCTGCACGTCTGCAGTGCAGCCGTCGGTCCAATGGTCACTTAACATAACAGCCAGTTACGTTTCAGTCTCATATAATAGGTGGCGAGCCTATTTCTATCAATTGGGCTCAAATTCAGACTCCAGGCTGCTACTGAGAAATTCCAGATGGAAAAACCCAATAACATTTTTCCCGACCGGGGAATCGAACCCAGGACCTCATGCTCAGCAGTAGAGCTTCTATACGTATTAATTTTTTAAATTATAAAAGATCAATGGAGCAAGGGAACCCCCTCAGTGGCCTGTAAGTGCTTTTGTTACTTCCCTCGTTCCCATGTCAATTATAAAATTGACAAGAGCCTCTAGATGGGATATACTCTTTTATTTCATCGGCCCCTGTGTGGGATTCTCATTAAACTGTATGCTTCTTTAGAAATGTCGTAATCTATACTTAGTTTAATTATAAAGAGGTAAAACCTTAGGGTATTACTGATCCGATTCCGAAAATTCTTTCGCTAATGGGAAACAGTATTGCCGACTGTCATAGGATATTTATATTTTTGTTAGAACAAGAAATTGCACGCGGACAGAACTATATCAAATAAATGAGCTGAATACTTCTGTGTACCTACTAAAAACGTCATAATGTGAAGAACTATGTCAATGTATTACGTACATATGCACACGTGTAAGAACGGAATTAGCATCGCCTAGGTTGGCATATTTCTATGCGATACGTACCGAGTATTCTATGCATTACATGTACCTACGTCTACGTATGTCTATATACTGTGTGTTTTGGCGCCGTCTTCATTATAATCTCTTGTATATATAGGTACGGTTATTTCATTTTACATAATAGCAAAACATTTTCGACAACTTTGTTTGCTAGTTGTTATGCCACATAAGCCCGACATTTTTCAAAACTTTCTGGTTTGTTTTGTGTATGAAATGTTATTAAAATTCCTGTCATATATTCCATTTGTATAGTTGATCACGGACCGTGAAATATTCATGTAGTACACTTCTTGTTCGCGCTCACACTGTGAATCAAAACGTTTATAAAACTATTTCCATTCACACCCACTCGTATACACTAAACTAAATCACCAATAAACATTTCTAAGCTGCGTATAAAATTATTTCATTCATATAAAATCTTTTTTTGTTCGAACAAAGAGCTCTGGAATCATTCAATATTAATCGTTAAAGCGAATTGAGACCGGGCGACACCGCTAGGTCGCTGTTAGGTTACGTAGACAAGGGCGCCGACCTTGGAACCACCCCCGCCTTCACCCTGCGTGCCTTCCCTCCCTCCTCCCACAACCCTCGTGCACCCTCCCGGGACGAAATGTGAGCTGACTTTTGAGAACCTACTCCTTTGACTGTTACCAAGTACCTATCATCTATACATGTATTGGTTCTAGAAGAATCGATGAGATTTCGGTTCGCTTTTCAACTTTGTAAAATTGTATTAACGCTGATTTTGTTGCGATGTGAAATGTTTTTCTTGGTTCTAAAGGGTTGCTTTCCTTTGTTACAGGTGAGGGGAATTTCTCTATCACTTGGTGCCAGTTATTGAGTTTGCGTAAGTGGTTATATGTGGATGTAGTTTAAACAGAGGTCGTCTAAACGCCCGAAGATTTGCACCACGTTGTCAGCAAAGGGAAATTCTCCACTAAAATATGTTTTGCGTGAAGATTCTGCTCTGCCTTCCGAAACTGCTCACGAATTAAGATGAGCTGACCTAGTATATTCCAAGGACCATATAAACAGCATAAATTAATTAAACACTCATCGTACATGAGCAGAATGCTAATACTGTAAGTGATTCACTTATTTACATGGCTCGGATTACGTATTTTTCAAAGTAGGTGGACTAAGTTGGAAGCTTAGGTATTTTTTCCCCCTGTTTTTCCATCTATGCAAATTTTATATCTCGATACAGTTACTCTAGAGTTTAGAATTACGTGACTGGTATAATTTTTCTTTTTCTCTATGATGCGTATTTGCATCATTGCTTTTTGTGCTGACGGGGTTGTATGTTCAATCAACGCAAATAAGTATTGATGGTCTGTAGGTTTCCTTTAGATAAAAAATAGTAGTATGAATATTATACGTGTCAGCATCAAACAAGTGTTTTGGTGTAAGTAATGGCTCCCCGTATTCAGGGAACCCTTTTGTAGGAGCTCTTGAGTACTAAGCATTAATTGCCGTCTACGCAATATAATACCAAGGGCAAGCCTGTTCTTGAATTATTCAAGTTTTCTAGAACCAATTTTAATTTAAAAAATCGTTTTTTGGTTTAAAAAGTTTTGTGCTCCTGTTATACTTATCGCTATGATTACAAGGCATCAAAATATAACATGAAATGCTTGGTAACTCAGTAAAAAAGTCGTTCTGCCGACTCGCTTACTAATTCAAACAGACCTCGCCTCAATCCGAGTGAATGTCTCATTTAAAGCCTTTTAAAGTAATGAAACAGTTTTTTTTTTAATGGTGTAGTTAAGTTTTGTTTGCATGCCACAACGCTCAATCAATTCAACGATACGGGCAATGCAATGACTTGGCATTTTGATTTTATTTTTATTGAAGTTATTTAAATGGCTCCGGGGATTATGTCAATAATATGCGCAGTTGCAGATTCATTAAGGCCCATAGAGGGAGAAATATTAATAAATTATCAATCTATGTATTTGTCGCTGATAATAAGTGATTAAAATAAAGCAAAATACTCTATTTTTAAAGATCTTTTATTAACTGTTCTTACTTCGTCGGTTAATATTACCAAATAAGATTATTTGATAGCGTCTACATGTCTAATGGTTCATAAGAATCGAACCCACGAATATTAAATGTATTATTCCATTAGATTGATATCATATTCTACTGAAATCTAATAGAATCGGGTCAGAGTTCATCTGGTATTGGAATCTATAAACATTTTATTTGTACTCTTCGTATAACGTTTTAGTAAATTGATCTTGGTATCTATTGTGATTTTAATTCTAATCAGATAGATAGCTTTATTTTTATTACAGACTTATTTTTCGTGTAGCAAACTGCTGTCTAGATTTCCAGAATATTTCTCACAGTCATACGATCATCATGTTTTAATGAGATACTATACGTACAAACGCATATGTACGTAATCAAAATATCCAATTCACACAGAAACACGAGTTTATAATAGAAAACAATGCTTAATTACAATTTTCGGTTAATTTTCACACAATCCCATTCAATCCGCTGCAATTTGTATGATTGCGCTGCATGTAGGTCCTAGCTGCTGTAATTGTGTAATATCCCGCAAAGCCGCGTTACGAACAGCCATATGCGTACTAAACTTACAGATTTGATTGCACTTAGCTTAATCACTTGTGAATATCACGAATTGTTAACCAAGTTATGCTGGTACGTGTGGTCACATTATATTTTATTAAGGCACGAATCGTGTGTGAGAATTGCTCGGTCCGAATTGATGTTAAATTAATCTTTGAGTCTCAAGGTTATAAGAATAAAAATAATATATTAATAATAATATTTACAAATATAGCGTGGGAAGCTATAAAGTGATACATTCATCTTAATTGTATATTTGTATGCTCATCCCTCCTGTACCTCGTACAGGTTATCTTAAAGGGGCATATAAATTCTTAAAACATTAAAAGTCTTTAACTGCCAACGATTAATTTTCTAAGAAGCTAGTTTAGATATAAAAAGTTCCCGGATTAAAACAAGTTTCATGGCTAGTCCCGCACAGCTGCTATCATAGTTGCATCTCTGTTCCGCCCGCTCAAACTTACTTTGAACTATATTTTAGTGCACACTCGGGCGAATTGGTCCCAGAAAGTTGACGCACAACTTGAGCCCCCACCCCCCAGCCACCCTAGTTTAGAACAGTTCTCATAACACAACGTAT
The DNA here is from genome assembly GCA_917490735.1 of Dryobotodes eremita. Lineage (NCBI taxonomy): Eukaryota > Metazoa > Arthropoda > Insecta > Lepidoptera > Noctuidae > Dryobotodes > Dryobotodes eremita. Next base: position 17,691,836 of record OU823264.1, on the reverse strand, counting down.
ATTAAACAGTATGCATGTGTGCACATAAAACACAAGATCGCGTTAACTCGTGTTTCGAAGTCGGGTGTATGATGTAATCTTCCGCGCTTTCCCAACTCTCTAAGTTGGACCATCGAGTCGCTCACATTGTCGCGTGCGGTAATAACAGAAACTCCTTTAATGTCACTTGGAGTTGTTGCTAATGCCGCTCTAATTTGCGTTACACCCTCGCCTTTTGTGTGTTTCCATATTTCGCTGCGAGCTTTTTTGTTTGCTATTCCCCCACATTAGCATGGCGAGTCGTTCACCTTGCGCCGGAGGTGTCGTGTGTCGCTCCTTCAAAAAATTTTATCTCAGAGATCGCGCTTGTTTGGATGTAGAGCTGTTTTTTGCAGAGCAATCATTATTATGTAGTTGTTTGTACAGGATGCTCGCCTCGTATTATTATTAGTAACCGTAGGTATTATTGCTAAGAGGAAAACCTCTCGAAATAGCGCAATTGTGCGACTCTCAACTAGCTCGCCGACGTTCACCATTATTCACTTTTTGCACCGAGTGCTAGCGTTCGACAGACGGTTCGTTCTGTTGACGATGACGTTTTTGTGCGTCTCTCGGTTTGATACAGCCAGACGCTTTGTCATTTTTGAGTGGCCACTACGATTTTAGTGCTTGATGCTGCCCAAACTAAAAAATCAAGTCAATCAAATTTTGAACGCTCCTGTTTGCGCGTATACAACGAAATAGAAGCGTTATTTTTCCCTTATAAAGTCAAATAGCTAATTTGCCCGTCTGTTTCGAGCTCTTAAACTGTATATCGTGTCGTAAAGGCGCCGCACTGTTCCGCGCTAGGTGGGATATACACGTCGCGACTCTCAATCACGTTGTTTCCTCACGTTACAGTTTAATGGTTTGCCTATTCACGTTGCGTATGAGATGACAGCCGCTCTCTGCGTCCTCAGACGAGAGCCAATTTAGACAAGTCGTTCAATTTTCGCTTCTATAACGAGAACTAGTGAGAAGTTTCCGGTCGTTTGAGTTTGTAAATCGTTTGTTGCTGTTTTCTTGCGTAAGCCGAGTCATGAGTCATTTGCTTTTGGTCAATTATGTTGAAGTGGTGTGATTATCTTGTCGTTTAATTGTTTATGTTTTACTACTATGCGTGGGTTGGCAAAACAAGTGACGATAGAGGTAATTGGAGCTGGGGCGTTCCCCAATTAGGGCGATTAGAAATGGCGCGGTCGACGCCAAATTGGATTATGTGCCCGTGAAACGCTATGGTCCCTCGACATGCGATGCGACCTCATGTCAACTCCGCTAAGGTATAACGGACACGAGGTTAGGTGTTCCGCTTTATCACTACACTACACAATTTTGTTGCGCAATTCGCGCCATTAATAAATACACGTGTTATCTCGGTGTTCGAGAATGTTCGTGCGTCCGCGTGGCATTGCGCCCGCACCCGATAGTACTAGCGAATCCGGCAAACTGAGCTCGACACGTTTCGTATATTGGCGGTCGAGAGTCGAGACTCACAGCGGCGTGCACCGATCGTAAATCGCGTTTTCGCCGGTGTGAAAGGCGACCGCCGTTGCCAGCCGGCCGGTGCATTCACCGCTCACCGTATCGAATTTATCGCGAGATCGATACGCGCGCATACCCGCCAACGCGCTCTGTATACACTTACCTGCGCCTAGCTGACGACGTCACCACACGTGGCGCGGCGGGGACGCGCGCCTGTGTGTGTGCGCCACACGATTATATGGAACTCGGCGATTACGCCACCTACCTAAGTACAGGCAGCGAGCGCGAGTGCGTCCGCTCAGCGGTAATAATAATAATTAGCCGCCTCATTATTGTTATTGGAGGCGACGCGCGACGGCGCTCGCTGTCACCGACAGATAACCGCTGCGCGCGACCAGACGCCGCGTTCGATTCTCGCGCCGTGCTCGCAGCCATTGTTGCCATTGTCACCGGACAAGGAGAAGTAGTCCCCTTTGTGTTATTCTGTGTACCTACTACCTGGCTACCGGATTGTAGTCTCTGGATTGTTTGACTCGACACCACCGGACTGTTCTATCAGGTACGTTTTCAGTGTAAACTTCACTTGTATCGTAAACAATGGACGCGATTTCTGTAAAGCGTGTACACAAAGCCGGCTGCGCGGAGTGGCCGTCTCCAGAGGGTTTGTAGGGCGAAGCGTTCGATCAGTGACCTTGTGACGGAGGACAGTACACGCGACTTCATGTTTGTGTTACGTTTGGCCGCTCAGTAGGAGGTTATTGAGAGTAAACGGAACACTAATAGCGTTGTTACTAGCCAATCTTGTTCAGAAAACATGTTGAGTGACATCGGAACGTAGCAAGTTCTATTGAACTTTTAATTTGGAAGCCAACATTATTTTTGTCGTGGATGACAAATTAGTTGTGTTTATGATTATGACACATTAGTTTCGGGCAGTTGGTTATGTAAGTAGGTTTAATTTTGGATTAAACTGGCTAACTTTTGAGAATGTCTAATGGCGTCTTTGGAGCGTATTTTGGATTTGCCTCGTTTTCAAGCCATTTTGAAACACATGTCCATTTTTTTTAGTTTTTCATAAATAACTTTGTTGACTGTATGTTTCAATAGCATGTTGTGTTTACCCCATGTGTGGCCCAGTGTGAGTTCAGTTTTGTTAGAAATATTATGCTAATGTTCAATATAGAAATCAACATAGCACTTATACACCATTATTTACCTGCAAATTATAGCCTTTGCTTACGTTAGGCAGATAATTTTGACACAACAAAGCCGTTTATTAGCTGAATAAAATATTTTGGTGGCGTTATCTAATCGGCCGCCATTTTCTATACATATTAACATTAATTCCGGATTGTTTCGTTGGTTTGTACCAACATTTCGGTTAATAACAGTACCCACGTTAATTGGTAGTCTGTGAGACAGATTATACACGCAGACATGGAAGACAAACATAGATTCTTATCAGATTGAGAGAAGAAAAGGGTAACTGTTGCTATGCGAAAGGTTGCCAACCTCTGCATAGTTAGGGCGGTATTATTAAACATATTATCATCAACTTTTGGATTGTCTTCTAGTATTACTCAACATGATTATGTGTATGGCTTGTGAATTGTCCTTTCATTTTGTGTCAAATTGTCATATTTTGAATTTTTAGTTCCGTCAGCCTCGATAGAGGGCGGTGTATATTTTTGATTTTCCGCTGAATCGCGGTGTTACTTTTTTGCGCGATTTCGTTACCCCCTTGTATATTATTGTGTAAAATTATCTCGTTCTGAGCTCGGTTTTTTCTTTAGCCAAGTCATAAATACGTTGCAGGCTCCTCAGAACTTTTTGGGAATTGTACAAAATGTCTACGGTATGCAACGATTCATGACTCCACCTCCACCATCTTTTTGCAAAGCATTTTCATTTTACATTAGAATCACAAAACAGTTCACAAAATTAATATGCGATGCGACGGCATTGTTGGTTTACTTTATCAAATGGCAACTTTAAAATGTGCTCCCAAACGGATATCGAATGCGAAGCACGTGCGGAGCTCCGTGATCGATGCGGTGCATCCAGATACGCGACTAACGTAAAGGCTCCAGTAGGCAGTCGCAACGCGATTCTGGTACAACAATTTCCATGAAGTTTTCATAGAAATTGTTCTACTAAAGTCGTGTCGCGCTGTCGCGTCGCACCTGTCTGTGGGTGCCTAAAATCTGGGAACGGATCAGGGCTTTCAGGAATGCTGAAATTACTAGCTTTTTGCCCGTGGCTTCGCCCGCATAGATGTCGGATATTATTCCACGGGAACATACTACCGTGATAAAAAGTATCCTACATGTTAAACCAGGTTATAAACTATCTGTCTTCTAAATTCCATCCAAATCCGTTCAGTAGTTTTTGCGTGAAAGAGTAACAAACATCCATCCATCCATCCTCCCATCCTCACAAACTTTCACATTTATAATATTAGAAGAATTGTGAACAAAGAGGGGGGGCGAAATCTGGGTGTAGGTACTATAAGTACACCTATGCCCAACGTTTCAGAGATTACAGGCGTGATGCTATGTTTTGTCTTATTGCGAACAAAATGTAAAAATTGTGGAGGGTTTCTTGATACACTAGGTTCTATTCTAAGGGAAATGAAATATTGACTAAAGTCCATCGTGTTTATTAGCAGAAATCGAGAGTTAGAGATACGAAAATCTGACTGCTATTTAATTTTAGGGACGTGCAGACAGTCCAGACATCCGAGCAATTTTGTTGATAAATATACCTATAGAGCAACAAATTTAACACGTTGACAGTCTCCACCATCGAGCGTCTAGCTACAAAACAACTGTAATTTATTAAATTTAAAAATCTCCCTCACCACCCTGACTTCTTAAGTGTAAGTGTACATTAATATAAATACCGTCACGCCTAACGTGCGGCTCACGTCCACGATTTATGTGGCTGATCGCTCCGGGGAATCCTGACGGATGTAACCCTAGCCACCGCGCGGAATAAAAACGTCCGTCTGCACTAGGGTTACCAACCGTCCGGATTTGTCCAGCTTTTTAGCTTCTCGTTCGGGCTTTGTCCGGCCTTGACATTTGTCTGCACCTTAAGGGGGATGCGCTAAGGTAGCCCGCGAAATTCAAATTTATTTTACGTTTTTTTTTTTTTTTTCAGTTTGCAGATAAGTGTCAGGTTGTATGTTGATAAAAATATGATTCACGGCCGTAACAAATATGGCTTTACAGAATTATAGTCATTAGAATCAGCAATACAACTCCTTAAGTTAGAATTGGCCTCAAATGTCAAGATTTCATGAAATAGTCGTTCAATAGGGTAAATATGAACTTATAAAGATGTTCTGATGATTTTTGTGATTATAATTCTATTGTAGCGGCATCTACAACGCCACATGCGAACTACGCGTCAGACTGACGTCACGCAAAATCCTGCATCGCGCAATCAGAGTTTACCGCGCAACTAGCATATATACAACATCCCGACATCAATCGTCGGGCAGTTGCCCACCAGACACAACACCCGTCTGGTCGGAGGATCCTCCCTTTTCCATAGAGTATGAGTGAACTTTACACCCTGTTCCTCATACCTCTATACTATAAATAAATATTTGCTACGGCCGCGAATCATATTTAGATCGACATACAACCTGATAGTGACCTGCAAATTCCAAAAAACGTAAGAAAATTTGAATTTCGCGGGCTACCCTGACGCTTTTGCCTTAATTGGGTAAAGCACTAATTGCATAATCACAATCCGAAAATTTTTGAAGAATATTGCTAATCCATTGCTTCATAATTTTCAAAAATTCGTCTGCTCAACAATGTAAATGACGCAATGACTGTTGTTGAACTGTCAAAATGAACGGCATTGCTATCGTTAAGTGTGTTACGCGTTTAACCCACAGGACTTTTCGCCATAATTATTTAGAAATTTCAAAAGTTTATTGTGTACTGAAAAAAAACATCGTCATAATCATTTCACTCCGGAATAAGCCACTGCTGGGTTGCCTCCCTTTTTCTGCCATACTTCCCGGAAAGAAAAAAGAAATATTAAAAGGTAAAATGTCAGAACTTTTTTTTATTGTAATTAATGGCTGACGTTTTGTCAGGACTTTTCAAGTTTCGGTATGGTAACCCTGACCGCGCGGAATACAAACGTCCGTCTGAACTGAACGCAATTTATAAAACTGCTCTTTGTGATAGAGCTTGTGGACCTAGCTGTGTATTTAGTTCAATTTAGGATGTCTAACTGTATATATTCTGTAGGTTCGTTTGTTCACAATATACCTACGTATCGTATCTATTGGATTAGAAGCATTTGCTTAAATAAATTGTTGCTATCATACTGAATAATGTGAAATTACAATTACAATCGTAGACATTTCCTCACGTTCGTAAACGGTCTAATCTAAATGATGGATGCAGTAATTATTGTTAATTTTTCTGTAAAATTATTGTTTATCTACTAGCATACCTATTCAGTGCTAAAAGTCACCTAAAACCCACACTGATGCAACCGTTTCAATGTCACATTACATTTAATTCAAAACAGGTAGTCTGTACTGACCTCGTTAGCAAAAACGTAATCGTAACACGAATAACTTTCACAGCGAAGCACATAGCAACAACATGAAGTAAAATTGCAACGCTGTAATTCAAAGAAAGTAAAGTAAAACAGACCGGTATGCGGAAAAGCAAAGGTAGAAATAATGCTTACACTCTGTGAAAATGACTATTTCGAAACGTGATTCTCATTACAATTAATCTGCGGACGTGTTTCATAATTTATAATCGTGCATATCTCAATGCTGATGTCATAATGTGTGTCGTGTGCGGTTAAATTTGCGAAAGCGGCGGTTTTTTTTCTTTAAACATATTATATCACAGAATGTCAACTAGATAAATATAATTTGCAGCGTACGGTTCGAGGAATGTGTGTTGACGTTTTATTTTGATATTTGCTACGCACTTTAATGGTGGACTATAAATATGTCTGATGTATTGCAATTGCAACGGGTTTGACTGGGTATGGCAAGTCGGCAAGCAGTACCTAGTGTATTTTTGGATAATTTAGGAGACTTGACTCAGCAATAAATAGTACTTCTAAAGTAATTTATTGAGGTAACCCTTGATCACCGATTAGTCTTTTGGTCAAGTGGCTCGGGTTATCTCCTGAGTAAAACAATGGTTGAAAGCCTCATGCTACTATTATTATGAATGTGAAAGTTTGTGAGGATGGATGGAAGGATGGGGATGGATGGATGTTTGTTAATCTTTCACGCAAGAACTGCTGAACGGATTTGGATGGAATTTGGAACACAGATAGTTTATAGCCTGGATTAACATGTAGGATTTTTTTTATCCCGGTAGTATGATCCCGTGGCATAATTTCCGACCTCCATACGGGCCAAGCCGCGGGCAAAAGCTATTTAATAATAAATAAATAGAATAAACTACCAACGGTTTTGACTGGGTACGGCAAGCAGAAAGTAGTGTTTTTTTAATTTATTTTGGATTAGTTAGGAAACTTGACTCGGCAATAAATGATAGTTTTGAACAAAGTAATTTTATCGTTTCGCTAATATCATGCAGTCCACACATATTTGTCTTTAGGTCCGGTGTTATCACCTGAGATAAACAATGTTTGAAAGCCTCATTATAACAAATATAATGAATTATGAACAGGGATAACAGTAGCATTAATTCATAACTCACCGTTGTATACTATAAATGTGTTCCAATTTACAAACGCAGGTCCTAATGATAAACAGTGCACATATTCGTTCTTATATATTATTATTACATATTCCATACGCTCAAATTCCGTAATTTATTATTCGTATAATGTCAACATACAGCCGATTGGCTAATCAGTGCAAGCGCAATCGGCTTAACGAGTGAAAATGTCAGAGCACTGTAGTGACAGGCGCATTAATCGCTGTGTGTAAGCCTAACATTAATGCGGGATTATTAAACAATTATTCCGTATTTATTACTTAATTAATGGAGAGGGAGAAGGCCAAAGAAAAGTTGTATGGATTGTGTGAGGAATAACATGAAAGAGTAGGGAGTGAATGATAGCGTCACGGTTGACAGGAGAATGGAAGAAGATAAACGTGTTGCGCTGACCACAAGTAACATGGGACAAGGCAGGGAGATGTTGATGATTTCTTAATGGGACGTCGTTGTGCCTCAGAAAGCTCTAAAGCCATATGTAGACCTTTACCAGTCGTTACGGGTACTCATATAGAGGTATGAGGAACAGGGTGCAAAGTTCACTCATGCACCCATAGAAAAGGGAGGATCCTTCGACCAGACGGGTGTCGTGTCTGGTGGGCAACTGCCCGACGTTTGATGTCGGGACGTTTTAGATATGCTAGTTGCGCGGTTAACTCTGCTTGCGCGATGCAGGATTTTGCGTGATATCAGTGTGACGCGTAGCTCGCTTGTGGCGATGTAGATACCGCTGCAGTCAGAAGCCCGTGAGCCGAAGAATATCGTGGTACCCAATAACTGGGTGGTGCAAGTCAGAGAGGCAGTCGTTCCATGTAAAATACTGGTATTACGGTTAGACTGGAAGCCGACTTCAACGTAGTTGGGAAAGGCTAGGCTATGATAACCTCGTTTATTTACCGAGGAAAAGGTGGAAGCTGGAAAGGAAATATTATCGTGAAAACTCGTACAGCTTATGAGTAATGTTATGCGAAGACAGTATACAATAAGATTTGAAGCACGTGGCTGTTGCAATATGTACCATAATTGCAATATGATTGTGTGAGTCAATCTGTTGTGGTCATTGATAGAACAACTCTCGACAATCGTTGAGTACAGTATACAATATTGTTTTATTAGCCTACTGTTTATGTATTCATTTAGTACGATCAAAAATATTGCATACAAAGTTACAAACAAAAGAACAGTGCAAGTTAATATCGGAAAGCATCACTCATCTGTAAGCAAGAAGCATACAATAGAAACAAACTCTGTTGCGAAAGTTGATCACATCTACAAATAACTTTTCTCACAGAACGTGTAAACTAAACGAATCAAAAGTAAATTGTGCAAATTTATTCGCGTAGAACTCTGCGTTCGCTAGTTTAAGACTAAACTATTTTATTCTTGTAGCTAGCTAGGCTAGCGTTCCTCTCGACCTACGCCACTGCAACTTTCTTTAAACTCCGACCGTATACACTTCTATCCATGTTCTATAGCAGTTTCTAGACTTGTTTGGGCATGCGGTGGGCAGGCCAACCGGTTTCCATTCCAAGTAGGCTCCAACAGTCCGCCCAAAAGAAAAAAAATACGATTCACTTTCCTACGAGTCGTTTGTAGCGAAATATTTTATGGTTCTGTTACTAAAATAAGGTCTCGTGTCAGGAATAAGTTTATTGTTGTTTTGACTATATATATGCCTTATTTTTATAGCTGACTTGTCGTTGGTTTTATTGCCGAAATTGTTTTGTCACGGAATCGTGATTACGAAATACAATAATGTACACTCTCTCTACATGACAACAACATCTAAACTTGGTCCTTCTTGTCCCAAAGGACTATATTCCATTTATGGTTGTGGTCCTGTAGTAGTATGGCGAGTCTTCAAAATAAATTACAGTCGTGCAACTATTTAAGGAGTACTACTAGTTGGTTTGCTTTCGTATCATATTTCTTTTCTTTATTTATATTCTATGTGTGATGTCGTCTACGGAAATGAATAAAATTAGATCGCATGCAGTAACCGACAAGCGTTGCTTCCGCAACGCGTCGCTCTCAATACGCTCCGTATTATGACTACAAATATTGCATAGTATGTGTAAAACTGTGAAGTCATTACTCATGTGAAGTACTAGAATTAAGTTCTATGAAGGAATGTATGTATAACGCAGTATTTTAGTATAACGTTAAGCATAACTAAAGTCAGAGGTCGCAATGTATTATGAGAAAACTCTGACTTAAGTGCTAGGATATGACTTCTTGGGTAATCTATAGAAATATCCGCATATCTGAATTATCTTGCATTCCTCATAACTATGAGTCATAGTCATTCTACAATTCTAAACTATCATTGATATAAGTCATGCAAATTCAGAACCCTGATTTAATTCTTAATCCTAGCTAGGCCTATTGTAGGTAGCACACACTTCCTGTTTAAAGGCTCCTTCAAACGGGCGCGACACGCGACGCGACGCAAAACTTTGTGAAATCCCTTGAACATTAATTCCTATCTACTTCCTAGGCTTGAACAGGTAAACACAAGACGCAGTTAACCTATGCCCCTGTGACATTTCGACGTACTGTATCTAGTCTGGCTTCTACTCTGAGAAGATGCTGCGTGGGAAAGCGATCGTTGCCTGGTAACCAAGTACCTACTTACAATTTATATAATGTTGTTTTGTTCAGCAATCTGTACTGGCTAAGTTTCTCTAGGCGTAGTTAATAATCGATGCGTTCCAGAGATTTTTTTTATTTTTATAATCTCACTTTTATTTTGTTTGTCAATATGTGGGAAGTTATACGTAAGTAGGTACTCTGTAATGAAGTCATTAGGGCAGTTTTTGTATGATGGTAAGGGTAGATTTTTATCTTTTCATCTGTGTCTGTTCAATTCGTAGGGTAACACTCGCCCTGTGAATATAAAAGCATAAGAAGTCAATTCCCATTATTATTACTATTTATTGCAAAGTCTTCATCAATAATACAAAAACAATCTATCCACATTAACTCCCACAAACACACATGAAATATTGCGGCTTGCCCCAAAACAATAATCCCATCACATATATTTTTCTGTCTCCGGGAAAACGTCCGGGAATGATTAATAGTGACACGGGCCTACGGTCACGTCGACTAAGGTTACGCGTGGTTGGTACTGTTGGTAATCTTACCACCGAACTTGATACTAATGGAAAAAGGACGTCTGTATAGAGCCGAAAATCTTTCAATAAAAGAAAGTGTACAGTCAGAGCAATTAATCATTTAGCAGATTGACACACCACGTAAATTATCCATGTCCTTCCTTAATCCACTAATTAAGAATGACAATAAAATTGTGATTTGAGTGTACCTGATGATTTTAGTTGATTATAAATTTCCTAAACAATACATTTCCCAAACTAATTTGTACTTTTACTGTTCTATTTATTATTTGAGAATGATAGGCAATAGATCATAATATGATAATTATTGGAATCTGTTGAAACATTTGTCAATCTTAATGTGAATAAATGTCCCATACATTTATTCGCATATAGATTTATGGTTGTAATATTAATCAGACATGTTTGTAGACATATTTATTTGAAAAAATATAGTTATGACTTTTATGAATACATACTAATTAATTTATCAATATATATATATAGTCCTCCAGACCGTATTTCGGCCATGGTGGCCAATGTCATCGGAAACTCGCCTTCGGCACGGGAGATATTATAGTGCACAAGTGTGAGCGCAGACACAGATGCACTCTCTCTTCCCTCACTTTCATAGTCCAATGGCACGGCAATCCGTCACGACCAGAGAGAGATCAGGCCCGGGACCAACGGCTTCACGTGCTTTCCGAGGCACGGGGGTATCACACCGCCAACTTCCAAACTTCGGGCTGTTACAAAGAAATTCTTAATGAAAAAACCCAATAACACTCGGGCAATTTATCAATACCTAGTAGTCGGAAAGCAGCTACTTCGCATAGTTAATGACCTAGAGAACTTTCCAAATGAGACAACAGTGTCCATGTCTGCAATACATACAAAAGCATAGGTTTCCGCAAACTGTTATTGCGAACCGTTCAATACTCCAACCCACTTAGTTTCACGTCAGTTGTCAGAATAACAAATGGGCAAAGTTGTCCCTGTTTTGACGAAACGCAAGCCGTTGTGGCCGACTTCCAAATGATTTGACGCTTTCATGCGTTCACGAGAAATGTTGCAAGGACGTGGCCCTAAACCGTTAGCCAATCCTTCTCACACGTTTAATGAGACTGTGAAAGTGCTCTATTTTTGGCACTCCGTAATACGAAAAAAGACTGACGGACTGAGTGGGTTTCACATATTCTCAAATGCGTTCAATACGGTGTATTTTAAGCGGAATAATGAAGCAAATACCAAAGACGTAAGCTGGTGGGAGTACCAGACTTGCTACCGAGGTGACAATTCCTAAGCGTTGCCAATTAACGAATCGTAATAAGTAAATGATGCATCATTACGAACAGCTCCTAAATAACCGTCTAGGCCTCTTGCATAGTTCACGTCATGGTCTGACCGCATGAACAAAGCTTGCCAAATCGTTGACGCAATCAAATATCAATGCGATAATTTTATAGCTTTTGTTTATTCTGAAAGCATTAACATTTCGGCCGGATTTAGTGATTACGCGTTTCAAAACTCACCCTGTCACTCGTCAGCTAAAAATATTGTACTTGGCACTGAAATAAACGGCGTTAACTCTTTGAACTATGGCCAAGTTGTCATACTTTGAGTTGCATTGTACAGCGTTATCAGAGGCACTGATACGGTGTATTTACTTAGATAACGTATCGTTGATAACGAGTGTTTTACAGTTTTTGCTAGTCGGTCGCTAACAGCACGTTAATTTTCTCTACTTTTCCTTGTTTCTAAGCGACAGAAATTAATTAAATTATATCACTTTTTTTGGTCCCTCCTTTTTTTCGCTCTATATTTTTAGAACTCGGTACCTACGTTTTCCTCGATCGAGCAAAAAAGTAGACTGAATGGTCTGGGGCGTTAGCTGTACGTAGGTAAAATTTCTGCTCCACTGCTTCGGCTGTCGAAGCATGATTGATTAGCAGGCCAACCTATCTTCCATTTTGTTTCGTGAACCAGATTTTCATTTGACATTTATTTTATTTTCCGTCCAATTTCAAGAACAAAATACTTGGAAGGTTCAGCTCTTGAATTGTCCAAACCGTAATCGTTTCTGTCCTTTAACAAAAGTTTGAAGAAGCAAACTACCGCGTACCGCTTCTCACTCCCCTAAAATCCCTTTAAAATTAAACGAGAACTTGAAAAATCCTCTTTGGCGAAGTTTTGGAAGTGGAATCGAGTTGGTAAGTTAGTTACATCTCGTCGTTCAATATTTTATAATGTGGCGAGAGGCCGGCCGGTGATCCGTGAGCGTCACTCGACCTCCACGAAGGCCGTGCCCGGCTTTTATTGATTTTTTATGCGCATTGTCCATTTCGTTCGTACCTACGCCCCCGCCTGGCGCCCGCTCGCTCTGGGCCACAACGGCGACGAATTGCGATCACTATATTTGTCACACGTAATTACAATGCCAGTTACACATTTTATGATTAGGTCGTTACTAGAACGTTATTAACTCTTTATATCAAGCGCTTTGCTTTCACAAACATACGCGATTATGAAATTCTTTGTTCACAATACGCGTATAACATCACCCATTTATGTGCTAAGGGGAAACAAAAACGACAGTTTCATAGTTGTTGTGTTATCATTAAACTGACTGCGTTAACCTACTTATATTTTCTCATATTGGCGTCGGGGGCGTATCTAAAGCGTAGTGTATGCGTAGTTATATTAGGTCGTACTAGAACTGGGAAAATCGTTTACGACTTTGGTTCCACTCGTAAAAACTTTAGACGAAAAGTCCAAAGGAGACCTTCAGATTATGCTGCTCCTTTATCATCGGTCTTCAGATATTTTGTTATTGTCATAGAACAGTTATTTTCACCGTTGCTGATAGACGAATCTTCTGTTAATTAAACCCGTATAATACTCGATTCATAATGTGTGTAATTAATTAAAAGTTTTCACACTCAGAATTAGTAATCGTCAAATCATGATTATCCTATCCTATTAATAATTTGAATGTGAAAGTTTGTGAGGATGGATAGATGGATGGATGTTTGTTACTCTTTCACGCAAAAACTACTGAACGGATTTGGATGCAACTTGGCACACATAGTTTATAACCTGGATTAGCACATAGGATACTTTTTATCCCGGTAGTACGTTGTACGTGTATTCTGTAAAAAGTCTTACCGTGAAAACTTAGCGGGAAGTGAGCCGTCATGACATTAGGGGTTGGCACTATTCACATGACCTCACTTCACCCAAGGTGTCACGGTGAAGTTTTTACATAATACATCGGCTGACCTCAATAATAATCACTAGAATTGATGAACTTGCTAAACTAATAATATAGCACTAATTTGTCCTACTTTTATAAACTTGAAGTTTTGCCGTTTTCCTTCGTCAGCGTCGGAGAAAGTACTAATGTTCCTGCAGCATCGATGTCATGGTAATGTCATGTATTTTTTGTTACAGATTGTAAACTGTGTGGACTGCCAGATCACCTAGCTAACTACTTTATACAATAAAAGTAAGTTTTTTTGAGCAATTTGTAAAGTTATGATAGGATAATGTAGGCGATAGCTTAGTAATTAATACTAAATGATATAATTAAGTCATTGGTATTTAAAATGCTTCATTTTATAAGAAAGTAAATAAATTTATTAGGCCCAGGTTAAGGCACAAAAAAAAACCATCACTTAACAGGATTGTGTGCCTCACGGCAGTCACGGCTGCGCCAGATAGGCGGAAGCTTTAAATGTTCAGACACGGAAGTAAAATGTTAAGCAGATTGACATACTTACTACTCAGACTTTTTTGTACTGTTTTCGAAAGTGTTCACACCGTGAAAATATAAATGGATATTGTGTAGACATTCAAGTAATCAACTTATTAAACATACGTAATTATAATAATAACATCACCGATAAAAATATTTGTCTGAATTTCGTTGTTATCGGCTACACCGAATTTAACTATTTGGAGTTTGAACCTTGTCATTAAATTCACAAAGTACACGTACACATTCAGTGTTCAGATTTTATTAAATCAACAATGGCGTGCAAAGTAAAGGCTCCTTCAAACAGGCGCGACACGCGACGCGAATCGTACGCGACACAAAGGCACCGCTCGCCGCGCGACAAGTGGTGCGTTTGTGTCGCTGCTGTTTCTAGAAGCCTTAATGAACACCTGTTGTATTATTTTTTTAGCTTTGCTTGTCACACAATAGCCCATCGTTTTCGTATTCTGTACTCGAACAATTTACGAGTTTGCTGAATTCAAATATTGGCTAATAATAATAATTTTAATGCTTAACAGCAGCCTGCACCTACGTCATTCGTACTGGCATCCACGTCAAAGTGGTATTTTTGCTAATTACTAATTCGCCGCGCTAAGTGAACCGTGAATTACGTTAACAACGTTATGAGTTTGTCAAAATCTTTAACCTCTGTTTAATTTAGGTTTCCCACTTTTGATTCCGATTCGAAAACGAAGATTCTTCGCGCTATAGAAAAGGCCAGGAAGGCCAAACTGTGCAGATCCAAAAATTCTCCGTAATTCTAATTTTATCCTCCTTTGAGCCTGTTTGCGGAATTTCAACTCGAGAATTCCTGCGTCCGTTGACTCTTGCGCGGGTGGCGCGCGCGTCATGCCGAGTCGTAAAATGCAAACGCTTCGTGTCACACGCGGAGTGACACATAGCTTTCATATCGCATGACATGCCGATCTGTCTTTGTTCCGATGAGTTATGCCCTGTGTCCCGCCGGTCCGCTAGATGAACGTTAACCACGCCACAAATCATCGGCTCTGCTAACTCACTCCGCAAGAACGTCGCCCTGGCCCCCGCGACGCCCGCCGACCTCGGCGATGTCTTCCCGCAAATTCTCACCCCGAAACGATACATTCACCGCCCCGCGCACCGGACGAATATCACACGAACGCCGCAGTGACGTAAACTCCATAGTCGCGTGCGCCAGCCGATGTTCAATGTTCAACTCACATTGGGCCGTTGAGCGCGGCACACACGATCATTAAACGTATATCTGTTAATAATAATTGCGATTGTCTGGTTGTACGTGCGCGCCGAGTTATGGCGCAGTTGCCGGGCGGTTTGCGAGTCCCCCCCCCCCCCCGCCACCACAATCACCCACCGCCGACCTCTCAGATCTGCGGCGAGCGGCGCATCTTGAGATGAAATGGCATTCAGTTTCGTTTTGTGACGGTTGAATGGGCGCCCGGTTTCGCGAATACGTGTTTGTATTGAATGTATGAATACATGCATTAAACTATCCATGATGAATTTTCACATGACTATAAAAACGTCGTTAGACGTAGTACATTCGTCGTCTGAATGTGTTATTCAATATACACATATCTATCTGTTATAATAGCATAGACGTAAACCCCACATATCCACAGACAATCACAAATTCTCAATATACCTTCGTCATACGAGTAAGTCTCGCCCGCACATACGGCATGCGGCATAACGTGCCGAAATATTATGACCCTGCCTATAAAAAAGCATGTTATCTTAAATCTAAACAGATTTTTGCCTTATATAGCTATATAAAATCGCAAATAATTTAATTGAGCATTATGTTAAAATGCCTATCCTTTATTTTTGTATTCTCATAAACGAACATACTGAATTGGCATTAGATGACCTTTGATATGAAGACGCGAATTTTAAACCTTCATTGTCATGTCGTTGAGTATTATTGACCTAAATTTTGTGGTATCGGTTTGACTCAGTATTTAGTAATAATAATACCAGCCTATTTCTATTACATTACACTGTAGGGCAAAAGCCTCTTCTCATACAGACAGGGCACGAGAATTGATCACCACGCTTGCTCAAGACGGGTTGGCGATTTCAGAATTATATTAACTAACTCCAGGTTTCCTCAGTATTTTCTCCTAAGCCGATGATAGTAATGTCCAAGATAATCTCGGCAAAACACTATTTAGTCAAAGTGATAGGTATCGAAATCAAATCGTGAAGAAATAAGAAGTGTATTTTTTGTTCATAATGATTTGATATCGATACCCTCATTGGCTATGAAGTTGTTTTCTTCTTCCTAAACCGAATTAAGAGTTACTTGAAACGTTAAGTAATGCCATCAATGTTTATCTTTCGCTACGAGAGTAAGCTTAGAATAATACTGTCTGTGGTTTCAAGAAGTTGTTTTTGGAAAACCAAAATTGTGCTTAACACCGCCAGGAAAATAGGCAAAATCTTATGCCCAAAGGCAACAAAAGAAAAATACGAACGCGGCTCAACGATCATTCGCACACCAGTCATCCGCACACGCATTAATTTGGACACTAGCCTACAATTTCCACCTTTTATACCCAATAATTCACAAGCCAGCACTTTACGAGGCATTATAAAGCACATGTTACAGTTTTTCCGTTAGCTTGCACATTTTTACGATCTCGATGCGGCTCGGGCGGTAGTTTAACACAGCGGAGCCCGAAGCCCGTCGGGCTCTCACGACCGGTCCCTACGTGATCTCCTGCGACGCTCCCCGACTCGCTAATAACTGCTGTAGGTACACACGTGTATGTGTAGGTACATGCTGTACAAGTGTGAGAAGAAAAATGTTCTTCGTTACTTTGATAACGTATTGTGTGGGACGTGAGAAAAATGTAGCCTGCTTGGCGGTTTTAGTCAGTTGTAAAGGGTTTTTAGGCGATTTTTGTATGATAAGATACTTGATGTACATGATCATATTAAATTAATAGGTTAAACTTAACAGACGATACAGGTATCGATGTCAAATCATGATAAAACCTAAAAATTTGTATATATGTATAACTTTTCCAAACTTGTTAATTCGTATAGTTCGTGCGTCTCTTGGCCGCTGGCGTTACCCAAAATCATGAGTAAATTTATTTTTTATCATCATTTGATATCGGTACCCGTCATTTCTGTGAAGTTTCGTTAGTTAATTTAATTTGACCCTGTGTACGCTTGAAACAGATTTCCAACCAATTAGAATTTAAGATACGGGAAAACAATTCTCCACAGTGAATTAGCAGATTTTATTGATTACATTACGCATTGACTTCCAAACGTAATCGATTACCAGTACCATTAATTAAATACCCACGTTTTTTGTTTTAAAATCCCCTTAGTAACACGTAACTGTAGATTCTTTGGCATATTAAATTTGACAGAGCGAGAAGATTATTTAAATACCATAAGTATTAATGCCTCAGGGAATGATATCCCACAGAGGCTTAACCAAACGAGTTTCACCATGAGTATTCACAATGGGTTAACTATCTGTCATACTCATTACTCATGCGCCGTTGCGACTTTCGAAGCTTAGTACTTCGGTGTCAATGCACTTCGCGTTCACGATACTTCCCAACGAACCCTGTAAAGGAAACAGTATGACTATGTATATGATAATTATGTACACACTCTTATAAAATGTACGGTCGAGGAATGAAAATGTTAAGCACCTTAAGATTTTATTTTATTTTATATACAGGGTGGCCGGAACATTGACGTCCAAAAATTAAATTTAGGTCCCTCGTATCGTGGGGTATCCGAATCACCCCCATGTATGTTCCGCGACTTTTCATAGTTTTCGAGTTACGAATTTTTTTTTACGAATTTACCGAACGTAATTTTTTCACTTTAGACCAACTTTTTCATAACTTTCATCACAGTTACGAAGCTGATTATTTTATGCATAAAAGTACTACTCACGAAGATTCAGTTGCAAAAAAAAAATCTCGACAAAGCCATGTACTTTTTTTGAAATTTTTTTTTAGATTGGTCAGGTCGATCATTCTCAAAAAATCAGAAAAAAATTCGTAACTCGAAAACTATGAAAAGTCGCGGAACATACATGGGGGTGATTCGGATACCCCACGATACGAGGGACCTAAATTTTATTTTTGGACGTCAATGTTCCGGCCACCCTGTATAATACGGTTTTATGTAATTAGCGCAGGAGTCAGAGAATTCTATGATTTGTTGTACCCTGCATCTTGTTTTATGTCAATAAATAATTGTATTATTTATAATTTTTAAAACTGTGCACTTGTGCAGTTATAACAGTAAACGAAGCATTCTTAATTCGCCACAAGTATTTATTTAAAATTTGCAATTTCGTCGCGACAATGCGAAAATTTTCCATTCATTTCGTCCTGTTGTAAATGCGTTTACGTCATCGCTTGTCTGGGTGACCCGTCTGCTGTTTCCTTATATCAATATTTTCGACAAACATCTCGGCACGAAATTGCACTTGTGAAGATGTACAAGTAAGAATATTGAAGAATTGTAGACGACGCAGAATGTAACAAGATAGCGCTTTGACTTGTGTAACCTCGTGTTATGTAATATGTGTTGACAACAAAGTGCACGGTCACAGGATTGCCATATTGTTGTCAAATGAATTACTGCATGGATTGCATAACACCCTCCCCGCATGAAATTACAGGCGACTGTTTTTATGTCTATTATAGCTGTATGTAGTTGAAGAAAATACCTTGATTTTACGTTTGCCTGCGGGTGACATGACCCATAATGTAGTTGGCAATTAAAAAATAGTTAACACACTTTATTTTCAACCTTATAAAGTATAAACGATCAAAGGTGCAGCGCCTTTGAAACATCTAAAGGCACGACGCGACGGCGCGACGCGATTTTGGTAGAACAATTTCCATGAAGTTTTCATAAAAAATGTTCTATTAGAATCGCGTCGCGTTGTCGCGTCGCGCCTGTCTTCGCGAGCATTAAAGCCGAAACGCACTGCTTACATTTCAATTAATGAAACTATGCAGACGTTCTTTGAACCACTTGAAACCGATTCCTCTAAATTCCGATGCACCCCGAGCTTTATGCCCAAGTGTCGTCTGGCGAGCAATGAGCACTAATATTGTTATGCGCAAGTCGATAACGCTTAGCAAGGCTAAAGGAATTCGAATCTTTATTGTTATCGAGTCATACTATCGATAAGACATGACGTGTGACTTGTTTCATCGATTAATCTAATGGCCGTTCGCAAGACTGAGTTAGTTTTTTTGTTGATAGCTTATCAGCTTGTTGATTGCTTGTAATCGTTTGATGCTATTAGTTCTATTGATGTGAAAAATTTTGCGAGCTGCTTTCGGCCAATTTTAGATAGTCTTTCTTTTGCACGCCATGTTGCACGCATTTAAAGGTACAAGTTCGTAGCCGCCTGTAGGCAGCAGTAGCAGGCGACGCGTCGCAGCGACACTGCTGGTTTGTATGTATTTCTACGAAATACCTTCCATAGCTAGCGACACGTCGTTTTTATAGAACTACATAGAAACCAGTCGCCAACACGTCGCCTGCTGCTGCTGCTGCCTGCAGTCGGCTACGAACTTTGTACCTTAAAACATGTCATTTGGGAGTCAAAATGCTTGTTCTTTCATAGTTCTATTTATCTGAAAGTAAACGGCTTTTATCTGGCTTTCACACCCTAAACACGTAGTCTTTCTAACTTTCCAACCTTGTCTTACGAACTCAACTGTGATGTTGTTTTTTTTTTTTCAAAATTCTTCCAAGTTTCTAACACAAATTTCCCAGCAAATTATTTCTTCATCAAAAGCCACGTCAGACTTCGCCTTTCAACAAAACCTAATCCAATCCAATCCAATTTAGTTTGAATAGAATTAGACTGCGAACACTAAAACCATTTATCGGACGTTGGATTTTGTATGTAAAAGGCTTCATATCGGCTCTCGTCTAATTTTAATGACGCACGATGTGTAAATGACCAGGGAAATAGGTCGTTCGCGGGGAATCGGGTTTGTTCGCGTAATTACGAACATTGCCGATTTGAGTTTTGTGAAAATCATTCGATGGTCAGGATACTTATTATCGCGTTAATTTCTGAAATATTTGAGATGAAAATTTGTAGGCACCTTATTTATAGTGTAATGATAAATAGTTAGTTAGCCCAAACAACAACATTGTTGTTCGTGTACTCCTGTCTCTCCAAAACGCAATGAAAGATTAACAAAGTATAAAACACATGTTCAATCTTACTAAAAGTATGTTATTATAATGTCACTTTTCAACGCACGTGCCGTCTCGTTGACTCACTCCAGCACGCCTCGGTTATTTGACTTTCAACTCGAGTGTGCTACTAACTTATCATTCAATTGAAATATGCATTGAAGCCAACGCAAGTGTACCATTGACATAGGGAAACACCCAACCATGTCTATCTATCTTACATAGCAAGTTTCTACAGCTTCAAACTTCTAAATCTTGTCGAAACAACGAACTAAGCCACTTGGAATCATTTACGAGCCCATAAAAAATAACCACGCTTTCCTTCTGAGCAAACCTCCAATATTCACGGCAGTTTTATTGGAGCGTAGTTATAGTATAATATAGTAACACGTAGGGTGCTGGGTGGGATGTGTCGCGCCTTTACGCCTCGATTCACGCGGTGACGTGTTACCAAGGGCCCTTTGTAAGACAGAAATGTGATAAACAGGAAAATGCTCAGGGCTACCTACTAAACACTCAATATTGGAATTTAAACTTTATGCCGACGGAATTAATTTCCATTACGTACGCAGATCGCGTCCATTTCTAGACAGCCAAATAAATTACCGTTTGATACCTACTCTTTACGAAATTGCGAGAAATTATTCGGGGGTGTTTGCGGAATCGTTTGATTTTTGACGTCTAAACAAGAAGCTTTCGACGCCCGTTTGAAAACGGAATTACATTTAACGGAACGGGGAACTCGGGCTTTCCCTATTTCGAGAATTAATTTGTTTCCCTGCGGCGTTCTTATTGTAAATGTTTCCGCATTTCCAATTTCTTCCTTGTCTACTTTTTTGATTAGTTCATATTTATTGGATGGTTTCTTAAGTACTTGGGAAACAAAGACGGCATTGCTTTGATTCGGAATTTCAGCATATTGTTAAACAGGCGCGATGCGACTGGTAGAACAATATCTATAAAAAAATCATAGAAATTGTTCTACATGCGTTGCGTCGCGCCTGTCTGCGGGAGCCTTCACAATCGAAATGGCTGAAATGTATTCACAGTTCCGAAAATACATTCAAAACAATAAAGCCAACAAGGAAGTACCTACAGTGTGGTTACAGTTAGTTTGATAGCAGTTTCAGCAAATTGCAAAAGTTCACAGTTTTAACCTACCAAAACCAATTTATCGCAACAATTCTATATGAATCGCATTCGGAACCAATAACCAAATCACGAAACAAAAACTCCATCGAATAAATAATATCAAACCGTACATACAAATATAAGGCGAACGACGCCGCACTGTGGGCCAACTCCCAGTTTCAAACTGGATGTAATAACTGAGCGAATCAATTAAAAACTCTCCAAGTAAAGTTTCGCCCGGTCCCCGGTCTACAGGCTGTGTGATTTACGCGCTTAGGTGTTACAAAATTGCGTTGTTTTGCGGTTTCGGCATGTATAAAGTTTTTGTACGTTTTGTCTTTCGCATACCGGAATGTACATATGATACTTTGGATTCTGTTAATGTAGCTGACCTACATTTTTCGTAATTAAAAAAATATAGCTCCGAGTTGTTTTCTTTCAAGCCTGGAACTGAAAATGTAGACCCGTTTTCTAAAGAATATTGTAATGACAGGCGAGATTTAATGGGCGCTATTTTTTTCGGACTTAATTTCAATCCTGTCGTTAATATTTGCCAAAAATAATCATGAGAAGTTTGGGTTTGTTATCTCTTCTCCACAACTACGGGTGGTCTCTAGTTTGTAATAAAATATTACTCGTATCTGATATCATATACGAAAAAATATTTTTTACCAAATCCCTGCTGAGTTACTGAAGTGATTTATATCCGAAGGACGATCGGCCTATGTAATAATATCACGACGCGAATATACAAGATATTTCAAACGTCTTATATTCCCAATTCACATAATCGGATTTCAAATGCTGAAAAGCCGTTCATCTAATATGTGAGTTGTAAATTATAGAGTGAAATATCGCGAAAGCGTCTCGATTTATGACGGATACGTGTGTGATTGTGGGCACATTGTTTGTAGGAGTGTGGGAGTTGTCAGGTAAATTCGTGTTCACGTCCTTCAGTGACGTATTATTGATGCTACACGTGCTTGGTACCTTGAAGATAACATCTCCATTTATTTTCTACTTTTATTATATACTCGACGTCTGTATTCGAAAAATATTTCAATTTCTTATAACACGGCTTTCTGTAGGCATTATTTGAATAAAGATGGCGTGTTTTCGATATCTTTTGTAACTGTTCCTGTATTCTAGTTCATACGTTTTATCAAAATTTTATTTCTCTTAGTATATGTGTGTAGGTTTCTAGACTGCCTATCTAGATAAACTGAACTGATGCATATAATTTCCATATCGAAAAGTTATATTACTGATCTCGAACTACGATATTAGATAGAATCCGTTCTATTAAACTCTGCAGAAGTTGGTCTGCAAACGCCGCCACACGTAGAAAATTACGTTCATTGACTCATTGGTATACAAGAGACCCATCTAAGTAATTTAAGTAGTTAGTAATCGAGCATTCAATAGTAACCCATGTTTCATCGCAAACCTTGACATAAAAATATTTATGCATATACGGTTGATACGATCATATCGATGTTTTATCTTCAAGTCATACGCGTATAACATTACTGCACTGCATAATAATGCCGTCCATTAAAAGGTAATTAATTAAAATAAATTATACAGATATAGATGCCACATGTTGCATCAGTAATGTTTATTACATATCTCTAATCAGACTGATTCCCCAAGGGTTTATAAGCGCTGATAATAATAATTACTTAATGCGTGCCCCTATATTCCTTTTTAATAACTATTAATTTTAAGAGATCATTAATATATTTCATCTTGTTGTTACATCTATACAAATAAATAACATTTAAGTGTCTGTTTCTAATGTCAAAATAACAGCTGTTTACAGTTACTAAATGCATATATGAAAGTATGTACGGGACTTATAACAAAATACCAATATTTTTAATTTTTATCTTTTTGTCTGTTCCGGGTAATCTCCGAAACGGCTGGACCGTTTTTGACGAGACTTTCACTGGCATATAGCTGATGTTATAAGGAGTAACATAGGCTACTTTTTGTACCGGCAGCACGGTCCCGTTGGATAATTTCCGACATCCATTCGGGCGAAGCCGCGGGCAGCAGCTAGTAAATTATACAAGCCGTGCTTGCGGCTTCCGTAAAATACGTTTCCTGTATAAAAAGTATTTTCTCAGTATTTTAATCATGAAATGAATATTCCATTTATGTGCGAGTATGACGCTGTGTGAGCGTTGATCACATGTTTAACGATGTATGAAGACCGACCTTTTGTGTTTTTATTGATTTTTATTGATATGGCCTGCGTCATCATCACACCATTGTAATGTTTAAAGGTCGTGCAGATATTTAACTTTTCTAGGTGTAAAGTCCATATGTTGCTAAATGTTTTATTAATAGAAAAAGGTATTTTAGTAATATTTTAGTTCTCTAAAATAAAATCAAAAGTACAAGGTCCATTGTGCAGTAATTTTTCTTTCAACTGTTTTTTTCGGTTTTCACTTTGTGATGCAGATGGAAGTTTCAGTTAAGAGAATGCTCCTCAAACATGATCATTATTTTACAAAATAAAGAACAATTATAAAATCTAAATTAAATAACAATAAAGTACACCACAATTTATGTTCTAGTTAAAAAGATTTTACAACTTTTAATTAGCTTTCAATTTGTTTTGATACTTTTACAACGACTTTTTTTTCCATAATAATGAGTATCAAATTGTTTTTTTTTAAACCTTCTCTTTGATGCGGGTTTTCCCGGTCTTTGGCACTTTGGCAGTAAATAGTTTTGAAGCAAATGGCTACACACATACATGTGTATTTGAAACGAGGTCATGCCGATTGACATACGAACTAACTCTAGCGAAATAGTATAGATGTGGTTCACTGACACAACACAAAGAGAACACAGTAGTGCGAGTCGGAACAAAAAGTCTAGACTTACGGGATTTTCGCTATGCGTCGTCAAGTAAATCGATTGATGCGCCTGCGATGCGTTAAACAGTGAAGTTGGCCTTTAAGATGTTTCTAGCAAAGATTTAGTAATTTATAAAGTCAATTAGCATCGTTGTGATTGTAAGTTTTTGCGTGGTTACCACTTCTCAGACGGTAGCTAATAGGCTATTTTTTTTGTACTAATCGTTATCCGCAAATACATCAGAAGACATTAATTTAAATGGATATCCAATTTTTGGAAAGCATCAGTTATTATAATCGAGTCAAAATTAAATTAAGCAGGCAAAATACTAATCTTGTTGTCAAATAAATCAATTCTGTTGCCATTCGTTTGAGGTATTTTATGAACGGTGCATTAGCCAAGCTAACGCAACTTTAAATAATGGCTGACATCATATTAGCAGTAAGTTTGACTATTTTATTAAATCTGGAAATTAAATAAATAGCGACAGAGGCATAAGCTGCTACTACATGAGGATAATAACGACACCTGCAAGGAATAACAAAATATGAGTCCACCTATTCACTCCAGGCCCTGCAGTCTCGACATTAGACAGCGACAAAAATCGGTCGCTAAGTCGTATCGTTGTCAAATTTCTGTGATAGATTTTCAACCTTATGCTTTGGAAATAAAGTTGAAAATCTATTGAAGGAATTTGACATCGATACGACTTAGCGACAGATTTTTGTCGCTATTTAATGTCGAGACTGCAGGGCCTGGACGTATATTTACAAGGTTGGTTGGTATTAAGACTTAACCGAAATCTACGAGAACTTTTTTAATCTTTGACGCGCTCTCCAGTAAAGTTACTAAATATTAGATAAAATGTTATTCCTTGCAGGTGTCGATAAATAAATGCGTACTTAGCACTTAAACATATTTAAATATAAATTCACCATTTTATGTTGCACTACTGGTTAATATTTTATTAATTACACTGCGGTGCTTGGAGCGTTGCAGAGTGAATGACCGTGTCCCGGCGACGGGCGGGAACGCATGTAAATGAGAGTTCTCTTGATGATACCATCGTACTTGTGACGTACCTTATATGGAAAAAAATGCAACATTTTCTTCCACTTAGCGGAGCATTTATGGTTTTTGAACTGGATGCAATGCTTCTTGTGAGGGCGAGTCTTTATACTGACGAGGCAAATATTTACAAGCACTGAAATAATCTTTCGTAGATGATAAAAAGCCATAATGGCTGCAACCCTTGCCTACTTCACCACCTTTGGATAAGTACCAAATCATATAATTTATGCATAATTATCCTTTGCAAATATGGGTTAAGTTAACCAACCAGTTAATATATTTGACAGATTCATTAATTTCCATTCCATTCATTTTCATTCAGCTCCATTATCGAATTTATGTGGTAGAAAATGCTTATCCGGGTATTTGTTAAACAGGCCCTTTATTCTAGATTAATAGAATTCAATGTTTGTAATTCTAGTTAGGTAATTAAAACAAAGTCAGTGACTAAAACTGCGCACCGTTAGATACTCAACATAAGGTACAGTCAGCAACAAAAGTATTAACAATTCAGTTTCCCGTAACTTAATTACGTATTGAGCAAAATGTTTAATTAAATTCAGTACAGAAGTAAAATTTTAATAATATTAACCCTTGGTTCGTCATCATCTCCCTGCTCTTGTCACATGCAACACGTTTTCTTCTTCAATTCTCCCCTGTCAACCGTCAAGCTATCATTAACCCTTGGTTATTTAAATATGAAATTCTAAAAAGCAGATTATCGAATCATTGTGTCAATTTAGATGTTTCGTATAAGTAGCCGTTTTAATCGACTTTTGTTGCTGACCCTACTATAGCAACTAAGTATGTATCGACTCCGAAGTACAGTCGCCAGCAGGTCAAGCTACAAGACATTGTCAAATTTCTCCAAACGATTTTAAACCTTAAAATGTCGATTGTTAAGTTCAAAATCGAATGAGAAAATCTGACAGTTTGTGGTAACTTGGTGTGCTGGCGACTGTACTTTGAATCTCAGAGATAAGTACAAGTAGCAACAGAAGTGGTTGTGTACAATGAATCACAGTAAACTAACTACTTTCTCGTCTTGACTCACGGCTTTTTCAAGAAAATAAACACCTGATTCATTGCAGTTTTTCCTTCATTACAGTTGCTAAGGCATAGTAAATTACTGACAGTTATAACGCATTAATAACCTTATAATAATATATTTAGAGCCTATTTTCGAAAGCTTTTATTGAAGGCGACAGCGTCACGACAGCCCGCGAAATTCAAATTTACATACGTTTTTTGCAATTTGCGGATCAGTGTCAGCTTGTATGTTGATCTAAATATGATTCGCGGTCGTGAAAAATATTTATTTATAGAATTATAATCATAAAAATCTTTCATATTACACATCTCTCTGAGTTCATATTACCTTATTGAAAGACTATTTCATGAAGTGACATTTGAGGCTAATTCTAACATAAGGAGTTGTATTGATGATTCTAATGTTTATAATTCTGTAAAGCCATATTTGTTACGATCGCGAATCATATTTTAATCAACATACAACCTGACACTGACCTGCAAATTACAAAAAAAAAACATAAGTAAATTTCATTTTCGCGGGCTACTTTAGCGCATCCCCCTTAACTTTACGTGTTGTTCTATTCTTCCAAGCTTAAGCTTTGATTTCCTGAAAAAAGCGGTTCCGTCATATAACGGCCGTCATGTAAAGCTTTCATTTTCACTAGTATTTGACATTTAAGTGTCAAAAACACTGTATTTGGACAGCCGATATTATGTGACCGTTCATCGCTTTCTTATAAAACTAAACCTTAATCCCCGACTTCCTCTTGAATAGGTCAAGCAATCGAAGTTTTTGCTAACTTTCACACGTCTCATCATTCATTGTATGTAGCCCGTCAACACAATTCAATAAACCTTTGTTTAAACAACGCGATTTACTATCGCATGTCGATCTAAACGTGTCAGACCGGACTTTCTAAACGGAGTTCATGTCATACTTGGTCGTCACTGGCCGATTGTGCGAAATTAAATTACCTGCCTTTGTTGATAACAGAAGAAAGGTGTGACTGATTGTTTAGATAACGAATATTTATATGCGTCACATAAGGCAAGTTATATTAACTGATGGCCTCGTTGGTCTAGACTACGCAAGTGCTACTGCTGGGCGTGAGGTCCCAGAATCGATTCCCGGGTCGGGCAAACTGTTATTCAGTTTTTCCATCTGGAATTTCTCAGTGGCAACCCGGAGTCTGGATTTGTGCCCGGTTGGTGGCATTAGTCTTACCTCCTATTACGTGCGACTTAATCATGACTGGCGAAATATGGGTGTACTACAGGTACAGCTCTGCCATACCCTTCAGGGAATCCAATCGTGATGGTATGTGTTATGTAAAGTAACAACATGCTAGACAAGCAATATAAATATTAACACGTTTACTGTCCCGAAGGTAACACAATAGTTAAACGTGTATGTAGGGCAATACAAATGTATAAATAAATGAACAGTCAATGTGTTCATTATTTACTGAACGAAGGTATTTACGCCATAATTATTATTATTACGTTCGTAAACGTTCCTAAAATACATGTCCATTTTAATGTATTATAAAGTCGTTGTAGGAAAATAAATAGCGTTTCTAATTTAAATTAACTAATCTAAGAGGTAAAGTGTGAAGCTGTTTATTTGCAATGCAGTACCTACTTGTTGCTATGTAAAACATTTAATTATTTATTATAATACTAGCTTTTTCCCGCGGTTTCGCCCGTATGGAGGTCGGAAATTATCCCACGGGATCATACTATCGG
The DNA here is from genome assembly GCA_917490735.1 of Dryobotodes eremita. NCBI lineage: Eukaryota > Metazoa > Arthropoda > Insecta > Lepidoptera > Noctuidae > Dryobotodes > Dryobotodes eremita. The sequence goes on along the minus strand of OU823264.1, from coordinate 17,663,652 downwards.
GATAAAAAAAATCCTACATGTTAATCCAGGTTATAAACTATCTGTGTTCCACATTTCATACAAATTCGTTTAGTAGTTTTTGCGTGAAAGAGTAACAAACATCCGTCCATCCATCCTCACAAACTTCCACATTTATAATATTAGTAGGATTACCAGCCTATTGTTTTCCCACTGCAGGGCAAAGGCCTCTTCTCATACACAGAAGGCATTGATTACCACGCTTGCTCAAGACGGGTTGGCGCTTTCAGACTGATATTAACTATAAGTCCACGTTTCCTCACGATGTTTTCCTTCACCGATGACAGTAATGTCCAAGATAAATTTAGAAAGTACATATGAATTGAAATATCACATTGGTACTTGCCAGGATTTGAACCCACAACCTATTTATTACAAGTCTTATAAAATGTTAAGAAAGGCACGTTTAAGTATTTCTTGAAGCGTCTTAATTATATTTCTTAGAAATCTTCTTTTACGAAAGTTTTTCTAAAGAGAGAGAGAGAGAGAGAATTTTCTTTACATTTTGCTGTAAAAACTGCGATGGAATCTCCTCAGAAAATCTTTTTACGTCGTTTATCAGAAAAGCGCTTTATAAATATTGTTATACAGACACTGGAGATAATAACTGGCGTTACCATTTGCATTCTCATGATTTTTCTTGGAAAACATCTGCGACACGTGGATGGATCAAAACGGAAAAAGGTACCTCTTGGATTCAAGGACATTCAAGAGTATTTGGTTGTCAGCACGTGCTGTCGTACAAGAAAACTAGCTCAAGTCTTGATAAAAAAAATTGCCATTCAGCAAGATTGAGCGCTTCTGACTGACCCGCACCCTAATTACATAACACACTATCTATCAAAATCTGAATCATTTTGAAGCCTATTGCTAATCCATTGCTTCTTAGGTTCGAAAAATTAGTCTGCTCAAAAACGTAAATAACACAATGAATGTTGTTGAATTGTCAAAATCAAACCCATTCCTACTGTTAGTATGTTACGCAGGTTATGCTAGAGCATGTTTTTGTATACCTGTCAGGTTCCTTTTTCATGTAGAAACTTACGCTTGGAATAGCCAACAAGCTTCACCTTTTTGACTGTCGGACTCCTTCAAACGTGCCTGTATTTGATTTAATTAAAATAAATCGACTATTATTCTGCTGGTCCAAAGAGACATCTACGTTGTTCTCAAACCGCTCTATCTTCGTCTTCTTCAGGTGTTATATTATCAGCTACTTGTAAGGGCATTAACCGAACATTAATAATATGTAACTCATAATACTCTTTGACGGATGTTGGCAAACTGATTAGTACTGGAGGAAGTTTTACCACCGCATGTTGATGTTTTCCTGTCCGTTCGCCGGTTCGTTTGAAGGAAAAAACTCAATGAATGCTTTTGTAACGTGTGTCGTATAATTGGATTTCGCATTTATTAAATCTGACACAGTGGATATTCCATCCATTTTGTGTCTACGACCAATATTTTCGACATTTTATATCGAACGCAAAATGGAAGCGTGCCCATTAAAAGGCGTTGGTTTTAATGTTCAACTCTTATCCATTGTTATCGTCGTGAACACATAATTTCTGAGAAATTGACGTGGAATGTACGGATGTATCTGTCTGTTATCGTTATTAACTATTCCAATTACGTTCTTCACCCAGATTAGAGGCTGTCTGATAAAATATACCCGCCAAAACCAGTTTTCACAAGGAGAATCAAATTACTTATCATTTTAATGTCATGGCCTTTTTTCACGAATACTCGCCGGGGTGACTGGACGTAGGAACACGCTTGGACAGAGCTTCCAACACCGTATGAACATTCGTCATCCTAATTTACAAGCCACAAACTAATAAATTCAGCGGTTCACTGCTTGAGGTCTTATGCGCGTTCATAAATTCCATAAATTATACACATTTGTCAATCTCTCCAATAACAAAAAACTAAGGGAGCCAACACATGATCATAAATTATCCAAACATTGGGTCTTACAAATCACCTCTATTAACTGATTGGACGAACATTTTGTATTCACAAGGATCAAAGAGTTTTCTTTGACGCACGTTAATTTACGCTCCGGTTGGTTTTCCTTATTGGTCCTTAATTGCGAACGTCCGTCCATGCAATCTGTTCGCGATACATCCTTGATTATCAATTCAAGTCACCGACGTTGAGTCAGCTTATAACAGAACCGTGCTAACTTAATTATTTAGACTTGACGCTGAGCGCGTGCTTATATTCTCTTTACATATTGACCATTACGTAGGCAGATGTTTGTCCGTACGATTTCTGGCCACGAGGTGTGTCCGCATTGTGTATTCGACGGTCGCCTCGGATAAACCCAGTTTACGAGCTCAGCAACATTGGTTACGTCTTGCCGTTGCAAATGTACGCTGGCGACAACCAGTCTGAGAATTTATCATTGCATAAAATGTTACCCTGAAACAATCCGTGACTTTTCCATCAGCTAAACTACAAAATTGTTACGTTCAGTCATAAATTCACCCGATTTTTATGGCACAGGCAAAGAAATTGGAAAATACAGTGTCGGCACACTCGTATCGCAATTCACGTGCCCCTGCACCAAATTCGTTGTAATGCTCAAAGCTCATAACGTTTCAGTAGTTGAGTGATGCTCGAATCGCGGAAAAGGCTCTCGCTAATGGGGTTTAAATTTTGACATAACCCTAAAACGCGAACGAGTACAAACGCCGGTCGTTTGCGCCGGTTTTCCTTGCGATTGAACACGGCTACGCGTCGCCTGCGCCCGGGACACGTCGTATCGGAGTATGTAAAATAATTCGCCGTGCCCAGAGCTCGCTGAGGCCGTTTACCTTTGCGATGAGATTATGCTGAAACTGACCCAGCTTACAGAGGTAGCACGTTCAATGGAATATTTCGGGGTTATTTGAAGTGGCTTTTGTTGAAGACGCGAATATTTAAACGGAAAACCATGTTACGAGGACGTTTGCGTTTTCGTTACATTTTACTTGCATAAACTTCCCGCAATACCGGGTTTTGTGAACGCGGAATGACTTTATCAAATTATACTAACCTATTTCATTCCGCTTTTTTGTATAATTGTAGCGTAATGAGTCGTTACCAAGTGACTGGCGAGAAACTAATCGTTTTTAGTCGCGATATCATGAAGAGACAGCATAATATATCTGATTTCTGAGTAAAAGAAACAGAACATGAATAAATTAATACTCTAAGCAATCAATAGCCTAATGAATTATGGATTATGTTAGAATTAAACATTTGTTCTGGCAGATAGTATTAATTTTTAAAATGTATCACAATGCGTATTGTTCTCTATAGTTTGTACTTGGACCGTTGACGTCAATAGAAAACTAGTTTCCTCAATTATTATTTAAAATGACATTACGCTTTAATTTTTAAAACACCATTTATAAACGTAGAATTATTTTTGTAAATAAAGACTTTGCATATTTTAACACATTTTTTTTTCAACACAGAAGAGACGTGATATGATGAATTAATGATATTTGTTACTGATCGTGTTTTTGTAAAGAGAATTTGGAAAATCCCAAGCGGCGTCGCCTTTGGTAGTCTTAACCACGTGTGCCTGTAAGCCATTAATACATTAACACCGTATACTGAATAATAATGACTTGTTAGTCCGTAGCCTTCGGGTTCTAATGTTTGTTTTCCTTATTCTCAATGTAGTTTTCAAAGAAAGATGACGTCATTGTTGCCAGGTGTCAATTATGTCCTGTTAGGGTAGAGACATAAAGATAAAATAAAACATGAATAGGATACATAAGTCATAATAGAAATAGCTTGTCGTCAACTAATTGAACAAATCAGCTTATCGCATTTTAATGACATACACAAATAGTGTCATATTTACGTATTGCTTAGCACAAATAAGAAGTGTTGAGTTGTTATACACTTTGCTACCTTTTACAATGGACCACCAACAACCTAATGCCGCTGTATCACAAACAAACGCAGCTGGAAAGCGATCCGCTTTCATTTGCTTTCTCATACGAGTGAACAGACTCGCCTAGCAACCGCTAGCGGCACTCGGCGACCGTGGACGCACACCATTGGTCGAATACCGTCAGTACCGCAAGACGGCAAGCCGGCAGGCAAGATGTTGCGACACCATTGGCTGTCATTAAGTTATTAGTAATTTCCCGTACATCAGACGGTTTTAAAATGCGATTACGAGTTTTTTTTTTTGTAAAATGGTCAATTTTGTGGACTTTTTGCTTTTGCGTCAGAGTTTGATCAGGTGCAGTTATCTTTGGAAATAATGACGATACAATCTGTTTATGTTTGACTAGCTGTTGCCCGCGACTTCGTCTGCGATCCAGGATGAAAAGTAGCCTATGACCTTACCCAGGTCACCTATCTGTGGGACAAATTTCATCTAAATCCGTTCTGCTGTTTTGGCGTGAAAGCGTAACAAACAAACATGCAAACCTTTGCATTTATATTAGTTAGGATAGGATTAGGATGATCAAGGAAAAAAAAATATCAAGTTATAGAGGTTCTTTTTTAACTCCAAAAATCCAAAGTTTCTATAAGTGCTTTTTGTATCATTAGCAACGATGACAGAACTTTAAGTTTTCACAAAACCTGAAACCCACAGTAGTAGTAAAAATTAACGAGCGTACATTCTCAGCGTGTTGCAGTACTTTCATCTTATTTCCTCGTAGCACTAGACTGGGTGTTTGCGTGACCTGTGCGTTGACCCGTAGTCGCGCCCTCTGTCGGCGCCGGTGCCAACAATGCGATCTTTGCACTCAGCACTTGTTACTGTATAGTACTAGGAGTGTATGGAAGTATGAAGGTTTTATTAGGGGTAGAAGTGGGTCAGAACTATGGTGAAATTGATAATAAAAGAACAAGAACTCGAAGTATTTAAATAGAGTTGTCGGTTGTTGTCTAATTTGGTGGTGTTTCTAAGTTGTAATGCGATTTTTCCACTCAGCACTTGCCACTGTATGGACTAGGAGTGCATAAGAAGTATGCGGGTTTTATTAGGTTAGATCTTTGGTGAAATTAATATTAATAAAAAAGAACAAACCTGAAAGCACTATAGAGGTATGTAGTGTGTTGTTTGTTGTGATAAAATGCAATCTTTGCACTCAGCACTTGTTACTGTATGTTACTAGGAGAGCATGGAAGTACGCTGGTGTTTATTGAGGGTAGAACTGGGTTAGATATATGGTGAAATTGATATTTAAAGAATAAGAACTCGAAGGACAGCGTTGGTGTGTAATTTGATGTTGTTTGTTTCTATGTTGTCCTGATGCGAATTTTGCACTCAGCAGCTCTCGTTAATGCATGACATTAGAATTTATAGGTTTATTTTTGTGCACAACTGGGTAAACTTTTCATGTTATGAAGGGTGAAAATAGAGCAGGGTTTGATTCGGTTTTTTGAGTAATCTTACGTATTTTTTCGTAGAATGTGTACCTAATAGGGAAAGATTTTAAAGAATTGTTGCACTGAGTAGTGTTAGCGTAGTTTTTATCATTGAAGCATCTAGCGTGCCTTTTATTCACACTTCGCACTCCAATAAAAACCCACATCACAATCTGCAAGTACTTTAACTAGCCTCCTTTGATCTTCCACACAAGTTCACTCACTCACACACTTCCAGTGATAAATGCGCCTTGTATAATAATTCACGCCACTTATATCACGTGATTTACCGTGTGTGTGTGTCACTATCACAACAACATTAGGTTTGTGTGTGTGTGTGTATGAAATGAGATCACGGACTATGAACCCCTGATACAATGTTGATACAGGCGAGTGATGAATGGAAGGAGTGCAGACGCCGGCGGCCGTCTACAAAACCTACGTGTTGTAGTAATTGAATTGTTGCGAAGTTATAATGCAAATTAACTTATATCATACTGAAAGTGGTCTACAAAGTAGTTCAAGAATACACGTTTCAGTTGGTTCCATAAATCAATACGCTACCTCAGTACCTGCATCAAATTTGTGTCTAAAAACCTTCATAGCGAGAAACAAGATGACATAATAGGGTCTACACGACAGTCCTACCTACGCTATTTCCGTGGGCCGATGGCCGTGATCATGACCTTTGCACGGAAACGCAGACGCTTCATCGAATCGGGGTCGACGAAGTTTCTCCGCAAGGAAAAAATATATTCTTGATAGCTTCAGTAACGAATGGCGTAGCTAGTATCAGTCTTAATATTTTTACTGGTTTAAAACTAACAATAAGCCGCGGGGTCATTACGTAACACACTAACAGTAGGAACGGCTTTCAGTTGGACAGTTCAACAACTTGTGTTGTTGAGCAGACAAACTTTTCGAACATTATGAAGCAATGGATTAGAATTATCCTTCAAAATGATTCAGATTGTGATTGATAGTGTGTTACGTAATTAGGGTGCTGGTCAGAGGTAAATGACCGGAGAGAAGTCGCCAATAACGCATTTATTCGCGGCTCTAAAATTATTTCACGATAAGTGTTTAAACAGTATTTACGTCTAAACCGTTTACTGATACTGTAATCTTAAACGGCAATTTACGAAAGCACGATACCAACTTGTGTAACTCAAATACATTGTCAACTAGAAAGTGATTATTTCGTACTTTCAAAGAGAAAGCGTGGTTGATCGAACGCCTTTAGAAGGCTTCCCGTGTCGCCCACTCGTCTTTATTATCATGAAAAACACTCCTATACGCAACACTTTACAAATTACTGACGTTGAAAAAGAAAACCTTTCTCCTTTCACGCAAAAAGGTTAGAAATATGCTTCACTGTAACAATGGAAGTAATACATTGTTATGTTAAACGAAAAGAACATTTCTTTCTAGCTCGGACGTACATTATTGCAAACTATCAATAAAAACGCGCAGTCCGCATAACGGCAGTACATTTTCCCCATATTTCAGTTACGTTGCAAATCGTTCAGCTATTCATAGTGCGGCTCGAACGCAGTCAGTTTCCAAGCAATAATAATATTGAAAGACAGGCCGCCCGCTTCCGGTTAGAGCTCGCTCGGGAGGAATGCTGATACAGCCCGCGGGCATGAAACTCTCCTCAGGACACTTACACACGCTCATTTTACGCTGATGCCAGTAAAGTTGGACGAAATAGGTGAATGGCTGCCTTCCGCAATAAAACTTTATACTTTGTAGTTTGCAGACGATGGTTCAGAAATAGGTACGAAATGGCAAATAACTGGAAATGTGAAATATGGGTGTAGCAATTTCACATTAATCTCTATAATAGCTAACAGGTACTGATTATTCTTTGACCCAATGCAATTCCAAAGAAATCTAAATCCATTTAGGTTGACATTTTCTGTGCAGCTCGGTCGATTAAAATTTAATCGGTTGCAGTTATTGATTTTTCGGAAATGTGAAACATGATATTTCGTCAGAATATTATTGTATCATGTTGACTCTTTTTAGCTATCATGATATTTCGTCACAATATTATTGTATCAGTGTTAAATGTTTTTAGCTATCATGATATTTCGTCACAATATTATTGTATCAGTGTTGACTCTTTTTAGCTATCATGATATTTCGTCACAATATTATTGTATCAGTGTTGATTCTTTTTAGCTATCATGATTTTTCGTCACAATATTAATGTATCAGTATTGACTCTTTCTAGCTATTTCCCAACATGAACTGTTGGTCTAAAACTTTCCATTCGCCTGCATAGAAACAAAGACAGTTACACTTTTTACGAGCAGCGCTGCGTCCAAACTAGATCGCGCCCACGGGTGCAATAACATGATATTGATGTGACGCCACGGCCATAAGATTGAACGTGTATGTACGTGCGCCCTAAAACCGGCCTTGCAACCGATAGGGCCATAACTGTTTACGCCCGCCATAAGCTGAGCCAGCATTCATGTCCGCGTAGCCATTTCTGTAGCGGTTTAACCCTTTCAAAAATACGTTTCCAACGAATTCTGCTTACACGCACGCTTTCTTGGCGCTGAAAATTCATTAGCATCCAATTTGGAATCTTACATCGATCATAACAAGATTAACTTTTATATGTAACTGTAACTTCAATATCGGTACACTTAAATTTGGTGTACGCTACGATCTATAACAAACGTGAGAATTATACATGAAGACAAAAGATTCTCAGGCATGTCATTACAAACGCCTTTTATGTAGTAAACATTGGCAATTAGTGCAAAAAGCTAGTACGACTAGCAAAACAGGACCACTTCGAAGGTATTGTGTCGTTTATGGCTGACATTCTGTATAAATAGACTTAGGAATGGACTTCATGCGTTATAGACGTGTAAATTGTGGAAATATCGCGGCCATTGTGGTTTAACGAGGTCTAAAAGCAATTTTATCGATAGATATCCATTTTATTGATTAGAAAGATGGGCGTTGCATCCAAGCTATTGCCATAATTTATTACCTTGCTAGATGTTAAGTTACGGCCTGCTGATTTTTTTTTTTTGAAACGTTGCCCTCACTAGGAGTTTCTCCTGTATTGTGGGTAAAATTATTTCATTAAGGCGCTGCCCAAACAGGAAACCGTAAAATGCTTAGTTTTTTGTCGCACAGTTAGGCGTACATATTATAAGCCAAAAAATATTGAGTGTCTTGTCTAATGATCAAAGAAAATAATTCAAAAATATTTCATAAAAATAAAATAGAATCATGATAAAAAAAAATCGTAAAGCCTCGTATTCACTAGGCCACATTTGACTCACAACATGATATCGTTGCTAAATAAAAGTTCCTCGTTGCCTCGGAGCAACATGTGCATCATGTCGCGCGTCAAATGTTGCATAGTGGATACGAGGCTTGAAACAGAGCTCAAAAATATTTTTCGTCGCATAATTCTCAAAATTTGGAGGGTAATCTATCATATTTTATGTAATGATAATAAAGGGAATTCAATCAAGTAAAGAAATACCTAAAAATTATTCCAGTGAGACGTGCATTATATTTTTAAATTTAATTATAACTCCAAAATTACTTTTAATTTGGTGGTCATTCATTCAATTCATCAATCGAATCACTGTTTTGAACCTTACTAATTGTTCCCGCGAATTACCAAAAAATTGCTTCTTACCGCGCCTTAAAGCTATGGTTTCCTAGGAAAGCAGTTCGGTCATATTATTACTGCCGTCATGAAAATCTGTCATCTTCAGACTTCACCAGTTCACGGTGTCAAAAAACGCTCTGTATTTGGACAGCCGTTATTTTGTGACCGTTCACCGCTTTCTTAGGAAACCAAAGCTTTACTCAATTCAAAGTTAGGTGTGCTTATGATAGTAGGATTCCCCACAATAAACGTTTGATAGTAACATTCTCTTATGGAATGAACAAAGGGACGCGTCTATTTTTATCCTACAGCACAATATACAACGCAATTGTTAGCCACGAATTTATTGTGCCATTAGACAGAACACAGAAGCACAGAATTTATCTCTAATCGGCGATACAAAAAATTGGTCAATTTCAAACAATGGCGGAGCGTTGCCTAGTGCCTCCTTTGTGCGGTCCAACGTGCGGACGGCATCACCGGATTCACTGGCTTCGTTTTGTTTGGCCGCAACACGGCACGGCAAAAAAAAACGCAGGAGACCGTGTCAGCTCGCGCTGTACGTAGAGATACGGATGCGGAATATAAATGTTATTTTTTTGGTGGTTTTGAGTTCCATTTTGCATATATGTATTATTTTGACGTTTTAAATGTTAATTTAAGTTTAGTTGGTATTGTGATTCAGAAGTAATTAGATGTTAATTTTTCTTCGTAATAGGTTAACCCTTGCCTTTGGTTGTTGCTAAACATTTGGTTTTTTGTTGCTAACGCTTCCATCCGGCATAAATCATTTAGTTGATGTTGATATCAAACCTACTTATCAGTTACGGTACGACAGTTACCAAAGAACGTCTCAAAAAAACGCTTAGCAAGCCAAGCGAAAAAGTGTTAGCGGTCGAAAATCGATTAACCGTTTCTATTGGTAGATTTTTTGCACGTCCCCCTTCCGGTCCATTCATCTCTGCGATAGTGGACCCTTAATAACAGGTCGGTTGCTTTCACGCGCGGATCTGAAAAGTAAAAAATGTTTTACGCCATCACAAAGCCTTTCGAATGGGGCCAGCGACCATCGATAGGCACGTACGTACGAACGAACGAACGTATTTTCAATTGACTCATTGATTGCGTAAAATTGGACACGTTATTTAACTAGCAAGGTATGTACTGTTATTCATTATACGTACCGAATATTGGCAGGTGTTGTTGCTAGCCAGAAACTCATTTCGGTTTTTGCGCTGTTGATTCAGATAATGTTAAATGTTTTACGCATGATAAGTAGGTACTTGTAGCTGTAATTGTGCGCATAGTCGCCTTTCTATGAGCGTGTTCAGAATGTCAAGTAGACCTACGACAATAATAAGTGCGTAGGTGGTGTGTTCACCATAGTGCAACTTGTACATGAATAAATAAGAAATTAAAGGCTCCCGCAGACAGGCGCGATGCGACAGCGCGACATAAAGGCGCCGCTCGTAGTGCGACGAGCGGAGCCTTTGTGTCGAGCGCGATTCGCGTCGCGTGTCGCGCCTATTTGTAGGAGTCTTAACACTCAAAAGCATCAATCAACTACAACTTTATTTAAAACAAAAACTATGTTTTGCTCGCGACTTCGACTGCGTGAAATTTCTTGTTTCCCCGACCCTGCCTGTCGCATCGCGTCGCCTGCCTGCGCTGGTATTTCGTTTTCGCTAAGTGTTCCTTTTTACTTTTTTTATTTTTGCTCGGCTCCTAAGGGTCTTAGCGTAACTTTAAGTAGCCAATAGCCTTCCTTAAGAATTGAGCTATCAAATGCAAACAGATTTTTTCGAATCCGGCTGGTAGTTCCAGAGATTAGCGCGTGCAGACAAGCAAACGTACAAAAAAACGAACAATGTCTTCAGCTTTATGGCTCCCACAGACAGGCGCGACGCGACAGCGCTACACAAAGGCGCCGCTCGTCGCACTACACGCGGTGTATTTGTGTCGGGCGTCGCGTCGCGCCAGTGTGTACGAGCCTTTATTATTAGTATATAGATTAGTATAGATAGATAATATACAAATCATGAATATAAAACACATCACTACAATACAAATCATACATAAGCAAATGAAAACGCATATCCGTTCATTCAAGTAATCGGGAGTTGAAATAGGGCGCAGAGAGAGTACACGTGCGTTCTTCGGGGGATCGATGGGGAAGAGATCACCCCCTCGCCCAACTGTCTGACTGTGACCCGCTTTTCATTACTACCTATAGTTTACAGAATCAATGGGTTTATGGGGTCTTTATGTATTAAATATGCTGTTTCTGTGCTCGATAATAGTAAGGGTAGGAATTGATCGAATTTCTAAACAGTGGCGGGTATTAGGATCGTTTTGCTTCGTCATTTATATGTAAAAAATGCAATTAATGGGTAATACATGAGGTGATCAGGTAATAAATACAACAAAAGTTATTTAAACCATATATTAACCATATCCTACCTGGACAGGTGTGCAAATATCTATGCTAATTAAAATATTTCTGAGAATGTTCGATTAAATTTTATTTATTTAACAGTACACGCATCTTAATTTGTAAGACGCTATAGAAGTTTTACATCTTATCGCACCAACTTTCAGAGTCATTGACATGAATATTGAGCCGTGTCCTCCACTCTCTCCCCTCAACGTAGACGTATTTACGCAAACATTAATTTTCATATCTCCGCCTCTACTCGCCTGCCTTATAATTAAATCCTCCAAAATAATTGGCTCCACGTGCAAACAGACCATGAGGAAAAATCGTTAGCGAACGGTTTTTGTCACAGATTATTACGTGAATGTGACACGCGTAAAACGTATTTGTACAGATGAAAGTTACGCATGAATGCTTTATCAAAGTTGCTCGTGTATATACGACATATCAAGCTATACATTTCCAGTTTTTATGAGAAGTCAGCTTATACTGGAAATGTATAGCTTGATAAGTCGTCGTGCGTACGCGTACCTTTTGCACACAATTTTAATTTTATCTAGAGTTTCCAGTTTTCCACAGGTTCGTTTTTTCAAGCTAAAAATATATGATATTTTGCGCACATTTTAAAATAGATGGCTATTTTAATCATACTTTATACGTGGTATTTCTGCTGGCTACGCGCTAAAATATAGGTGGAATAACCGACTACAAAGGTCGTTAAGATAATTTGCTCGTAACATGCCTTACACAAGCGCTTTATCAAATACATACCTACTTTACTTCAATAGTGTGTGGCGAGTCGAGGTGATAATGATAACAATACCAGTATTGATCAGCTAGCACTTAAACGGGCGTACAGATCGGAAAGTAATGAAGCGCGTTTAAAATGCAGTGCAACCGGCAACGTGGCCGTCGGGTCCGAGCGTGCGGGGTGAACGACCTCAGCGCGTCCCCGCGATCGAACACTCACCGCTCGCCACGCCACCGCTCGAATCGCCCAGCGCCCTGTCCCACTTTACACGACAAATTACTGTATTCGACTCGACTCGCACAAATACAACGATTGTTTCACCACGTTTTTACCGTAATTACCTTTTTTAGTCAACTTTCAAAAATTTACCGAGGAACCAAGACTATTGTTGTCAAAGTTGACACGAAAACAACCGTTTAGGAACTCGAATGGCAATAAAACTTTGTACAGCGAACTCTCAACACTTCTCCGAAATAAATCTGAAAGGAAAAAACAACTAGATCCCAATTTTGACTCACATTCAAACAAAAAGTAAAATTACCAGGAAACTGCACAGCACCGCATAAATTCGTGCGAAGTATTTCAATTCATTTATCAAAGTTGCTGTGAAGTTTGTGCAAACTATTAATTCGTGTTGTGCAATTTTGTCGCGTGTTTAAATGTTAGTTATATGTTTTAAAAAAATGTGCTTTTAGGAGCGATGTCTTGAAAGATTTTATTTGTAATGCAAAACCTTGGAAGGTAAGTATACTTACTCAGATTCATATGAAAGATAGAATTTATGTTGCACGATCCATAATAGGCGTTTTTCATGCAAATTTTGTTTTGCATATCTGAACTGAGCGTTCACCATTTCGCCCAATTTTTTTTAAGAAAGAACATAATTTTTTGGGCGAAATGGCGAACGCCAGACCAGACCTATTAGACTTGGATAATGACGTCCAAGTCAAATAGGTGTGCTCTAGGTATAGGTAGGTCTCGCTCTAGTACATGTAAAGCTAGACCTTATTAATCCTTTTGTATTCTAACACGGGCAGAAACAAAGCTATATTTGTGGTAACCCTTTCGAATTATTCGCCCCATCTTGTAACATGTGGTATGATAACCGAGGCAGACAGTTGGTCGCTCCTTCTGAAGTAGTATTTGCTTCGCTAGTACAAACAACGTAATAATAGATACGCTATACTTCTCATTCGGAACGTGCAGTACGCAGAGTATTGAACTCGTTTCGACGATTTGTTGTGTATTGTTCAAGTAATTGTGTAGCAGTAAATGGTTGTTCTCCTTTTATGAAAAGCTTTTGTGAATATGTCATGAACTATTTATGGGTCTATGCTGGTTTATATTTTTGGTGGTAGTGACAAAGTAACAATAAAAAAAAATATTTGAAACAAGCACACGTTTTTCTCCACGGAATAGCTAGTTGACCATTAATTTTGCATTCGTTCACCGGAGGTTCAAAAAAACCATGTGGCTTTTAGACGCAATGAACCTATTGACTGCAAATAGATGAAACGGTTCTTTCAAAGCATATTTCACAATACTACACAAATAGGAGATCTTTCTATTATGCTATCCTGTATTGCAAGAGGGAAAAGGCCTCTCTCTGCCTTTTCCACACCCCGTTTTTCACTAACTAGTCATGTCCTTTCAATCAAAGAACACTATATTACTAACTCACAAAGAATACCTACACATTCACAGTTTTACTACACCGTCAACGGCGTCAACTACCCAACTTCGCCAGCTCAAAGTCGACTTTATGAAACTCCAGCGAACAAATAATCCGTCAAAAACATGGTACACGTATCCAACAGTTTTAACTAACTTAAACTACTTAAGTTTTGGCCAAATTTCAACCCGGACTACCCTCGCCCCGTTCCTACTACGGCTAAGTCTTTGCACTGAATTTGTATTCAGAGTTTACACATACTATACGTGTTTTGGTTATGTTGTTTCTATGTTTGTAAAGTGAAATATTCATGAAGTTTGCGGGTCAAATATTGGAAGTGTAGAAGTTATAATTGTTGCGGGATTGAAAACACTAGGCTGCGAAGGGGGTAGACAACTTCTTTTTGATGCATTTGTCTATCCTGCGGGACATGATAAATGACCCACGTAAAAATCCTATACTCAAACGGACTGTTTTGTTACTAAATAAATCAACTCTTATAAATATTACCATTCCACTTAAATGATTTCTTAAGCATTAAACTGCAGCGTGTAGGTAGATTATTTAGCCTTGGCATTTAACTCATGTTTTTACATTTTCTTGAGGACATGCAAAATCAATACTTTAATAACGCTTATTGGCTACCTACAATCGTACGTGACTGCTTATATTCAAGGGGCTCTCCCTTATTTTCCTTATTGTTTTATGACGTCATAAAAAACACAGTCGTGTAGTATAAATAGATAAACAATTTATATTGAAGCTTGAAGCGCTTTCTAGGCGAACAGTTATCCAATCATCCACTTTATCGCACTTTATCAGCAGCATATAAATTGCATTATATCATTAATTCTAGTATATTATGCGGGATACCGACGTTTTCTAACATCGATTACCGATTCTTTGTTTATGCCACGTAATATTAAGTACCCCTCATCTTTCTTAATAAAATGAATGAATACAATAATCAACGAAAAAGATAAAGTTCCCAAGATGAATGGCCATAAGTTGGTATCATGTCACCAAGCTCGTCGCGTTTAGTAAAAACATCGTTGATTTGCATCTTTGAAGACCTAAATAATGCTACTGATGCCGCAATCAACGTCAATTATCAAGCAAAGTACCGTCGACACGAAAAGAAGCAGTAAAAACTTTCGTCAACAATTACTGACCTTAATTAATATTAATTTCAGTCAACCAAATAATTGGTCACTAAAATGAATTGGACAATGTCTGCACTGCATACTTTCCACGAATTCCGAAGTAACCATTCCTATCAATTACTTATTAACAGTACCAATGATTCAGGACGGGGACCAAAATGGCCGCTGAAATATGCAAATGTTAAACCATTTAACCCTTTACTGTTCCAATTTAGATATCGAAATTGGCAATAATATAACCTTTCGTGACAGCATAACACCTAATAATATTTAAAGAGGTTATTTACAGTTATCTACACATTTAAGCTACTAAATAATACGTATGAAAACACACGAAAGTTTGTTACAAACCTTATGAGAAACTTGTTCTTAACTACTGGAAAGTTCATGAAATTGCTGTATTATATATGTTATTAGTAAGTACATAGATAGGTACGGTACATACAAGAGTCAGTGGGGACGGTAAACTTTGTTGCAAAAGATTTAATGGAAGTTAGTCTCTCTTTGTCTAAGTTTGGCACTCGTCTGGTCGCCCCGCTCCCGTTTCATAACTCGACGCGGATTCAGGGCTGCTGGACAATATAAAATCTCTTTTGTGATATTTGTTCTTGTTTGTTGCAATGTTTCATGTCGTATGTGCAAATTCATGAGTTT
This sequence comes from Dryobotodes eremita, assembly GCA_917490735.1. Taxonomy (NCBI): domain Eukaryota; kingdom Metazoa; phylum Arthropoda; class Insecta; order Lepidoptera; family Noctuidae; genus Dryobotodes; species Dryobotodes eremita. The sequence continues at coordinate 17,647,926 of OU823264.1, read as the reverse complement.
TGGCTGTTGTATTCTTTGTAAAGCAAAGTCCTTTGTGTCAATATTTTTGGATATGTGTGGTTGATGTCGATTGCGTCTTTAAACGTGAGTGTCTAATTTAGTTATCTTATTATAATTTTAATCTACATTTTAACACATTATTTTAATTCTGTTAAAGTTAATTAGCGATATCTTTTATCAAGCGACAACATTATAATTTTAATCTACATTTTAACACATCATTTTAATTCTGTTAAAGTTAATTAGCGATATCTTCTATCAAGCGACAACCCTGCTCTCAAATGTATATCTAGGGGTTAGTCAAAAGGGAAGTTTTATTGCTCGTGAATTTCATTATAACTTTGCGAAGCTCTCTCTTCTCTTAATGCCTTTAAACGAGGATTGTTGTCTAATTTGTACGAATTATGTCGAATTTTCCTCATGGGACTCCAACTTGGATGTTATGAGAATACGTACATGTGTGCTATGCTTATGGTTTTGCTATAATTTAATTGTCTATAGGCACTGTATGTATGGTTAGAGATAGAAAACCAAGCAGTTTTCCTCCCATACTTCAATCTTAGAACTTTTTGTACACCTGCTGGTTTGAGGTTTTCGTAAACCTATCGGAACTTCAGGATTTTGTTTTCCTTGTTAAAAACTCGAGGTTTATTTTATAGTCGAGAAAAATGTCACCTTACACGTGAATGGACAAGCGTTGAAGCGGGCAAAATGTGAATGATAAGTACCATTCATTATGTCCAATGTTCACGATTCCGTTATTTGAATCATTGGTCCGGAAAACTTGCTGTCAATGAGTATCATATCGAAGCATAATACCCAAAGGACCTAACATAATATTGTGTTCAAGTTTCTCAAAATCACCCCATTCTTCCCATGAACTTCACAGACATTTAAGACCCATTGAGGCCATTTGAGAGCAGAATTAGCATAATCGCACCGTGAATCATACACTATCTGGAATGACTGGGCTTTTTTGAATCAGTCGCATTATCGAGCGGCACATGCACATAATACGAACGTGTGACACGACTGATGTCACCATTCATACGGCTAACAAGAATATAGAGAATTTATTGCCCGCTTCCTTCCATGTAAGAACACTTGAAAGTTAAACCGTCTTGGAGTTGCGAACTACAATTTGTTACAAATGTGAAATGTATTTGCGATTCTCCAATAGTTCCGCCGAGCAGTTATGGAATAAAAACTGAGCATTTTAAAAGTTGCTTAGATGTTGACTGTGCACCTTGGAATAATTTTACAGAATGTAGCTTTTAAATATCGAGTAGGTACAATATAAATGAAACATCCGTTCAGAACGACAAACGACGAAACTGAGATAAATCAATATCCGTACTCGAGACCGAGTAAGAATACCTTTAGCTTCATCTCAATATTGTATTTCCAATTCCAATATGTCTTTGATTCCACTCAACTGTACATTTGACAGTTCTATCAAGAGAATCGCCAAAGCATTAACTCGTATCGATAACAAGGACAATGCTAATTAAGGAGGATCTACAAAGCCAATTTACCAAGTTATACGTCCCTCAGTTTTCGTGGACTTAATCTGGTCTAGCTTTATCCATGGTCTCACTTCTATCTAAGGTTTAAGTGTACCTGGACTGGAGCCAAATCTGAGAGCTCTTCCCAATGCCATTGGAGCACCTACTCAATCGGTTCCTGATAAAAAAAGTCGCTTCAATGTCCCCGTTGAGGGTCGATTGAGCGTAACACTGCGATCAGCTGTATATCGATTGGTTTTTATTTAGGTTTCTATTTGTCGTGTCAGCTTCGTTTACGAAGTTGGTCGTCTTTTATAATATTAGTCCCCAAGTTCTCCTCTGATTAGATCCTTGCCAAGTTCTGTCTTATTATTTACGTGATGCAGTCGCTACACATAGTGATAAGTGATAGCTTCCACTATGTAAGTCGCTCTTTGTCGTCTCTTATCACTCATGTTCGGTTGACTGTATATGAAACGACTATTCAGAAAGTTGCAACTTTAAACTAACAAAAATGCAACAGCAAAACACAAAGCTGAAAGACTTAATAACAACATCACAACATTCAGAGATGGAAATTCCCTGTTTTTCCACTATCTCCGTCCAACGGACGCAGTATGGAAGTAGCAGTAAGATTATGACACGTCACAAGTTACCCGTTGGCCTCGAGGAGAAAGTTTACTTGGGCGAGTTTGTTCTCTCTCGCCTTCCCCACCGCCCTACAGTCTGCGCAGTTTGCAAGTTCGCCCGCCCCGTACTCGGCAAACTAGATTCTGTGATGTTGTGTTGCTGGATGAGATACATGGTTCATTGCTTTGTTGGTATTAAGGGTTTGTTCGTGGTAAATTGTTAAATAAGGAACGGCATTGTGAATTTACAATGTTTCAGTTAATTTATCATTATAATCAGCCGTTGTCTGCCGCGGGACGGGGAACTGTTTTTAGTTTTTTAGTCCATTCGCTTTTCCGATAGAGATGAGTTGGCAGGTTCTATGGCAGGAATCACACGGCAGTTTAAATTAGAACCCCCAACAAAATGGTGTTTACAACTCAAATTTATTGTTAGATCTTTAAAATATAATTGCTATTTATTTTTTCCTGTGTATGTTTTGATCTTATAAACGAATTAGTGTTTAGTTGATACGATCTTGAGCACAAAAACGAATAGATCTATCTATTAGGTTATCGCCACGAAAAAAGGTCACAAAAAGAGCTCGTGTATTGACGCTTCTAGCACATTTTTTTATTCATAGTCTCGTTCAACTTAGTCGGCCGCTGTGTAACTATCGAACTACCGTTTCAACTCGTGGAGGCGAATGGTAAATGTAAAGGGGAAATAATGTTATCGCCCCGCGTGTCGACTTTTGGTCCGACTACCCCCAAGTTTTGAGACTTTCGGACCTACGCAAACAAGCGAGTAAACAACTTTTTTCTTGTTACGTCTCGGTAAACGAAAAGTTGGCGGTACTTCAGTTTTGTTCCGAGGTTTTTGTTCATTATGAATGATTATTGTAATTAATTCGTATTGTTCCAACTTTTTCTTGTTCGGCCCGTCAAAGGAAAAAGTTTTTTTTTTTTTTTTTTTCATTTCGATTTGATTCTTTTAAAGCATTTTTTCGGCTTCTCTCTTTACAAATTTTGTTTACTTTGATACAATACAATCACTCAAAAGACTTAAACAACATCAATCGACGTAACTTTCCATTGTTCTTTCAACTTACAAGTATTTAACTTATTGTTTCTATTTATGCATAACGTAACTGAATTCCGTTTCTTACCAGACATTTCTTTAGAAAATTCCATTTCTTTTGTTCGGGCCAAGGGCTGAACCCTCGGGCCCGAACTCAAAAGAAGTCTCACATAACAGGAATCGACCTATAGGGTATGATTCAAAGTATAAGCACAATGAACAAAACCATTCCAACTTTCCACAATCAAGCTCAGTGCATCAATATCTAACTTCATTAATCTCAAGAATGCACGCCACAAACTGCCAAACTTTGTAAAATTACCTCGTCTGCACTCACTAACAAGCTAAGGCGAAAGTTTGTCTGTATCTTTGCTTGGTCTATAGCAGAAAGCTTCCAGACTATCAAACTCTTGTTCGCTAACCGTTGAATATTCAAATTGATCCGTCTTGTATCCTCCTACCGTGATGGAGTGAAATTTGGATGGAAGTTCGGAAATAGGTCGCAGTCTCGCAGTCTAATCTTCTATCGTGAGAAATTATGTTCCATTCGTCAAAGGAGGTAGGTGTGTTACATGAAACTGATGGAACTGTTTGGATCAGTAATCAAAGTATTTTGTGTGTGTTCAATTTGTGAACTTGGTGTTGTACAGAATACTGATGTGATGAAGTTTATGAGAAGATCTCGTTCGTGCATTCCAAATCTTACTCATTCACACACACGGGTTCTGCACAAAAAGTATTATTTAAACATGACGAAAAGTTAGTTCACGTGTAGATTAGAAATCTACCAAACTCTTGGAAGACTAGCAATTCATTTTGGAAGCTGTCACAATTGATTTCTTCCAAGACAAACTTATTTCTGTTTTGGGCGTTAGAGATTGTCCTACTTTTTGGCTGTCATGTTTTTGTGTCAATGGAAACCTTGTGCTGATTCCGAGAATTTTATTGAACCAGATTTGTCGAAGTGGTCGTCCAAAGAGGGACCTATATTGCGGTCAATGTTTGGATGTTTGTGCTGCGTGTACTTCGTTTTATTGTAAACTGTAAGTGGTCAGAATTGGAGGATGATTATACTAATTAAAGCATGTAATTCAGAACGAACATTCACTCTACGATATTTTGTAATGTAATTAAGGATTTACATAAAATCTTTTCATTTGGTTACAAATCCACTAACGTACATAATGACTACGATGTTTTTGTATTAACATTATGCGCGAATTTCCTAGAAAAAGCGTAAATTTTCATGAGTACAGTCAATCACCTCTCGCATAGAGAATCAATAAAACCCCCAGCACGTAGGCCTGTCTAGCGTAATTAATCAAATGGTAATTGGTCATTGTCTTATCCGCCTACATTACTCCTGGGAGCAAAGCAATCAATACCGTCTCAAAGGGATCGCTTGTCAAAGATTATCGTGCGCCAGTAAATTATCATGTTTGTGCAACTACCCTCGGAAGGACGAACACAGATATCTGTAATTAAACATCGCTTTCCAATTAACGAACTGAGGCGTACGGTGTACCCTCGAAATGCTATCAGTTTTGTACACGGTGAATCAGTGTGTCTACTTCGGAAACGGGTCTGTGTCTCTCTCATCTGATAATATCGGCGACTAGTTCTGCGGTCGGACAAAGCGGTCCTTATATCTCCTGTGTTGGCGGTGAAAGGGGTTCCATTTGACGTGTATGGGGAACTGGGTTCGTTTAAAATGATCGATTTTGAAAGCGTTGTGAATTAGAGCTTTGGTGCTGCTCAGAGGACAATTTGTTTGGGGTTTATCTTGTTTAATTTACATAGAGTTTGGGTTTCGAGATTAATAGTAACAATATTAATCAAGTTCTTTACTATTTGGCATCTCGTCTTCTTACTGTTTTGGCAACACTGCAGAATGATGCATTGTTCTCTTGAAGTTTTCTTTTTAATGAATTATGAAATAGTGAAAATTCCAACGCCAAAGATAATTTGAGCTTTATACTGAAAAAATAACCAGTAAGTCGCAGAGAAAGCCTTGCCAAACCAGTCGCCGTTGTCTCCTTGGAAAAGTAAAGGCTCGCGCAAACAGGCGCGACCCGACTCAACTAGAATAATTTCCATGAAAACTTCATGGACATTGTTCTAAAAGAGTCGCGTCGCGCCTGTCTGCGGGAGCCTTTAGTTCACAAAGCCAACCTCAGCAATCGATAGTCCAACGACCCGAGGCGCAATAACAATTTATCGGTTTCAAGTAACCATCGCCATTCGTCGATAAGAAAACGTTTCCCGAACGTTAATTAAACAGATAGCGATGTGGATTGCACACATCTATCTGTCGGAACGGTAATTCGGCCGGAGTGGATTCCACAGTTTGAGATGTATGCGGTGTCCTTTATACGACCGTCCCACTCGGTACCGGCAGGCACGCCGTAAGGAATTAAAAGTGGCTGCTTTGAGTTCACTTTAAATTCGAACTACATTCCCGATTATTTTTTGCTTTGGAATAAGTCGGTTAACATTTAGAACGCTCACGATGCGGTTTTTACAAAGATACGTGAAAGCTCTTATAAATGGATTCAAAGTAAACGTAAATTGAACCACAAGCCGGCGAGCTCAAATAAAACCACTCGCAATCTTACTCCAGTTACATCGTAACAAAGAAACATTATTTTTATTTTATACTTTTATACAGCCATTCGGACGAGAAAAGAAAGTAACTTCTAACGTAACAATTATCACGATAATTGAAAGTACGATTACAATACGGAAATTGAGAAAACCAGTCTCTTACGACCGACATACGGAAGTAACATTATCTTCGCATCTAACAAAGAACTGGCCACTCACACTAAATTCATTGTAAAATTGGAAAATAACCGACGCCATTACTCAACCAGCTGGCTTTACTGACAGCTCAATATCATTATCAATAGCACTTATCTTTATAATTGAACGAAATGTTTTTACAGTTAACAAAGTTAACTGTTGAAATCTTGGGAACGGAACCTACAATTACTCCGCAATACTCCGCATATGGCCCAGGGTTGTCCATATGGAACGGTTTCTGATTGATCAACTCTGTTGCTTGTCGGAGACTTGTCATGTTCGACTAATGACTGCAGGTAACATGAGTTGCTATAAAAAGTAGGATTAGTAGTTTCTATGGAACCGACACTGTCAGTTTTTATACCAATTTCTTTGCAAAAACGATTTTTAAAATGGGCGTTCAAAATGACTTTTTATGTGCTCAAGTTTTTTCAAAGGATAGTACAGATGCTTGTGTGCCTGTATGCTTATGCATTGAAGATGCTGAAATGCTCGTATAGCGAAACTACAAAAGGCGTTTATAACTGCTACTTAAAGCACTTTTCATTGAAGATAACATCAGACTGAATAAAAAGTCCATAAAACTCTCAACTATTACACTAGATTCCATTTTATTTTCATCTGGAACCGATACGCGTTTAGACAACGCTGAATTCGGAATTTCAAATGAGCCAATTCTATGAATATACGCAGTGATCTAGATGTGCTTCAGACAGTAATATTCTTTATTTCATAACCTGAGACAAAGTTTTTTTTGTTATACGATGATTCAATCAAATGACTTTCAGATATCTGTACTCATGACGCAGTAATACCATGTTTGTTTAGTCTATAATTCAGTTCTTATCATCCCAATTCTCACAAATTAAACGTAATGATTTGACGCAGTTGTCATGTCTTACCGGACGCGATCCATGTTCCTTTCAATTAAAAGTTTCTCGTATAGTTGTGCCTGCAGTGTTCGGCCGAGTTGTTCCCCGTTTCGACAGATGCTTTTTACGGAAATTACTACGGCACACTTGGCGCGGATTTACACGCCTCTGTAGCTGTACACCCGCTCACAACTTTTAGTTGCCACGAAGTTGATGCAAAATTCACAAGGGATTATATAAATCGGTGATCTGTTTGCAGTTTGCTTACTTTGCTTGCTCGTTTGATCTGCTTAGTCTAGTAGTTTTTTCTTGTTTGCATATGGTAGACTACACACGAAACATATTACTTCAGCTTACAAAGTTACAAAGGCACGGCTCACAACTTCTAGTTCTGCAGCAAAGTTGATACAAAGTTTAAAAGGGGTTATAGAGGAAGTGATCTTTTGATTGGTTTTCTGACCTGATTAATTTGGTAGTTTGTGGTTGATTTATGTTTGCATATGGCACTGGTATTTTTCAATAATTTTGTTTATGTAACTCTTCAAATAGATACTCAATTTCGAAATTGATAAAGCGTAGGTTTTTCATCTTGTAAGTGAACGGTGTTGGTGAACCAAATATAAATTGAAATAACTGTCAAGGTTCCGATACCAATCTTCAATGAGTGTCAACTTATTTGAAAAGTTTAAACGTGTTTATGTGTGAAGGTTGATAGTGAAAGTTTATATTTCATTTCTGTGTATCGTTTTGCTGCCATAATACTATACATATTAGCGACCCGCCCCTGCAATGCTCGGTTTTACGACTTAAAAAAAAATAGAGATTTATTTGTCAAGTCAAGTCAAATCATTTATTTCAAATAGGCACATAAAAGGCACTTTTGAACATCATAATTTACAAAAAATAGAATTGATTCTAGTTGCCCCTTCCAAAAGGTAGTTTCGTATGGAGAAGAATGGGCAAGAAACTGCACCGTTACTCTTTTAAAATGTTTGTTATATGTATGTTTAATATGAATGAATTATACACATAAATAAACCTTCCGGAATAAATTTTCTAAGTACTTAATGTTGAAAACCGCATCAAAATCCGTTGCCGAGTTTAGAAGGACAACGCGGTCAGACAGACAGGAAAAGAGACTTTAATTTATTTAATATATAAAATAATAATAATAATAATAACTAGCTAATACGGTATGCGTTGCAACGCCTTTCTTTTTTCAAACCACCCGCCCCTATAATAGAGCGAACCAAACAAAACAAAATTTAATAAAATCGGATAAGCCGTTTTTGAGTTTTTGCGAGACTAATTAACTAACATCAATAGATTTTTATGTATAAGAAGGTATATTAATAATATGACTTGTCAGAGAATGTAGTAAGTAGGTAATTGAATGCATTGCACATTGGTGACACGGGTAACTGACATTTTCTTTAACCTACGGGGTAATTGCGTAACACACTAACAGCTAATAGCTTTCATTTTGACAGTTCAACAACATTCATTGCGTTATTTACGTTGATAAGCAGACAAAGTTTTCGAACATAATTATGAACCAAAGGATTAGCCATAGGCTTCAAAATGATTAAGATTGTGGTAGAATGTGTTACGCAATTAGGGTGCTGTTAATACTTTATGTAGAGAACTCCAGATCCCTTAATTACTGCTACATGGGAAGTACCAACATAAACTTTGAAGACGGTACATCAGAAAGGACTTATTTTAATGACAAAGCGTTTCCTCTAGCCCGTTTGTCGGCGAACCATCAATAGCTCACAAAATCGCTTACCATGTTTACATACTTGCATTCATACCATAGTATCGTACGTGTTAAGGCTCGTGCACACTGGCGCGACTTGTCGCGCGACGCGATTCTGCGATATTATATCCGTAGAACAATTTCTATGAAAACGCGCGCGACAGTTCACACAGGAGCGACTTGTCGCGCCGCGACGGCGTCGCGGAGCGACGAGCAGCGCGACAGCAAAGGTACCATTTTGTATGGCGTCGCGGCGAAATCGCGGCGATTTCGCGGCGATTTCGCGGCGCGACGCTACGCCGCGGCCGCGACGCGACGCGACGCAAAGAAAGTATAAATGGCGGTGCCATCCAAGCTGCGCTCAGACGTGCCTTCGTGCTCTGACGAAGACCGTCAACTAGACTATCTTCGTCAGAGCACGAAGGTAGGTCTCTACATGTTTGCTGAGCGTGGGGTTCTAGACTCCTAGGTTCGATTCTCCGATTTTGTTGCAAAATAAAATAAAATCATAAGCAAAATAGTAAGTCATTGAAATGTGACGGTTATCTCATTCTTTTAAGGTATAAATTAGGATGTTAGACCCAACCACCAAACAACGAACCATTTGAAACTAAAATTCCTTGCAAATGTCAATCATTCTAATTTGTATCTTATTGCAGTGGTATAAGAGTTACATTGCAATGACTTACTAATAGTTTTGGCGGCGCGCGGCGCGGTCAAAGGAAAGTACCTCTTTGAAGATGCCGCAAGCCAGCCGCTATGCGCCGCGTCGCGCAGCGGGCGCGACGGTGTCGCGTCGCGTAGCGGGCGCGAATCGCGTCGCGCCCGCTACGCGACACGAATCAAGAGAGTATAAATGGCGGTGCCATCCACGCTGAGTTCAGTAGTAGACGATCTTCGTCAGAGGACGAAAGCAGGTCTGTACGTGTTTGCTGAGCGTGGGGTCCTAGGTTCGATTCCCCGGTCGGTCGACATAACCCAACCTAACCTAAGTAGGAAGTAGGTACCTAAGCTTGACCACATAAGCACGAACGACGAAACTGGCGAATTCGGACGTGCTAAGTGTCTTAGGTAGGCGTAATTTATGATTTTTTTACGGATTTTCTTACCTATCAATTTATTTGATTTCGTAAAAGTAACATTAACTTTTACTCATAAAGTTTACTTTCGCCTGCAGGCTGCAACACATTTTTGTGGCTTTGTACAGGGCGAGGGCAGATCTGTAGGCCTAGACAAAAACTTTTCTGATAGCCTTAACGCCAGACGCTAACGTCAAAATGTATGGCAATGACAATACCTACCTGCGGAAAAGACCTGTAATGTCACGTGGTAAGCAAATGTCAACTCCATACAATTTGAATTTCCTTGGCGACCGCGGGAATATAGCACCTAATTTGGCAGGAGTCATTGATAGGTAACAAAAAAAAAATACTTTGTCAAACATTTTTACTCGAATCTGTAGGAAGTTTGTTCAATAATTTTCTTGGTGCTCTTCAACATTCATTACAGTCAGCGTACTTGCCGTGCACCTCATAATTAACATTATGAAAGACATCTGAAAACATTAGGTTACCCAACTGTTCAATGCATTTAATAAGTATTGTTTGTAAAATATTTAAACGCAAACAAATGAAAAAATGTATATCACTAATAATACCTAGGTACCTACTTAATTCTAAATGAACTGGCGATGGCGGCGCGCGGCGCGAGTTGAAACGGTCTGCGTTCGTCGTACTTTTTAGCGGACGCCCGATTCATCGTAAGAGCGCTTGGGCTCCACTAGTAGTCCAGCCCCTGCAGTCTCGACATTAGACAGCGACAAAAATCGGTCGCAAAGTCGTATCGTTGTCAAATTCCTTTAATAGATTTTCAACTTTATTTCCAAAGTATAAGGTTGAAAATCTTTTAAAGAAATTTGACATGGATTAGACTTAACGACCGATTTTTGTCGCTATCTATGTCGAGACTGCCGGCCCAGGCCCTGCAGTCTCGACATTAGATAGCGACAAAAATCTGTCGCTACGTCGCATCGATGTCAAATTCCTTTAATAGATTTTCAACTTTATTTCCAAAGCATAACGTTGAAAATCTATTAAAGAAATTTGACAACGATTGGACTTAACGACCGATTTTTGTCGGTATATATGTCGAGACTGCCGGCCCAGGCACTGCAGTCTCGACATGAATAGCGACAAAAATCGGTCGCTAAGTCGTATAGATGTCAAATTTCTTTAATAGATTTTGAACTTTATTTCCAAAGTATAAGGTTGAAAATCTATTAAAGGAATTTGACATCGATACGACTTAGCGACAGATTTTGTCGCTATCTAATGTCGAGACTGCAGGCCCTGGGCCGGATTTTTGTCGCTATTCATGTCGAGACTGCAGGGCCAGGCCCTGCAGTCTCGACATTAGATAGCGATAAAAATCCGTCGCTAAGTCGTATCGATGTCAAATTCTTTTAATAGATTTTCAACTTTATTTCCAAAGCATAAGGTTGAAAATCTATTGACGACTTAGCGACAGATTTTTGTCGCTATCTATTGTCGAGACTGCCGGCCCAGGGCCGGCAGTCTCGACATAGATACCGACAAAAATCGGTCGTTAAGTCGTATCGATGTCAAATTTCTCTAATAGATTTTCAACCTTATACTTTCGAAATAAAGTTGAAAATCTATTAAAGGAATTTGACAACGATACGACTTAGCGACCGATTTTTGTCGCTGTCTAATGTCGAGACTGCAGGGGCAGGGCCTGCAGTCTCGACATTAGATAGCGACAAAAATCTCTCGCTAAATTGTATCGATGTCAAATTTCTTTAATAGATTTTCAACTTTATTTCCAAAGCATAAGGTTGAAAATCTATTAAAGAAATTTGAGATCGATACGACTTAGCGACAGATCTTTGTCGCTATTCATGTCGAGACTGCAGGGCCTGGGCCGACAGTCTCTACATAGATAGCGTCAAAAATCTGTCGTTAAGTCGAATCGTTGTCAAATTCCTTCAATAGATTTTCAACTTTATTTTCAAAGCATAAGGTTGAAAATATATTAAAGAAATTTGACATCGATACGACTTAGCGACCGATTTTTGTCGCTATCTAATGTCGAGACTGCAGGGCCAGTGCGTGAATGAGATCGAACTTCGAGTTCAACGTCTGAATGCGAACGGCTGTGTTACATTACAACACGCACAGCACCGCACGCGCAGTTGCACTTGCGACCACTAGACCTACGAGGCAGTCAGTTACTTTACTATATTTATAATTAGATCACTCATTCATTAGACATAAAAAGTTATCACTGAGTATTACAAATACACATACATAACATTCACGCCTGTAATCCCCAAAGGGTTAGTACACCCGCATTTCGCCAGTTATGAGCATAATTTTATTAGAGAAGAATTCACGTCCCGTCAAACGGGGTGAATAGAGATGCATGTGTGAATCGAAACTTTAAAAGCGATTTTAACATTCAAATAATATAGTTTGTTGCCAACAAGGACACTTATCGTTAATTATAATACAGTAAACACATTAGAGTCCTTTTTCGCAACCAACTATATTATTTCAATGATAAAAACCCGTTTAAAGTTTCGTCTCGATTCACCCCTGCAACTGCATCCCTGCATCCCTATATTCTCTCCGTTTGACGGTAGGTAGATACTTACGGAATTAGTTTGATAAGTAAATTAAAAGTAAGTACCTATCTAGTTTAGTTCCAATATAGGTACCTACTCGTATGTTGTTTCAACTTAAATAAATATCAACTTTACGAGTGTGTAAATAAAGATGATTTCAAAATGATAATTAAGTATGTAAGTACCTACATACTCTTAAAAAGGCCATAAAAAGTTTTGTAACTGAAAAAATACACTTTATATGTAGAAATTAAAGTTATTTTTCCGAAATCACATAGATTGGTAACTAAAAAGTCCATAAAAAAATTAAACTTAATTAGTTTATACCAAAGAAATTTTAAAAAAAAATTGATTTTTAAATAAATACTACGTAAAAGCATGTCCGAATTCGCCAGTTTCGTCGTTTGTGCTTGTGTGGTCAAGCTTAGATACCTACTTAGGTTAGGATGGGTTATGTCGACCGACCGGGGAATCGAACCTAGGACCCCACGCTCAGCAAACACGTACAGACCTGCTTTCGTCCTCTGACGAAGATCGTCTACTACTGAGCTCAGCGTGGATGGCACCGCCATTTATACTCTCTTGTTTCGCGTCGCGTCGCGGCCGCGGCGTAGCGTCGCGCCAGTGTGAAAGGTGTTGCGACGCGATTCTGTCGCAGAATCGCTACGCGACACGTCGCGCGTCGCGTCGCGCCAGTGTGTACGAGCCTTTAGTTTGTAAGAACACAATGCAGGTAATGCCCCACGGCTCTAAAGCAACAATGTTGTTCCGTCCGTTTATAGACCGTAAAATATTACGTCGACGCTACGACCAGACGTAGCCACGTAAAACTAAATAACGACTTTAGACCACCGAGATGTAGCTAATGTTATATTATGTATCATTTTATACCCTTTTACCTTGAGATTTATCTTTACTTCCTACATTCAATCTGGAATTTTTAACTACTGCTACCAACCACATCATGAGTTTCGTAAACAATTTTGCAGGTGATGTATCGTGCTGGCTGTTCAAGTTTATGTTAAAGCCATCATTGAAACAGGTTTGTCCAGATTGGCACAAACTTCTTTCAGAGGGGTCGACGCACTTTGACCCTTTGCAACCTGTTGTAATCTAGGGAGATGAAGCGACGCATGAAACTCCTTTTATAAGCACCGACGGTTACAGGTTAAACGTCGGTGTTCCTTTAAAAGCGTTTGGTCTTTGTTATAAAAGAGTTTGTTAATACAAAGGGTTGTACTAGGGTTGTTGAACCATCTGAAGGAACTTAAGTGATGCAATTTGATCAAATGTTGCCCAATCTGAGTCTGCATTACGAGAACCATCTCGCAGATTGTTTTATTTAATCTTATGAGTCTTTTTGAAAATGACACCTACTAGCTCCAAATTGTTGTACTGCAATCATCTGGACTATCTTCTTCATTCATTGTCTCTACAACAATTAGTTCCAACCTGTATCCAGTCTATCCTTTACAATATTATGCATCTTTCAGCTAGCTCAAATCATTTACCAGAATAATGTCTAATAAAACCTCGTCACTTGTTACAGGTGCAGTGAAAGCATTCGGACGCAGTGATCAGTGAAGTTTCGGACGGCAACGCCGCCGTACGTCGTGTCGTGTGTCCATACAGTGTGGTGTGCGAGTGCTAGTGTTGGCTGCATAGTGCCAGTGACAGTGCCAGTGTGTGTGTGTGCGTGTGTGCGTCCGCAGTGGCGCCGACGCCGGCGTCAAGTCAATGCCGGTGTGCCGATGGAGCGGTGATCGCAGACTGACTACATCACAAGAGCAGCGCTGGTTAGTTGAAACTTTGTAAACATGATTGGTTTACTCTACAGGGGATCAGGCTGCGCCAGCCTGAGGGGATGAAAGTCAAAAAACAATTGAACGTCGTCTTTGAGCTGATCCCGTTGCGTACATCGCGAATCACAACCAAATCCGCAGCAGAAGGGATAAATGATTGAGAAATAAATTTTTGCCTCATCCGTGTCCACTTTCGATAAAGGCGTATAGGATAGGCGATAGGCGCGACATAGGAAATTGACAATACTAACCTAATCTAATCAAAACTTTAAAGAATGAGAGTTTTCAGTGGTTGATAGGATACTGACTGAATAGTGAATAGGCCAGTTTCGTGATCATTGAATATTATCTAATTAGGTCACGACGGTACTACAGTCTGCAATCAACGAATAAAGTTTTTTGAATAACGCTTTGGCACGTGTATCTTCTTATACTTTAGCTTTATGAAATCCCATTACGTAATTTTAATCTGATTATACATAAGACAACACGTCGATAAAAAAAAATACTCATACCAACACGTCTTGATAAATCCATGCTAAGTAGTTCTCTACATAATAACACTGAATAATAAATGGTTCCAAAGAGTTACTGATAAGGCTCTTATTATCATCAGTTATGGCGGATTTACACTTGGTTGATTTTCGCCACTCGGCTGGTCGCTTACCAAATCGCCTCACAAGCCGAATTGGCACCCCATTTACACAGGTCGATAAAAGTCGCGGGTGACTAGTTCATTTTGCATCAAAATGTCGACCATTATGTAGCGGGCGATCGCCTGCGACTGAGCATTTTCACGGTCGATTAAAGTCGCCCGCCGCATGCGACCTGTCGCCGCTCGACAAAAGTCTTAACCTACTCTACTTGAGAACTTGCGATTTTAGTCACTTGTGGCCTAGCCGAGTTGCCATTTAGAAAATCGATTTTTGCCGTGCGGCGAAAATCGTGCGGCTAAAGTTACCTGTGTAAAGTCCGCACTATACTCCAAATCATCCTACAATTTAATAACTTAAACAAAAAACTAATACTCGTTCGGAGACAGATTAGGAATGTAGGCGTTTAATCACTAGTAATTGACACATTATGCCATGATAACGGAAGGCGTATCAATCATTTTAACGTCTATAAAAACATTGCTAAAAGATTAGTTACCCTATTAACGAAAACAAGTTCCTTTTATGTTACTTTAAAGTCTAAAGGCTGTGCCATACATGGTAAATTTACCTTCTGACCCGTTCAACATCACCAGAATCTGTACCGTGTGCGGCGGTTACGGCCACAAGATTTACACAATTTGCATATATGTATACTATGTTTGCCGGAGCGACCACTCCCTGAAGCGAATAATTGCTTACCTTTAAACTGATGAGATTTTTTCGTATCATCACTATCTGCCGTCTGACCCAACTATGATGGGGTTGGCTTTCAATCTAACCGAATGAAACAGTATGTTGCATGGAACGACTGCGATTAGATTGTTTCGTGTGTCCACGAATTTGGTTAGACCGATCTGTTCAAATTGATCTCAGCATGTTTGCCTTTGGAAACAAGTTATAAACTAATCCCATAAAAAAGATTATATTCTTGCTTATCAAACGACTGTTGTGACAGTCCATTGAGATAAATAGGTTGTTTAAGTGCTCTAGCATTTTAGACTATGTAGTACAACAGTTTGCGTTTGACAGGCAGTATTTTAGATCGGCGAGCTTTCTAGTCTTTCTCATAGTCTAATGCTAAGGTTCGAACGATTTAGTTTAGATTAGACTGGTCCTCTTAAATTAGATGGCAATAGCCCCAACTTTAGACCTATATAAGCAGTTGTGGGCCTACTTTGTTTAATATATATTTGTTGGTTAAAGATGGTAATGTTTGTAGTTACGTCAGCGCTCTAAATCGTTATTTTGTCATGGCATTAGTTTGTCTACATTAATATTATAAAGAGATCTTTGGAAGTACTGACCCGATTTCGAAAATTCTTTATGCTGGTATACTTTATAGTATAGACTACCACGCGGGCGAAGTCACAGACAGAAACTAGTTCGAAATAAAGAGTGAGTGGAAATGACTTAAGGCTTCCGCAGACAGGCGCGACGCCACTCTAGCAGAACAATTTTTAAAACTTGTTCCACAAGAATCACGTCGCACCGTCGCGTCGCGCCTGTCTGTGGGAGCCTTAGTGAACTTAGCAATACTTCATCAGTAATCGGTTTTTATTTAATAACATGATTAGTATGCAATATTAAAGAAGCTTTACGATATTCAGTATATCATAAATGACTCAGTATTTAACGACAGTACGTTTAGAAATTCAATTTCCATAATCAGACATTCTTTACACGGACACACGTCCTGTGAAAACAGGCCTGTCCAGTTACGACTACACCACCTGGCAAACCTGGTTTTAGCTCCTCGTTCACAAGTTCAACAACAAAGATAAACTTATAGGTATAAGGTACGAACGCGAAGATAATAAATATTGAATGAAGCGATTGCTCACCACAGCCGATAAAAAAACGTGTTATTATTCATTATGTTTTTTCATTATAAACCTTTTTATATACTGTCAATGCTGTTATGAGCTTATTATCTTATTTCTGTGTAAATACATAATACATGTGCATAATACATTGTACCCGTCTTTATCTTTGAAGTTCTATAAGTGATAATTGCATTAATTAGTGCGGGGTATACGTGCTATGTTCGACGTAGTCACTGCTAAGTCGTTTGGTCTAATGCGATTCAGGTTTATAACTATTTAAGGCCCACTTGCACCGGCAATAACTAAACAAGTTTAGCGCTAAATGAGTTTTAATCATCTTTCTGTCTCTGCCATCTTCAAACATTTGACAGAAACAGAATTATGTTTTAAATTCGTTTAGCGCTAATCGTATTTTGTAATTGGCGATGCAAGTGGGCCTTAGTCGTTGTTATGACTCTGGTTTGCGACTGGTATGAGAAGAGAGTATTTAAATAAGCTGGTATAATCCTAACACTAACAGTTGTTTCATGTCAGATGATCGCTAACACTAGCTGGACTATTGTATGATTAAAGTGGATCACACTGCAACGCATCACGCGGCGGGGAGCGGGAAACGGAGACAAATTCCCCGCGCGGAAGCGCGTTTTTATTGAATTTGTATGAAAAATATCACGCGCGGGGGCGCTTTATCTGCGCCCCGCCGCGTGATGCGCCTAATTAAAACTAAGCTGTATTATCAGCTTTAGTCGCCTTAACAAAAAAAAAACGAAATGAATGGCATCTATTATTTTTCTCACACATTTCACATAACATCACGCCTGTATTCCCCGTAGGGTTAGGCAGAGCTGTACCAATAGTACACCCACATTTCGCCAGTTATGTTTCTTATTTCTCATGTGTTATTCTTAATAAAAAATAAATTGGCGTAGTAACGGTCTGAGAGACGTAGCGCTTTATGACATATTAAAGAATACTAGTTTCCAAGTTTCCATCACAATATTTAACGCGTCCTTTACTTACAAAAACACGTCACTAACTCACTACTACCACTAGACCTTTCCACGATAAATATTACACGTCTCGTTTGTACAGACACAGGTGCAATTTAACGAGCGTTCGCACGCTCTATAAATATGGGGTCAAGATAAGATAGCCGTCCACATTCTACAGACCCTACAATAGTCTCCTAGTACGTGTGAATGGTGGAATTAAGATAGTGCATTTACTTTTTTTTTTGTTCCATTCTGCTGCAATTATTAGGAGAAAGTCGCCTTAGAAACAATTGCAGAAATTCCATTGTAATAGAAAAGTATAACTAACATCAAAATTGACGAATAATCTAACTATCTAACTATCACATGGGTCCTGAAAACAAAAAAAGACAGACTTCCAAAAAAAAAACACTGCATGTGAAAAATAACTTTAATTTTGGAAGTCGGTGTCTTTGCGTTTGTATTTTCGTTTTTTGGTCACCGATTTCCAAAATTAAAGTAATTTTTCACTTTCTAGTGTTTTTTTTTTGGAAGTCGGTTGTTTGTTTTTTTTTTTTTTGTAAAATACTTGTTAATTTTCTCTTTTTAGCTGTGGTACCTACCCCACACAAATTCGTATCGACTACTTGCTATGTAAATAACCGTGACAGGCAGTTATTATAACATCATCAATATACACTAAGTGGAAAAATATGTATAATTAAAGCTAAGTGAAAAACTACCCAAGCAATGTTAATACAATTTATGTGGGACCACCGCTATCCACAAAAAAATTAATTTTCAAAATCGTACCACAATTGCCGGAGACATCGCGTAACAAACATACAAAAAAAATACTGACGTATTGAGAACCTCCTCCTTTTTTAGTCGGTTAAAAATAGACCTTGTCGTTTTATGACGTGCAATGGTCATTCAACCTTAAGGTTTTAAGCAATTACGAAATCGACTATAACTCTGAATAAATTATTAAACGCCTCATAAGCGAAGCGCGTGAGGTAGTGCTCTACTTTCGCCTTACAAAGAACAAGTAATTCCTTGAGCTAAAAATGTCTCTATTTACTTCATATCGCACTTGTAGAATAATATTCGCACACAAACGTCAAGAAAAATAAAACACTAGTTTCAACACTCATGTTGTTTTCAAAAGACATTTTGCTATTTAAAATAATGAAAAAACTGTTTACAAAAATATTATGTGGACTTCCGTGAGTCTGTATTTATGGATCCTGGCGTACTCACGATAACTCCCGAAAAACTTAACTAATCGAGTCCATATTTTTTTTAAACGCTTCAGTTTTATCGAAATCTGAGTCTTTTCGAAACTCACGGTTTAATTCAATATAGTTTAATTGTAATTAGTACTATAAAAATACGACTGGACATTTTGTTCGTTTTTTGTAATTTTTTATAGAACTGAATAAGTTTATGAGGCGTGCACTTTTGGATTTTCCAAATTTTTCTGATTTCATCTAAAAAACGAAGATCAAATCCAAACTACACTATAGTTACGTTTTGCAGAAGTGCGATGTCATCGCCATGAATGACTGACTTATTATTATAAACTAATTAAAGTCGCTTTTCATGTCTGTCTGTGTGACCGCGTTGATCTTCTAAACTACGCAACAGATTTTGATGTGGTTTTTACCATAATTTAGAGAATTTATTCCGGAAGGTTTATAAATCATAATAAAGGGTAACTATGTAAGGGGCGGGGAGAGGGTGTGTATGTGTATAATAAATTAATATTTAGATATAGTACAGACATTCTGATGTTTTGATGTGTCGCCATATCAGTAGATTCCACCCGTGCGAAGCATGGGCGGGTCGCCCATATACATTTATAATATTACACCCCCACATAGTGCTGCGTTATTACGTTCATTAAATACCAATTACCGTTATTACACAGTACGTGCCAAATACGACTTGGCAGCTCTCATTCAAATCGTTGAAGCGTATGCAGCCGAAAGACACGTTTTCACTTTCATCTCGGATAATTATAATTGTATTCCTCGTAAATCGTCATTCATACCCATTAGACAATATAGTAATGTAATCATCAGGCTTGTAATCCCCGAAGGGTTAGGCAGAAAGTGTACCCATAGTAACACCTACGTTTCGCCTGTTAAGTCCTATGTAATAGGGGGCGACCCTATTGGCATCAACCGGGCACAAACCCACACTCCGGTCTGCTACTGTGAAATTCCTGTTGGACAAATTGGACACTATAGTATTAATTAATAATACCTTTTGCACCTGTGCTATGGCCGGTCTTACAGTTCAATAGTGTATGATGCGAGATAAAGTATCTATGTCAGTCATATTGATTTGGCAAAATAATTAAGCTACTGGTTAATTAATGCTCGTATAAATATCGCAATTAATAAAGTTACACATTTAATTCATGTCAACAGACATACGTCTAGCAATTACTGTTCTATATGTAATTGGTAAGCACAATCTAACACCACATTTGGTAAATAAAGTAGGTTAAAGTTGAAAGCAAATCGTAATTTTTGGGTGACCACTGAAAATCAGCGCCGTGCTGTGGATTCCCCATAGCACAGCATTATGCTGAGTGGAAACCTTTTTGTCGAAGGTTTTTCCCGTGCTTGTAATTATATATTTATTTTGTTTTAATTACTTAGTAGGTATTCAAGTTGTCTTTTATGCTCGTGTTTCTGTGACAAAATGAACACCTTTTCTTTATTTCGTATTTCAAATAAAATATCCAACCAACCTATATCGTGTATCTACAGTACAAATTTTGCCATCCCTATTCGCTTCTCCTGAATTTATTCGAGTTCCACGCTCTCTAAATATTTCACATACAAGGACAGCGTTCTTTACGAGATACAAGGGAAAAATCTCGGCGATACGGCGTTCTTGACCGCGGGGGATAACATATCGCCAGTGTAAACCATCAAGAGCCTTTGGCAGGTCTTTTATATAAAAATACTTAACGTTCAAAGAGTACTTTATATTTTTGATAGTGAAGCACTAAAGAATTCTTGCTACGTTTTGTGTGAGAGAATATTGAGCACTATTCGTGGGGAAAATACGGTTTTAAAAGTAGGTCGAAATGATACGAGCTTGGTCAGATAGGACGCGACGTTATCTAGTTATAAAACATAATTTATTTTTTACGTGTAAATATTTACACGTCAAAAATAAATTATTATTATAAGATATTTATTTCTGTGAATTGGTTCAAAAACATGTATGTTTTTGAACCAATATCCCAGTAAACACTATCCCAGTTTCATTTCGCCCCAACAAAACAAACTAACACTAAAATAAATAAACCTAAATCAGTTATTCCATTTGTCCCAACTTTAGGTCGGAATTCAGACATTCTGACTAAAAATGGTACGAATATAAAGTTTGTTCGACTACTTGAACTAGTTTTAAAGCATCCGCATTCTATACCGTTCTGTCCGCCATTGGGACAAATATTTGTTGACCTATATGTTCACCTAGAAGATGGACTGTTAATTTAACGTGTGTAAATGCCACGAGAAATTCTGAGAAATCCTTGCGTGGGAATTGCTCATTTTCTTAATTGTAGAACGATTTGATCCGTTGGCCCAATTGTTAAGGTCGAGTTCACGGCAACTATAAAAACGTCAAATTGCTGTGTTTAATATATATTCTTGTGTGAGACTGTATTTATAGTTTTAAGTAGTAGGTACTTCTCAAGGCCGAACCTAATAATGAAAAAGCTGGTAATCACGATTTTGGTGCTTTGAATATGTTGTGGAGCTTTAATGTCGCGTAATAAATGTAATCTCAATTTGTATGTTATCTGTAAGAAATATATCGCGTTGAATCTTACTTTTACCAAATCAATTCTTATAGCGAAAGAATATCTGCACCACGTTGATAATTTAGATATTTTGCACGTTAGTATTAATGCTAGAGTGTGTAAAATAATGGTACAGATGTGTTTCAAACAGAGGGGAGCGAAAGCTGTTATTTTTCAATGCATCTAGTTCGCCTTACCCCTAAACAACACGCGCAGCGGAGAAAGTATTATTATACAGGTAACGTTACTGCTCATACCTTTTTAAAAATGCATTCGGTTGACCTTGACCCACTTAAGTACTACCTAGTACCTACCCAGCGCAGACGAAACTGGTATGTCAAGGGCTCAATTATTTAAAAATGCAATGAAGTGACCTTGACCTATATACATGACATAATACCTGCAACCCTTAAGTAACAAACAAGTTTCGATAACTCATTATGTCAATAAAGAATTATTATTTACTTATTACTTAACGATTGCACTATTTGATTAAGTAGTAGAAGAATTGACTAGTTTTCTTCCAATCGTTTACGTCTTCTAACGGCAGAGCTAAGTTTATGTTTTACCGCTTTTTACACAAACACTACGCGTTGAACGTTACTTACTGAAATTATCAAAATAATCTATCGGCATATAGCTTTTACCCGATCAGAATTTGTATAATCCGGTATCGGAAATTGTACAAATCTCACAAATTCTTCTTAATAATGTTACCGCATAACCTTCAACAAACAAAGCAACTAATCCAATCTATTTCCTTTGTTGACTCGCAATCGCAACTCGGAGGAAAAAGCAGCTGACACAATTTCTATCTTTCCCATGGCAATAGGGAAGCGCTTCCAACAGTTCCTTATTGACATGAAAATGTGCCGCCGTGTGTTACCGTTCACTGGTATTGTTCTGTTTACACATAATGCTGATACTGTTCCGATAAGAATTCGTTGTCGGGAACCGTAGAATAGTGAGAGGTAGAACGTTGCAAGTCGTGAGTTTGTGTTTGTAAAAGATGAATTCTAGACATGAAATACTGATCGGATTACAAAATATATTTTTGTGATAGAAAGCTACACTATTCCCGATTATCTAAACATATCGGCAATTAATTATATTTGTATTTTAAATAATAAGTAAAAATCAATCGCCACATGTATGAAAGATCATCACTGGAGAACAGCTCGACCGATTTGGCCGTATTTTTATTGTTTTTGTTGTGTTCGTAATCATCAGGATAAGGTTTGTACGACAATTTATTTTTGGATAATCCACCGGAGAAGACGAACTTTTGGGTGGGGAGATAAGACATGAATTTCACCCCGGCCATGCCGCGTACGAACAGCTAGTTACAAATAAAAGTCGCTTTTCGAGTATGCTGTGTGACCGCGTTGTTCTTCTAAAATACGCAATGGATTTCATGCGGTTTAAACCATCATTTAAAGAAAGTATTCCGAAAAGTTTATATATATTAAACTACATAATAATGAAAACATGTTGATGTTTTGAAAACTCTTAATTACCGTGCGAAGCAGGGACGGGTCGGTGGTCATCTAATAAAACAGTTTTTATGCCAGACAAATGAACGGTTCCAGTGGAAATCTCCATGCACGAGTAATAAAAAAATTATAAAAAGAATATGTGCCCATTTAGATTTACATTCCGTTATTCTCTTCATGTAAGTAATAGAATATTTGTAACAAAATACTACATACTAGACTAATCCATGCGGTTGTCCGACTCAACTCAAGCTCATTTCAATGCTTAATTTTTTACATCCAGACATTTTTCCGAAGACTCGAACAGGTGTTTTTACCTCCGAGTCTGACTCATCGTCGGTTATTTGTAGATGATAAATAAAGCATTGTGTAATGGCATGATAGCCTCGCTTTATCTTTACTTGAAATAAAAAGCTCCATGTAGTGTCGGGACCTCGAAGCCGCATAGAATAGTAATTGTGGGATAAAAGATAACGTTCACGCATTGTTCGGACTGTCAGCGAAATCATGGTGACATCAATAATAACTCGATAAGTGTTCAGAGTTGTCCCTATGGTCGACAGATGTCGTTGGCGTCAATTTAGATCTCGGCATTGTTTCTTTACTTATTAATTATTTACCTTACTAGGATAGTTTTTTTTGTCTAGTGCGAGCCTTTGGAATTTGCACTTTTCAGTATTTAAAAATACGCTATATACACCGATTATAGTGTTACATTATTTGCCCCTCGCAAACATACGGACCCTCGGCACATAAAATACACGCATAAATAATGATGGCTCCTATTTCCCATAATTCTAGGGCTTTATGGGTTAGTCGGAAACAGGAAACTGAGCGTAAAATTACGTTTCGATCTGTCAAAATAGATAAAAATATGGTACACTGAAAATCAGTGCATTTTGGCGTTATTTTCGAGTTAAGGCTCCTCCAATAGGAGCGACACGCGACGCGAATCGCGCGCAACTCAAAGGCACCGCTCGCCGCGCGACGAGCGGCGCCTTTGTGTCGCGCTGTCGCGTCGCGCCTGTCTGTGGGAGCCTTTAGATCGAAGCGAACTTTACGCTAAGTTTCGCCCCTGTTATCCTTACCCTTGAACCTCTGCTGGCTTTTTAAAGTTGCGGCATTTTATATTATGTCTTCTCATAGTCCTCATTAATTCTCCTTAATTAGCAAGAGATCTCTCATTGCACTGAACCACATTCGAGTGTCGTGTTGTGTCGTTCAGTGCAATAACCACGCATCGATTTACGCAATTACTTCGAAGGTCGAGTCACACATGACATGTGAGCACTACGGGTTACCAGTCCATCTAGACTAGACCAGTACTTACAAAAATTCAGTGCTATTGTGTTGTTATAAGTTCTATCCAGCAGCTACTTAAGTTCCTAAGGTATTTCAGAGCTTTTTGAACTTGGTAAGGGAGCTTTTAGTTACGGTAAGGGTTAAGTGTAAAAGGTATGTTATAGAAGACGTTGAATGCTTTGCGTAGTTTGTTAATAACTGTGGAGATAATAATCTCGAACAGTTAGGCATGTAACTTGGTAGATCATTTAAAACACTAGCATGTAAATGACTTCTTGCTGATGAACTACGCTCGAACACTGTAATCATACAACAAGCTCGTATTAGTTCGTACGACGTACTAGACGTACATAGACTAGTCAAATAACCTGCTAATTACTGCTGTGTCGACTAATATTTGCGTATCTACGACAGAGTTTGCATAAGTAGGTTATTTACAACTAATCTTCTTGTGACCTTAAAGGTCGGCAAAGTGAAGATTAATTGCAACTTATGTTGACATTACAAACATAGGTACTACGTTTTAATGAAATAATTATATTGATATTATTGAACCATTGATTAGTCTCACCTGTTAGAAAGAAAGAAAGAAAGAAAGAAAATACATTTATTTGCGGTAAACATGACGCAAAGAAAAAACACACAAATACAAAAAATAACGAGTTGGGGAAAAATATGCGTCACATTCACGCAAAACGGCAATCGCTCAGCATAATGCTACGACCCTATGCGAGACAGAGCCCCAGCGCTGGTTTTCAGCGACTTTCAGTTACTGTCATGTTGTTTTAGTTCAAGTAAACAGAGATTACAATACATTATAAAGTACTAGCTTTTGCCCGCGGCTTCGCCTGCGTGTATGTCGGAAAGTATCCCACGGGAACGTACTAACGGGATTAAAAGTATCCTATGTGATAATCCAGGTTATAAACTATCTGTGTGTGTGCCAATCCGCAATATACATCCAAACAAACGAACAAAAATCTAAAAACTAAATTTTCGGCATCAGACTTGTTCCCAAACCTAGCAATTCCTTTTTTTCAAAAATATTGAATGTACAGTATGGATATCTGACTATTTTATTAATGTATCTAGATAAAATAAATAAGTAAGATGTTACCATCTGCGTCACTTGTTTGTTAAGGAAAATAAGACCGTTGTTTATGCAGCAACTACTTTGTATTGATTGTATGAAGATGCAGATCGTAAGCTGATGTGATAGGTTTCAAGGGCGAGTCAAGATCTCTGTTATAGAATTCTCATAGGCTCAGGAGTAGAATTACTATTAACGTGGCAATGTGTCAAGGTCGTAGAACGTCTGAGAGAATAGACCCCTATTTTATTGCTATAGTATTAAAATGTGGCAATATAGGCTTATCATTAAACGCATCTAGGCTAACGTGTGTTTACCCCAGCAAAGAATTATCTCTACCATCTCATTCGTGTAATAAAATCAATCCAGGCAACTTAGCTACAGTGCTTGCTCTCAGTACATAGCCAGGCTATCCAGCTACTACATATGTGGTATTGCGATCGTTAAATGTAACTTATTGCCGTATGTGGCGTGGCCTCAAGCCCCCGAGCCCCCAACTCCCCGAGCGGCCGGGAGCACTTAGCGGGCGGCTCGGAGATCAACTAACCTTGTGCCAGGATATACGATAGTTTTCCTTTAGTTAACTTTACATTATTGTTGTTAGTTACGCAAGCGGGGAATGCCGAAACGCGTGCGGTTAGGAGACTATTGATGGACTTTAATGAGATTGTACTACACACATCAAAAGTGTCGAGGGGTCAAGCACGTTTTTGCTAGTTACAAAAATCTGGTTTTTTAATTATATTTCTTGTAACTCCTATGGATACTTTTTTTGTAAATTTTGTCATTTGATAAGGGCATAGTTTTTAAAATTCTGTCAAAAGATGAAAATCTTCTGTGAAGTCGTATTTCTATATAATTCTGCATCGAGTTTGAGTCCAAATCAGTACAATTTCTGCCATACTTCTGAGTGGAATCAATACAAAAGAACATTATTATGGAGACGAGACGTCATTTGAGCTGAGAACAAATGATCAGAGCCGTGGGAATGTTGGAAGTTGGTTCTCGCCATCGTGCTGTGGCAATCGCTCTGGGCACTACGCGGAGTGAAATAAGTCGACTTTGGACACGTTACCGCATCACTGGCAGCGTGGCAGAGCGACATTGAGGACGAGCTCGCATCACCACACGCAGACAAGATCGCTACATACATTATGACTGCTCGATGAAATCGTACAATGACCGCGATGATGTTGGTTACGCGGCTTCATAGCAGTTCAAGGATGTTAATAAGCGGTCAAACCATCAGAAATCGCTTGCATGAAGTCAATCTCCGTTCTCGAAGGCCGCTACGTGTACCACCTATTTAGCCCCGCAATCGCAGAGCCCGTTTACAATTAGCTCGTAAACACAGAAATTGGCCAGAAGAAGATTGGCGTTTTGTGTGTTTTTCTGACGAATCTCGCTATGGTTTGAGGCCACATACCAGAGCACACGGTATTGGAAGACCCCTGGACGCCAAGAATGTTTAAAATGATGGCAGGAAGTCCATGCACACTGTGGTGGAACAATCATATATGAGCGGGTATTTGGATCGGCGGAAGAACCGAACTGATTTGGATCATAGGCAATCTCAACGCACAGATTTACGCTGAAACGATTGTATCAGATTTTGTTACTCCTTTGCGGACTCAATTTGGTCTTCGTTTCTGCTTAGGCATGATTAGGCACGTCCACACACTGCCAGAGTCGTTGCAAACACACTTGCCGCAGCTAATATCAACGTCCTACCATGGCCTGCTCGATCGCCAGACTTGAATCCCATTGAGCACGCATGGGATATGCTTCAAAGAAGAGTTCTGCCAAATATAGATACCGTACCCTATCTATATACACCAGTTTTTTTTTTTTTCGCCTGTTACAACGGACGTGGGCGGCTATTCCGCAACATGATTTGGATGAACTCATATTGAGTATGCCGAATCGCTGCGATTGTGATACGTGCGTTACCGGCGAAAATACAGACTAGGTATAAATTTTTTATTTTATGTAATAAAAACCTTTAAAAACTTAAATTTTTATCTTTTTATCACATTTTAATGTCAGTATTAACTAAGGTGAAAAATTCAGCATAAGCAAAAATCGCGAAGTCTTTATGTATTCATGCAAAAGCAAAGATTACATCGTCAATACATACGAACACATTTAATTTAATCAATCTAAATAGACATTTTTATTTAATTTCAATAGGGCAAGAAAATACTTTTAAAAAAAATACCTTGATCCCTAGCTAGACACTTTTGATGTGTGTAGAAAAATGAGCCCAAGTTAAAGTAAAGAATACATTAACGAGTTACATCCGTTGTTTTGCGCTACCGGAATACTGCCAAAGTAGGTTATGATAGTAAACAATGTAAATAAGCAAAGGTGTAACCTTAGAAAGGATTAGAAGTATATTTGGCCAACTTTGATCAAGATTCCGGCATTTTGAAGATAATCAAAACAGAACTCTGATTAGTACAATTTTCTGGTTATGGGTGTCGAAAGATCGAACTCATCATCTTTCGATCATCCACGGAGGACACGACCGCTGCACCAATGACACGGCAATAAACAATCGATTATTCAAAGCAGTAACAACGGTTATATAATACCAACATCATTATAGTTATCAGCTACAACGATGCTGTATACAAAACGTAAACACCTGTTTCGTATACTAAACGAACTCGTTTCAATCCTTTGGCATTCAGATCACCATCCGCATTTTGATGGGGTTCTCTATCCGTTGAATGTTTTGTTTTGTAGTTAAACTTACTGCATTTTATGATCACGCTTTTCTCTCGAGGGGATATGTTGTGGTGTATTATGTGTTATATCCGCGTTTTGACTGATATAGTTAGTTCTGTCTATAGTAATTTTTTGGGCGCAGTTACGAAATTTCGACTTATTGAGAAGTTCAATATTACTACTTATCATGGAACTTGAACGCAGCACCCTAATTGCGTAACTCATTATCTATCACAATTTGAATAATTTGAAGCCTATTGCTAATCCACTGCTTCATATGTTCGAAAAATTTGTCTGCTCAACAACGTAAATTGTTGAACTGTCAAAATGAAAGCCATTTCTACTGTTAGTGTGTTACGCAATTACCCCGCTGGAGCTCATGATCACAGTCAGCAGTCGCAGAAACGAGGCCGTGATTATAGTAGTAATATTGTTTATCTTTAGATATCAAAATTTAATTTTTATTTGTTTTCGTATCTTCTATTCTTCAGTCGAAAGTCTAGGACTCTGTCCATTTTAATATAGGTCAATCGATTTCTGTCAACATTCTTACCAAGATTTTTAGTTTTTAAAAGCTTAATATTTTGTAGTTTACTGAACCAGAAGCGTACGTCATCGGGGTTAAGAGGGTATTTATACCGAGACCGTTAGTGCTGACAGCCAAGCACTTAGTTACTTTGCTAATCGGGTGTTTAATAGTTAATTTTGTGCTTAATCATTCACATCACACTTTCACATAGTACTATTGTAGCGTCCTCAATATAATTCACAGCTGTGTGCCCCAGGATTGAGCTAAATGGTATTCTGGAATTGGGGAGACCCTATGTCCAGTGGACTACTCAAGGCTGAAAGAAGATAAATCGCACAACTCTCATAGTAATAATAAACTCTTGCAATCAAACAGCTGTTATCACCACATTAAACGATAGAAAATATTCATCGTCAATCCAGTTCACACATAAAACATGAGAACCATTTCATAATGTTTTTATTATACCGGTTTTTAACAGAGCGCAGTGTCTTTATATTCTAATGTCAGACATTCATGACAAAACAAAACGCATTCGCCAAACGGCTGCCAATATGTGTTGCATTTACAATACAGGCAAGCCATTCAAAATGGCTCAGATGCTTTTGTTGGTATTAAAGATATTATGTAAGTTATTGCAACTATTTGGAATCTATGTCAACCAGTATTATCCGTCTGACTGTTAGCGCAGAATAGCCTTTTTGTGCTTTTTGTTCGTTTGTCAGTCCAAACAAAAGTTGAATTAACTTTTTGAATTTTGTAAATAGATTTCGAATGCATTTAACCATACTATTCTATTTGACATCGTGTTCAAAGACAACATCACGCCTTATTTCCCCAAAGGGTTGGGAAAAGGTGTACCTATTATAGTACACCCACATTTTGCCTGTTATGTGTTAAGTCCCATGTAATAGGGGGCGAGCCATTTCTCCCGGGCACAAATCCAGACTCCGGGCTGCTACTGAGAAATTCCAGATGGAAAAGCCCAATAACACTACCCAACCTGCCGACCTGTAGCGCTTGTGATCACTAGACCAATGAGGCTGTCCGATGGTCATAGACAACCATTGTATACTCCAAATACAAACGAAAGAAACTATGAACTTTATTTTAGCCCACCGTGTTACAATTCAGGAGCTATCAAGTTCCTAAAATAGAATGATTGTTATTAATAACATATTATTAAAAACTCTCCGAACAGCACTTAACAAACCACCCAACACAAGCGCTATGATTGTATGCGTTAAACCTATCATTAGATACGTTTATCACTCAAATCGTGGTACTTATCTGACAGGTTGCCTATTTATTATTAACTAGTTGCGTCCGCGATTTCACCCGCATAAGTCTCGATCCCATGGGAAAATCGCGGTAAAAAGTATTCTATGTCCTAATCCAAGTCATGGTCTACCCATGTATCAAATTTCATCAAAATCCATTGAGCCGTTTTAGCGTGAAAGCGTACCAAACAAACAGAAAAATAAAATCTTTTCTATAATAGTACTCAAAAATTTCTCATAACCAATAATGATACATGTATTCTAGTAACAAGGTGTTATTTAGTCTTCGTTTTCATATCTATACAAGATTAGCTCGTGTCCTAGTGTAAATATAGATTTTGGCCGCGGCTTCGCCTGCGTGGAGGTCGGAAATTATCCCACGAGTACTAACGGAATAAAAATCCTCTCTATGTCCTGTATCATATGTACTAACCCAGGTTATGGTCTACCTGTGTGGGGAATTTCATCGAAATCTGTTCAGTCATTACGGCGTGAAATGTTACCAGATAGGCATAAGCAGACTCATTATTTTCGCATTTATAGTATGTAGCGGCATCTACAAACGCCACATGCGAGCTACACGTCATACTGACGTCACACAAAATCCTGCATCGCGCAAGCAGAGTTTACCGCGCAACTAGCATATATACAACATCCCGACATCAATCGTCGGGCAGTTGCCCACCAGACACAACACCCGTCTGGTCGGAGGATCCTCCCTTTTCAATAGAGTATGAGTGAGCTTTACACCCTGTTCCTCATACCTCTATAAGTATTAGTGCTTGAGGCCAAGTGAAACAGCCGCACGGGTCGATCGATCAGGGTAACCTACGCTTTTCGCGGTTGGTCCGTGGATGGGTGACCATCTTTACATACCAAACCCTTCCATGCCTCGGAAAGCATGTTAAGCCATTGGTCCTGGTTGTCATTCGTGGTCATATTCGTGAACGGGCGCCGTCAGTAGGGACTGGTCATCTCTTAGCTGCCACGGCTTATTTTAATTTAATTTAATATTTGAATTGTTTTTGTCTTTTTATTACGGACGCTTTCAACTTTCTGCATCGTTCTCACATGCATAATTTCAACATGAATGATGTAACCAATATTTTGATTTAAAATAGTGTCCGTGGAGTTTCTTGCCCGTTCTTCTCCATAGGTACCTACTACGCTTTGGAATGGGAAATTAGCTTCATCTTTCTGACTGACCGACCCCTTGACAATTCAAAAGTGCCTGTTATTGGTTTATTTGAAATAAATGCTTTGAGTTTGATCTTTTGACTGTCGTTACTTACGGGTCGTCAGAAGCCTGTAAGTCTGATAACCAGTCAGATAGGTAGTCGCTCCATGTAAAATACTGGTATTCAGCTGCATCCGGTTAGACTGAAAGCCGACCACAACATAGTTGGGAAAAAGCAGGCAGATGACGATGAAAATTTATAATATTAATAAGGGGTAATATGGTTATCTATGGTTCAATTCCTAGGCTAGACAGGATTGTGTTAGAAAAATTTACTCGAATCTGGAATACTGGAATCTCTTCAATCACTTCATTTAATAATGTTAGCTAAAGTAGTTTGATGTTTAGCCAAGTTATTTACCGAAACCGAAGTGTTTTGTTAAAGACTAATTTATTAGGTAGTCTAGGCTTGAACTAAGACTATGGCCTTTCAGACTGTTAACATAACTTGGCCTAGGATATAGTAGAGTGGTCAGAAAGAGCGCTAAATTTTTGAGTATCAGTGTGTGTATGCACCGTCAAGGAATAAATAATTATGTTAAACACATTAAGGTTACTTTTTACTCCGACTACGTCATTGTCAACATTTTGAATGGAAATGACAATTAAAAATTGCTTAACATTATCGTTCCTTGACCGGACATACGGTCAAGGAGCGATAATGTTAAGCAATTTTTAAACAAATTCCTTTTCCAAATAGCGGGCGCATGTCAGCATTTGAAACTGTCATTTCCATTCAAAATGTTGACAATGACGTAGTCGGAGTAAAAAGTAACCAAGTAAGTAACTATGTATGTACATAATGGAATAAATTGCATAAAATCTAAACCAAGTCTCATATAAAGAACTACAGTTATGCTAATGATATGGTTCTAAACGGCATAGCATTTTTATAAATAAAAGAGAAGGAAAGTAAAGTCATAAAATAAGCAATGCGAAGCCAAAAATGGACCCCATCTCAGCACAAGCTTGAACAGTAAATATAACACGGCGTTACATAACTTGAACATAAATAAACACAATGCCAATGTCAAGAGGTAGACAGACACAAGGGAACGCCATGTGCTACGATCTTTATAACCCTTCTTTTTTTTCCACATGTGTACGTCTTTTCAAACTTGTACACCGGTTTCGGAGTACCTGCTACGTCCTGACATTGTCTATTGTTGAGTTGATAATATTTTTTAAAGATAGAGACAGGTTTATTGCTCATCTTGTTGTTATTGAAATGATGTTTACCCCACTGAAATAATCTGTTTGGAAGGGGAGAAGTTTCGCTTGCTCCCCTGAAGTAATATTACGTTGCGTGCTCTATATATTTATTTCGTGATTATAAACAGCTGATAGGTTCCTTTCATTTTAGTGTTGTGTTGACTTGATTATCGTTTTGAATAACTTTGTTAGTAGTTCATGCTTAAAATGATTAAGAATGTAAGTACACATACATACATACATAGACTTACGTCTTGTTCCCATGGGGGTAGGCAGAAACTACAGAACGCCATCTGCTGCGATCCGCACATACTTTTTTGCTTCGTTTACGTTCATACATTTGGTCATACACACACGCCGGTTGAATCCAAAAAAAATACTTATTTCGGATTCATGTCAATCTAATTACTGAGCCTTATCCTCCATCGATTGATTCACTGTTTTTAATCTGAATTTTTAAAACTTAAGATATTGCTGATAAAATGGGGCTTTGGATTTGGATGAAATAGGGCTTTCACTAGAGTAGACAGGTCAATAAGTGAACCTTGACGATTATTGCCGGATACGGTGTTTTGGGAAACAAGGTTATTGCTAGTGTAAATAATTAATTGGCCGGAAACCTTGACTTGGTTACGCTCCGTCTATTTGATTTACTTAACTACATTTAAATTAGATTGATTTAATCTAATATTGTAAGGACAAAAGATTTGATTTTTTGTATGTTTGTTTGTTGCACTTTAACGCTAAAGGCTCCTTCAAATAGTCACGACACACCATGTG
Organism: Dryobotodes eremita; assembly: GCA_917490735.1. Taxonomy (NCBI): domain Eukaryota; kingdom Metazoa; phylum Arthropoda; class Insecta; order Lepidoptera; family Noctuidae; genus Dryobotodes; species Dryobotodes eremita. The sequence continues at coordinate 17,614,925 of OU823264.1, read as the reverse complement.
ACGCAAAGGCACCGCTTATTGCGCGACGAGCGGTGCCTTTGTGTAGCGTGCGATTCGCGTCGCATGTCGCGCCTGTTTGAAGAAACCTTAAAACGGCTGAACGGATTTGGATGAAATTTGGCACATGGGTAGACCATGACCTGGTGCAGGACATAGGCTATCTTTCATCCTAGATCGCAGATGAAGTCGCTGGTAACAGCTAGTTTTTAATAAAGTTTAATTCATTGTAACATAACATCACGCCTTGTTTCTCCGTAGGGTTGGGCAGAGGTGTACCTACAGTCCACCCATATTTCGCCAGTTATGTTTAAGTCCCATGTAATAGGGGTGAGCCTATTGCCATACCAGGTAGAAAGCAATCTGGAATCGAGCCCAGGACCTCATGCTCAGTAATAGAGCTTGCGTCCACTAGACCAACGAGGCTGTTAATTTATTGTAATTTCAAATGCGATTAGATTCGCAATTTACAATGCAAGTGGCAATTTAATGTTTGCAGGTCAAACTCATTCATAATATTTTAAAACTATGCTGAAATTGGGTCTTCAATCGTCGTGGTAACATAAGACTGCATTCAAATCCTCCACATTCACCACTAGTGTTTATGCTGGAGAGAAAAAGCGCTCGCAAGTTCATGCAGCAATTTGAATAAAGTCATCATCTTCCTATCCTTGTTTCTTGTTGCTTCGGGTCGGCGCATCACGTTTTTCTTCTATTCTCACCGGTCAGCCGTCCAATCGTATCTTTCACTCCTTTTTCTTTCATATCACCCCAAACCAAACAAACAATCCATCCTTTCTTTGGTCTTCCTCGACCTCTCCATCCATCAACATTGATTTATATTCAGCACTCTTTTAATTAGCAAAAAAGTTAGTTAGTTCTCTTTTTGTGGTAGCAGCTGGATGAGAGTTGCCAAGAATCGAGCAAAATGGCGTGCAATTGGAGATGCCTATGTCCAGCAGTGGACTGCTGTAGGCTGATGATGACTCTTTTAGTTACACGGTGCTTTTTATCCCTGCTCATCACATGCTCATACCAAGAAAAACGATTCTCATTCAACTTTTTATATCTAGCGCCATTTTCAAACATCCCCTAATATACTTATTTCTTACTTTATCCAGTCTTGTCACTCCACGCATCCATCTCAACGATCTCATCTCAGCTATTTGAATAAATTTAACATGAAATGTAAAGAATAATGATAAAATCCTAGTTGACGTATTATGTACTTTCAGAAGCGCGTGCACAAGCTATAAACTCGTATATTTATGTGGTACTTATTTATTTACATATTCCTTACACGTGTTGGGGTAGTATCGATTTTCATATTCATATCAGTTCAATGACTGAAACGTGCCTAGTTTAGTTATATGTTATTGGAGTATAATTTAATCTACTTAAAATAGAAGAATAGATTATGATACTTAATATTCATAGCTGAATGTTTCTTTTAGATTGAACACAGGTTGCCATGTAAGCCAAGCTAATAACTTAAACTTTGGCTGTATCTATGTCTATTTTTATCCAGCCTACACGTGTTATGATAGTAAATTGTTTACGGCTTTCTCTTCTACGTCTTGAAGTTCAATGTCATCAAAATAATGTAATTAATAACCTATTATGACTTTAAAAACACATATTACTCTTCAACCATTTGATAAAGAAATTAAAGAATACCATCTGGAATTTCTCAGTAGCAGCCCGGAGTTCGCTCCAAGTTCATACAACAATTTCAATAAAGTATTTACTTCGTACAAAATGCAAAGAACAATTTTATTGTTAAGTGTTATTGAGTTTTTCCATCTGGACTTTCTCAGTAGCAGCCCGGAGTCTGGATTTATGCTAGATTGACGGCAATATGGTCGTCCCCTATTTCATATCACTTAAACATAACTGGGTCCGCCCTCTGCCTATATACCTTCGGGAAATACAGGCGTGATGTTATGATATTTTATGAAAAATTTAAAGTTATTACTTATTTATGGATTTTCTTTTCAAAGATTTCTTACCATTATTTCGAATCAACTAAGTCGTCATCAACTTTGCTTATTATTTTTAGCGTTAGAATTGCTTTCTCTCACAGATATGAAAGCCAAAGTTTTCATAACACCCGGCTTTTGCTGTTTGAGCCCACCGCAAAGACGTGGGTGGATCCACTAACAAAATAAACATGTTATCGTGCCTGAGGGGTTTTCCATTTACAAAGAAACACGCCCAAGGGTCAGATTTCCATGCAGTAGTAGTAGAGCTGTGAAGGAACTCGTCCGGGAATTACTACCACTATAACTTTTATCGCAAAACAGCTTTGATGTGTCCGGTTTGAAGGGTATTTTGTCGATGTAGTTCTAGGCACATTAGACATTTCGGCTTGATGTCTGGGATAGTAACGTTTCCACAGTGCATCTGGTATTGCAGATACCACTCACCGTCGGCGGAGGTTACCACTTACCATCACGTGGTCCGTCTTTGTTTTCCATCTCGTAATATGAAAATACTTATATGAATTTAATTAGCTTCTGCTTGTGACTTCATCCGCGTAAAATTTATTGTTTTCCCGACCCACCCCGTCGCGTCGCATCGCCTGCTCGCGCTATTACTTCGTTATCGCTTAGCGTTCTTTCTGACTTTATTTCTTTTTGCTCGGACCCTACGGGTCCTAGCGTGATTTTAAGTAGCCTTCCTCAAGAATTAGGCTATTAAACGCAAAAAGATTTTTTCAAGTCCGACTGGTAGTTCCAGAAATTAGCGCGTTCAAACAAACAAACTCTTAAGCTTTTTTATTAGTATAGATGTATTTATGCAGCATTTCTCATTTTTTCTTGTGTGTTTCCAGGTGACGCGCTGCGTAGCGGTGGTTAAAGCGGCTCTGCCGCTTTAAATGGACAAACGCAAGATGCTGCCAAAGAGAGCGCGTATGGATAGCATGCGGGGTCCCATCGCCAACGGACCCTTGCAGTCAAGGTAAATAATATGAGCATTTGTACTATAATGAAAGGAGTTCCCCGTCCATCCGAGCCCTCCACAACACTATAAGTTAAATAGACACCTATGAAATATTTTCTGACCACAAATGATCGATCAAACAGAGACTTTGTTTGTTGACATGCTCGAATTATCACTAAACAACTAGTATACGAACTAACTACGTGTAATTAAATAACATAATTACAAGCCGCCACTGATTTAATTCAATCACCATCCACAATCAGAAACTCTAACAGTTTAGCAAAGATCGAATCTAGCGGAGTCGTTCGTCTAATTCGTAGGCTGGTCGCGAGTGAGCGCGCGGGTGGCAAGTTAACAAAGCGTCGTCCGTCGTCTATTGGGCTCACTCCACTTATTCTTTTCTCGCGCTAATCCTATTTGGTTTCCATCAAAACTTGCCCGAAGGGTTGCCCCCCGCGCCCCACACCAGTGCCCCCAGCCTCTTTGTTTGCCACCAAAATCTGTTTTCGTCTGCCCCCGGAAAAGTTAGTTGGAATTCTGAAAACTCCCTCCTTACCCGCCCGGAATTACTTTCCCGTTCGCCGCCCGAAACTTTCCCCGGCAATAATAATAATTCCGCTCCGCTATGACGAAAGTTTAAATTATTAGTTTAATCGTACTGGTGTGCTTTAATTATTTGCGGCGGGGCGGGGGTGTTCGGGGCACGTCCTCTCTTCGTGATTAGCTAACTTGTCCCCGACTGTTATCCCCAATCTCTCCTAGTTTCCAATATTTGTCGGTTCGCTTAGTAATTTAATTTGTCCATTAATTTTGGTTTGTCTATTACCAAAGCTAATTGGCAGTTACAAACGTAATTTTGCTGTTCGCAGTATCTCTTAATCTAAATTGGAGTACCCAAGTTATTTAGTACTAAACTTGAATGCGTTTAGTGTTGCAGCGATTCTCGCAAGTTACTTAAGGATTTATTGAGTTGTGTTTAATTTGTGGGTTAAACCATTCTGCGTATAGAAATGGTAACGTCCAGTCACGTTACGGCATAATATATAAAACTGTAAAATTTGATTGCAAGCTTAGAATTTGCCCCATCTGAAAATAGTCTGCCACGTTTCAAATCAAACCACATGTTATCAAGCAAAAGTGAGCTCATGAGTCGACGTGCGTCAATCAGACGTACTAGTTATCACGCAAACGATATTAGAATATCAATAACGTATAAAAAAGCAGTTTGCATTAACATGTGAAAGATAATAACGAAGACATTAACATGCAAATGTTTTTATAGACATGTTTTGATACGTCCCCCAGATTTGGACATAATTGGTATTCAAGACTTAAATTTATCAAAGTCACAATACATTTTAATCTTTGAATATAGTTTCATAATAAACTGTCTTAAAAAATCACAACCTGGACAAGGTGGATAAAATTCGCAGAAACGAACACGCATGTAAAGGAAAAAAAACAGTTACTGGTTTTAACAATGTTAAACAACTATGTATCACAACGAAGTTCCTTAATTGTACTTTACTGAATACTGAATGACTGTAATTACAAATGAATTAGCTGTACCGTTCCATATCGCTTCATTCATTGTGTAACGTGTTTTATGCGTATTAAGATGTTCGATGCATATTGTTTCAATACATGATTTAACAAACTAGTGTCATTAATATTGTAGTCGGACGTATTTCGGATATCCAAATGAGGCGGTTAACCCAGACCCAGCGGGATGGAAATTAATTTCTGATATTTTGGATGCAAAGCATAAAATCTTTTGTAGATTATTATTAATTTAATGATTTTCAATTCGGTTGTATTTACTTGTAAGCTGTTTAATTTTACATTCGAAATTAGAAAAAGGTTCAAGGCGAATAATTTCGTGTATCTGGAAAGCATACGTGCAGTGTTAAATAATCAATTAACCAGTTAAACTTGGCTTATGCATCAGGTTATGTTTTTATTGATGAATTGAAGATACGTTAAAAGAAACGATCTACCTACATGGTCTGAATAAAATTTTGGAGCGCGTCGCCGACGAACCGGGTATTCCGATTATCCAACCCAAAAAATCCACCTAGATACGCGGAAACGCATGTCCGAGAATCCACCCTAACTTGTACGCAATATTAGCATAAATGTTTTTTAATTAAGTCAATTTCATCATCAAAAATCGGCGGAAATAACTAGTCCATACGAAGTTTTCATCGGAAGTTGTTTAACCCATTAACCTAATGCTTAACACAACACCGTATAGTCCAGGGTGTTTAAAACCGTCATGTGTGAGAGCCAACTTCGTTTGTTTTTGCGAGCCACCGACAAAAGTGGGTGAAATTGACGGCCAAGCTCAATAGGGGGAGATGAAAATAGAAAAGTAGCACCCATACACGTGTTTGTAAACCGTTTTCGTATGGGATGATTGATCTTAGTTCTAATAATAAACGTATATTGATCAACTCGGGTATTGTTATAGTCTATTGTCTGTGTTTACTTTGTATTTCTAAAATACCTGCGGTTTTCTTCATAAAATATTGAAATTCTCGGAGAAGATTTAATATTGTATAAGAAGCTAGGGGTGTATTGTATGAATTTGTAACTTCGATTTAGCTCAAAAAAGCTAACAATAGCTGTTTTTTTTTTAATAATATGTGTGGGACGTATGTTATAACGTCACACTTGTAAACACTGCATTAAGAAATGCTTAATTAGGGTGCTATGAATATTTTCTAAAGGAAACACTAATTTGGGATTAGGAATCCTTTTGTATATAGGTGGTGGGATAATACATCGCCAAATATAATATGGCCATGCCCCGATTTGATCGAAACGGTAATTAGACATCTGTTTTCTAGTATAATAATAACAACAACGTAAGACAAATAAAATACACAAATAAACAATTAGCATTTCTGACAAAATAAACGTTATGTTATGTCGCTGAAGCGCATCGTTGCGTTGCGTCGCGTCGCCTATTCCAGTGAGTTCCTGAAATTGACGGCCAACCAATGTAAAGGAAATTAAAAACATTCTGTTTGAGTCTCTTCGTTCATTGTAAAAACAACTTTTCGTTTTATTTAGTGGTATGAATGGTCGGTTTGTATATCGCGGTGTTCCAGTAATATGCCAGTTATGTCGCCAATATTATCGTCGTTTGATAACTTGCTGTTACGCATTCTTTATCACTTACGTTTTATGTAACGTTTGCGTCATTTTTTATACTGCTTTACGATGTTATTTATTACCACTTAGTGTTAATGTATGACGTGATATGAAAGTGTTTTCTCTCTCTTTGCACGGTATGTCGGTACAACTACTAATATTAAGACACAGGTATTTGAGCATGTTTGCTTGTGCTAAGTTTGGAAACATTATTTTGCGTGTTACTGTTCAAATCTTTGAAGCTCCGTCTAGCAAATTCAGTTCTAGACATGCAAGGATATGTCGTTTTGTGAATGTTCTTAGTTATGTATTTAGTTTTCCCATAATTTTTAACTTTTATAACTATATGTGCTTTCGAAGTTGAGCAAACTTTGAAACTTTAAACAACTATAACGTTCCAAGAATGTTATCTTTGAACATGTTTCAAGACTGAACTAAGTTTGTATAATGTTCAAATTATTAACTAGTTTTTAATTTAAGATGGAGCCTAATGTGGCTTTATGTTAAAACGTAATGATTCAAATCAGTAAAATGAAAAGAATGCTTCAGACTGAACTAAGTTTGTATAATGTTCAAATTGTTAACTAGTTTTTAATTTAAGATGGAGCCTAATGTGGCTTTATGATAAAACGTAATGATTCAAATCAGTAAAATGAAAAGATACGAAAATACATATCCTAATCCTAACTTCCTAACTAATATTATAAATGCGAAAGTAAGTTTGTTTGTTACCTTTTCACGCCTAAACCACTGAAAAGTACTTAATACATTTTGTGAGTGTAGAGTGTCGAAAGACCGGTTTTTCATCCTCCTAACTATAATTCCCCGAACAAGCCGAATTGATTGTCAAATTCTAAATAAACGCGAGCGAAGCCGCGGGCAAAAGCTAGTAATAGATATCTAATCAAATACAGGCTGGCAGGAAATTGACGGATAAACTGTAACCATGACTTCAGCACATGATTCTAGACCCCCTAGCGGAGAAATTTTGCGCCAGTTATCAAAAATTAATATCTGCTGTTTCATAGAAAAGTGCAATACCTACGCGGCCAAAATGTATGGAACAGCATTTTTTTTTTAATAACCGACGTAAAATTTTAATGCAGTGGGGTTCAGAATCATGTTCTGAATCCATGGTAACAGATTGCGCTTCGATGTCCCTGCCACCCTGAATAATAATATTAAAGTGGTCCAACGGTTTCTACAAGACAGAAGTTTTGTAGAAACTGTAGGAAAATGATAAATGAATATCTGATTTCCTAACTTAAGTAATCGACTTTCATTCGAAGCGGATACGACTGAATATAAGTTTTACTCATGGCGCGACTGTCATTGCTACTGGTCTCATCCCCAAACTCAATTACTAGACAGTACTGATACTCCTCAAACGGACCTTTTTAATACCGCGGTGTATGCGGCGACGCGTAGGTGAGGCCTGTGTCCAGCAGTGGACGTCTTTCGCCAGTTATGATGATTATGATGACAAGTGACATTCTTAATTAAATCAGCTGCCTGTATTCAGGGCTGAATGGTTTTTTTTAAACTAGCTTTTGCCCGCATGAATGTCGAAAAAAAAACCTAAGAAACCTTCTCAGAGATGTCAACATTTATATCTGTAATTTTTATGGAGTACATAATAAAGAGTATTCTATTCTTCTCCTTTAAATACATAAAATGTATGTCAAGTGTCATGGTGGTCGGTTAAACGGTGCTGGAGTTTATCAATCTCATATTTATATCAACATCCATTTTTATATATTTACTAGCTGCGCCCCGCGGTTTCAACCGCAGCGGTATGAAGTATGCTTTACGACCTATTCTCAGACCTACCAAATATACAAAAAAAAATTTTTTTATAAAAATAGGTCAAGCCGTTTCGGAGGAGTTCGATAGCAAACACTGTGACACGAGATTTTTATATATTAGATATTAACGATGATTTATATTATATGATTCCAGGCCCCTAGTGGCGTTATTAGACGGACGCGACTGTACGGTCGAGATGCCGATACTGAAGGACGTCGCTACAGTCGCGTTTTGCGACGCACAGTCCACCTCAGAGATTCACGAGAAGGTGCTGAACGAGGCCGTGGGCGCGCTCATGTGGCACACCATTATACTGACCAAGGAAGACCTTGAAAAGTTCAAGGCGTTAAGGATTATAGTCCGTATCGGCTCCGGCGTTGATAATATTGATGTTAAAGCGGCTGGGGAACTAGGTGAGTTTGTTTACAATTATTTATCTTTCGAAGTAGCGTAAATGATAAAAATAGGTGGAAGAACACACCTTCCACACTTCATCACTCAGAACATCTGCCGCCTGTACGCGAACTGCAATGGCAAATCTGGAAATCTCTTTACCGATGGCGGGGCCAGGTTGGCCGCTGCAGAAACTGGCCAAATGGGGCATCATCGACCCTTCCCAAACAGGTGCCAGTGTGAAGACAAAATTTGAGTCAATCGACACGAAAAGAAGGTTGAAAAAAAGAAATAGGTGGCTGATTTGCATGCCCAGTGTAGCGACTCGGTTTTGATAGAGGCCTGTATTCAACAGGATTGGGACCTGGCAGGTTCTTTTAATAATTTACCAACTCCATACGTAGAATAATCTCCCTTACAGCAACATCAGCAATATCTATCATATTATTGGTTAACATTAAAGTTCAAATCTGGTGGTGCTGCTGCGTTGCATATTAATCCAACATCATCCATTTGTTTTTTAGCTGATCAGTCATACATAAGATTCATTTTGATACCTAAAACTTGAAATAATTTGTAAATTGCCCGATCCTCAATGTAACTCGTGTGTTGTAAATGTTCCAGGCATAGCGGTATGTAATGTGCCAGGCTACGGCGTCGAGGAAGTAGCGGACACCACGCTGTGTCTCATACTGAACCTGTACCGGCGGACGTACTGGCTCGCCAATATGGTGCGGGAAGGGAAAAAATTCACAGGTATACACCGTCACCAACATTTGTCAAGTTTTGATTGAAGGCTCCTACAAACAGGCGCGACGCGCTAGCGCGCGCGGCGCTAAGGCATCGCTCGACGCGCTGTCGCGTCGCGCCTGTCTGCGGGAGCCTTGAAACCACAGAAAACAGGTGTCTATAACACTATCGATTGCCAATAAACGCATTTCTCTTTCTTCCTTTATCTGTTTCCTTGGGTTTTACTCGCATCCCAGGTAACTACTTCATGTCTACAAGAGGAGGTGCCCAGGACCAAAGCGACAACATTGAACTTCCCTAGCAATAGAACACGATATCTGCGCGTCGCGGTCGCTGATTAATAACGCACCACACATTTTATCACAATCAGTTTTTAATCCTGGGGATTGCCAGAAAACTATGAATTATACCAAATATTCATCAATAATAGCGAAAACTTGGGACGATTTTTGAATTCATACGAAACGTCAAACGATGGGCATGCGTTTGGTCTCGTCGAGATTTATTTTTGTCATTGAACTAAGTGATGTGACATAATAACTATCGACAATATGTACAAAGAGTATTTAATAAACTATATATAAAAAAATACATGTCGTAGGTGTATAACGTGTTACTATATTAGCGTCTGGAAAAAATAGGGTATAATAGAAGGGCGGTGAAGAAGCCTTTGGCGTAGAAATTTTGCAATTTTCTTATCATAGAATATATTTTTTCATATGAAGTGATCTATCAATAAAACTTCTAATTTGGAGTCTATTTTTCATAATAAAAACAAACGGAAATTATCGAAATTCAAATCATTTAATCTATCCTATGCGCGAAAATTATATACTTATAATTGTAACATCAATTAGCCCTGAACTAACAATTCATACAACCGCATCACTAAACCAGAAGTAAATAAATACAAATTTCGAGCGGTTTACGTCTTTGGCTTTAGAAACGCGAGGGGTTAGGTACATTGCACAGTTGATCAAGCTTTCTGGTTTAAAGGCAGAAATATTCATATTTACACTACACTGCCAATATTAATTTGTATTGTGTGCGTAATAGCTTAAGGCTGATGTAAAAGAATCAACTACTCAGCACACACGCAACATTGGGAAGTTGCACGTTAGCTGCCTGTTAACGGAACGAAGGAGCCTGGATCTCAGAACACAGGGAATCCTAGTGTGAGTTCTAGGAATTCAATTCACTTGAATGATAAATTTATTCTTATTCTATAAAAAATATTTTTTTTGACTGGATTTACCTGGATAAAAAGTTATATGTTTTAATCCAAGACATGAATACAAGGCAAGGCAAGGCAATCAGAATGCCAAAATTTTATGTCCAAATCAGTTCAACCATTTAAGCGTGATTGAGTCACAAACATTCAAAACTCTAAACATCAAAGTAGCATTGCGCTTGGCTCAGTTCTAAATTCAAAGTTTTATAAATAGACTTAAATGCACTTATTTCCCACATTCGTTGTCCATCAAGCTAACTAGCAGAATGTCATTGTTATTTTGGATTTTGCTGCCTCATACTAAAACCGCTTTATCCACAAAATGAACTAGTACGCCAGATTGGCTTGGTATTTAAAAGGCGCACTTCTTAATTTGTAGATTACAAATTGCTTTATTTTTGATAAACTAAATCATATTTTACTCTGAAATGAAATTCCATCCCCCGTAAACTTATTCGTCTAGTTTTTAATAGCAACAGCCAGACAAATTGGTTGTCATTATTCATATTCACAAAACTGATGTTTACGTCAACATATGACGGAAAGTTCGCCCTTGAGATGTAATAAAACTCTGCGGTATTGTAATGAATTACTTTACTACGCTCACGACACGTGTAGGCGATAAATATAGCCATTCTTGAAGCTATTTTTAAGTGTATTCTACGTCTTAATGGACACTGATAATGTTATTACAATGTTTTACGCTTGACAACAAAGTTATAGTTGTTTTTAACTCTTTGTGTCCCGAGGTCGCGATATCGAGCGACACACAATAGATAATCATTGTCTCATTACGCGGGATTAAAGTGGTTAATGCGCGTTATCTAAAGAAGTGGCTTAAGAAATAATTAACCTGTTGTTTGTTAATGTTGCAAAGTCATCATCTTGACATGTTTCGCCTACTGCAAATAAAATGGACGTCTTCTTTCTTACGTCTCTAACAGCTCTCCTCCTTTTCTAGTTATATTGTATTCCATAAATATAAAAATAAAGGGATATGTTTGATGAGATAATATGTAAAGAAAACCCTGTCATGCAACAGAGTGAAACCCCTTTAGCTTTCTTTGGGAAGTCCTGTGGCGTGGACATTCTATGTTGCAGTATAATCAAAACTCTGTTAGAGACTAACCCTTTAGCTTTCATTCTTTGACAAGCTTTATTAACTTGTCCCATTAAGAGCCTCTTGTTATGTATTTTGGCGGGTGGTTACTGTTCCCTCTCTAAAAGAGAGGAGACCTGTGTCCCAGCAGTGGGAATATTATAGGCTGATTATTTGATGTTATGTATACTTACTATTTAAAGAAATCTCGGTAGCTTAGCTTTCCTAATTTCTAGAAAAATCAAATTAACAGTACACCACGTCATACACATTTGTCAGTCGGCTGTTATAATTGGCAACACATGCACTACTCCTGCGCATTCAAAGAACCTGAGTATACACGAAGTGATACGAGTATTGCCGAATTTCAAAGTGACAGGACGAAGTGGCACTTACATTCATTTTTGGGTTTTGATATAAATGAGGCTTTCTTTTGTTTTTAAATACTTAAAGAAGAAGAAGATTTGGAACTTAAAGAAACAAGTGATACGTAGTGATCCCGGTTATTGACGGACAATATACAGGTTTCCAATTTGTGTATATTTTTTCAGACAACGTTTTTCGTGAATAATTTACGTCAATAATTTAATCCTACTTATATCCTAAACATCATCATGTCGGTTTAAGATACTTTATTTAAACATTTTGTTCTAAGTATATTATAATATCCCACATTAAGTAGGTAGGTAAGTAAATAACTATATTTAATTGTCTAAAATGTAGTGGTGGATGGTGTGTGTGGTTTATAAACCAAACAAAGAAATAAAACTAGTGGCTCTGTGAGCTGTAGGCCTCGCGGGTTTTAAAGAGCTTAAAACTGAATAAATGTTCACCGCGCACCTTAAAACAAAAAGCGCGACATGGCAGAAATATGTTTGTTTTCTTAGGTTTTCAAACCCCCATATCTCGGCCATTTTCAAAAATTTCAAAAATCTATGTCAACAAAAAAATAAACATATAATTTTCGAACCTGCTCATAAAATTTCACGGGAATCTGTTGAGAAATGCGACCTGTAGAGGAGAACAGCCATCAGCCGGACATCCGGACATACGAAAGCATTTTTGCTCAAGTTGAAACGGAGAGGCTTCGCGCTCGCTAGGTCAATAATGTTTCACCCTTTATTTACCCTTTAAGAGACTCACTTGTTTTTTTTTTGACAACAGTCAATAGTCATTTGAATTTACGAGAAAAGTGAACTGTACTCCGTCGTCTATGTGAAATGCTAACATTGCTGTGTTTGCGCTTCAGGTCCGGAGCAGGTGCGCGAGGCGGCGACCGGCTGCGCGCGCATCCGCGGCGACACGCTGGGCATCGTGGGGCTGGGCCGCATCGGCTCCGCCGTCGCGTTGCGCGCCAAGGCCTTCGGCTTCAACGTCATCTTCTACGACCCCTACCTGCCCGACGGCATCGAGAAGTCGCTCGGGCTCACCAGGGTCTATACGCTTCAGGTAAATACTTCATCCGCTTCTGTAGTGTCAGCACGAGCACTGAAAAATAATGCCTTAAAGTACCAACAGCTCTATGGGTAAAGTATGGCTTGGACTGGAAAAAGAAAGACTGTTATGGATCCACACCAATTGCCAATCCTAGTACAAGCACAGTTCAGAAAAGAAGATTCTTTCTTAAGCCAAAAATGAAGCAAGCCATAAGCATTTCCGACGATTTTCTATTCACCGGCCACACTGTAAAAGAAGCATGGCAATAAATTTTTCACATCTCAACAGTGGACGGCAAGCAAACTTGCAATATTGTGGTCCTTGTGTTAGAGGTGGATAAGTAGTAAATATGAATTAATATTATCGATTAACTAATTGTATGTTTGTTATTTCCAGGACCTCCTATTCCAGAGTGATTGTGTATCATTGCATTGCAGCTTAAACGAACACAATCACCACCTCATCAACGAGTTCACTATCAAACAGATGCGCCCAGGTGAATACCGTTCAGTTATTATTATACTAGCTTTTACTGGCGACTTCGCCCGCGTGGATGTCGAAGAAGTATCCTACGCGCGCGTTTTGTTTGTGCAGAATAAACTAGTTTTCTTTTTTTTTATGTGTTAATCCAGGTTAAAAACTATCTGTGTTCCAAATTCCATCTAAATCTGTTCAGTAGCTTTTGCGTGAAAGAGTAACAAACATCCATCCATCCATCCATTCTCACAAACTTTCACATTTATAATATTATTAAATAGGATTTGTAGGATAGGATTAAACCTTTGTTATAATAGAAAAGTTACGAAAGCTACTAAAGAAGTATGGAAGTAAAAGACATGTTGCGCTGACCCTAAATAAATTGGGATATGGGCAGGAGAATTATGATGATAATAATAATAGATATGTTAGCGATTGACGATCAAAGAAGTAGCTTCATTCTGATTTGAAAAAACATATCTGCTGTAAAAGTTTGAAACAGATAATTGGAGAAGTAAATCAGCATTCTCGTTCTCAAAAATGCCTTATTTCGCATTAAAAATTTAATGCTGCCCATCAATATCTGGTGTGGCACGGTAATAATGAAAATAGAAAACAGAGAGGTTTTTACACATTAGTAATTTTTGACATATGACACGACTATATAATGTTGCTACTAAAAACAATTAAGGACAACTAATAAAAATTTACAAAAATAATTACTTATGCCTATGGCATTACTAAGTCCAACTCTGTACTGTAAGTACATTTGCGTGCACATAGTAAGAAATAATAAAAAAAATACTGCAGTTCTTTTTAATCACAATTTAACACACATTTCAAGAAAATGTCTAAAACATTTTGTTAAACACGTAAGGTAACTTGTAACCGTCATTTCTAAAAATATTTTTCACGTAAATATCCGTCTTTAATTATAACTGCGTGACTGCGTGTCTAATAAGTCTTGAACGTAATTGCTATAAAGAATGTTCAAGATTCAATTATCAGTCGATTGGCTTTTGTCCGCGGCTTCGTTCGCGTGTGGGAGATGTTTCATAGATATGAAGTGGCCTATGTCACTCACTGGGCCATAAATTACAGTGCCCTGCAAAATTTTGTTAAAGAACTTCAGCTGTAAAGTCTTTAAAATCCTTATTTCAAATGTTTAAATTGTACACTAATGTGTTTATTGCCTAATCTAACTTTCTATAATAATAAATCTAGCAATTCATTATTATAGACAAATGTTTTTTTTTTTGGTAACCAGCTTTTTGTTGTCAATTACTTAATTCCAACCGCCAAAAGTATTTCTGTGGATTTACAATATTTATAGAGTTTTAATATAATTTGAATAAAAGTTCTAGTAATTCAAGTCCACTTTCAATAAAGTTTTGAAGGGCACATTAGATTCACAATAAAAAAATAAAAAGTATCTGTTGCGCGTTGCTGCGTGAAAGACGTCCAAAGGAGGCCAATGTCACTAACACAGTTTCGCGCACTAAATTAGCAGGATTAGGTTACCTACTTGTTTTGGTCGGTCCAGAGAATAAGGTTGTGTATTGTTGCAGGCGCGTTCCTGGTGAACACGGCGCGCGGCGGGCTGGTGGACGACGAGGGGCTGGCGGCCGCGCTCAAGCAGGGCCGCATCCGCGCCGCCGCGCTCGACGTGCACGAGAACGAGCCCTTCAACGTGTTCCAAGTACGACACGCCGTGGCTGTTCACACCACGCTCAGCTATTTTGCAAAAACCTCACCGACCTGTCATTTTGTCTGATGCTAAGGATTGACAGTTCACTTCATCTACGTTTTGACGATGAGATTTTTACAGAATAGCAATACGGGTTTTTTTTTTAAGTTATAGTTCGACATATTGATACAATAGAAAATTAGTAAGGTGTCATTTAAAAAAAAAGATAAATTAAAACAGTCGAGAGGTGTTCTCAAGTTCTTTTCGCTTTAGCAAACTAGGTGAAAGTTGTACCGAAAAAGTAAAATTAGCATTTTGACCGTCTAAATGTATTATTTTGAGACTTATGGTAAATAATGGTTGAAATTGCGGTAAGTGATATTGCTGAATCTGCGGTGTCTAGATCCCTTAACGTTGGACTACAATTTACGGCACATCTGTATGTATCCTGCATTATGGAAGTTTCTTGCTCTACGTTTAATGAAGTTGTACTGCCCCTACAGTTATATTGTTGTTCGTTTATGGTCGTCAGT
Source organism: Dryobotodes eremita (assembly GCA_917490735.1). Lineage (NCBI taxonomy): Eukaryota > Metazoa > Arthropoda > Insecta > Lepidoptera > Noctuidae > Dryobotodes > Dryobotodes eremita. Next base: position 17,599,413 of record OU823264.1, on the reverse strand, counting down.
AAGTGGGTATTTATATAAGACGTTGCACGTTCGCGACAGGGCCCGCTGAAGGACGCGCCGAACGTGCTGTGCACGCCCCACGCGGCGTTCTACTCGGACGCGTCGGCGCAGGAGCTGCGCGAGATGGCGGCGTCGGAGATCCGGCGCGCCATCGTGGGCCGCATCCCCGACTGCCTGCGCAACTGCGTCAACAAGGACTACTTCCTGGGCGGCGCCGTGCTGGCGGGCGCGCCGCTGGCCGCGCCGGCCGCGCCGCCCGCGCCCTACGCCGACGGCATCAACGGCGGCTACTACGCCGCCGCGCAGGCCGCGCACTCCACCACGGCGGCGCACGACGCGCCCGCGCCCGCGCCCGCGCCCGCGCCGCACGCGCCGCACACGCCGCACGCGCCGCACGCGCCGCAGCCGCCCATCTCCCTGGTCAGTGCCAGCGGTAATGCGAGCTTTACTACCTCACTGGCCCCGGCCGCACCTCTAGCTACTGCATGTTTCTTTTAATATTTTGTACTGTGTTCTGTCACCAGCTGACAGTAACTACACACAACGAGACAAGAACGTTGACCCCGACATCAAAAATTATGATTTTCGAAAATATTTTTTTAATTGTATTGCTTATTAAACACAGATTATCTTGTGCCAAATAATCCAAAAAACCCCTTTAATTTAGTTTACAATTTCATTTAAATAGCTTGTTTTTAAAGATCATCGAGTAACGTGTCTTTTCCCTGTGTTGCAGCCAATCAACACGTCGGATCCGGCCAACCATCAGTTGAACAAGCAGGAGAGCTCCGACGTCCATTAGGCGACGACGATGCGCTACGTTACAGTACCGTCATCACGCCGAGCGACTAAACAAACATACAAACAAACAATAGTTTTATTGATTCCATCGCAATTATGTCATAAGTACCTATGTCGTAAGCCAACGAGTGATATAATATGTAGTCGCGGCGTTTGCATAGAGGCGACACAACGCTTTATATTATAAAATAGTAAATTAGTGAGTCTTGTGCGTCGGCGTCGGTACAATCCGCGGCGAGTGAGTCTGTCTGTCCTCTTCCATTTTGTTTTATAGTGAAATACGTTCCTATCGCGGGGTTAAGGACAAATGGAGTGTGTACGCAATGACAAGACTTCTTCCTCCTGGCACCTCACTAAATAGCCGAATTTGATTATAGGGAAAACTTAGGATTGGCACTCCATTTGTTTTCTACTCCTTTGTATTCATAGTCGATTTCATGTTAACTGACAATAAAAATTACGATGGAAAAGATTGCGACACTATCCGAGTGTCGAAATATGAAAGCACCGATGATAAACGAAACTTGAAGTATACAGTGAGTCGGGACATCTCCATTCTCGAACATGTTTTATATACGTCTGATAAATGAGACAAATAAATATAATTAGTGCATACGGCTTGTGTGTGTCTGTACACAGTTTTATTTCAGTGTGATTATGAGATTCCTTGTGAAACGCACGCCCGTCTCGATGCAAACGTCGCGCGATATGAGCGAATAGTTGATTCTGTGTTTGTATTTGGTAAGTTGGGACAGCTATATATAGATACTGTTATGGTAAAATGCGTGTTTTGATCGCGGGCCGAAGCGTGCATGTTCGGAGTGTACTTGTACGTGTCAATAATGCGATAACATGTCAGCACTAAAGCTCTACTCCACACAGTCGAGCATCGCGGCGCTTGGTGAGGTGAGGCAGAGTATTAACTATGCCATTTTAATCTGCCAATGACGATCGCGATGACCCACTGTTTTGAGTAGATAGTTTCAGTGTCAACAGCTGGTTCCATATTCGAGCTGCGAACCAAAGCAAACAAAAATAAAATATAAATGTTTGACGTGCCTGTCAGGCTTCGCGCTCGTCATATTTGTAGCGCAGAGTTCGCGGCAGTATTTGGAACCGGTGTTTTATAATGGAAAGTTTTTGCTCAAGGGTAATTAATATGTCGGGTGTATTCAATGGTTATGCAAAGTAAGTTGATTGATAAGTTATTTTTGCATAATAAACCAGTAAATTAGATTCAAGAGGTTCACATTTGCAGGAACACCCTGCAGCGATAGAGCAAATAGTAAGTTGTGGAACCTTAAATAATGTTTATTCTTTAAGATAGATGAATCCGTGATGGAGCCATACAGCTCCATCAAGGATTCATATAAACGTGAATAAGGCATGCTTCTTCACATGGCCTGATCTTGTCAATGACAGAATAGCTTGTAACACCAAGATAAATTGTACAAATTGAAGAAACACTTATGTCGTATGCAAAGTAAATTGTCAGTCTCATCCATAGCCTGAGAAGAGAGTTAGATGTTATCGCGTTATTCAGACGTACGTACGTGTGTGTGTTGTATCAAAGCGCTGGAGTATACTGTGTACTAGCATACGTTCGATGCATGGTCCCAGCTGGTCTATAAGCATTTGATCGCATTTGTTTGTACCCACACCGGCCCGGCCCGGCCCGAGCGCATGCATTCGAACTGTTATTTTTAAGTAATCAACAAAAGGACTGTAGAATTCTATCATCACACTTTATTAACGAGAAAAACGGATGTCTTCGTGTTTCTTTTTTTTTTTACTTTGAAAATGTACAAAATCATCCTTCATTTGAATATTTTTTTTAAATAGAGTTTAAGTGACGAATTTGTACATGAAAGAACACCATGATATAAAATTTAGAACCGAAACGCAATAGAGGGGCTTCGCCCTGCCGAGCACCCGTTTGACAATCGTGAGAATTGGTATTTAAAAATTAGTATTTACTTACAGTTTAGTTTAATGACAAAAACAATGTGTATATTTTATGAGAAAGTGAAAAGTTCTTAAATAAAACTATTGTTTTCGGATTAATTACCTGAGTGTTTTATTTATTATCAAACAATTGTCAACCTCGTGCGTCTTCAGTTCTGATTGACCACTACATTACAACAAATTACTAATACATTATAGAATTATTGAGATATATCTCGACCACTGCCTTCTGTGCATATCCAGCACATTTTGTAAGTAAGAAAAGGTCTACTATAATAAAATATACCTGCATTATATTTCACATTTGCAACATTCAAAACAAGTTTTACAAAATATATAACATTTCATGCAGTAATGAGATCATTAGTATAAATTGGCACGTATATTATTCCTAACAAATAAATTAACATTTCGGGGAAATAATTATTTCTAATGCAAAAATGCTTGTATTGGCAGATAGTAAGATATATATATATATATGAATCTTACTACTTTTTTTTACAAAACGGTTATGTTCCGATAGGTTTCAAGCAAAATTTTGTTGCTAAAGTGCGCGCAAGATAAGTCTGCGCGCGTGTTTGACCTTCAAGACTATATCCCATCCCTGCCTGCACTTTCAATCACTTTCGGCATAATGATGGCGTTTATTTACTGTGGTAAACACGGAACACAGCACACTACCAACGTCGAGATGGCGGCAAATGATTATTTCCGATTTCAGCCGCGCGCAGACTTATTTTGCGCGCACTCTACTCCTTCCAGTTGCATCTTAACAGCAGCAAAAACAAAGACAATAAAGACCACTGATTTGAAAGATTTGTCACTGGTAGCAAATCAACAGCAACCATAAAACTTGAATAAACATCAGTGATGTCAAATTACAGGTACAAAATTGTGAAAGGAGCAAGAGCAAATATATGGTTTGTCAGACGTTTTATGACCCACCACCAGAATATGCAGACACAACGCTACAAGGTATTTTGGCGCGTGGCCAAAATCGGAACTAACGTCGCCATCTTGTTTTGCGAAGACAATTTTGTTTTTTGTGACACAATTTCACAAATGTTAACCAACAATTCAATGCCATCCAGGCGTCAAAATATCCATGTTTAGTAAGAAACCCGATGGACGTTTTCGAATATCATTAATTTAATTAATAGAAAACAAACAGTTAATTTTTTAAATAATATTTCATCCAAAAACATCTATCGGTTTCTTACTAATATTCAACTGTATCCGACGATCCTGGTTACTTATTTATTTTGGTGACTGCACCAATCCAGTTTACCCTCAAGTTGCTGATCAGTCTGCTGTCAAATCATATTGTGAGCTGTTGTGATTGGTTGTCAAAAACAAACAACAACCACACTTCTCCAAACTTGGGTAACTATGACCAAAAACGTAGTCAAAAGATAAGGGCAAAATTAACAGAACGAACTTTGATTTTACTTAGCTAAGTAAGCGTTTCATACAAATGAGAACCTTATTCTTATTCAAATAATCTTTTTACTCGTTTAAGCGAACGTGAGCAAGCGTTACGAATATGAACATTAAAATTATTGCAAATAATGTTAATGTTTAATGTTACATTGCAAAGTAAAGTTAGTCTTTTTTAGTCTTGCCCTAACCCTCTCTGGATTGCAACCCATTTCAACTAGATTTACAATTCTCACCAATAAACATGCAAGTTGCAAATTATTCAAATCCACGTCACCTTAGTCGTTACTGTGTTTTCTGCGAGCATGGTGAGCATGGCGTGACCACCTTGAGTCTTCTCGTTTCCTCCGCGTCCAAAGCTCGCTTCATTTCATAGTATCTCTGTTTGAACGACTGTAGTTCATTGTTGACTCGTTCCAGTTCCAAGCGTTGGTCGTTCACTTGGCGTTCGCGCATGTTTAGTTCTGAAAGGTAGTAAAGTAGGAATATTTTAAGATATTTAGATAGAATATAATATTATGTACACCTTATAAATATCAAATGGATTTTATTATGTGTAAAATTACGTATAATGTCACAATGGGCGGTCTTATTGCCATTTAGTATGTATGTAGGTACATTATGCATGTAATGTTTTTTTTTTTTTATCACGGATTTTATCAAATGATTCATAATAACTGTAATGGTTGTGCCATTCTTGATTAATTATGGGTTAAGAATTTAAGTAAAAAGTTAGGATCTAATTTGGTAGCACTTTAAGGAAGAATAAGATTTTTCTGCTTCATGCTTGCCAATTTTAGGAACATTATAATCTAAATATTCATTTGAAGTGTTAAAATGAAATAAAATAAACATAATATGAATATAAGGGTACTGCAACAGGACCTTACTCGACAGTGGCGCCAACTGGTGAGCATAAAAACGATGGCCCCCATTGTATTGTTATTTGTTATTTTGTTATATATTATACAAGCTAAGACAATTTGCTGAGATAAGTACTTAATGCAATATATTCTAGATAAAAAGGTAAAACAAGTAACTATAGCATTATCTTATCATAATCATTGAATAGGTAGGTTTTCAACTATTAGACTGGAATATTCGAAGAATTGTTATTAAAATCCAAGAGTGTAACGTTTATTTTCGCTCAACCAGGTAATCGGTCGGACCTTTACCATTCAGATGATGTGCCCAGTGTCGCGTTACTATTATTTTAGGGCCACTTGCAGTTTTGCACCACAAATCACTTTATACATTAACCTCCTTACTAATTAGTAGTATAGCGTCTGTATAGTTATATAACGCTTTGCCTTCTTCTTTCAAAAGTCAAATTACTGACGACTGAAAGAGAAATCAGTGTGTAACTTTTCACCACCTGATATAATACGTGTATTAGTAAGGAGGTTAGCGCTATAGGAATGTAAAACATACTTCTTTTTCTGTCTAGGGAATCTTACGCAAAGCTGAGACGGTAGATGGCGCCGGTTAGGGGTCATTCGGCCCACTATGGAACTGGGCCCGCGGACCAATTACCCCTTTTAAAATTTGATAATGGTAAACTGGGCCCACATAAGCGAGCTCGGGACTCGGGGCACCCCGACTCGGACAGGTTAGGTTAGAAGGGGATGGCGGGGTCTGAAAGACCCCGCCATCCCCTTCGTGGTTATTTTTTTTCAAACCACCCAGAAGTAGGAGCCCCGCAAAGCGGGGCTCCGTCGACCACGCCTTATCGTTACTATCGCCATTCAGAAATAGGAGGCCTCGCCAAAGGCTCGGTGCCTGTTAGCAACACAATCTGTAAAAATATCTGTATAAAAATAATGACAATGATGTGGGCCCAGTTTACCATTATCAAATTTTAAAAGGGGTAACTGGTCCGCGGGCCCAGTTCCATAGTGGGCCGAATGACCCCTAACCCGATGGCGCCATCTGCCACCTAGGCACCAGGTAAACAAAGCAAACAGTCTGTTTGGCAAAAAAAATCGGCCTTTTTCAATATTTTTCGGCTTCATTTCATCCTTGTAAATTTAAATGTAGGTTAAAATAATACCAAAAGGTTAAAAACATGCTCATAAGTACTTCTGACAGTTTTTTTTGTGTGATATTAGCTGTTTTACAATATACTGTTAAAAGTAAATAGCACTAAGAATATTGTTCCCATTAACAGGCACCTAACCATAGATGATAGCCGACGTCTCAACTTCATGTTGTTCTGTTTCCTTTTTTTTATTTTTGATGTGAAACATATAATGGGTAAGACCGGTCGTTCGACACGGCGCGGGCGTCGCCAAGCCAACGGCGTCGTCACGCACTCGTAACTCTGCGATACGAAATTGATTTTGGTTTAATGAATACTTACGAATATTTTTAATAAAGATTTTTTATTTATTTAAAAAATTCGGAATATATTATTTTTGATTTTTATTTATGTCCCTTATAACTATAATTATAGGTTTCATAACTTAATGCGATAGGGTTTTAAATAGGTACTTTTAGCGCTAAACGTATTAAGTGATTTGTCGTGCAAGCAGGCCCATTTCTATTATTCTATTAAGTCTCATACCTGCAATTAAACATTTCATCTTAGTAGTCCTTTGTGACAATGCACGTTGCGTACGATTCAGCGTGATCTGCAAAACAAATGTATTTTTGATGTGAAACATCTATAGCCGCGGGTAAAACCGATTGTCGGCGTGGCGACGCATGCCGTGGTGGCGCGCCGCCACGCTATATTTTCTATACAAAATAGTTTCGATGTTTCACATCTGCCGGGCGTCCGCGACGGCTCAATTTTTTTTTAATTCATAGACTAAAGTCTGCCCAAAATCTTCCGGGTTACAAAAAAGCTAGTAGGTAGCGGACATAATAGGCAAGACAGTCCGTATTCTTTTTTAAAATTTTGTCTTAAAAATACCGTCTTTAAATTATACTGGTAAGTTTTTACTCTTTAACTCTTCTGAAACATTGTTGTAATGTCAAGGTGGTTTTGGTACTGACTATACAGTTCAACTGACAAAAATAAAAACATGGCACCCTTAAAGTCAAAGCATTTATTTCAAATAGGCACAGAAAAGGCACTTTTGAACGTCAACATTTTGATTCTAATCGCCTCTTCCAAAAGGTAGTTTCGTATGGAGAAGAATGGGCAAGAAACTCCACTGTTACTCTTTTAAAATGTTTTACAATATTTTGTTTACATTTATTATCGATGCACCCTAGAATAAAATAACTATACCACAGTAGGTAAAAATAAAATTTTAGTAAAAACCTTTTTTAAAACAAGCTTTTAATGAACTAAAAAGTACTTAATAAAACTTACGTTACCATAGAACTTTAATATTTTCTTAAAAGCTTGAGGCTTATCTTAAAGTGTAAAAAGGACGTTCACGACTCAAATTTTTAATAAAAATTTATACGATCATTTAATTGACTTGTCCTTCTTTTATATATTTGTTTCTGTGCGTGATATAAGCGTGTTTTTAAGTTTTTATTAAACTAAGTACCTATTTTATTTTTTTATTTTTGGGCTAATATATTCTTCATTTAGTTAATTGAAGACTAAAGTCAACGAGGTTATGACTTGAGCGGTCTAATAGGAGCCACTGAAGAGTTCCACTATCCACCTCCTGGCTCCATCATCAGATCATCAACACCAAGTGTAATGTATTGGACTCATCAAAACAAATCGTATGACCCGAAAGTCGAAGTAATTATTAGTAGCCACTGAAGAGATTCACTATCCACGTCCTGGCTCCCATCATCAGACCCTCAACAGCAAGTGATATACAGGGTGGATTTTTGAGATGGGGCAGCAGCACCTTAACCGTTGTAGCTACAGGAAAACGGTCTTAGGAGACTTCCTTAACTTTTTGAGAAATTTTGTCAGCAGGAAAATGAACTAATTCCACAAAAAAAAATATTATGCCAATCGATCATGTTTCATATAAGGATTAAAAACCTCTAATATGAAAGTAAATTAAATAAAAAACAAACGCAATTTTTTTTTTCAAATTTTTTACCGTAAACCAATCTTGGACCTGAAAAATAGAGTTATTCACGTCGTCAAGATTTTGTGATTGTCGGTCTATTTTAAAGATCAATAATGTGTCATCTGCAAATTGATAACACCATCTTCGGTTGATTTTGAAGTAATTGGGGTAAATCATTAATGTAAACTAAAAAGAGGAATGGACCCAATATCGAACCTTGAGGAATGCCTATTGTCATTTAAGACCCTAATGAGCTTATGCCGTTTACATGAACTTTAATCTTTCTATCTTTCAGGTACCTATGATCTTAGTAAATTAAGAGCTGTATTCCTAATCCCATAGTGCTCTAGTTTCAGCAGAAATGTCTCATGGTTTACGCAATCGAACGCCTTAGAGAGGTCGCAAAAAATTCCGAAGGCATCTTGTGTTTCTTTCCAGGCGTTAAAAATTTTCTTTATTAGGGTGACACCAGCGTCAGTGGTACAACGCCCTTTGGTGAAACCATACTGTTGTTCATGGAAGATGGACTTTTTATTAAAGTGACGTAACATTTGATTGATCATCAACTTCAACACCTTACTGAGAACTGGCAGAATTGACACAAGACTATAATGGATGGGTTCTTTACTACCACCGAATTTGAACAAGGAACTTTTCATTTGAACAAGGTTCTTTTGTAGACAGGATTTTAATTCAGATCTGTTACAGTTGTAATGACAAATGTCATTTGGTTTAAAAAGGCTTTTATTTTTATTATTTTATTTATCTTTTATACAGATTCTTCTATATTTTGTGAATGTGAGAACGTTGTAGGCCTAACTTTAGACTGTAGATTTGTAGACCTTTTTCTATTTTGTTAAGTACCTGTTACTTGTTGACGCCTACACTGTTCTCCCATACCTTTTAACACTGTAATTTGAAAACTTTGTAAAAGCCAATTATTTTTAAAAGAGTAACCGTGGAGTTTCTTGCCGATTCTTCTCCATAGGAAACGAGCTTCCGACGTTTCATAAGTGCCCATGTAGGTTTATGTGAAATAAAATATTTTGGTTTAGATTTTTTTGATTGAACTACTTTACTATGTTTCATGAGATCCGGAAAGACTCCTAGGTCTACACTAGTGTTAAAATATGAAAGCTAAATTGCAATGGTTTCGACGATAGATCTACAGACTTCTACAAGGCCTTCTCTTGGGCTTTGCCGCAGTCGGGAAAATAAGAACCGCTGTAAAAGTCAAACTCTTAACTATTACTTGAAATGCTGAAAAAACGAAAAAGCAACAGTGTTAATCGACTTTCATTGGTGATCGTACATCATCCTAGAAAATTACGTAGCTATCAATAGGTACTGGTAACAATATAATAATCACCTGTATCTCAGGACTAGGCTGCAGCGCCAGCATGTCTTTGACGGCGGTGTACAGGTTGCGGGTCTCTTTCAACTCGCGATCCTTCAGGACAATCATCTCGCTCTGAGCCAGCACTTTTCTGTTAAAGTAGATATAGGTATGTTAGTATACCGTAATATAATAACTCCCGAGTAGGTACCTACAAATATCCCAGGAAAAGTATGCACCTCGGCAGAGCTGTTACAACCGTAGAAGTACTTGCCTATTTTGTATTTACTATTGATAGAAAATACAATTAACAACTATGCAATTCCAAAATACTTTTCAAAACTTTTGAATTTCGGATGAGCTATGACCGCGGTAGTTAACCGACGGAGAGAAAACTTTACACAATTGCGCAATTATAGTTGTACCTATTTATCAGTACTACAAAGCGCGGCAGGACAAAACTTTGAAGTCTGTGTGTGGGGGTTACCATGTGTGCGACGTTCGTACTAATTCAGAAACACGAAGATAACAGAAGCGCATACATTTTCTGGTTTAACTGTAGGTACTTCATAAAGACAAGATAAAACTGTGAAAGTGAAGATGTACTTAAAAGCTATATAATAACTAAAAAATACTCTGGTCATCTATCTTGTAAATATAAATACTTATAGACAACTGGCTGACCGGATAGACGTTGTCCTGTTTCCTAGAACTCGATCGCAGCGCTACCTATTGGGTCCAATTGTAAATTTAAACCATCCAGAGACCCACTCAAACACAAACAATTTGATCAAAATCGGTTCAGCCGTTTAGGAGTTCATGAATGACATACAGACGCACAGAAGAATTATACAGGATGGCAGGGATATATATCGACGCGCAACCTGTTATCATGGATTCAGAACGTGATTCTGAACGCCACTGCGTTGAAAGCTTTCGCCGGTTATAAAAAAAAATTTGCTTTTCCATAAATTTTGACCGCGTAGGTATTGCACTTTTCTATGAAACAACTGTTTTTTTTAATAACCTGCATAAAAATTATACGCTAGGAGTCTAGAATCATGTGCCGAATTATTCATGGTTATAGTTTGCGCGTCGATGCCCTGCCACCCTATAAAATTATAAATATAACACTAAAGTAAACAAAACATAATTATTTTACAATAGCCTCCGGAACACTATGATACAATTGAAAAACCTTAGCAGAAGATCAAGGGTGAAAAAATCCGGTCAATGTCTGTCCCACAGAGCACGGAGACAAGTCGGCGCCAGCCACTAGACGTGACATTGTCAACACCACGACTACCATAGACTGCCACATTTTGCAACAAACAAATATGGCGTCGTTTGCACAAGCGACAAAGGGGAAAGACACGAGGGGCAGTCGTCACTTCGACCACCTGCGCCCATAGATAAATACGTCTTATTAAAGCTAGGATTTTTTGTTCCGAGATTACCAGTCTAGATCAACACTTTCCGTAAAAACCAAGCGTGTCACTGTCTTCTCGCACTACGACACAAGTGACTTAGAAGTAGAAAGTGACGGTTTTGAATGTCGGTCCGCGAGAAAAGTAGTGCGCTCTACATGCCTTTTGGGGCGCCACGATTTTTTTTTCCAGCCCTCTTTAGACGCCTAATTCCGTGCTCTATGGTCTGTCCGGAGTCGCACTTTTTGCTACATTACGACATTCATTAACAAAACCGAAGATATAAAAAATTAAAAATAATAATCGATCGATTGTGTAATAACTAATGCTAATGACTCATAATTAAACTTCATTCTATGGTAAACTAGCCTAATCAGATCTACCTTCTTGGACTTCATTCAATGACTTTTATTCATGTCAATGTTTGTAGGTTGCCTCTAAAATAATAATAATGTCGTCATACTATTGTTATTGTTTTATTAAATTAATTGAGCTTTGCATGGGCGTACCCAGGGGGGGCAGAGAGGGGCACCTGCTCCCTCCCCCCAGGACCTTGTATGCCTACTCTACAGGTTAAATGGGCTTTGTATGCTCAGTGTACATAAAAAAACTTGTGGGCGATTCTTTCACGGGATACGTCATAAACCGTTTTGCTAAAGATCCTCGAAAATTACTTTTAAAATGGCTAACTAAATAAATGCATATTATTATGTTTATTTATTGGACTACGTATAAAGCAGGATCTCCTGCGGGTGTTTCCCCTACACACTACATGCACCTAATGTTTCGTGTAGCTGTCTTCGTGTAGGCCTGGGTAAAACAAGCGCGGGGGACCAGGCTTAAGAAATTTCTAATTTGCCCGCCCCCCCCCCCGGCCCTGGGCAAAAAACTGGGTACGCTCATGGAGCCGTGGTTTATTAAACCAAGGGTGCGCACGACCCATCAATCATTCAGTTTTAATTATTGACTTATGGCGGTAACGTTAATTTTATACTTTTTACGAGTCAGTACCTATTCTTTTTCTTTAACTGACAATGAACAGCAGTTTATAACTCATAAACTACTGTTGTTGGTGTGAATTGCAATTAATTTTATTAATCTTGCACTATTGCAGGATGACAATAATTTTATGCAGTTATTTGTAGTGACCTTATCTTTTCAACGTGGTATTGTAGTCATAGGATATCTTACCAACCAATTATAATAAGTACGTTAATTAATGTAATGAAATTTCATCGAAGGCAAATACCGACTAAATTGACTAATTAATCACTGCGATAATTATCGTTAAAACAAGGCAGTACGCGTGACAAGTCTCCATCAATTCATTGATGCTTTCTTGCATCTGCTTATTAATAAAAAAAGTCTTCAAATTGATTTGTTTTTCAATTGTGTAGAAATATAATTTTTTTCTTTAAAAACAATCACAGATATAATTGTCTAATCATAAAATGAATGACATAGGTCAACTCTGCTGAAGATCAAATTGTGTGAAGGTCAAAACTTGTGGCTTCTACCCCTTGACCCCTTTCCATTGTCAGCGAAAAAAGTCGATTAAGACTGCTACTTTTATACATCATCTAATTTGACACAAAATTATTCGATACACTGTAGGTATTTTAGCATTTATATAATAGCTAAAACCGTGGTCAAGACAGAGCCTATCAAGGATAGGGTCGAAAGCAATAGCTCTAGGAAGTTGTCGGAAGCTAGTATAGCGGTGAGGGTAATTTTTATTATTTTGTCGTGAGACTTAATATTCATTTAAGTTTACTTCTGGTCATGTTTTAATTAAATATTTAGCTCATAATTAAGTTTAAAAATCTGAAGTGATAGGGACTTACCACACTTATTCAGCTTTGTTCAGCTTTTGTCTATAAAAAAATAGAGATTTTGTATGGAATGCGTCCGCATCCGTTCAGCTTTCCGGATGCGTACGCATTCCATACAAAATCGTTGATTAAGAGCTGAATAAGTGTGGTCCCTTGATCAAGTTTTGTCGCTCACTGAAAGAAAGAAAGAAAAGAAAGTAAATGCATTTATTACATACAACACACACACACCCATACCTTCATACATACATACCTTCACATACATAATCATTTTTTTTGGTTTTTTTTTTCGGTACCTTATATTAAGCCTGTCGTAATTACACATAAATGTATCTACATAAAATTGATCAAATGCCCAGAGTTGCAAATTGAGAAACCATTGACGTCACGTTTGGCGCAGTGCTTGAGCGATTAGCTGTTCCGCTATGTCGCCGGTTCGATTCCCACACGGAAAAATATTTGTATGGCCTACTAGTCCTACTACCAATAGATGGTTGTTCCAGTGGCCCTGGCGCACAGGCAATTGAAGGAACACGGGTGGGTTTTAGTCAGTAAGAGTCTGACACGCCCTTCCGCTCCGCCCAGAGCGTGAGAGGTCATTTGATGATTGCCCACCAAAAAAAAAAAAAGGTCTGCCCGGTTATGTTTCTATGTCACACTGCACCCACGATACAGGAGATAGTCATAGTGCGAGGGCAAAGTTTAAATTAAATGTAACGTATCATTTTAAAATTAATAAAACACATCATCACCTGTCTAGCCTTTTCCCAACTAAGTTAGGGTCAGTTTCCAGTCTAACCGAATGCAGCTGAATATCAGTATTTTACATGGAGCGATAGAACTTTGAGAAAGAAGCCGACAGGAGGATCCAGTTGGGTTAGGCAGCGTTTGGAAAACTACATCAAGTTTTTTTTTTCGTCATCTTTCCTTCAATGTTTGAAGACTAAGGTCTTCAACCAGTGCGTCCTGCCCGTTATGACATACGGTGCCGATACGTGGACACTGACAGTCAGGCTGGTCCACAAATTTATGGTCGCTCAGCGCGCTATTGAGCGGGCTATGCTCGGAGTTTCTTTGAAGGATAGAATCAGGAATGAAATTATCCGGAAAAGAACCGGAGTTACCGACTTATCTTGTAGAGTAAGCAAGCTGAAGTGGCAGTGGGCTGACCATGTTTGTCGAAGGACCCATGGCTGGTGGAGCAGACGAGTCTTGGAGTGGAGACCGCGTATCAGCAAGCGTAGTGTGGGACGCTCCCCAGCTACATGATAAATGATAAATGATTTTATTTCTGTAAGTAGTTTTGAACAAACACTTTTACACGTCAATCATATTTTAAAAACTAGATGAGGTCGGCGTTTCCTATCTGACTACTCAGAGAAGAAAGGCCGAAACAAACTCAGAGGTCACAGTCTCTTTTAAAGTCCAGACATAATCTTGGTCAGATCATGTGAAGACCATGTAGATTTGTGTCTGAGATGGTCTTTTGAGGAAAAACCACACAGATTGAGTGGACCTGTCCAGTCAGTGCACGCATTTGTCAGTAATCGTGTAGCTCAACTCAGAACTTAAGGAGCTCAACGATTCGACGAACAATACCAAAGAAAAGACATTTGGGTAGGCCACAAAAATTACTCATACTGCCAGACCATGATTAAAATTAACTGAGGAGAGAAAAAAAAGCAACAATGACCCACATATAGTCTTCACATTCACAATATTAAAATGATAATCAATGTAGCCTGAATGCTACTCACATGGCCCGACGACCTTAAAAAGGTGGCTGGGACAGACAGGATGTGGAAGGCGGAGGACAGAGTGTTGTGGCGCAGCCTGGGAGAGGCCTATGTCCAGTGTGGACTGCGATAGGCTGAGTTGATTGATTGACATGGAGCAGTACCTTTCTGACCTCCATAACCCAGTTACTGGGTAACACTTTACCCTTTGGCAAAGCTACGGTTTCCTAGAAAAGAAGCGGTGGCCACCACATAGCGCCTGACGGTGAATGACGCCATCCTAATCATAAGTTAAAAAAAAAAAAAAAGAAATGCGAAAGTAAGTTTGTTTGTTACCTTATCACGCCTAAACCACAGAAGCGATCATCCTGAAATTTTGCATATACGTTGTCAGGTGTACAGAAACGGACATAGGGTACCTTTCATCCCGAAACAATGTACTGTTCCCGAGGAAAACAACAATAACGTTCTTATGATAATAGATGGCGCCACGTGTCTTCCGATCGTGATTGAATTATAACCCGAATTGATAGTCAAAGTCTAAATTAACGCGAGCGAAGCCGCGTGCAAAAGCTAGTTAAAACATAATTTATGAAAGCAAGTTGGTGTGTTTTCGTAGAGAGCGTTTTTTGCGAATATTACAATGAAGAAAATTTTGTGTATGTCCCTAATAATATCACTTATCTACTAATAAAACCACATTGGAAAAGTCTGACCACCAACCCCCTCATCGCGGCCGTAAGACGGACAGCGATGAGGGGATTGGCGATCTACGCCGCAGTGTACAGCGATTTGAAGTGGGGGCAATAACTTCCCGGCCGCCACCCGGTGGCAACTGGGAATTTTATTCCCGATGGCCACCTGGTGGCAATCGTGTGGGGGCGAATGGGAATATTCGGTTTTTTGACACCGCTGCAGCCATTACTGCGGCCGTTATGTGGCGTCCACCGCTTTTCTAGGAAACCGTAGCTTAATACTGGAATAAAAAAATGTCCGTTTGAAATTCCCAAAAAATATTTACCATTGGCAATTACGCATTCTTTCTTTGTACAGTCGCCAAGACATCAAAAACTGTCAGAT
Source organism: Dryobotodes eremita (assembly GCA_917490735.1). Taxonomy (NCBI): domain Eukaryota; kingdom Metazoa; phylum Arthropoda; class Insecta; order Lepidoptera; family Noctuidae; genus Dryobotodes; species Dryobotodes eremita. The sequence continues at coordinate 17,583,810 of OU823264.1, read as the reverse complement.
TTTCTAATTTGATTTTGAACTTAACCATCAACATTTAAGGTTTAAAATCCTTTGGGGAAATTTGACAGTTTCGTGGAGCTTAACCTGCTGGCGACTGTTTAACAGTTTTCTATATTGTTTGTTTAACTTATTTGCTCGTGACTTCTTACTGAGTAATACTGATTAGTTACTGTTTGACATTAGCATGACGTACAGACAATTCCGGTTAAAAGTTAAGGGAATGGTGTAGTTTGGTACTGGTGACTAGGGTTGCCAGCTTTTTTTATATTAATTATATTATTTTCGAAGGCATTGCCTTAAAATTATAGTAGATGGCGAAAAAATATAGTAGGTAGATATGTTCAAAAAATGTATGGTTTTTGCTTCTTTGAGCTTTTATTAACATGTTTTTTTATGTCTCATTATTATTAAAATCCGAAAATAAATTATGGTTACAAAATACCTTTATATCACCTTCTACGAGATTAATACTGACCCTATGGCGCTCACCTCGCCATTTTGTACGCATCACTGAAAATATGCGCTCAGTAAAAACTGGAGTTGCTGGAGAAAGAAGAAATGATAAGAAAAGTCAGAACAACACAGTCAATGGAAACACTTGTTGTTGTCATTTTTCAGCAGTAGTTTTAGCAACATATTTTTGGTCAGCAAGAACAATGGTCAGAATTTTATTAAACTGATTTATTACGAGACACAAATTTAAAAAAAAATTGCCGCTGCGTTGCTTTTTACATTTTTTTTTATATATGGTAGTTTCGCATACTATTTTTTTTTTTTTAATATTTTGTTTAGGGCTCTAATAGTAGGATGCTAGGTATATTATACAGGGTTACTGGTAACTCGACGTATTCCTTGCAGAATGTCATAGTAGGGTTAAAATGCAACAAATTAAGCCACCAAATGTTCTACCGAAATTCAGTAGTTTTTAAGATAATAAGGTTTTTAGTTGTTTTATGAAAAATCCAATTTAAAAATGATTTACGGCGCGACTATACTGGAATTTAAGTTATTATAGTAGCTGATGCTGTAGCAGATCTTTGTTGATATTTAAAAATCTAAAATGCCTAAAACTTTGGCAAAGATCACTAATTAAACATTTTATTTTTCGCAATTTTTGTCATTACTTTGTTAAAAAATCACTCAAAAACTACTGATTTTCGGTAGAACATTTGGTGGCTTAATTTGTTGCATTTTAACCCTACTATGACGTCCTGCAAGGAATACGTCGAGTTACCAGTAACCCTGTATAGTAGGGTTGGCAACCCTACTGGTGACGTATAGCGTGGTCAATAGATTTTATTTGTTTACTCTTGTTCCAAATTCCTACGGATTTTCCGATGTTTTGTTTTTTTACTATTCTTAACATAAGTGGGTAAAACAGTTCCGTGACTGAGTAACTGTTTGTTTAATTAACAGACAACATACAGAGCCATGTGGTATGAGTAGAAATCTCATTTATCTACCTATGAATCATCGAGCTTAAATGATAAATGATTTTATTTCTGTAAGTAGGTTTGAACAAACACTTTTACACGTCAATCATATTTTAAAAACTAGATGAGGTTGGCGTTTCCTATCTGACTACTCCGAGAAGAAAGGCCGCAACAAACTCAAAGGTCACAGTCTCTTTTAAAGTCCAGAGATAATCTTGGTCAGATCATGTGAAGACCATGTAGATTTGTGTCTGAAATGGCCTTTTGAGGAAAAACCACACAGATTGAGTGGACCTGTCCAGTCAGTGCACGCATTTGTCAGTAATCGTGCAGCTCAACTCAGAACTTAAGGAGCTCAACAAAAGCTTAAAGGCTCGTACACACTGTCGTGACGCAACGCCCGGCACAAAGGCACCGCGTGTCGCGCGACGAGCGGCGCCTTTGTGTAGCGCTATCGCGTCGCGCCTGTCTGTGGGAGCAGGATTTGTTTCTTAATTTTTTTGCCACAGTGGTGACAGAGGTGCTGATCCTCCTCTAGTTCACCACGGCATAGATATGTTGCAACAGATGGAAAGCTAACCTTTTAATATCGCCAAATAAAAGTGAAGCATGTGTTTTAAAAACGGAGAGTTCCTGGTAGGATTCAACTGCTTCGCCCGCAACCCGCTCACACCGTTTGACGATCTATGCTTACGCTAATCACGTAGTGATTTCCTCAGTGTGCCATCCGCAGAGACAGATAACAAGTGCTGCGCATCTCACTTATCGCACAGTTGCGGTGCGCAGAGTGGTGCACTTGTCTGCCACGCTTGAATTTGCCGTCCCCTGAAGTTGGCGCCCGGGGCATGGGCCCCGGCTTGCCCCCCCCCCCCTAGATCCGGGGCTGGTTACTACTTTAGTGAGTCAAGGCTGCTCCAAACAGGCGCGACATTCGACGCGACACAAAGGCGCCGCCAGTCGCGCGACGAGCGGCTTCTTCGGCTTCGGATTCGCGTCGCGTGTTGCACCTGTTTGCAGAAGCCTTCCATTTCGATGAATCCGCGCGGGATATGTTTATAATTTCATCAGATATTTTTTGAACAGACATTACTGAGTTCTACGAACACAAAGCCTCTTACTTCTGCGTCAGTCTTAGTTTCTGCGTGAGGCGCACGCTCTCCGGGTCGGTACCCTGCAGCTTGCGCCAGCGATGCACGTTGAGAGGAGTCTCCAGCGCCTCCTCGAGGGCCCTCACTCGAAGACGCTCTCGCCCTAACTCACGTTCTAGGTTGAATACCTGGGAAAACGCGAGAAAGATGTCCCAGGCCGAATTCTATAAACGTTACTCGGTACCTACTTTGGTTAAGCGTTATTCCTGTCGCTGTCGCACAACAGTTCAACTACAAGCACAAGATAGAGGCGGCAACATGTCTAAGCCAAAACACGTGCTAAATAACGTTTATAGATCTTAGTCTAACTGTCTAAGTAAGAAAAATGCTCGTAAAACTGTACCCTATTTGCATAACACACTTGAAGTCCCTTTTATGTTGACAGTTCAACAATTGAGATTTAATTTTAAAAAGAATAATCCCAAATCATCACGCTGGATAAAGGCGTCCTTAAGAGTTAGTTCGAGGAGGTCAAAATTTGACCTCCTCGATCTAACTCTTGACATTGACGATATTATATTGCAATACATTTAATATATTGCATAAAAATATCGTCAATTTTTTTTTACTGTGACGCCTAAAGCCATCTAGATTAGTAGATAATCAGTAATAACTTAGTTTAGCTGTAAAACTAAAGTGTCACCACCAATTAAATGGACGCCTTTAAAAATACAAAAAAAACACAGTCGCAAAAAATACCACTCCTCCATTTTTTTTTGGGATGTTGTTAGGAAGATACCAATAGTGTACAACCAAGTTTGCAGCTTCAAAAAACTTGTGCTAACCACGAGGTGCTCGATAAACCTCGACATTTTCACACTTCTTAAAATTGTTGGGTCATAACTTTTAAAAGGTGCATCCTACACAGCACAGGTTTTTCGAAGCTGCAAACACACACACACACACACACACACTACACACACACCCTCACACACACACACACCCCCACACCCCCCCCCCCCCCCACACACACGCGACCCTAAACACTACACACACACACACTACATATTAAGGTTCGTACACACTGGCACGACGCGACGCCCGACACAAAGGCACCGCGTGTCGCGCGACGAGCGGTGCCTTTGTGTAGCGCTGTCGCGTCGCGCCTGTTTGTGGAAGCCCTTACACTATTGGTATCTATCCTAACAACCAAAAAAATTGCATTGCATTGCAAATATAGTGCATTTTATTGCGACCTAACGCGATTGTTGTCTACGGTGACTGGCCTATAGGTACCCTTAAGTTTTTTGGTAAGTACATCGACGATAAAATGCAACCTCGATTTTAATATTCGGCTCTCTAGGGCATATCTACGAAAGGATGTTTATCGACGGATCTGAAACTATTGCGAACTATATGACACTATTGCGAATTAGCCAGCCGACTTTATGAAAACAGTGGAGGTGCCTGTATTGAAGAATAAAACTGCTGGTCTTACTGATAATGATAACAGTAAGTACAGGCCTATTTCTCTTGCCACTGTAACTGCTAGTGTTGGCATAACGCACAGTTAAATATACTAAGAAAGAAAAAAAAAAAAAGAAAAATAGTTTATTCTGCACCTAACAAATGAACGACATTAATTTAGAGACATACAAAATAGCCAAAAGCCTCGCATTCAAGTTATAAAAGTTTCACAATTTTGTCTATTGCTTGTTGCTAAAGCCAGGGACCAAAGACACTAACACACTACACTAGTAACACTGTACGGTAACTAGTACGAACTTCGTTCCCGGCTGTTCACTGGAAGATTCGATTTGACTTTATTTGATTTATTTTATACTAGCTTTTGTCCGCGGCTTCGCCCGCGTGGAGGTCAGAAATTATCCCACGGGAACGTACTACCGGGATAAAAAGTATCCTACATGTTAATCCAGGTTATAAATTATCTGTGTTCCAAATTGTATCTAAATCCGTTCAGTAGTTATTGCGTGAAAGATTAACAAATATCCATCCATCCATCCATCGTCACAAACATTCACATTTATAATATTAGTAGGATTAGTAGGAAGTAGGATGATTTCTATTAGTTTATGTTTGGCAATGGGTGTTATATACCTGAAATGAATTTGTTATATTTTACAGGGTAAAATTAAATTAGCTAGCAAAACTCTGCAGGTGTGATGGGTATCGACATCATAAAACTATAAATGAAAATAATAAAGATTCAATTTTTTTAGGGGTTAACGACCGCTAGTGGCTTTGTTACTTGAAGTGTGAGTTGAGAAAATATGTTTTATCGTGTTTAGATATCGAAACCAATGAAGTCTGTGAAGTTTACACAAATGAAAACTGATTATTTAAACTAATATTTCAAATGCACTAATAGCAGTCGATGACCCCACAATTGTTTTTATCAAATTACTTTCTTTATTGTTTTATCATGTTTAGATATCGATACCAATCACGTTTGCAAAGTTTCGCTAGCTAATTTAATTTGACCCTGTATATATTAAAACTTACCTCCAATCTCAAATCGGTCATATTCTCAATTCCCTTGGAGAGCAAGTTCTTTTCCTTGCGCAGTCGAATGATCTCCAGTCGCAGGAGTCGGATGTCTTCCACACGCTGTTCATACTGGCGCTCACCTTTGTTAAATTTGAATTAGAGATGGGCTCATGGGATTTACTGATATCCATTTTGGTTCATGGGGCTTAGGAATAAGTAGGTAGGTAGAGAGTATCCTTAAACACATACAGACGGGCATAGATTGTCAATTCTTCAATGAATTTTTAGTGATCTCTGGTCAAACATAGCGTCTAGTTTAGATACCTAGTTCGAATTTTATACTTTTGCTTTTTATTTGACTAAAATACTGCTTCAGCTACGGAATAGACAACTGTGGGGTAATTGCGTAACACACTAACAATAAGAATAGCTTTCATTTAGACAGTTCAACAACATTCATTGCGTTATTTACGTTGTTGAGCAGACAAATTTTTCGAACATATGAAGCAATAGATTAGCAATAGGCTTCAAAATGATTCAGATTGTGATAGATAGTGTGTTACGTAATTAGGGTGCAGTTCCTCGAAAAAGTTCTGATTAAATTATGTGGCAGTTAGTTTAAAACAAAAATTCTCAACAACAAAAAAAACTGCCAAATACTGCCCAGTGACCAGTGTATAGAGGTATGAGGAACAGGGTGTAAAGTTCACTCATACTCTATAGAAAAGGGAGGATCCTCCGACCAGACGGGTGTCGTGTCTGGTGGGCAACTGCCCAACGGTTGATGTCGGGATGTTGTATATATGCTAGTTGCGCGGTAAACTCTGCTTGCGCGATGCAGGATTTTGCGTGACGTCAGTATGACGCGTAGCTCGCATGTGGCGTTTGTAGATGCCGCTACACATTGTCTTTCCAAACGATGTCACAGGTCTTTATCAACTCTCGGGTTCACTCACAAAGAGCTCACAGAGAGCACAAAGCTCTTGTCTACAAAAGAATTAGCCTCATTCACTCACCCCTCTGCAGCGTGACCTCCAGTATCCGTATCTTCTCGTACAGCAGCGAGATCTCGTCGTTTCTCCTCACTAGCTGTGCGCCCACCACGTCGCGCTCGTTCATGAGACCTTCCAGCTCCTTCAACAGCTTAGCGCGGGCTGTGTCGCCCTCCTAAAAATGAAAGGAGATTTATAGACTGATGTCTTATTAGATCAAAAACTTGGAACATTAGGATCAACGAGTTTGTTCATAATAGTTTATTTATCGGGCTCATTTTGGTCTTGAAGTGTTGATAAAGAATTATTCTCCTTTATTAATTTAAACACATATTAAATTGCATATTTGAATATAAAAAATCCTATCCTAACTAATATTATAAATGCGAAAGTAAGTTTGTTTGTTTGTTTGTTTGTTACCTTTTCACGCCTAAACCACTGAACCGATCATCCTGAAATTTTGCATATATATTGTCAGGTGTACTGAAACGGACATAGGGTACCTTTCATCCCGCAAAAAAGTACTGTTCCCGAGGAAAACAACAATAACGTTCTTATGATAATAGATGGCGCCACGAGTCTTTCGAATCATGATTGAATTATAACCCGAATTTATAGTCAAAGTCTAAATTAACGCGAGCGAAGCTGCGGGCAAAAGCTAGTAAGATATAAAAAAAAGTGGTCCGCCGGTGTTGGGAGCGGGGTCCAAGTTACCAGTAGTTAGGGCTCCAGGGATAGAAACTGCTTACGAATATTATCTTCATTATTTAACCCGCCATACAACTCCCAACATCTGCAAGTCCTCAGTGACGATTTAGCGACAAACAGAAAGGCGTCAAGACATTAAACTTGACGAGACCGGGATAAATGAAACGAAAAAAATCTTGGAACCCGACCCACCACAAAATTAATCTGAAAAGAACAGTAGAGAAGTAAGCGAAGAAAAAAAAATGTGGAAGGTTACAGTTTTACTGTTGTTTGTTTGTTTGTTTGTTTTTCAAGGTCTTTATTTACATACACGTTGTTACAATAATGTTTACAAATGATCTTATTCTATTTGTATACAAATCCTGAAATTATTTGTTACATAGGCTGTGTCGCCTTTACAAACATATAAACATATTTTTATTATTTAATTTTGCGTTGACATGAAATAACTTATTTATTTATGAGCATGGTTTAGCAAGTAGGTATGTGCAAGTCTTAGTATAGACTCACATAATATTTACAATGTTAGAGTTACAAAATGTACGCTTTATTATAATATGTTATAATAACATAAAGTAAGTAGCGGGTAGTCCGCGAAAAGATCATTCTTACATGGCCGGAGTGACGGCGTCGGCTAGTAAGCGAGCTATCGTCATAACGCGTCATGGAGAAAATAGTGATGGGGCAGTCGGTATCGATTGTACGTGCGAGCGTAGGATATTGTACTTAGTCTACTTTAGCCAATTGCAGATATTAGACTATTACGGTGTGATGGGTTTTTATGCAAATAAAATTTACGTGACATTTTTAATATAAAGTCTTTTAAAAATGGATACTTTATTCGGTTGTGTAATATTTTAAGGTTCGTGCGAATTGGTGTGTTGTACGATATCTTTAATGCTCTGTTTTGGACAGTTTGGAGTTTATTGTACTTGGTTTCTGCCAGACTGGACCAGACAGGTGCTGCGTAAGTTAGGCAAGGTCTGACTAAAGTAGAATAAATTAGCAATTTTGTTGAAGAACTGAGAATGGATTTGCGATTTAAAATAGGTTTCAATGAATTTAGGGCTTTGGCGCCTTTCCTTATGGTTAATTCAGTGTTTTTGTTCCAGTTAAGCGTCTTGTCTAATATTATGCCTAAATATTTCACCGATTCACTCCACGTAATCTGGAAATCATCAATTTTAACAAGTCTAGTGGGTAGTATACGCTTTCTGGTAAACAGAATTCCTTCAGTTTTTGTGGAATTTAGTTTCAGTTTCCAGGTCTTAAAATATTGGCTGAGTAGTTCGAGAGAATATTGTAACCGTCCAATAACTATGTCAACATCTTTGTCCGACGTGAATGTTGCTGTGTCATCAGCATAGATGGCAAGTTGTGTGTGAGCCTGTTTAGGTATATCATTCAGGTAAAGTATGAAAAGGTATGGACCTACGAGCGAACCCTGAGGCACACCAGCTGGGATGGTTCTAGAGGAAGAATGCTCTTTACCTACAAAAACAGAGAACGATCGATTACGTAGGTAGTTTTGAATGAGTTTCACTAGACAAAGAGGTACCTCATGATTAATTAACTTGTGCAATAGGCCATCGTGCCATACAGAATCGAATGCTTTTTCAATGTCTAGTAAAATCATGCCTGTAGAAAGACCGCGATTTAGCCCATGGGCTATGTATTCAACCACTCTGGCTAACTGTTGCGTGGTCGAGTGTGAGCTTCGAAATCCAAACTGTTCAGGGATCAGTGCATGCGCAGTTGTTTTAGAGACGCGGGATAAAATGATAGATTCTAAAAGTTTTCCTATGCTTGGTAATAAACTGATTGGTCGATAGCTAGATGGAATCAATTGATCTTTCCCAGGCTTCTTAATAGCTATGATTTTAGCGTGTTTTAATATCTTCGGGAAGTATGCAAGCCGTAGGCAACCATTAAACACTTTAGTCAAATACACAATGGCTTTCTGAGGGACGTTCTTCAGTAAGCCGTTTCCCAGGCCGTCGAAACTAGGCGCTTTATTTGATTTTAGTTTTCCTAGGACTTTTCGTATTTCATTCGGCCTAACAAGAGATGGGTAGTCATCTATCTGATAACAGTCTAGCAGCCTAATCGAATCTTTGACTGCCTCTTCAATACTGGGATCGCTGACCCAATGTTTTGTTAGGTTCATATTGTCTAGGAAGGTATCGGCTAGTGTCTCACATTGTTCAAGATCTGAGGAGGTGGTAGTATTATCCGACGTTTTTAGAGGGGGTATTGTGATAGGCTGATGGTTTAATGACTTGACCACTCTCCATAAATCTGACGTAGGGTTGGATATTTTAGATAATTTATTGTTCCAGACATTATCGTTTAGGTCTTGAATCTTTGACTTAATACATTTCTGGATGTTGTTGACTTGGGAGAATAGCTGGCGTCGGTTATACGGATTAGATTCTTCTAAAGCTAGCTTTCGAAGCCGATTTTTAATTTTAATTTGTGACCTAATCCGTCGCGGGAGTTTGTGATCACCATCACTGGCTAATTTAGGAACGGCCTTATCTCTTGCATTTATAACTGATTGGGTTAGGTGTTCAACGGCAAGGTCAATTGTCTCTGGTGAGTTGAATGTTGTTTGATTTAAAGTTATAGGCTCGTTCAAATGGGATCTATAACCTTTCCAATCCGCCTTTCCGTAGTTGAAGATGATACGGGTTTGTCTGTTGACTTTACCACCTACAGTAAAGAAGACAGGCAGGTGGTTGGAAGAGAGACTGGTGATTACCTGAGGCTCCGAAAGGTGATAGACAGTTTTACTGATGTGATAAGGCACAAGTGCGATTTAAATGAAGATGTAGTGACAAAAACTGAAAACAGTATGTATCCCTTGATGGTTTGGTCATGTTGAGAGAGGTATACCTATTTACAAGACAGATGTGAGTAGAAACGCCGCCGCCCCGGGACGCCCTAGGAGGACATAGTGACCTTATTTGGTGATGTGCTTCAGAAAGGTCAGGTGCGACGTTTGATTTGCGTAGTACTCGCAACCGGCATGCGAATATGACCAAATGTATGAACGTAAAAGGAGTACGTAAGCATCGTAGCAGGTGGCGTTCTGTAGTTTCTGCTTACCCCTGTAGCGGTGTCTACGTCACATCCGAACTACACGTCACACTGACGTCACGCAAAATCCTGCATCGCGCAAGCAGAGTTTACCGCGCAACTAGCATATATACAACGTCCCGACATCAAACGTCGGGCAGTTGCCAACCAGACACGACACCTGTCTGGTCGGAGGATCCTCCCTTTTCCATAGAGTATATGTGAACTTTACACCCTGTTCATCATACCTCTATACCCCCATGGTAAGAAAGCGTGACTTTATGTATGTCTATGTATGTATAATTTTACTTGAATCTTATGCTATTGTTTGTTATTGAAATGAAATAAATACTGCTGGGGAAACTTAACAACCAACTACACTAACCTGCACGATCCTATTGAGCCTCGCCTCCTCCTGCCTCAAGGCGGCGATATCCGCGCGCGCCTCGGACAGCTTCACGAGCCCCGCCTGTATCTCCATACGCAACTGTTCGTTCCTCTTGTTGCACTTGGCGAGCAACCCCTCGCAGGACTTGAGCCCTGACTCCTTGCCGGTTATGTCTTCTTTTAGCTGTTCGATTTGGTATGCTAGCATCTGTGGAAGGCGTAAAAGTGTTAGTAGGTATACCTAAGCGGCTTTTTCATCTGCGGTATGGTTTTCTGTACAAAGTTTAAAACAGAGTCGCTTTTCGTCTGTCTATTTCGTTTATCGCTTTTATACTACACAATGGATTGTAATGCGGTTTCCACCATATTTTAAAGAATTTATTCCGGAAGGTATTGAACAGATTATTTTTTTTAAATAACCGATTAAAATTTTCAAGACAGGGGTTCAGAATGATGTACTGAATCTATGGTTCCGGTTTGCGCGTCGGTGTCCCTGCCACCCTGTGTATATACAGGGTGGCAGGGACATCGAAATTTGCGGTTCCATACATTTTGACCGCGGAGGTAAATTTTTCTATGAAAAGGCAGATTTATTTTTGATAACCGACGAAATATTTCTACGCTAGAATCATGTGCTGAATTCATGGTTTAAGTTTGCGCGTCGGTGACCCTGCCAGCCTGTAGATAGATACTGCAAACAGTAGGGGGGTTTATAGGGACTGTGAGGCATAGTAATTTACTGTAAATTGGGACAAAAAAAATGTTAATAATATCAACAGCTAGGCGAGACGTGTGTGGATATGAAATAGGTACCTAGCGAAGGTTCTACAACTATGGTATCAATAAATAGATAAATAACTGATCGAGTCAACTACGAAAAGTCTTAGTATAGACACCTTGAAAGCTTCCACATTGCTATTCATCTTTGAGCTCTGGCGTAATATTTGGAAGCCGGAATAACCGTACGCTAAAGATACCGGACAAATTCAAAGTGGTAACAGAAGTTGTCACTTATTGTTTATCTAAATAAAACGAAGATGGCGAAACGATACAAAATGAAATGAGTTTCGAGTTTCCGGCGGAGAATTTTATACCCTGAAGTCGGAACATACGAGTAGGTAGATAGAAACGTTTGTCTGAAATTCATATATGAATTTAGGTTTCAGTGATTCAGTTCACTACAGTGACATCTGAGTTTGTTTCGGCCTTTCTTCTCAGAGTAGTCAGATAGGAAACGCCGACCTCATCTAGTTTTTAAAATATGATATACGTGTAAAAGTGGTTGTTCAAACCTACTTACAGAAATAAAATCATTTATCATTTATCATTTACATTTCAACCACTGATGTGTGTTTTCTGACAGTTTGTATAGAAAGAAAAAAAAATTAAAGAAATCCGTTTATTTGCGGTAAACATGACACAATGAAAAACCAACAAATACAAAAAAGAACGAGTTGGAGGAAAATATGCGTCACATCCACGCAAAACGGCAATCTCTCAGCATAATGCTACGACCCTATGCAAGGCAGAGCCCCAGCGCTGGTTTTTAGCGATAGCCGGCGATGACGTGATGACGTCAACCAGTGCAGCAAACCAAAATTAAAAATAAACATCTATATATAGGTATGGGTACCTTTTCAATGTGTTTTTCTAATGTGTATGTGTAATTTTGTTAAATTTGTTTTTGATTATTTTAATGTAATGTGTATTTATCATTTTATTTTTATAATTAATGTATGGACTATGTCTGAATTAAATGAATTATTATTATTATTAAACTTTTCACGTCACTTTGGTATTCTGAAATGATGATGAGCAAAAGTTTTAAAATTGCTAAATCTTATCCAGTCAGCAAGGATAGATGGCGCCACTAACTAAACTTCATACCTTCATCTTCTGTTTCAAGTCCTGTATCTCATCCAGGGCTTCAGTGTAGTTCTTGTGCAGCATGTTCCTCTCAGCGCGGGTGGCGTCGAGCGCGACGGACAGTTTGCGCGAGTTGATGGACTCCTCGCGGAGAGCCTTCTTCAGGTCCAAGATGTCGGCCGTGCGGAGACGGACCTCCTCTGTGCAGATAGTTTTAAAGGATCTAATTTCTTTTTTACAGTAAATTACAACAAAACCCTAATTAATGGTATTCGCAGTATAGTCAGGGAAATTAATTGTCAAGCAAATTGACTATCAACTTAAATTGTCCGTATAGCGTGCAAGGATCTTTCAGATCAGCCAAAATCAGAACCGACGCCGCCATCTTGTTTTATTTTTATACATTTCAACAAAACATTATCACAAAAATAGTTTATCAACGGCGGCGGCGGCGGCGGCGGCGCCTCCCTGTCTACTTCGGTCAAGCGCCAAATGATCCTTGCAGCACTGAATAATAAAATTACAACTGTCATTCTTTGACAGTTTTATAACATGGCTAATACACGGCAAATTGACGTAGAGTGACAATTTGCTTAACAATTAACTACCCTTACTGTGCCTTTGTAGCGGCATCTACAACGCCACATGCGAGCTACGCGTCAGACTGACGTCACGCAAAATCATGCATCGCGCAATCAGAGTTTACCGCGCTACTAGCATATATACAACATCCCGACATCAATCGTCGGGCAGTTGCCCACCAGACACAACACCCGTCTGGTCGGAGGATCCTCCCTTTTCCATAGAGTATGAGTGAACTTTACACCCGGTTCCGACTCAGCCCACTATCGACCTCCGGTCTCCGGGGGGGAGTGATGTAGCGGCATCTACAACGCCACATGCGAGCTACGCGTCAGACTGACGTCACGCAAAATCATGCATCGCGCAATCAGAGTTTACCGCGCTACTAGCATATATACAACATCCCGACATCAATCGTCGGGCAGTTGCCCACCAGACACAACACCCGTCTGGTCGGAGGATCCTCCCTTTTCTATAGAGTATGAGTGAACTTTACACCCTGTTCCTCATACCTCTATACCTTAAACAATTTATTTGAATTAAAGGCAAGCTAAAATAAATGATCGTGAACAACTTGCCTGTTATTTCATCAATTTTTTCGTTAAGAGCGATCGTCTCCTCCAACATCCTGGAAGGAAGAATGTTATTAATTTTTCATGAAATGGAATGATTAAGCAACACAACATTAAGATGTATCACAGATAAGATCATCTATTTACATACATTAGTAATTTTGAATAATGGGATAATTTATTATTACTTTTTGTACTACTTTACAGCTGGGTTTAAATTGTATAAAGAAGACATTTAAATATTGCAGCAGCTGATCTTTCCCGCTTCCGTAACCGTTCAAAACCATCCTTATTTTCTTAGACTCCACTATCCCTTGGCGAATCTCGATTACCTGTAGTCCTGTAGCTACATCTCAATCAATTACCCTTGCGACTCATCTACTCTTCTCTCTATCGCTCACCTGTCTGTCTCCTTCTCAAAGTTCCGTATATGAGCTAGTAAGTCAACTCCATGCATATTTAAAAGTAAAGGCTTGTTAATCTGCATGGAATTGACTTTTAACTCATGTTCCAACTGCTTTCATCTCTATCAACTTCCCTTGAAACTAATCTACCCATCTCTCTCTATCTCTCACCTGTCCTTCTCCTTCTCAAAGTTCTGTATCATGAGCTGGAAGTCAATTCTATGCAGATTAACAAGCCTTTGCTTGTTAATCAGCATGGATATGATTTACTAGCTCATGTTCCAGCTGCTTTCGTCTTTCTCAACTTCTCTTGCAACTTATCTACCCATCTCTCTCTATCTCTCACCTGTCCTTCTCCTTCTCAAAGTTCCTTATCATGAGCCTTTGCTTGTTGATTTGCATGGAGTTGATTTCCAGTTCATGTTCCAGCTGCTTTCGTCTCTGCTCCTGGAGATCCAGCATGTTCAGGTTCTCAAGCGCTTCGTCTGGAAGATGACGAGGATTTATTAGAAAAAAGTAAGAGAAGGAAGGAGAAAAAAAAGAAGGTTAAAAAAATAAGAAAACAGAATGAAAGTGGTGAAATGGCCACCATCCAAAAACCAGAGGGGCAATTCTGGTATTTTTAAGCCCGTTTGCATTTTAATTCATCTTCATTAGTCAATCATCCCTCTCATTTACATACATTTTGAAACCCCTTTTTTTTTTCTTTTTTTTTTTTGGGTGGGAAATCATCAAATGACCCCTCCCGCTCTGGGCGGAGCGGAAGGGCGTGTCAGACTCTTACTGACTAAAACCCACCCGTGTTCCTTCAGTTGCCTGTGCGCCAGGGCCACGGTAACTCTTTCGAACAATTCCGCAGCCCCGGCAGGCATCGGTCCTATCGGACCCCGTTAATTTTGCTGACATACCTTTGAGGCGCGCGTGGAACACGACATTTTGAACCCCCGACGCAACAAGAAGGGTGTTATAAGTTTGCCTGCTATGTGTGTGTCTGTCTGTGGCATCGTAGCTCTTAAACGGGTGAACCGATTTGGATGCGGTCTTTTTATTTAAAAGCAGGTTTTCTAGCGGAGGACCTTAGACATGTTTTTATCAAAATCGATTCAGCCGTTTCAAGGTCATCAGCTCTTTTTTGTGTCAGGGGTTTTTAATTTTACCTATTATTTGACATTGATAGTCGCTGAGACTTTGAACGTTTTTAATTACAGGAAATTGGGAATTAGCCTTCAGTTGATAATACAAAACACGACTATAGACCCAAGTCTAAATTGTAAATTTTGAATGAAATTTACATCTGTCGGAATAAACACCAAAATACAAAAAAAAAAAAAAACTATTTCGAACATTATTCCGACTGAAAAAAAATTGACAACTGGAACTCTGGTTAATAATCAGTTTTTGTATTGAGAACTTTAACTTAGTCGGAATAAAGTACGAAATTAAAAATGACTTTATGTTGTAAACCCTGGGACTAAAAATAAATCTTGTTTAAAAGAGTTAGTTTGTTTGAACGCGTTAATCTCTGGAACTACCAGTCGGATTTGAAACAATATTTTTGCATTGGATAGCCCAATTCTTTAGAAAGGCTATAGGCTATTTTACATCGCGCTAGAACCCTCAGGAGCCGAGCAAAAAGAAAAAAGTCAGAAATAATGCTAAGCGAAAACGAAAAAGCGCGGGCGGGCGATGCGATGCGACGCGGTGGGTTGGGAGCCGAAATTTGGCGCAAGTGAGTATAGAAGCTAGTGTTTAAATAAAGCTTAAGTGAAGTGCGTGTACGAACTCTGTATCTTTTGCATGTTCTTCAAGAGTATGTCCTTCTCCCTCTTCAGGTTCTCGATGTCTCTCTTGTCGCACTCGGCTTGCTTCTTGCCCAGCATGAGGTCACGCTCCATCACCGACACTTGCTGACGAAGGCGCCCGCTGGGGGCAAATAGAAAGATAGTTTCGAGTTCTCCGAGTCCTCTGAGTTTGTTTCGGCCTTTCCTCTCAGAGTAGTCAGATAGGAAACGCCGACCTCATCTAGTTTTTAATATATAATTGACTTGTAAAAGTGTTTGTACAAACCTACTTACAGAAATAAAATCATTTATCATTTAGAACGATGCGTTTATTAGCATAAGAACAAAAAACACTTTCAAGAGCCGCACCGGGACGCCTTGCCGACGTCGCCCAGCACCTCAAACGGGTAACACACTTCCAATCACAATCTGAAGAGGTTTGAAGGATATTGCTGAACCATTGCTGAACCATTGCTTCATATGTTTGTAAAATTCGTCTGCTCTACAAAGTAAATCACACAACGAATGCTGTTGAATTGTCAAAATGAAAGGCATTGTCATTGTTAGTCTGTTACGCAATTTCCCCGCTACGAAACTAAATGTATACAGTCATACTTATGGTGGGTGGCTCACCTGGCGTCCGCTTGGTTACGCAGCCACCCATACATTGTACTGGCGACGCGACCTGGCTGCGCCGCCATGGCGTCCCGGTGAGGTATGGCTAAAGCCCATTTGCACCGAACAACTACTAAATGCATTTAGCCCTAAACGATTTAAATCATCGTCATAATTTGTGTTTCTAACTAGCTGGCTAGATAGAAAAAAACTTTCGAATATAGTTTCTGCTGTACTATCACAGGTTTTTGAAAATAAATTGATAATTTGGAAGGTAAATTGGAAGGAGTATCTCCAATAAAAATTTCAAGTCCCCTGGATGGGCACCGAAATGATATGCCATTTCTGTCTTTGTGGTGAAGCACACTGAATCGAAAATCGCGTCTAGAAGACTTAGAACTTCGAAGTTTCGTTCGTTTCTTCGTTTTTTGAGCTTGAAATGGATTCTATTTAGTATTACTACGGTCAAATGTTCACATAAAGTAATTTGGCTTATGTACCTACAACAGAAAATACAATAAAAAAAAAGACTCCAGCGTTAAAAATCCAACGAAGCGCTTTTATCTAGGCATACATTTAGGTGTGCTGACTGAAATGCCTACCGACTGACCGAACCCAGAAACACTTTTAACGACAAGACAGTACACACACAATAAGTAAATCTCCGTACACACCGATCAGAGTCGATAGCAGCTTTGCTGTGCTCCATAAGTTGGTATTTCTTGGTTAGCTGGCCGACCTGCTTCGCCAGCTTCGCTCCTTCATTACGTAGTTTGTTGCCGTCGGCGATCGTGTTCTGGAAGAAAAACATACATTTCAAAGAAAGAAAGAAAGAGAATTTGTATTCATTAATTGGCACAATCTATACATAATTATAAGTAAATAGTAACGAAGCCAAAACTGAACTCGGAATGACTTGAAAAAAGAAATTGCTGCGCGTGGGAACCAGTCTGATGCCGAAAATATAGTTTTTAGAATTTTTATCCGTTTGTTTGGATGTATGTTTCGGATTGGCGAAAAAACAGCTGAACGGATTTGGATGAAATTTGGCACACAGATAGCTTATATCCTGGATTAACTCATAGGATACTTTTAATCTCGGTAGTACGTTCCCGTGAGATATTTTCCGACATCCACGCGGGATAGGCCGCGAGCAAAAAAAAACTAGTAGAAAATATATCACTACAAATTTACTTTGAAAGAAAGAAAAGTAAGAAAATACATTTATTTGCGGTAAACATGACGCAAAGAAAATATACATAAACACAAAAAATAACGAGTTGGGGGAAAATATGCGTCACATTCACGCAAAACGGCAATCGCTCAGCATAATGCTACGACCCTATGCGAGACAGAGCCCCAGCGCTGGTTTTCAGCGATAGCCGGCGCTGACGTGATGACGTCAACCAGTGCAGCATACGAAAATTTAAAATAAACATTAAAATAAGAAATAAAATAAATACACTATAACCTAGTTCAAAATGTACATAAACATAATATTTATAAAGTTGTAACATTCCGGGCAACAACCGAACTTCGATCGAAGGTTAAACTACGCTTGCCACGGTCAGTCCGTGGATGGCTGCCTATCCATATATCCATCCTTATCCTATCCGAGACCCCTCCGCCGTGCCTCAGGAAGCACGTTAAGCCTTTGGTCCCGGCTGTCAATCGTAGATCTTTGACAGTGGTTTGAAGCCTCAAAGTCTGACAACCGTTCTTACCAAGGGGTACTGTGTTACCCAGTAACTGGGTTGCGGAGGTCAGATAGGCCCATGTAAAATACTGGTAATCAGCAGCATCTATTTTAGAATGTAGTTGGGAAGTAATGGAGTTTGTAGTCTATTCTTCTTCATTCGAAACTACCTTTTCTTTTTTGGAAGGAGCAACTAGAATCAATAGACTATTTGACTGTATTTTTTTATTTAAATTGATTTTTCGAAACATAAGCCACAAAAACTAAGCCACAGTAAAAACAATTGCAACAAAAAAATCTCAAAAAGTCGCGAAGTTCTATGCGTTTTTAAGTCAATGCTAGACAGAGACAGCATAATTAGCATCTGACGTCACTGAACAGGAACACAGGAACGCCATAGTTATTTCGTCCCATTTAGTATAATGATCGTTTGGCGTGACAAGGATAGAAGAATAAAGGCAGTCAGGCGCGACGCAACAGCGCGACACAAAGGTGCCGCTCGTTGCGAAACTAGCGGTGCCTTGGTGTCGCGCCTGTTTGTAGGAGCATTCATTTCAAAAGTGGGTTACACCTTCTCCATTTTTCCACCGGTTACTTTGTTTTTTGCAAATCTCTTTTTTTTTTGTAACACCTTTAAAATAAGTATTAATTAATGTATATTTTTGACAGTAGTCAAATACTCTATTCCATTTTCTTGTTAATGTTCAGTTCAAAAGTGCCGTTTAGTGGCCTACTTCGAATAAATGATTTCACTTTGACTTTGAATAGGTTAGGCTGATGTTGAAGATGGTGATCTGACCAAGATTATGTTGAAGATGATGATCTGACCAAGATTATGTTGGAGATGATGCTCTGACCAAGATTATGTTGAAGATGATGATCTGACCAAGATTATGTTGGAGATGATGATCTGAACTAGATTATGTATTTAGATGATGATCTGACCAAGATTATTTTGTACCTAGATGATGATCTGACCAGGATTATGTTGAAGATGATGATCTGACCAAGATTATGTTGAAGATGATGATCTGACCAAGATTATGTTGGAGATGATGCTCTGACCAAGATTATGTTGAAGATGATGATCTGACCAAGATTATGTTGGAGATGATGATCTGAACTAGATTATGTATTTAGATGATGATCTGACCAAGATTATTTTGTACCTAGATGATGATCTGACCAGGATTATGTTGAAGATGATGATCTGACCAAGATTATGTTGAAGATGATGATCTGACCAAGATTATTTTGTACCTAGATGATGATCTGACCAAGATTATGTTGGAGATGATGGTCTGACCAAGATTATGTTGAAGATGATGATCTGACCAAGATTATTTTGTACCTAGATGATGATCTGACCAGGATTATGTTGAAGATGATGATCTGACCAAGATTATGTTGAAGATGATGATCTGACCAAGATTATGTTGGAGATGATGATCTGAACTAGATTATGTATTTAGATGATGATCTGACCAAGATTATTTTGTACCTAGATGATGATCTGACCAGGATTATGTTGAAGATGATGATCTGACCAAGATTATGTTGAAGATGATGATCTGACCAAGATTATTTTGTACCTAGATGATGATCTGACCAAGATTATGTTGGAGATGATGATCTGAACTAGATTATGTATTTAGATGATGATCTGACCAAGATTATTTTGTACCTAGATGATGATCTGACCAGGATTATGTTGAAGATGATGATCTGACCAAGATTATGTTGAAGATGATGATCTGACCAAGATTATTTTGTACCTAGATGATGATCTGACCAAGATTATGTTGGAGATGATGATCTGAACTAGATTATGTATTTAGATGATGATCTGACCAAGATTATTTTGTACCTAGATGATGATCTGACCAGGATTATGTTGAAGATGATGATCTGACCAAGATTATGTTGAAGATGATGATCTGACCAAGATTATGTTGGAGATGATAATCTGACCAAGATTATGTTGAAGATGATGATCTGACCAAGATTATGTTGTACCTAGATGATCATCTGACCAAGATTATGTTGGAGATGATGATCTGAACAAGATTATATTGTATCTAGATGATAATCTGACCAACATTATGTTTGAGATGATGATCTGACCAAGATTATTTCTGGACATTAAAAGAAACTGTGAGTGTGAGACCTCTGAGTTTGTTTCGACCTTTCTTCTCAGAGTAGTCGGATAGGAAACGCCGACCTCATCTAGTTTTTAAAATTTGATTGTAGTGTAAAAGTGTTTCTACCAACCTACTTACAGAAATAAAATCATTTATCATTTACCTTAAGTTCTTTGCTAGTACTATTGAGCGTTAGCTTAGTCTTGTCGAACTCCACGTTGGTCGTCCTCAGTACTTCCTTCATATGTTCGCTCTTGTGGACCGCGGCCTCTTGCTCTGCTTGTGCCGTTTCCAGTTTCCCCGTCATGTTATGGAGCATACGGTCTCGACGCTCTATCGCCTTCTCTGCTTTTGCCAGCTGTATGAAAAAGAGGGTTGATAAATGCTTTATATCTTTTTGTCATTATTATAATCAAGGGGAGGTCAAAAAGTTCGCGGAAGGGAGGTGAAATTACACATGACATTTTTTTTTATTTTTTTCAATATATTCTCCAATAACCCTAATACCCTTCTCAGACCTTTCAAATAATTTGTTTATACCTTCGAAAAAAATATATTTGTCAAGGCCCTCAAAATAGGCAGAAATAGCCGACTTCACTTCTTCGTCATCGGTGGATTTCTTTCCACGAAGCTCTTTTTTCATCTTCGGGAACAAATAATAATCACAAGGGGCCAAATCTGGACTGTAGGGTGGGTGGTTCAGAGTTTCTAAGCCGCACTTGTGTAAGGCAGCCATCGCAACATGACTCTTGTGAACGTATGCGTTGTCGTGCACAAGGAGCACACCTCGAGACCACTTGCTCTTCTTTTTTTTTAATTGCATTTTTTATTTTTCTACTAATATAGCGCAGTATTGCCCCGTGATATTGACACCTTTATCTTTATTGTCGATCAACAAAATCCCCTCTGAAACCCAAAAAACTGTAGCCGTAATCTTTCCGGTCGATTTTGACACCTTGAACTTTTTAGGCGGTACTGCGCCTTTTTTGTGCCACTACATGGACTCTTGTTTTGACTCAGGTTCATAGTGATGAACCCTAGTTTCATCCCCAGTCACAATTCGGTTCATAAGTTTATCCCTGTTCTCACTACATACGAGGGTCATTCAATAAATACTTAGCCTACAAAAAGTAAACGAAAATTTTGGAAAAGTGGCAATTTATTTTTCAACATAGTCTCCTTTTAGTTCGATACACTTAGCCCAGCGATGCTCCAACTTTTTTAACCCGTCCGAAAAATAGTTTTTGTCAAACTCTGCAAAATAGGCCTCCGTGGCGGCGATGACCTCCTCATTCGATCCATATCTATTCCCGGCGAGTGATTTTTTCAGATTAGGAAACAGAAAGAAGTCACAAGGGGCCAAATCTGGAGAATACGGTGGATGGGGCAGCAATTCGTAGCGTAATTCGACCAATTTGGCCATGGCAACGGCAGACGTGTGAACCGGTGCGTTGTCGTGGTGAAACAGCACTTTTTTCTTCGCCAGATGGGGTCGTTTTTTCTTTAATTCGGCGTCGAATCGGCCTAATAAATCGGCATAGTAAAGCCCTGTAATTGTTTTACCCTTCTCGAGGTAATCGATGTAGATCACACCTTGTGAATCCCAGAAAACGGTGGCCATAACTTTTCCGGCCGATTTTACAGTTTTCGCCTTCTTTGGAGCACGTTCCCCGGTCTGGATCCATTGTTTTGATTGCTCCTTGGTCTCTGGTGTGTACCAGTGGATCCAGGTTTCATCGACGGTCACAAAACGACGCAAAAACTCCGCTGGATTCATCTTAAACAGCGCCAAACACGTCTCCGATGTGGTCTCACGGTTGCGCTTGTTTTCTGGTGTGAGTAAACGCGGCACCCATCGCGCCGACAGCTTTCTCATGCCGAGTTCCTCGTGAAGAATATGATGCACTGTTCCTTCTGAAATGCCTACAGTCTCAGCTAGCTCCCGAACCTTCAATCGGCGATCTGCCAATACGAGATCATGGATTTTTTTAATGTTTTCCTCCGTAGCAGCTGTTTTCGGTGCACCTGGACGTGGTTCATCAAAAACCGACGTACGGCCACGTGCAAACTCGTTGAACCAATTCTTGACGGTGGCCATCGATGGAGAAGAGTCACCGTACACAGCATCCAAGCGCTCTTTGATTTCGATGCGCGTTTTCCCTTCCAAAAATAGGAATCGAATCACCGAACGATATTGCTCTTTTTCCATTTTTGTAAAACCGATCGACACGTTCGCTTCCATAAGTTGTCAAATTAAAACAAATGAAGGGATTGGAATGAAAATTTGAAAAAAGAATTAAAAAAGAATGTGCTACACTGTGGTAAAACTCTTTTGAAACTACAGCGCCCTCTGGCGATGAGGCTAGGTACTTATTGAACGCCCCTCGTAGATCCAAAAACTTGCGAGTACACTCGACGCGCTGCTGTTTTTGAAGCGGTGTGAGCATTCTCGGCACCCATCTTACACTGACCTTAGACAAGCCAAGATGGTCATGGAAAATGCTCAAAATATTCGTAGACGATACTCCAGTCATCTCTGCGATCTATTTTTTCTTCAGACGAGCATATTTGAGAACAAGTTTTTCAACTTTTACAACAATGTCGGAAGATGTTGCCTCAATCGACCAACCAGAGCGCTGATCATCTTCAATCGAGTCTCTGTCTTGCTTGAAATGATTATGCCACTTGTATGTAAATCATCGATTTTCCAGGGCAAGCATCCCCATAAACAGATGACATCTGTTCCATAATTATCTGAGGCGTTTTTCCTTGCTTAGTAAGGAACTTTATCACGGTACGAAACTCAATTTTCTCCTTAGTGTTCTCTTCCCGATTTACTTGTTTAAATCTCAAAGGTTAATGAACCGATCGGGCTGAAACTTAGTATATAGTTGTATTGAGTCTCCAAGTAGTGACAGGTAAAAAGTCCTCCCCTACCCACTCTAACCCCTCCATTCCTCGAAATTTTTGACCCACCCTCGTAACATCATATAAATGGGGTCATAAAATGAATAAATCAACTTGCATTCGAATTTGACGTCATTTGGTGATTTTATAAATTACCTATTGGTTTGAAAATCTGAGTTTAATCTATATACAAGGTTATTGGTTATGACGGAGGATGCTGTGGCCCGGGGTGGGGTCGTCTTGGCGGTGTCTCTAGACATCGCCAATGCCTTCAATACCCAGCCCTGGAGTTGCATCAGGGAGGCACTCCGGTACCACCGGATGCCGACCTACCTTTGTCGTGTGGTCGATGCCTATCTGACGGATAGGGCCGTCATCTACCCCGGTCACCAGGTATAATGAAACCGGCGAGAGATGTCGTGCGGTGTCCCATAGGGATGGGTCCTCGGGCCGCATCGGTGGGATATCGGGTACGACTGGGTGCTGCGCGCCGACCTCCTTAGCGGCGTCAGCGTGGTGTACTACGCTAGTGAGAGCTACGTGTAGACTATTTCAGAAGAAAGTTTTCTATCCCAAACGTCAAAATCACACTGACAATTGACAGTTGTCTAAGGTAGTGAAGACAATTTGATTTTGTAATCGCCATGCTAAAGACAGTAGAAAACTTTTTACTCGACGGCCACAAAGTATAAAAATGGAATGGAAAAATGGAATTTTTCACTTTTTGTACGGAAAATTTGAAAAATTATTACCTTCATGTTTAGTTGTAGGGTTTAAGGGTCTCATAGAGGGGGTCGAAACTTTCATTATTTTTGCGATAAGACACACCATTTTCGAGATATAAGTAAAATAAAAGAAAAACGTGAATAAACTACTAAATTTCGTAAAAAGTGCAGTTGACTCTTTCTACTTTGCTGCCGTCGTACTGTCTTCACGGAATGTCATTTTTGTCTATTCTTCCGTCGACAAAACCCGTTTCTATAATGGTCATGCTATGGGTGCTGCAGCGGCCCATTTTTATATCAAACCGAGATAATCATAATAATTATATGTAGAGATAAACTAACTTTATCAAGGAGGTTGGTGATGGTGGTTCTCCGCTCGTCCAGCTCGTTCTTCAGATCTTCACCCTCGCTCTTTATGTGTTCCACCAGGCGGTTCTGGCGCACGGCGTTGTTTTCAGCTTCCTGAAATAACAATGTATTAAATAATATTGTTTATATGTATGTAAAATTATAATACCTATTACGGCTGTTGAGTTATTTTAAAATGAAGTTGTTCGTTATTGTCTCTGGTCCTGAGCTCGAACCCCCTAGGGTAGTACTCCGTACTCTAATATAAATAATTGTACTCCGTACTCAATTTCGCCTAGGCGTACTTTATAATCTACAAAAGTAATACAGTACGCCTAAATACTCCTAATGGGGAAGGCAACACTGTGACAGTTGCCTGAGAGAGATTTTTTTAAATTGAATGGAGTTCGAGGTTCTGTCGGAATCATTTTGAAGAAAGTGATAACGAGGAAATATTTGAGGTTTAAAATCCTGACACGTTCCATGTCAAATACTTGATTTAAAATATTGAAATCACCGAAAATAACGAAATATTGAAATAAAACCAATTTGTGAATGAACACGAAATGGAACGAATGAACGAAATGTCAAATTTATTTTAGGCCCTATGGACCTATAATCACGCCATCTACAATTAGCTTAGCCCGACCTTCCCTATTGAATGAATTGCCTGCAATTTCAGCATTCTCTGAGAGAGTAACCTATCCCAGACGGGATGCTAAAATTTTCGAACTCGCTTCGCTCGCTCTTGCAACCTATTCTCTTAATTCTATTTTTTTCTGCTTGAATTAACATTATCGACAACATGTCGATAAAGTTGCTTCTAATTCTGTATTCGACGGTCAAAGACAACCTAACTTATTCGAAGCAGGATGCTAAAAACTGGCTTTAAAGGTTAAAGATGTCCCGGTTTTTGGCCATGATTGCAAAGTGGCGGGAAAACAGAAACAGGCATTTATTGAAATTGATAATAACTAAGCTCTTTATCAATTTGAACTCTGTTAAGTCTAAGATCGCAAACTTATTAAAAAAAAAGATCTGCCGCAAAAGTAACAATAAATGCTGTTTAAAAGATAACAAAAAATAACACTCTTTTGTATAGATCTGTACGCTTTGTTTACCCTCTCTGAAATCAGAAATATACTTTATTTCTTCCAAAAATAATTGGCAACCCTAACCCTCCCGAAGTGAATTCCTAGCTACTGCCCTGACTGACTAGCAACCAGCCTTCGCTTAACACGAGTTCGATCTACTGAAGTATGTCAAAATAAAGATGTCTGTGCTATACCTAAGCAAAATATTTAGTGTTATATATATACACATAAATATTCGGATAGAAATTCTCTAAATGATGGAGAAAACCGCATTAAAAATCCATTGTATAGTTTAGAAGAACTAAACGCTCACACACAGTACCAAAAACCCACTTTGTTTTATACTAGGATATTTCTCAATAAGAGAAGAGGACTTTTAAAATATTATAGGCAGAAACAGATCTGTTTCTGTTGTGTATTTGAGAAATATCCTACACTTTCTCACTGAGTGTTGACGATTTGATGTTGTCCAGTTTTCTTCAAATAGTTCCGTCGGCGACGCAGCGAATCAAAGGTTTCTTTGATAAGGTAGGTGACTTAAAATGTACATAGTTATATTCATGAATTCACATTGATATTCTGCTCAAAAATGGTGAAGGAAACCATCGTGAGGAAACGACATGTTGTGGAATCGAAAACTCGAAAACATGTGACATCCACCAACCCGCACCAGTCCGCTAATTCCAAGTTGGTCGTTACGTATTGGTATTTAGTATTGACGCAAGTTGCTATAGTGCAGTGTGAAGTTTCATACCTGCACCCTAATTGGGTAACACACTATCAATCACAATCTGAATCATTTCGAAGCCTATTGTTAATCCATTGCTTCATATGTTCGAAAAATTTGTTTGCTCAACAACGTGTACTAAATGCAACGCAATAAATGTTGTTGAACTGTCAAAATGAAACCCATTCCTACTGTTAGTGTGTTACGCAATTACGCCGCAGTTCACAATTTTTCGGTTTGCCATGAACAGATTATAAACTATCTAAAAACAATGCGTTAAATTGTAAATGGTTGGTTGCAGTTCACAATTTATCGATAGTTTATAATCTCACGAGATAGATTATTATAAACTAACAATGTTCATAATTATACGGTGACATATAACATAGATTATAATTTCAACTCCTATTTCGTAAAGTTACAAGATAAGGAACCGTTGTAAGCACACAGTAATCATGGCACTGTTCTCCTAAAAACTCACCTCAATCTGCTCTTCAAGCTTTGAGATGGTGGCATCATTGGTAAGGGTCTTCGCCTCCAACTCCTCGATGTAACCCAGCGAGTTTGCCAGCCGTTGCTTAGCTCCATCCAGTTCACCCTGAAGTCGAGCCTTCTCTTTCTCGACTTTTTCTTTTTCCTTTGCTGCTGATGTTGCTCCACTTTTGAATTGAAAAGTAATGTGGTTATTAAATTATATAAAGGTAGATTGTCTACTACTGGTATTTGGCGTACCCCAAAGGTTTCATGGAACTTTTCTGGGTAAATAAGGGCTGATATTTCATCAGATATAATAATAATATAAATTATTTAAGTACGTAAAGGTTTTGTAGTAGATGAGGGACTTACAAAGTACGCATTATTAATTACATGGTGTAGGTATAACGAATTGTTGGATGAATCGCTGCTCTCCTAGCTAGATCACTAAGTAATCTGTATTTTGGAGAATCTGTGAAATAAAATTGATGTCTGACAGTTTTTGGGTGGAAAATTTTTTCTTGGGTCAAGATATCTGGGAAAAATAGCCTTAATACTAAAAACCTTTAATGGGAGCTATGAGAAAACTCGTCTGCCTAGAAGAAACCTCTTCCCTAACGACTTGAAGATCGTTATTGTGGGTTGTAATTAGGATCATCATCAGCCTACAGCAGTCCACTGCTGGACAAAGGCCTCTCCAATTGCACGCCATTTAGCTCGATTCTCGGCAATTCCCATCCAGCTGCTACCAGCCACCCTGCGAAGACCGTCGCTCCATCAAGCTTGAGGGCGTACTACCTTACGTTTGCCGATTCGCAGTCTCCACTCAAGAACACGTCTACCCCCCAACGGTCATCGGTTCTACGGCTATTATGGCCGGCCCATTGCCACTTCAGCTTGCTTATTCTGTGAACTATGTCGACCAACTTTGGTTCACAGCCGGATCACCTCATTCCGGATTCTATACCTCGGAGAGACTCCAAGCATAGCTCGTTCCATAGTTCGCTGAGCGACCTTGAATTTATGGACCAGCCGTACCTTGAGAGTGTCCACGTTTGGGCTCCATAAGTCATAACTGACGGACGCATTGTTTGAAGACTTTAGTCTTTAGGCTCTGCGGAATACGCGACGAGATGACTCGCCGAAGCTTCCCAAAGGCTGCTCACCCCAGCAGAATTCTTCTGTTAGCCTCCTTCTCAAAGTTGTTCGTTGTTTGTTGTTGTAGTTAGTTTACACAGACTGATGTCGATGTTGTGGAAATTCGTTGGATATGTAGGTAGGCGTCGCAAGACCTGAGTAAAGCCTATGTAAACAGGACATCGCCGCATCGCCGTGATGTGATGATGAGATTCCGGCAGGGTGTATTGGCCTTAGCAGAATAATTACAGTGGGTTTGGGTTTTTTCAAACTCATTTTGTTACATTATTAAATAATAATACCAGCCTATTATGGTCCCACTGCAGGACAAAGGCCTCTATCATACAGAGAAGGCATGAGAATTTATCACCACGCTTTCTCCAGACGGGTTGGCGATTACAGACTTATACTAATTGTAAGTCCAGGTTTCCTCACAATGTTTTCTTTCACCGATGTCAGTAATGCCTCAGATAAACTTGGAAAGTACATATGAATTGAAAAAATCATATTGGTATATAGAGTATGAGGAACAGGTTGTAAAGTTCACTCATACTCTATGGACAAAGGAGGATCCTCCGACCAGACGGGTGTCGTGTATGGTGGGCAATTGCCCGACGGTTAATATCGGGACGTTGTATAAATGCTAGTTGCGCGGTAAACTCTGCTTGCGCGATGCAGGACTTTGCGTGACGTCAGTGTGACGCGTAGCTCGCATGTGGCGATGGAAGATACTGATACTGGTATTTGGCCGGATTTGAACCCACAATGTCCTGCATGAGAGGCGAGGCCTTAAACCACTGGTCCATCACGACTTTTTGTTATAATGTGACCTAGTGATGGGCCAGTGGTTGGCCAAGACTTGATGTTTAAAGATTAACATGACATGTTAATCTTTAAACATCAAGTCTTGAACATTTCGTGATTAAATACGTACGCATCGTCATCGCCAGCTCGTTTCCTTGCGTCAAGTTCCTTCTCCAGCTTGGTAAGTTGTCTCCTCGTGGTCTCCAGACTCTCCACGCTGTGGAGCTCGCGAGCGTGCATGGCGTCTGCCAGAGCCTGGGCTTCATCTACCAGGACATAAGAGATTATTAGTAAAGGCAAAGTTCCACTGCTGCATAGTATGTGCACGGAGATTCTACGCACATTAGCTGCGCGCGTTCATTTAAGTAACACCAATTAGAACTGACAGAGGATTTTATGCCCGTTTTCACTAACACTAAGCGACACCCAAATAGGTGCTTAAATAAAAGCACACTGTTGAATTTTCAACGCTAGGTTCAGTGCCGAAAGTTGAAAATACCACAGCGCGCTCTCATTTCTCATTTTTAATTTTTTTTTCTCATTTTTTATAATATTTAATTGCTTGAATTGCTGCTTAGCCCTCTTCCTCTCTCCTAATGTTGCTGTGCCCGACAGGGTCCATATTGATCTCTTACCTTGTTAGACCATCTATGTAATACATATGGAATGCAATAAAGAATTGAGTATTGAGTATTGTATTGAGTATTTAGGCATGTTTGCTAGAAATAGAAATAGAAAAAACCGGGAACCGATAGTGAAAACCGGGAATTAGGTTTAAATCAAATCAGTTTTTTGTTAAAGCTTCACAGACGTGATAGGTATCGATATCAAAACACAAAAACAACAAAAAAAAAACAGTTTTTCTCAAGGTAACTAACTAAACTGTAGCGGCATCTACAATCGCCACATGCGAGCTACGCGTCATACTGACGTCACGCAAATCCTGCATCGCGCAATCAGAGTTTACCGCGCAACTAGCATATATACAACATCCCGACATCAACCGCCAGGGCAGTTGCCCACCAGACACGACACCCGTCTGGTCGGAGGATCCTCCCTTTTCTATAGAGTATGAGTGAACTTTACACCCTGTTCCTCATACCTCTTTACTGGTGACCCCGAACATGAACGTCAACGCAGCCTTCGTGCATCGACATCAGCGTGACGTCATCATCACTTCCTTCAAGCTTTCGAGCGGCGAGTCACACAGCCAGCCAGCACCCACGGCTTCCACGGGTATCCTGACCACCAGCATGCAGCGACCGCGCATACCTGGTCATCACCCTCAGCCCCTTCAGCAACCTTGGCACAGTACACTGCACTCTCGGCCGGTCCACAAGCAGAGCCTTTAAACCCTCTCCTGGTCGACGCCAGCAGTCAGCCTCAACCCGGCGCTGTACCACATCCGACGCACTGGAGCATAACGCAGCGCCACCCCGACTCACTGGGGAATCTTCGCAGACAGTTCCGACTCACCGCGAACTATGCGACACCCGGTTCCGACTCACTGGAACCTCACCTGGCCCTGGCAAGCATCGCAAGATACACGACTCAGCCCATTATCGACCTCCGGTCTCCGGGGGGGAGTGATGTAGCGGCATCTACAATCGCCACATGCGAGCTACGCGTCATACTGACGTCACGCAAATCCTGCATCGCGCAATCAGAGTTTACCGCGCAACTAGCATATATACAACATCCCGACATCAACCGCCAGGGCAGTTGCCCACCAGACACGACACCCGTCTGGTCGGAGGATCCTCCCTTTTCTATAGAGTATGAGTGAACTTTACACCCTGTTCCTCATACCTCTTTAAAACTACCAGAGGTCGTTGACCACAAAAAAAGAACATCCAATCTTTTTTCATTGTTTAACGTGTTTAGATATCGATACCCATCATGTCTGCGGAGTTTTGGTAGCTAATTTAATTTGACCCTGTATATCTTTTTGAAGCTGACTGTACCCACGAGGCCGTAAATATGTACAATCGAGTTTAAAAAAAAGTTAGGCTTTGTTGATCGCCGACTCTGTCGTCATAGGTACCTGTGTGATAGTCTGTTTGTAAAACTACATACATAAACATAAACTCACGCCTTCTTCCCATGGGGGTAGGCAGAAACTACAGACCGCCACCTGCTACGATCCTTACACACTCCTTTTGACTCATTTACGTTCATACATCTGGTCATACACGCACACCGCCGCCGGTTTCGAGTTCTACGCACCTGACTTTTCTGAAGAACATCACCAATAAGGTCACTATATGCCCTCCCGGCAATTCCACTAACATCTCCTTTGTAAATATCTTTTGTTTTAAAACTACACACATCAAAAGTGTCTATCAAGCATGTTTTTGCTAGTTACAAAAAATCTAGTTTTTGAATAATATTTTTTGTAACTCCTATGGATACTTTTTAGTAAAATTCGTCATTTGAAAAGGGAATAGTTTTTGAATTTCGGTCAAAAGATGAAAATCTTCTGTGCAAATCGTATTGCTAATATAATCCTGCAAGGGTTTGAGGCCAAATCAGTAAAATTTCTGCCATAATTCTGGGTGGAATCAAAACAAAAGAACGTTATTATGATGAGAAGACCTCATTTGAGCCGAGAAGAAATGATCAGAGCCGTGGGAATTTTGGAAGCTGGTTCTCGGCAACGTGCTGGGGCAATCGCTCTGGGCACTACGCAGAGTGTTACAAGTCGACTTTGGACACGTTACCGCATCACTGGCAGCGTGGCAGAGCGACGTGGACGACGAGCTCACATCACCAAACACAGACAAGATCGGTACATACTTCTTCTTTCTTCTTTATGGTTTCTGGTTTCCGCATTTAGTCCTTCATATGGACCATTGTGCATGTAGTTCATTACATACAAATTACTGCTCAACGAAATCGTACAATGACCGCGATAATGTTGGTTACGAGCATTCATAGCTCATAAGCGATCAAACCATAAGAAATTGCTTGCATGAAGTTAATTTCCGTTCCCGAAGGCCGCTACGTGTAACACCTATTGAGCCCCGCAATCGCAGAGCCCGTTTACAATAGGCTCGTGAACACAGAAATTGGGCAGAAGAAGAGTGGTTTATTATGTGTTTTTCTGGCGAATTTCGCTTTGATATGAGGCCACATACAAGACGTACACGGTAATGGAGGACCCCTGGACGACAAAAACGTTTAAAATTATGCCAGGAAGTCCATGCATACAGTGGTGGAACAATCATGATATTGGCGATTATTTGGATCGGCGGAAGCACCGACCTGATTAAGATCAGAGGCAATCTCAATGCACAGATTTACGCTGAAACGACTGTATCAGATGTTGTCATTCTTTTACGAAACCAATTTGGTGCTTCATTTCTGCATATGCATGTCAAAGTCAAAGTCAAATCATTTATTTCAAATAGGCACATAAAAGGCACTTTTGAACGCCAAATGATAATGCACGTCCACATACTGCCAGAGTCGTTGCAAACACACTTGCCGCAGCTAATATCAACGTCCTACCATGGCCTGCTCAATCGCCAGACTTGAATCCCACTGAGCACACATGTGATATGCTTCAAAGAAGAGCTCTGCCAAATATGGATCCCGTACAAACACCAGAAAATCTTTTTCGCCTGTTACAACGGACGTGGGCGGCCATTCCGCAACGTGATTTGGATGAACTCATATTGAGTATGGCCGAATCGCTGCGATTGTGTTGTACGCGTTAACGGCGGAAATACAGACTACTAATTGATTATTTTACGCAATAAAAACCTTTAAAAACTTTTATTTTTAACTTTTTATCACATTTGAATGTCAGGATAAACTAAGGTGAAAAGTACAGCATAAGAACAAAATCGCGAAATGTCTTTATTAGTGCAAAAGCAGAGTACTTTGTCGTTCTACACATACGAAAACATTTTATTTAATCAATCTAAATGGACATTTTTGTTTAATTTCAATAGGGCAATTTTTTTTTTTATAGTTTGATCCTTAGACACTTTTGATGTGTATAGATGTGTCATTTTAGCTTATCTAGACTCAGTCTAAAGCTAAACATCATCTGCCTAGAACGGACACACACTTCCCTATTCTTTTTATTATTCTAGCGTATGGCACTCGTGGGTTGCAGCTGAAAATCACCGTCAGGTGGTACACCTTGTGTTGTCATCTGACATTATGCTGAGCTGAGGTCCCATTGGCATTATAATCATTGTTCCGTTTTTTTTTAGTTTTAAGTTGTATTTTTGTTGCTGCAATGCCAATAAACGCATTTTTCTTTCTTTTCTTTCTTTCTTTTCTTTCTTTCTTTTCTTCTCCCAACTATGATTGGGTCAGCTTCCAGTCTAACCGGTTGCAGCGGAATAGCAGTATTTTACATGGAGCGACGGCCTATCTGACGTCCACAAACCACCAACCTGGGTATTATGATATTATATATGGTAAGCTTAAAGCTAAATATTTAAGGAGTATAAGATGGAACACATGAGATAAAAAGAGTTATGAATAGAAATGTTGATGGATGGTGCAGGAGAGGGAGGCCAAAGAATATGGAAGGATTGTGTGAGGGATGATATGAAAGAGAAGGGAGGGAATGATAGCGTGACAGTTGACAGGAGAATGGATGACGAAAACGTTTTCCGCCGACCACAAGTAACATGGGACAAGGCAGGGAGATGATGGATACTCACCGATGTCCTGGCGTAGTTTTTCAATAAGTTTTTTATTGTCGGCTATTTCAGCCAAGAAGTCGGTAACGGTGTCGTCGAACCGATTTAGTTTGCCCTGGAATTTAACATAACAAGTATGAAGTACCAGCACAATATCAGCGTCAGGTATATTTGCCACATACATGCTGAGCTGCACACCGCACCTTGTAAATTCGTTATTTGTTTTAAAGTATGTCATGGTGTCACTATATTTCTTTAAGTATGTTTTTCTTTTTGTCTGTTGGCACCATGTTTTTTATATTTATATTCATGTAATTTGCT
This sequence comes from Dryobotodes eremita, assembly GCA_917490735.1. Lineage (NCBI taxonomy): Eukaryota > Metazoa > Arthropoda > Insecta > Lepidoptera > Noctuidae > Dryobotodes > Dryobotodes eremita. The sequence goes on along the minus strand of OU823264.1, from coordinate 17,550,761 downwards.
ATCATTTATTGTTTTTTTGTGTGCGCTGATTAATGATTTATCTATCTATGTAAATAGAATTCATTTAATAATTTTAGAAAGAAGTGGGAATTGAGCATTGTAAGCACGTTGTTATTTTTTTGCTATAGCGACCGATAGTTACAAAATAGCCAAAAAATAATGAAGTAGCAAAATCTCTGATCGCCGATGATCAAAGTAGTATTTGACACCTATTGAAAATGAGATGTTTGATGTTGTTGGTATTTCTAGAAGAACGCATGCAGTAAGTAACCTGTTGAGTAAAAATTCAAAGGTTGCAAATTGTTTTCGGGGAGAAACCTTCAAAAGGCATCTGACCTCCGGGGGAGGAGGTCGGGGAGCTGGGATTTTTACCTCACTAAAACCACCCCGGTGATCACCATCAGCACATAGTGGGGATCCCGGGTCCTCTTAAAATACCAGTTCCGGAACCCCCCCTGTGCAACGTCTAGCGATAGGTACCTACACATCCTACATCTACGGAAAATATTCGGCGAAAGATCGGCCTTCAAATATTGATAATTTGTACAATTTTGTAACAATAAGTAAGAAAGAAAACAAGAATGTTGCGTAATATTCAGATTAATAAAATGATCACAATAGCAATATTGGAAATTGTAGGTAATTCTTGATTCAATTGATGCACAATCAGCCTATAATGTCCCCACTGCCAAGCACACAAGCCTCTTCTCTCTGAGAGGGAGTGGGCTGTTATCCACCACGCGGGCCCAGTGCGGGTTGGTAGATGTCACATGTCTTCGAATTTTTGGTTCTAAGACATGCCGGTTTCCTCACGATGTTTTCCTTCACCGTCTTGAGAGCAGTGGTGTTGAAATTATTTACACAAAGTAAAGCGCATTCAATTGATGGTTTAAGAGCGGCCAACCCGTCATACTTTTCATGCAAACGCTCGTACGTGATTATGGCGTTGTCAAACATCTTTCATTGAAATTTTTGAACTAATAGGTATCTTGTGCGCTTTATCTAGGTTTCTATGCAAGCAAAAAATCAAAATTTGGAGAAACAAATGCAGTATAAGCCTCCAAAAATCTGCTTTGTTGCACACATTTTACCTGAACTTTGGCCGTTCATAATGTACTCATAAATTGTAAAAATAAAGAAGAGATCTTCAAACCTCGCACATGTAATGGATATATATTCTAAATAACAAACAATTTTTCCAAAAACTTGTAAGGATTTTTCAAAAACACGTATTTCCTGGTAAAAGTTTTGTGAAATCTTTGCGCGCCAATTTTCGTTTGATATTATCGCGTTCTCACTCTTGCTTCTTTTTCAAACATTGCGTTGGATGAAACAACAAGCTTTTCCATATTGTTCGCGTTGAGGATAGATGGACCGGGAAGGGCCCTCTTAAAGATAAATATTGATTTGTAACAAGGCCGCTGTTCTTTTCGTGTATCAGTCAGTGCTTACCTGGAGTCCTTGTTTCTCCTCACAATGTTGTTGGTTCTCCTCCTTCAGCTTGTAGTAGGTGTCATAGAGCTTGGTGTAGACATCCGATATGAACTTCATGCCTTCTGTCTCTCGAAGCTGTTCAAGGACCTGGAAGTAATGACACTTAATTGAAATGGATTTCTCTTTGATTGTGTGTATGAACAGTTTGTGGACTGTAGCAAAATCAAGGGGCTCGTGGCTAATTGATAACAACCGCACGGGTCGACCGAAAGTTGAGCTACGCTTGCCGCGGTAGGTTCGTGGATTGGTGACCATCCATTACAAATCGAGACCCCTCGGTGCCTCGGCAAGCACGTAAAGCTTTCGGTCCCGGCTGTCATTCATAGATCTTTGACAGTCGTTACGGGTAGTACGAAGGCCGAAAGTCTAACAACCAGTCTTACCAAGGATATGGATTCATGGTTATGTCATTATGGAATGCAATAAAGTATTGAGTATTGAGTATTGTGTTACACAGTAACTAGGTTTAGGAGGTCAGATCGGCATTCGCTACATGTAAAATACTGGAATTCAGCTTCATTGTCTTAGACTGGAAGTCGACCTCAAAGGTTAGGCAGATTTATTGTGTTGGAGCAAAATGAAGAATGATCAGCCATTGTAATGGTGGAAATACAAATGTACAACACAATGAGGCGAATTTGTTTCAACGCGTGTCACATTTTTGCTGTAAATTACATAATTATGTGACCCCACCATTGCGGTGCGTTCAGACAGTGATAGGCATGTGCCACTAATGCAATTTTTTTTATTATGACAGGCGCCTCAGTCTGAGGCATATGCGTCACATATGGCTTATCAATCTAAGCACCATGCCTCGCAGTGTCTGAACGCTTCTTAAGCCCCGCGGGGTAATTGCGTAACACACTTCTTTTTTTGGGTGGGAATTCATCAAATAAGTTCTCCTAGCTCTGGGCGGAGCGGGAGGGCGTGTCAGACTTTTACTGACTAAAACCCACCCGTGTTCCTTCAGTTGCCTGTGCGCTAGGGCCACGGTAACTCTTTCGATCAATCCGCGACCCTGACAGGCATCGGCCCTAGCGGACCCCGTCAATTAGTCCTGACATCACTTTGAGGCGCGCGTGGAACACAACGCGCCGTCGACCCGGGCCTGGTCCTTACCGGACGGCGAGCTACCCATTGCTCGCCGTCCGCAAGTCCGCGCCTAGGGTGGCCGGGAATCGGCTATCGACTCCCGACGCCCAGGGTGTCTCCTCCTGCGGCGACAAGGGGCGTGAGGGCACAACGATTGGGTTACCCTCACACGCTCTGCCTCCTCCTTCGCGAGCATTACTGCTTCGCAGAAGGAGGTGATGGCTTCCCATGCTCTCTCGGTCCGTACCATGGCCTGGACCAGGGCCGGACGCGAGAGATCGCCGCCGCCGATCGACTCCGCGAGGACACGTCGGTGCTCCGCCCAAGCCGGGCAGACCTCCACCGTATGCTCCACCGTGTCCTCCGTGCGTAACACACTAAGGGTGCGTTTCCACCAGAGATGAGTGAGACTGCCTAGCGAGGAATGTGCGTACAACTAACTAATAACAGTGCTAGCTTGCCTGAAGCTATGAAAATGTAGCGATGTTATTGGACAATTTCACACACATCCTTCACTAGCATCCTCGCTGTTCTCTGGTAGAAACGCAGCCTAACAATAGGAATAGCTTTCATTTTGACAGTTCAACAACATTAATTGCGTCATTTACGTTGTTGAGCAAACAAATTTTTCGAACATTATGAAGCAATGGATTAGCGATAGGCTTCAAACTGATTCAGATTGTGATAGATAGTGTGTTACGCTATTAGGGTGCTGTTTGGCGATACAGACTATTTTTTACGGAATAGGTCTGCTCTTGCACATGTTTCGGTGATAAATAAACCTATATTTTCTTTCTCTTGACCTCGATCTCGCCTGATGGAAAGCGACTGATGAGGTCTATAGGAACGAGCGTGCCCAGAAGATGCCTGTTCACTCTTGCTTTGAAGGCTTGTGGTTTATAGATATGTGGTAGGGAACATGGATGCTGGCAGAGAGTTCACACTTTGGCTGTGCGCATAATTTCATAGATGTGAAGGAGAAGCGCTGACTATGACTTCAGAGGGCCTAGACAAAGTAATATTCGATTAGCGATGACGCTAGTAGAAAAGTTAAAAAATGTATGGGGTTGAGATAAGCCATCGAAATGTCAAGTGATGTTAACATCATTCGATTCTATGAAACGAATCGACAGCGTCGGATGATTACTTCCATGGAGAAGCGTAGCCAAGTGGCACTTTTTGACAAGCATTATCGCTAGTTTTCGATTCGTATGATGGAAAAATTAGCGAAAGCGATAGCGATTGTAGAAATAGAATCGCTCCGAAGCTAATGCCATTTGTCTAGGCCCTCAGGAACCTCTATCATTTTTTTTTATCTCAAATCGATAAGGTTCTCACTTCTTTACGTTAAACATACCTACCTTTGACCTATCTGAAGCCTGTATGTATTTATGTAATTCTGAGTTTGTATAAACGTGACGTAGAACAAGAAAAATGTGATAAAGGAGTCAAAAAGGAAAGAAGCACTTGGCGTTCTATAAATTCTACCTACTCCTAAAGGACTGCCTTATCGGTCTAGTGTCTAGAGCATAATTTCTGTCACGGACCGCCTTCAAAGAGGTCAGTTTCTAAACGTCATTTGTGTGGCAGTCAGTTCGCAGTGCGAGTAAAACACCGAATACACGATTCAAGTTTCTTCCCTGTGGCACACAATAACATTGAAGCAACAAATGACTTGCATCGTCTAAACACTGTTTGACAGTGGAACTTTTAGTCCATGTTCGCATGGACGTAAAAATATCACGACGGGATTTTTTCGCACACTGGATCTTCAACGCACTGTTTAGCGCTGAAAGTTGAAAATCCAACAGTGAGTTTGTTGGTTTTTTGGACGCGCTGCCATGTACTCTGTTGGATTCTCAATGCTTGGTTCAACACCGGGGGTTGAAAATCCAGGGCGCGATGAAATCCCGCCGCGATATTTTTACGTCCGTGCTTACTTGTGCGGTGGGGTACTTATGCGGCAGGCAATTAAAGGTCATAGCACCCATATCAACTCGGAAAGGGATCGTTACCGTATCGCTTTTCGCATCGCCGTCAAACAGGTGTCAACCTAACGTAAGCATGTAACCAAAGCGGATCAGCAGTTCCGATACGTAGATTCTGCTACGGCTGGCCGACGCCGCGCTTACGGCTCGCCGACCGAATGACAGCACGTGCGGCAACAATAGTGTGCTGCAGGCAGGCCGCGGGAGGGGTGAGAGGGGACAAAGGTGGAGGAAGAGACGTAAGCGCGGGGATGACGAGCCGTAAGCGCGGGAACTGCAATTTGACCATGCAAGGCACCGTGGTTCGTGACCTTGTCCTGAGGCGAGGCGACTGCGTTACGATTCCGATTAGTGTGCGTTGCAGTAGGGAGTTTCATACAAAGAATACTGAATGGCTCGAGTTGATACGGTGACGATCCCTTTCCGATTTGATACGTGTGCTATTTCCTTAAATCGCACCGTGTAATGGCTCGTGCACACAGGCGCGACGCGATAGTGCGTGTCACGCGACGAGCGGTGCCTTTGTGTCGTGCTGTCGCGTCGCGACTGTTTGCGGGAACCTTAAATCGCTCAGTAGGTACTATGTAACTAGAATAACAAAGAACATTACTTTAAGAAATTCCTTCTCGGCTTCAGTGGTCTCCGAGCCGATAGTGACCACCATACCGAAGTCTTCGTCGTCATCCATTTTGGAAAGAAACACTAATACTTACAGAAATGACACTAAAAATATTAACAAACAATACTAAAACAAAACAGGTAAAAAATCTTTGTAAAATCGCGTTCGGTCTCGGTGCACCGCTGTTTATTCGGTTGCCTTGGTAACGGCGTCGGTGGCATGTGGAAAATAAAAATAATGTGTAACCATGGAGATTATTAGGTTTTCTCTATGGATTTGGTGTCATACTTTTTGGATCTGACATTTAAATGATCGAGGATTTTGCCAAGGAGGAAAGACAAAGCAGAAACATTTGATTTATTTATTTTGTTAACATATTTTGGATTTTTACACAGTCAAAACTTAAATTAATGAAAAAAACTTGGACTCACACCTTTTATTTATTTTTTTGGGTGGGAAATCATCAAATGACCTCTCCCGCTCTGGGCGGAGCGGAAGGGCGTGTCAGACTCTTACTGACTAAAACCCACCCGTGTTCCTTCAGTTGCCAGTGCGCCAGGGCCACGGTAACTCTTTCGAACAATCCGCGACCCCGGCAGGCATCGGTCCTATCGGACCCCGTCAATGGTGCTGACATCTCTTTGAGGCGCGCGTGGAACACGACGCGCCGTCGACCGGACGGCGAGCTGCCCATTGCTCGCCGTCCGCAAGCCCGCGCCTACGGTGGCCGGGAGTCGGCAATCGAATCCCTATGCCCAGGGTGTCTCCTCCTCCTGCGGCGGCTAGGAGCGCGAGGGCGCAGAGATTGCCTCTCCCTTTCGCGCTAGACTCACACCTAACCTACTAAACAATTAATCGGTCAAGTAGGACACGGATGTGAATTTAGTAAATCATAAACTTTAATAGTATAAGTCAATAACAGGTCGGGGAAAAAGTTTTTCATATTTTTCAATAAATTTTCTGTCCGTCAAGATGAGTGAATCTAAGAGTCCTATTAGACTATCATAGAAATAAGATCAGAGATGTATGAATCATTTTTATATGAAGAACCTATGATGGTTTAATAGCTACATAATATATGATTCATTTTGTCTATGATCATATTTGACAGCAAGCGTACAAATATGATCATATCCGTCTAACCTCAAAAATGGCGTCAAAATGCAAGATTTTGAAACCCTTATTTATTTATTGGGGAATTCTGGTTAGAAACTGTAAGCTAGAAAAAAAATCTCTAGTAGCTAGATATTTCAGGGTTACTAATAAATGCATCTTTTGCATTAATTGGGCATCTAAAGTGAATTTCTTGCTTTATAATGATGGGTGCTACCTTTGACAACATATAGTTAAACACAACTTCATCTATCCGGAGATATTATTTTATAAGACTTTTTATCTTCCAATCTAAGTTCTTCGAGTTAGTTGTTATGGACCCCTGTCTCTGATCGCCTTGCCACCCATGATTTAACTCAAATAAGAAAGAGAGAAAGAAAAAGTATTTATTGGGACTCGCACAGGATTATCACAAACTAAACTCAATGAAAAACAAAAACAAAATACGTCATATACGTCTTTTATTTTTTGTTCTTTCCTTAACCATTTTTATCTTCTTTTTTAATAAAATTAATAAAATTGCACTCATAGCAGCAGAAAACACGGCAAAATCGTTATCCACCTTGATAAACCGGTTGAATGCCGTAATTACAGACACAATTAAAAAGCCACAGGGTCCCCCGTGGATCCACGTGAGAAATACGAAAGGTTCAGAGGCCGTACAGCGGTCCACTAGCGCCACTCCTTTCAAAAATATCTCGTGACTGAGAAGGAATTTTGAATAACGGCTCAATAAGGACCCTCGGTAAGTGTGTCTAGAATTTTCTAATACCTTTTATAAACTCCTTCTCAGTCACGAGACAATATTTTTTTAAAGGAGTGGCGCTAGTGGACCGGTGTGCGCCCCCTAAAGTATGACGTTTATATGATCATAAGTTTAATATGTAAAAATTAAGAACAGCATAATATAACTATGATTATGTATTATATGATAAATATATGATAGTGTAATTGGGGCCTAACGAAGAAATTCGATACATGTTGATGTTGCTTTATTACAAAAAAGGGAAAAATGTGACATAAATCGCGAAAAAATATGGTACGTTTATGCACTTAATGCAGTGTTCGTGAGAGAAATAGAAGGTGGCAAATTGATTCAAGCGTTTTCAGTCCGGGAATTTTGATGTCGAAGATGCAGCTCGCTCTGGTCACCCTGTTACGGATAAAATCGATGCTATTTTTGAAAAAGCGGTTACGATATAGCTGAAGAGTTAGGGGTGCATCACAAAACAGTTTTGACCCATTTGAAAAAGTCTGGGTATACAAAAATGCTCGATATTTGGATGGCATACGAGCTCTTAGTCTTGAATTTGCATATAATATACGAAAGAACTTTTTCCCCGACCTAATATTATGCTGCAATCATAATTGGATTGTCTTTGGAATTCCAGAAAAATCTCTTAACATGTCGATTTAAAACAAGAGTTGAGTAGAATTTTGATTGAATTTATGACAGATTTGAAACGAGATTCATGTGTCAGCATCGTTTTAGAATGGCTACCATTAGCTGATAATTCACGTAGTTTTGTTTAAATTAAATTAATGTGAAGATTACTTATCTCATCACCAAAAATACACACGGAAATTGGCCCTAGAACGTAGTTCCCTCTTCAAATCAATCGCCCAGAATCAACAGCATCTTCCATCCTCGTCTTCCACAGTCCAGCAGAAAGAGACAGCAATATAGAGATTGATCTAGAATTAAGCAATTGCCGTGATTGGATGAACGATATAATTGTACTACTAATGAGGATGTTGGTTGTTTGTCAATGTCCTTGATGATCCCCTCGAGTATCTCGTTAGACAATTTTGGAGTTCGCCTAGAGATAGAACTTTGAGCTAGATAACTCGAGAAGGCTGTGAGGAAACCTAGAGTCAACTGTGATCGGTATTTTCGTTTGGCTCAGAGTACACTTCAATTACTCACTTACTTCAATCACTCACTTAATATCAAACATATACTTCACCAATTAGTTAATCAAAATCTGTTTTATTTTTCTCTCTTTTACTATGTTCCTGCTTTTTATTATTTTTCCCCTATAAACCGGCCTAATTTTGCATTGTATCTTTTATGTTTGTTTTTTACTTTTTTTACCTTGTATTATATCATTGTGTCCTATCTGGGTATAAATTATAGGGCTTATTATATTCACGTATAATTTTGAAGGTACACTGACTTCTAAGATACAGGTTTTTACCTAGTTTAGAGCTCAGGATCTTTTTTACTGTGAATCTCTTGGTTTAAGCCATTTTGTTTTTATTTGTTTCTTGTTCAAGGTGTTCGTGCATTTCTGGGAGTAATAAAAGATTATTATTATGTTATAATTTGTACTGAAACTGAATAGGCGCCGTCTGGTGACAATAATGGGAAACACAATTATTCCATACAACACATATTCGATCGAGTAAATATAAAAACTCGCACTAAGCTATGTTTAATAAGCTATGTTTTATATGATTGATTGAAGCTATTTTCAGTTTGCGACATAAGGTTATTTTCATCCGCCTAAACCATTCAGTACCGTCCTTTATTATCACCAACACCACCGGTGGTGGAACGTAGGTACTGGTACCCCCAAAAAGCCTGTCCAAATTACTGTTATAGTTTACATAACGTTTGCCTACTTATGATATGCCTAGCCTTTTACCAACTATGTTGGAGTCAGCTTCCAGTCTAACCGGATGCAGCTGAATACCACTATTTTACATGAAGCGACTGCCTATCTGACCTCCACAACCCAGTTACTGGGTAATACGATACCTCTTGGTAAGACTGGTTGTCTGACTTTCGGGCTTCTGACTATCCGTAACGACTGTCAAAGATCCACGAATGACAGCCGGGAGCAACGGTGTAACGTGCTTTCTGAGGCACGGAGGGGTCTCGGTATGTAAAGATGGTCACCCATCTACGGATCGACCGCAGCCAGCGTAGCTTAACGTGATCGTTTTTATCAATGACTAGCTTTTGCCCGTGGCTTCGCTCGCGTGGAGGTCAATTTAAAATCATTTTCGCATTATTGCCTTTCTAATGAAACTGGTTTGGGGCACATCGGTGGTTTGGGGCACATCGGTTGGATGGTTTCAAAGTCTATAAAGGACATAGGTAGAACCAATTTTTGTGTTTTATATATATACTAGCTGACCGAACAGACGTTTTCCTGTTTGCTAGAACTCGATCGCAGCGCCACCTAATGGGTCCAATTGTGAATCTAAACTATTCAGGGACCCACATAAACACACATTAAAATTTTCATCAAAATCGGTCCAGCCGTTTAGGAGGAGTTGAGTGACATACACACGTACAGCAGAATTATATAGAAAGAAAAAAAAAAATAACAATTTAATAATGTTATTCAAAAATAATTGTTGGAAAAAGTGTTGTGATGTAAAGTTGAAAGCTTCTAAATACAGATAAATGTGTTACGAATTCCTTTTAGTGTGAGCGTAAGATTTTAACCTGAACAAGGGTTTTTTTCACTTTCATCAGATACTTTCGGAACAGACCATAAGATCTTTTCGTTACTTCAGCGGGGTAATTGCGTAACACACTAACAGTAGGAACGGCTTTAATTTTGACAGTTCAACAACATTCATTGCGTTATTTACGTAGTTAAGAGGGCGCAGTAAGACAGAAAAAAATCAAGTTTCACCCGCGCCTCTTTGCCTACCCCTCTCATCAAACACGACAAAAACAAAACACAATCCCTTCCCGCCAGCAGAAACTTTTCGCCCGGCGTATATTTAGGCATTTGAATTTGAATTTTCTCGTAGTGTGTATACGCAAAATAATCAGATGAAACTGTTTTATTCAATTTACCTATGTGTATAAGTAGGTATATTATTAAATAATATTGTATGTTCGTGAATCTGTTACCGATGCTGGTGGGATGTTAGATTGGAGATTAGACTGACTTAAATGAAATAAAGACTAAATGTTACTTCAAGATACGGCCTTTAAATTTTCGATTCCGAATTGAAAGACAAACCTAACGTTGTAGTTGAAAAAATATTGTCCCATACATTATGTAACATAACTACAATTGAACAATTTTCAGATACTTTCCTGTACCTATTCCTGTACCTTGCTTCTTGTCAAATTTCATGATTCTAGGTCAACGACATGTATCTTATGGGTTTTAATTTATTTGCGAGTGGCAAGATATGCGAAATGAATGGCAATTTATGCCAAGATACTAAGTCAACGTTTTAGAAGCTCGTTTTTTTTACAGCTCCAAAGGACCGTTTATCTAAGTATTTGATATCAATTTCAACTTGATACCCCCACGCATTCTTCGAACTCTAAAAAGCAAAGCACTTCCATCAAAGTACTATTATACTACATACTCATGATACTACCTACATGATGGTGAAAACAATTTCGATAAAATTGCTTTTTTGACGTTATAAAAGCGTATAATTATAATCGCATCACTTACCTTCCGCTTTTTTACTTTGAGAAAATGAAATCAATTGAACAAAAATGTCAATAAAATAAGAAAATAAACATTCGCAAATAAATTAAAATCCATATGATACATCCCGTTGACCTAGAATCATGATTTTTTGGCAAGAAGCAAGGTCTCACAGCACAAATAAGTACCTCGAATGGTTTTTCAATTAAAATATTTAAACGAAGTATGACCATTGTCCACTCCCTTTATTTTCAATGAAATTCTTCAGTAGGTAAAACATCTGTTTATTTTGCCTATACTATACGCTAAGCTTCAATTCATAATCTTAAATCATAGTCAAGTTTTGGAACTAGAAACTCAATGCTGGCGTGACAAAGTTCAAATTCCAATGTAACCAAATTTTATTTAGGGCCTTGTACAAGTTGGACGTCACGACGTCTTCGTGGAAACCAGTGTTAACCAAGTAAAAAAATATAATGGTATATCGTGGATATTGCATTGCAGGATCGTGCAAATTCATTTAGCAACAGTGTTACCAAGTAAAAAATAATATTGGTATGGTGGATTTTGCACTATATTGTGCAAAGTCAAATGGCATGTGTCATGAAAACCTATCCTGCGCGGAGCGTGAGTACAAAAAAGTCCTCGCCGAAAACATTTGTGAAAAACAGGCCAATTTCGGAACAAATAACTAGGGTACATTATTCGGCTTTATCGACAAAATAATTGGCATCTATTTATACGGGTGCCAAAGAAAGTCGAAATTTTATTAGGTTCCTCTTTTGTAACTGTTGAAACTTTAGCTTTGAAAAGCAAGCCGACAGTCACAAACATTGTGATCCGTCACAATCTTTACTCATCCCCGCCATAAGAAGGGATCTAGTCAGGAGAACACTATCCGTATGAAAACTGTCATGTCCCGTGCACACCGTTTCGTACTTGTGTCCCCAATAAACCCTATTTTAGTTTTCCGATTTATTTATTTTGTAAACTCTAATAATATTATTATACCAATAACCTACCCATATGTTAAATTTTGAGTTTCAACTTGATTCGGGGGTTTTGGTCAAAAGTCGCTCGAAATGGGTCGTCTAAGGTTACCCTTACACGAAGTTTGTCAACGAAAGTGGGAGTAAACGAATTTGGTTCTTTATTTAATAGTAATAAGATCTAAAATCTCCAGCACGAACTCTATGTTGTAAATTTTCTCGGCAAGAAAATTGACTGAAGTGGAGAACAATGGCGCTAGTTGTACGATACCAGTCAGAAATCTGTCAAATAATTGTATGTCATCTTGAGTTTTCAAATATCAACAGTGAATTATTATAATATTTTTATTTTATAGTTTAGCCGCGGTATTTATTTAGTTTATCAATTCTTAACGATTTTAATAATCGTTTCGGAAGTGGTTTTAGTGATTTTTTCATGTTTTGTTTTTCACAGTTTCATTCCAACAATGTGATAAATTACGAAAATATTATTTACGCAAATAAATTAAATCGCAGAGCAGCAGAAAATTCAAGCGCAATCCTCTCATCTCAACAGAGCGACGGCGACTGATTTGTGAAACAAAAATATGCTTGAAGTTCCCGCAACGTGCGACAGAAGATGACTTCTTCCACGAACTAAAAACGTCGTAAGTGCTTAAAGCTTCTAGTCGTAATAATACCAAAAATAAAAGGAATTTTAAAAAATGCCTGCACAATTTTTTTCGCCTTGTCTTGATACAGATAATCATTAAAAAATTATCCTATTAGTCATTAGCATATTGAGTACAAATTGAAAAAACGTGAAAATTAGGGGTAACTTCGTGATGATATTTTATCGAGAAAATTTTAACGTATTGTGTTTCTGTTCCACAAAAAGTTTCAAAATATCATGTAGTTACTCATATTATTTTTATTTTATACCTAAGTCTTAACAATTTCATGAAAAATTAAATTGAAGATAGGCAATTTTGGTTACTACCCGCTCTTAAGCAGAAAAATTTTCCGAACATATGAAGCAATGGATTAGCAATATCCTTCAAAATGATTCCGATTGTGATTAATAGTGTGTTACGCAATTAGGGTGCAGATCTATAATTGAAAGAATGTATCCAAATTAAAAAATACGTATTTTGCAGACTGTAACTTGTGATAAACCAAACTCGGACCCGGAATAGGAAGTGCGATGTAGTAAAAAAAACAAGAAATTTATATTTTAGGCCGTACTTGATCTGTACTGGTTATAAATGATATTGATACTAGGTATATTTAAGTACCTAGTTCATGTATTATAATTTAAACACTACTTCCTGTATCTGTGCCTAAAATTATCATTCTAGGTCGAGCTGTTTTTGAGAAAAATGCATAGGAGGGACAGACACCGGAAGAGTCTTATTTTGTCCAGGTGAAGGTAACTTCCGAAAAGAAATACTTGTTAATTCCTTGGACACTATTCCCAAATTCTCCGAAACTAAATTAAGTACCTTTTTACCCGACTGCGCGATAGCAAAGACAGGGTTATGTTTTTCATGCGTATCTATGTAGGTTTGTATGTGGGATTCTTTATACCCTCGAAGCATCCTAAAAGCTTAATGGATTTTAATGCATGAGGGTATCTCTGTCTATCGACTTATCTAGGTCGCGTGGTGGTTAGGTATATGGGTCATACACAAAAATTGTAAATACAGTGTTCGCTTGTTGTAAAGTCGTTTTGGTAAAAAATTTAGTCGTTTGAACTATTTATTTTCTTAGAATGATTATTATTGGATTGTTTTATGCAGAGATAAATGTGTTTTTGTCACGTTTTAATTATTTTTATTCAATGCTTAATGAAAAAAGTCCCCTCCTGTAGAATGTTCGGATACTGAGTACTGGACTTTAAGTGGCAATTAAAAATATTTAAAATTTCGTTTTTCCATAGGTCTTCTTGGTACAATTTCCAACATATACTTAGGTTTACATTAAATTATTTATCAAAATATTCACACTGTTTATTAGTGAAATAAAATTAATAAACATGTGTTCTCAATTTCTTGGTCTCTTCCTGTCGACGCATAAAATAGGTCAACAATCTGCATTTAAAGGTACGTTTTTTAGTTTTTATTTTTTATATTGGTAGCATTGTTGTCTCCATCCGTCACCGATTAAAAGTTTTACAACGGCGTGTGCAAATTATTACAAAAACATATTTTTAATCAATAACACAAGTTTTTGTCAAACCTCAGTGCGTCTTTCCTTGATGACGTGTAGTAAAGTAAGTACAATGATTAAAAATGTTTGATTATAGCGGCGATGTATATTTTAGGGAGTGATGTACAAATGCTCGTTTGTTGGATTTCGAACCTCAAAAATTAACCCGCTATCTTTTATTAACTATGTGTATATCTCTCCTGTAGAAATCTTTTCTGTAGAATCAGAAGGCTAATCGTAGAATCAGAAGGCTTATAGTAGAATGCAACAAATTGTATTAATAATGAATAATAATAATAATAATAATCATTTTATTATCAGGCTACTAAGGCCCATAGATAAAATACACAAAATAACATCAAATAACAATAAACTAATACATAATTTAAAACCATTTAAAACTAAAACTATACACGTAATGTTGTCGGCGTCGTGTTTCGCTGCGAGGTGTCGCGTAACCGTCCTCGGAAACGTCGATATACGACACCCTTCGGCCAAAAGTCCTCCTTCATGCAGGTCTGCAGATGTTGGGTTGGAACTCGTACCACAAAAGATTTAAAGTTGATGTTATGGCGCGATTCCAACCTTTCGACCCTCAGAGTCCAGTTGGTCTTCACTTTCAAATACTGCACCACTTCTTCAGTTGTAGTGGAGTGATGCAGACGTGAAATGTACAGCTGCGTCGTAGGCACAGCAGGACGCAGCAGCATGTTGGGTCCACTCGGTGCGGTACCGCACAAGTTACGAGAACAGGGCTTCTTCTTCTTCCTTTCTACTTTAGTGAAGCCCTCCTCATCAACTTGTGTCATTTTTGACACAATAATCAATAATGATAGCATGTTAAATTAATTAAAACCTGTCGCCTACACATTGCTGTGCCCTAGCAGGGTTCATTGTTTGGAACTATCATAATGTAACAACCTGTAAACAACATGAAATGCAATAAATGAATATGAATATGAATATGAATCAGAAGACTGATTCATCAACGGGAACATTTCCCCCAAAAAAGTGACCAATTCCTAAAGTATAGGATGATTCCGATGATGAAGCCATATTTTAATATTTCTTCTACAGGAGGATACGTCTTTTATGTGGACATTCTTCGATAATTTTTTTATTGTTCCTAACTTGATTGTTTTGCTTAGGTATATTATGAATGATTATGATTAAGAAAAATAATTATTAATTATTGTTATGAATGTCAAATTTGACATGATTGTTTTGTATAAGATATTAAATTAAAGTATATTTCTGTTATTTTCTGTAGACTAAGCGATCTCACCTGTAGACACCGAATATATAAAATTAGATTTTTGTCGAAATTTATAAAGACTGACCTATTTTGATATTTTTGTAAGGCTGTGTACGATTACTTTGAAATAAATACCAAATTTCAAATCGCTAACTAACTTTTTTTTTTTTTTTACTTTTTGAGATTCGTAATTGTGTAAGACCCATATATCATTTTCACACCAAAAATAAATATCGTTTCCCAGCAGTTATTTTTGTGCAATGTTACTTAGTTTGATGTACAGAATGCGTAGTTCACGGCTATGTGATGGGTTTTTTTACACCCTGTATAGGGCTAGCTCATACCGTGGCCCTCATCTATCTGCCTTTTCCCAAATATGTTAGAGTTGACTTCCAGTCTAACCGGATGCAGCTGAATACTATTTTACATGGAGCGACTGCCTATCTGACCTCCACAACCCAGTTACTGGGTAATATGATAATCTTGGTAAGACTGGTTGTCAGACTTTTGGGCTTCTGACTACCCGTAACCCAATGGAGTCACGGAGGGGTCTCTGTATGTAAAGATGGTCACCCATCCACGGGCCAACCGCAGCAAGTGTAGCTTAATCTGATCGATCGATCCGTGCGGCGGTTATACCTTAGCCACGAAAATTTTTCAGTGAGCAAGATTGTTCACCGCGCTGTCTGCCAAGTATGTGCCAGATATGTTGCCAATCATGGAGTTTTATTTGTTTTGGCAGGAGTTAAAAATCCTCATGGACGCCCAGACAGCCTCACTAATGAGCCAGTCAGGGCAGAGCTGAACTCTTACCGGCTAAAACCCACTCCTGCCTCCCTCGTATCCTCTGACATTATCAGAGACTTATTTACCGACTTCTTATAATTTAACTGTGCAAATACATATTATGCATATTTATATATTATGTAAATCGTGGAGTATTTTAATGCGCCAAACTAATACATAGGCTCAAATTCGTATTTATCAATATTAATATTGCATAATACATTTATGGCAAACCTAGGCTTTCACACGCTCAGGCTAGGAGAAGTGACAATATTCGCGACGTAGCAGCTGATTGAGACTAACCGAAAATCGAATTGAATGATGCTCACTTAAATGACCCCAATTTGTTTCCACGTCTACAGGACGTACCGAGTAACAGACGGGATATGACCATTCTTCGTGTCTATCCAGCAAAAACGGCACTCATGCGCAAGAGTATCGTCTGTATGGCGCCTACTATATTTAACATATTGCCTAAACGTTGGAAGGAGCTAAATAGTAGGGCATTCAAGCGTCAATTGAAAATGTTTCTTTCGCAAATAGCATAGTGTCTTTGAATTTCTAGCCGAAAGAGTTTTTTTTTTTATTGAATAATTTTATGTTTTTCCTGACACTAATATTACATTTATATGAATATGGAATTTTGACGTTATAACATAAAAATAATTTCTAATTTAAAATATTTCTGAATTATAAAATTTGTGACTATTCTATGCAATTTTTATTTTTTTTATTTTTATTGAAATATTTGTACGCCGATACTTACGGCTCAACATGATTGGACTCAAACTATGTAATATCTTGCATGCTCTTGTATGTATACAATGTTTAAACAAATAAAGAAATCTTATCTTATCTAATGTCTCACTGTTGGTGGCGCGTGTGTTGGATCATTCGGTTCCCTACAAAATGGTTGAGCTGGATGGTGCTGATCCACGTGTCATGTTCGCGAACGGGCGCCGTCAGTTGAGACTGGTCATCTCTTAACTGCCACGGCTTATTTTTATTTTTAGTCTCATATTTTGAATTGTTTCTTAATTATTTTTTTTACATTGTGCTCACATAAAGAATCAACAAGAATAATGTACCCAGGATTTTATAATATCTTGATTTAAAAAGAGTGTCCTTGGAGTTTCTTACCCGTTCTTCTCCATAGAGATCTACGTTTTGGAATGGGCAACTAGCTTCAACTTTCTGACTAACTGACCGACTCTTTGACAATTCTAAAGTGCCTGTAAATGTTTTAATTGAAATAAATGCTTTGAGTTTGAGTTTGTATGGCATGCGGTTGGAGAGGACTATGTCCAGTCAATCTCGCCGTGAAAACTTAGTTGAAGGGAATCTGAAGTGAGCTGTCAATCCCTAGCGTCAGGCAGGATGACAGTTCACTTCGAACTCCCTTCACTGAAGTTTCAAGGTGAGATTTTAACAGAATACATCTACAGCAGACTGCTATAGATTGATAATTGTAAATAATGACAATTAATAATGTATTTTACTACATCTAAAGCACAATAGTGCCTCAAAGGATCCATTAACACGATTCCGTGATAATATAAGATTGTACTGAAGGATAACGAGGCGCTCTATAGTTAAAGCTAACTGTTATAGACCACTACTAATTAACGGCAAAATTAATAGATATCTTCTATTGGTCATAACAGTCTCGGATGAAGGGATTAAGTTAGATATTCTAAAGTTTATACAAGGCTAGGAGTATTGAGGAGTGCGTATGGAGCTTATCAGATACGCATACGCCGCATATGACGCATATTTTCCCCCAACTCGTTCATTTTTGTGTTTGTGTGTTTTTTCCTTGCGTCATGTTTACCGCAAATAAATGCATTTTCTTTCTTTCTTTTATAAAGTAAAATATAAAAATCCCGAAAAAGAAAACCCGTCGGGGGCTACATAAATAGCTTATAGTGGCACTAAAACATGTTTTTAAAATCTCTATAACGTTCCAATATAATAAAACAGCCATTAATACATTATTAATAACTAACTTCAGCCCGCGACTTCGTCCGCGTGAAATTTCTGGCTCCCCCGACCCACCCCGTCGCATCGCATCGCCAGCCCGCGCTATTACTTCTTTTTCTTACGTTAGCTTAGCGTTCTTTCTGACTTTTTTAATTTTTGCTCAGCTGCTAAGGGTCCTAGGGTCATGTTAAATAGCCTATAGTCTTCCTCAAGAATTGGGCTATCAAATGCACAAAGATTTTTTTAAATCCGACTGGTAGTTCCAGAGATTATCCCCTACATACAAACTTACAAACAAGCAAACAAAATTGACCTTTTTATAAAATTAGTATAGATTTATTTGTACATAGGCGGAACAAATGTTATCTATCGTTACAGAATACATAATGATGAATCTTTTAAAGAATATGTTAATGATTTTCCCTTACAAAGTTAAAAAACCCATACATAAATAATATTTTAACTAGCTTATGTCAGTGAATTCTTTTGTTTAATAAACTTCAACCAAAGTTTGAGCAGCTCATGGTCCGGGGTTGAATTAAAGAACTTTGCATCTAAGTATGTCCGTAACGAAACATCTAAGGTCACTTTGTGGAATGCAATAAGTTGGGTATACCTGTACACCCCCTGGCCACTTTCAAGTCTTCAGTGTTTTCAGTGGTACAGGAATAGAATAGAATACTCTTTATTATGTACACCATAAAAATTACAGATATAAATGTAGACATTTTACACAGGGTGACACAATGGGCGGTCTTATCGCTAAAAGCGATCTTTTACAGACAACCTTTGGATGGATTCAAGGGAGAAGGAGAAACAATAATGCAGGTAGTCAGTGGTGTACCATTTACATATACAACAAATACATACATACATAAAACATATACTTATCTACATATAATATATACAATAATAAACATGAAACAAGAGCAAGTAAACTAAATGTAATGATGATGTTTAAGGAGAGAGGAAGTGTTTTTAACCATAATTTTAAAAGTGGACAAAGATTGAGCACGCCTTATCGACTCGGGCAAGGCATTCCATAACCGTACTGCTTGAACTGTAAAATACTTGTTGACTTGTTGTTGTTATTGTTGACTTACAGGCTTCTTTTTTTGGGTGGTAAATTTTCAAATAACTTCTTACGCTCTGGGCGGAGCGGGATGGCGTGTCAGGCTTTTACTGACTCAAACCCATCCGTGTAACTTCTGACGTCTGTGCGTCAGAGCCACGGTAACCCTTTCGGACAAACCCGCGACCCTGGCAGGCATCGGCCCTAGCGGACCCCGTCAGTGAGTGCTGACATCTCTTTGAGGCGCGCGTGGAACAAAACGCCGTCGACCCAGGCCCGGTCTTTACCGGACGGCGAGCTACCCATTGCTCGTCATCTGAAACCCCGCGCCTACGGTGGCCGGGAATCGGCTATCGAGTCCCGACGCCCAGGGCATCTCCTGCGGCGACTAGGGGCGTGAGGGCGCAAAGATTGCCTCTTCCTCACGCGTTCCGCCTCCTCTTTCGCGAGCTTTTCTGCTTCACAGCAGGAGGTGACGACTTCTCATGCACTCTCGCGACGGACGCGAGAGATCGCCGCCTCCCATCGCCTCCGCGAGGACACTGCGGTGCTCCGCCCAGGTACAGGCTAGCCACTAATCTAGTAAACCGACTTAAAAAAATATGATCGTTACATCTGCTTCCGTTCAGCCGTTTCTCCGTAATTGGCGGACAGACCAACATGCTAACTTTTGCTTTAATAGTTTATGCAAGTCACACGATCTGTTACTCAAGGCAATCAAGAGTTACCCATTAACCAGTATTTATGTACCTTTACGAGGTAGTTACATTTGTTACATTTGTTTCAGTCAGAAGTGGGGAAGACTGAAAACTAGTGACCGACCGAAGGTTCGGTTTCGGTTTCGGTTTTGGCAAGTTTTGGTAAAAAATCTAGGTCCGGCATCAGTTTCGGTTTCGGCAGAAAATCTGCTGAACCTTCGGCCGCACCGAAGCTCTGTGTTCGTGAATTATCGCGCTTCGTTCGGCTGACTTCGGGTGAGCTCGTGGCTCTTGTGTCACCCACCATCATCAGCTGAGTTCGCCGGCAAGTTGACATGTTTTGTTAATTTTATATAATTTTTGTTTGTTTTAGCAGTAATACGAAAAATAATAAAAAAATCTCATACAAAGTATGAGATTTTTTTATTATTGAATAAAATTCATTTTGTTTTTATTTCATTTAACACGTGTTAACTGTCTGTATAAGTGCAAAAAATAAGCCAAATTTCAGTAAATAATAGATTTTTAACATGTCTAAAAATGTTTCGGTTTCGGCCGAAATTGAGACGGATACCGAAGATTCGGTTACGGTTTCGGTAGAAAGTCCTGATTCGGTCGGACACTACTGAAAACCATTTCCACATTGACATATGATAAATGATAAATGATTTTATTTCTGTAAGTAGGTTTGTACAAACACTTTTACACGTCAATCATGTTTTTTAAACTAGATGAGGTCGGCGTTTCCTATCTGACTACTCTAAGAAGAAAGGCCGAAACAAACTCAGAGGTCACAGTCTCTTTTAAAGTCCAGACATAATCTTGGTCAGGTCATGCGAAGACCATGCAGATTGGTATCTGAAATGGTCTTTTGAGGAAAGAACCACACAGATGTAGTGGACCTGTCCAGTCAGTGCACACATTTGTCAGTAATCTTGCAGCTCGACTCAGGAAGTCATAGATATTGGTCATCATTATCTGCGTTTTTCCAACTATCTTGGGATCGACTCTGTCTAACCGGATGCAGCTGAATCCCAGTATTTTAAATAGAGCGGCTGACCGATTCGATCTGACCTCCACAAACTACTGGGTACCACGGTAACCCTTGGTTAGACTAGTTTTCAGACTTTCGGGCTTCTGACTACCCGTAACGACTGTCAAAAATCTATTTATGACATTCGGAACCAACGGGCAACATACCTACCCGACATTATGTAGACCCAACGCTACACAGAACAAAATCACAATTTTAATCACGTATATAACAGTTTTACCTACATTTAGTATATAATTCAAAGTTCGTTGTATTCTTCATGGCGTGATTTACCTTGAGTTATACAATCATTCATAATTATGCATAATTATAGAGAATTACATCATAGCGTAGCGCCATTGATTCAAATAATAGGTTTATAATTTTTTACCATATTGATTGACAGTCGCTTAGGGAAATAAATGATTTGATATAGAAGGGCAGAATTTGAAAAAAAAATATACGGCTTTGTTGTAGCTAGGATACAATAAAGGAAAATAATATAAACAACTGTCATAAATATAAAAAGAGACTCTGACTGCATACTTAAAAACGAATGTCTGAATCGTTGTCCGTATAGACCATCTGTTTAGATAGTGCCGCCCTTTGAAAACAACCGCGAGACGACTGCAGACGAACATCACAAGAAGCCGCATCGACAACAAACGGTACCGTCACTGACGCGCTGTTTGTATGGAAGTACCCACTACTTGAGCGAATAGAATATATCGAGGTATAGGGAACGAACGGGATCCCGAAAACAGGATTGGTAATTGTAATTAATTACTGATATCTTCTATCTTAAATTCATTCACTGATTGCCAAGGCACAGCGTAAATCGCTGGATCTAGAAGCATGAAATTTTGTGCAAGAGTTTATATTATAGCGAAAGTGAGCAATATGAAAGGACACACGGCTTGTAAGGATCATTCATACATTCGTTCATAACATCACGCCAGCATTCCCCGAAAGGTTAGGCAGAGGTGTATTTATTGTACACCCACATCTCGGCATCAACCGGGCACAAATTCAGACTCCGGGCTGCTACTGAGAAATTCTAGATGGAAAAACCCAAGTCTTTGCCCAGCAGTTGCGCATGCGACCAGTCCAACGAGGCAGTAAATAATAATTTTGAACCTTTTTTTAATTAAATTTGTAACCACTTCTAACCGTCAAAAATGTGCCTGCAACGTTAAATATTTCTTTCTTTCTTTTTTTCTTTCTAAAAACGTGGCTGCAACAATAAGTATTCTTACACATGTAGATGCTTATCGAATAAATTTATTAGTCCTTGGCATATTTGCTCCTAATTAATTTGTCATCACATTAAATTTTTAAGGACATAATATTTTTATTTGTTCTCTTCGAAGACATCATTATTATACTAAAATTATAATTGTGTAATATTCTTCTTAATCCAGATGAAATTCTTCCAAGCATGAAATGAAAGCTACTCCTGAAAAATGTAATTAAAATCTACAAGATTTTTTAAAATTTTTGCTAGCCGTTTTTGTCCCAATGCTGTGCAAAGACCTCCTTACCTTATCTATGAGTAGTTCTGGATAACTTAGAGCAAAAAGGCTGAAACATACGGGCAAACGGGGTGTAAGGACTAGGGACTCTAATGTGTTTACTGTATTATAATTATAATTAACGATTAAGTGCCCTTGTTGGCAACAAACTATATTATTTCTATGTCAAAATCCCTTTTAAAGTTTCGTTCCGTTTTTTGGTTTGGAAATCATCAAATGATCTCTCCCGCTCTGGGCGGAGCGGGAGGGCGTGTCAGACTCTTACTGACTAAAACCCACCCGTGTTACTTCAGTTGCCTGTGCGCCACGGCCACAGTAACTCTTTTGAACAATCCGCTATCCGATTCACCCCTGCATCCCTATTCACCCCGTTTGACGGTACTTGAAAATAAAAAAAGTCTGCAAAAGAATTCCTACTTATACAGTTAAATATTATAATATGTTATTACGTTACATTGACCTTATCAAATAATTGTTATGTACCACAATAATAACATAACTATTAAAACATTGTAGAGGTTATTAATTTGCTTTCCTAATTTTATTTATATTATTGGTTTAAGAATTAATTAATTTTATACTTTTTGCTTTGCCCTGCAGGGTCCGTACCTTTAGCTTTAAGGCTTCTTCAAACAGGCGTGACACGCGACGTGAATCGCACGCGACACAAAGGTACTGCTCGTCGCGCGACAGGAGGCGGTGCTTTTGCGTCGCGTCTGTTTGCAGGAACACCCGTAAACATTACAATATGGAATGCAAATAAAGTTGTGAATATGATTAAGAATGCCAATTTTACGGAAGTATACGCGAATCTTAAATTAGTTAAAGCTAAGTAAGGTCTACAGACAAATAAGATCAAGTAATAAAAGTTTTATTTTATCCTAATTAACCTTCATATCAAGATTTAATCAGGAAGCTTCAATCATATTTTTTTGCACTTACTATAAATTAGTGTCTGTTTTTTTCCCTTAATTGTCTGATTATCCTTATCCTAACACAAACGCAACGTCTCGTTTCTCTGTCTGTCTGCCTGTTAGTGCGTTTATAACTCGAAAACCACTGTTCCGATTGATGTGTTGTTTTATTAATTTGTAGTTTGTTCACTAGTTAGGTTTTTGGAGGTCCTACCTATAGTTCATGCAAGCGGAGTCGTGGGCACAGCTAGTATGATTTATGTTACTCTGTTCGGCACCCTAATTACGTAACACACTATCTATCACAATCTGAATTATTTTAAAGCCTTTTGCTAATCCATTGCTTCGTATGTTCGAAAAATTTGTCAGCTCAACAACGTAAATAACGCAATGAATGTTGTTGAACCGTCAAAATGAAAGCCATTCCTACTGTTAGTGTGTTACGTAATTACCCCGCGGATTCTGACATTCACAAGTTATGAACATTACGTGGGTATGTACAGTTTTAGCGAAGTAATTGCTCAAGTATCATACATGCATGTCGTTTGCATCGAGGTCCCTCTAATACATTATATACTTACCATTACATGTGTAAACATGTTTACACGTTAAGGCTCGAACACACTGGCGCGACGCGACGCCCGCCACAAAGGCACCGCGTGGCGCGACGAGCGGCGCCTCTGTGTAGCGCTGTCGCGTCGCGCCTGTCTGTGGGAGCCTTTACTGGCAAACGAGACTGCTCTTGTATTAATGTGTGTGGTTATAAGAGATGAAGACCAAAGAAACGATGGATATATTTTATTTATTATTTTATTTTATTATATTGTGATGAGAGATGATTTTTGTACAGCGTGGTAGGGACATCGACGCGCAATCTGTAACCATGGATTCAGTACATGATTCTATATCCACTTGGGAAATCATCAAAT
Source organism: Dryobotodes eremita (assembly GCA_917490735.1). Lineage (NCBI taxonomy): Eukaryota > Metazoa > Arthropoda > Insecta > Lepidoptera > Noctuidae > Dryobotodes > Dryobotodes eremita. Next base: position 17,526,668 of record OU823264.1, on the reverse strand, counting down.
AACTTCTCCCGCTCTGGGCGGAGCGGGAGGGCGTGTTAGACTTTTACTGACTAAAACCCACCCGTGTTCCTTCATTTGCCTGTGTGCCAGGGCCACGGTAACTCTTTCGAACAATCCGCGATCCTGGCAGGTATCGGCCCTAGCGGACCCCGTCAATCTGTGCTGACTTCTCTTTGTGGCGCGCGTGGAATACAACGCGCCGTCAACCCGGGCTGATCCTTACCGGACGGCGAGCTACTCATTGCTCGCCGTCCGCAAACTCGCGCCTACGGTGGCCGGGAATCGGCTATCGGCTCGCGACGCCCAGGGTGTTTCCTCCTGCGGCGACTAGGGGCGTGAGGGCGCAATGATTGACTCTTCCTCACACGCTCCGCCTCCTCCTTTACGAGTATCACTGCTTCGCAGAAGGAGGTGACGGCTTCCCATGCCCTCTCGCTCCGTACCATGGCCTGGACCAGAGTCGGACGCGAGAGATTGCCATCGCCGATCGCCTCCGCGAGGACACGGCGGTGCTCTCCCCAAGCCAGGCATACCTCCACCGTATGCTCCACCGTGTCTTCTGGGCGATCCACACATTGATAAAACCCGGGCGTTTCCTTAGGAGCCTTATCCGGAACAGGAATATACCGAAACAGTCATGTCCTGTGAGGACCTGCATCAGGCGGAAGGTGAGGACGCCGTGGCGCCTCTCAAGTCACTCCTCAAAGAGGGGACTTAGAGCCGAAATTATGGCGTGCTCAGATTCTAGACCCCTTTTTTTTTTTTTTTTGGGTGGGAAATCATCAAATGACGTCTCCCGCTCTGGGCGGAGCGGAAGGGCGTGTCAGACTCTTACTGACTAAAACCCACCCGTGTTCCTTCAGTTGCCTGTGCGCCAGGGCCACGGTAACTCTTTCGAACAATCCGCAGCCCCGGCAGGCATCGGTCCTATCGGACCCCGTCAATTTTGCTGACATCTCTTTGAGGCGCGCGTGGAACACGACGCGCCGTCGACCCGGGCCTGGTCCTTACCGGACGGCGAGCTGCCCATTGCTCGCCGTCCGCAAGCCCGCGCCTACGGTGGCCGGGAGTCGGCAATCGACTCCCGACGCCCAGGGTGTCTCCTCCTCCTGCGGCGAGATTCTAGACCCCTAGCGTTGAAATTTTTCGTTGGTTATCAAAAAAACAAAATCTACCGTTCCATATATTTTGACCGCATAGTTATTGCACTTTTCTATGAAACAGCAGATTTTTTTTTATAACCAGCTAATATGTCTACGCTAGTCTAGAATCATGTGCTGAATTCAGGGTTACAGTTTGCGCGTTGAAGTCCTGCCACCCTGTATAGCAAGAAAGCAGGTGATTTCTAAGATGACTACTGATAGATATAATATATGGAAGAAGAAGATAATAAAGAAACAATGTTTATTCTGCACCAACAAGACGCACATTACAAAAAAATAGACAAAATACAAACACTAATAAAAAGTTGCCAAAAGCCTTGTATTCAAAACGTTAAAAGTTTGACAATGTTGTCCATTGCTTTTATTGTTTTTTATAATGGGTTAGGGACAGGAGAATTTAATAATGATCGGGACAGATAGGCTAGAGTCTTCACGCAGTGGGTGCAAAAGACCGAGGGAGGCCTCGGAAACGCTGACGTGATGATTTAGATGCGTTTACGGGAGATTGGCCGAAGAAGGCAACGTATAAGGAACAGTGGAGAACTATGGGGGACGTATGCCCAACAGTGAGAAAATAAAATTTTGAGACTGCTAAAGAGAGGTAAAGGGAGCAAGAACATCTAGTAAAATCAACAACAACAACAACAACCAACAAAAACAAACAACAACAACACTACAACTTATGGACTAATTTAGGTCTGAATTAAAGACATCTTAAAAGTGGAGTACCTACTGTTAAACACGGCGTTTTTTTTGTATAATTTGTTGTTAACTTAGCAACAACCTGAACATGTACACTATCTAGGTAGGTACACGGATGCTGGGTTCCGCGGCGGACGGTGGCGTCTCCGTCGACGATGTGCGGTCGCGAGTCACGTGCGCGCTCTGCCCTTCGCACTGTTGTTACACGGTACGGTAGTAGGTAGCTACATGTATCACGAGACAGAACGGGGTCAAGCAACTCACAGCTGATAGCGCGCGCGCGGTCCGTTGTTAAATTAATGAAAAAAAAATAATGCGTGGTAAAAGAGGATTAATTTTTTTTGTTTGTATGTAACTAAATTAAATTACAGCTGATGGTGTATCATTCTTGTTATGTACTCAATATTCTATTGGGGTGATTGCCGAAAAGTGCAAGTTTAAAAAAAAAAAAAATGTTTCTTTGGGAAAGTTGTTTATTATGATGAGTACAATCATGTGTTTAAATATCGGTCACTAATTACCAGTCACCCTATATATATATATTTTTTAAATAGAAAAGTCACCTTTCTCCATTTATTAAAATCGACAAGGTCATTGAGCAAAGTTGTATAGGTAGGTACTTTAAAAGCGATCTATGAACAAGACGATGATATTATAACTATGTTGTTGCGAAAATTGTTAGCAGTTGAAGTGGTTTTATTGATTGGAATGTTGTCTGGTGCATTTCATTAGATACCCAAAGGTTAAACTTGAAATGCACAATTTTCGAACTTTTTGCAACGGTTAGTTTAAGGCTCCTTCAAACAGGTGACACGCGACGCAAATCACATGCGACACAAAGGCACCGCTCGTCGTGCGACAGGCGGTGCCTTTATGTCGCGCCTATTTGAAGGAGCCTTTACTTCATGGACGATTTTATCATAATGATATCATCAAGCATCAATAGACATTGTTAACACAAACCTCAATACACACAAATTCGACATACCTATTCCATGACTGGGTCGTTGGTCTAGTGGTTGTAAGCACGACGGCTGTATGAGAAGTCCAGGGTTCGATTCCCAGGTCGGGCATAGTGTTAATGGGTTTTTCCATCACGAATTTCTCAGTAGCAGCCCTGAGTCTGAATTTGTGCCCGGTTGATGGCAATAGACTCGCCCTCTATTATATGGGACTTAAACATAACTGGCGAAATGTTGGTGTACTAGAGGTACATGACTGCCAAACCCTTCAGAGAAATATAAGCGTGATATTATGATATTTCATGGTCTGCAAATTGTGCGACCTCTACAACCGCTGGTCGGTTGACCCTCACGCTATCGTTGTGTTCACTCATTCACTATTTTTTGCATCTCCAAGGTTCCTTGATACTTGAACCGTGCCGGTGTGACATACTTTAAGTTAATATTTAAAGAAGTTTGTAATTTTAATTATGTTTTTTATGTAATTTACAACGAATTTAGATAATGAGGTCGTGGATTGTCTCGTGTCTCGGTGGTCTAGTCATCTAGTGCTAGCAAGCGTGACTGCGAAGCGTCCTAGATTTGATCTCCGGATGGAGAAGTGTTATGTTTTTTTGTCCTGGAATTCTCACAGCCCGAACTACACTGTACTTGGGTACTAGGTGCTTGATTAACAGCAATAAATCTGACTTGGTTTCTGTCCGTTCTTTTTGGATAACCTCCGAAAATCAGCGCAGTGCTGGATGTGAGTGGAAGCCTTCTTGTCACAGTCATGACGTGCCGCTGTCGACCATTTCTGTTTTGTACTCGTGATTATAGATCTATTTTGTTTGTTTTTATTTTACATTATTACCAGAGCTAATTATGTTTTTTGTAAGCACGTGTTTCTGTGATAAATAAACCTATTTTTCTTTCTTCTTTCTTTCTTTCAATAGGTGCGCCCCTGTATCATACACACATTACATGGGGCTAATAACTGCACCCTAATTACGTAACACACTATCAATCACAATCCAACGCATTTTGAAGCCTATTGCTAATCCATTGCTACATAAATTCGAAAAAATTGTCTGCTTAAAAACGTAAATAACGCAATGAATGTTGTTGAACTGTCAAAATGAAAGCTACTGTGTATTACGCAATTACCCCGCTAGACTGAAAGTGAAATTGGTTCAATTGTTCACTCACGTTTTGATAGCCCGGCCTGAAAAGGCAGTCGTAGTTGCACGTCTGTCTATCCCTTTGGGCTGGGAAATACAGGTGTGATGTTATTTAACGGTTTTTGGAGAAACCCCATATCCATTCAACTGATGACGTAGACCAGGGATTCCCAAACTATTTTGGGCAAGAGACCCCATTTCCAAAATGAACTGATACCTCTGACCCCCATAGCTAAATTACTTTAAAAATCCTACCTCTAGTTTTTTTCCTATTGATAGAAAATACTTTCCAATTTACAAAACTTTGCTGGTTGGTTAACTGAGTAAACTTGACATCATTTTCTCATCAAAATTTAACAAAATAAATAGACATCAAATTCAATAAATATCAAGGATAATTAATATAAAATTTTTACGTAAAAATACTAAAGCATTAGTAATTATTTATTGAAAAAAAAAAAAGAAACATTAAAATCGCAAAGTAAAGATAAAAAAAAAAAAAACAGTGTGGTGGTGTGATACATCCATCACACAGAATTTTTTATCTTTTATTTTATTTTTACTGCATAAGTTTACGTGTTTACACAACTTTACAGTATCTTGAAAGTTTTAAATAAGAACTTGTGTTAATTAATAGGGGTCGATTTTTAGACCTCGTTGACCCCCAAAATCAGTTTTCGTTTATGTCGACCCCGGGGAATCCCTGACGTAGACGAATAATGACGTATTAATAAACATCAAAAAGTTTGACGAGTAAATTAATGACAACAACAAGATGATGAGTTTAAAATGACATGCAAAGTTCATGTTGACCGTCTGTAGTATGCGGTTGGATTTCCCGTTACTTCTGAATGGAAAATATTTGCATAAAACCATGCCTATGTTCCACGAAAAGTAGGTTGGGGTGATGAGTATCCAATATTTCGCCAGTTATTTTATAGAAGCAGTAGTCAGAGATGTTAATTTAGTATCTACATCAACATTTCGTCATTTAGGGGACTTCCTATTGCCATCATGGGGCATAAATTTAGACTTAGGACCGATGCCTACTGAAAATTCGTACCTGAAAAACCCAATCGAAACACAGAGAAATATATATTGTCTTTGGTCCCTGGCCCTAACATCAAGCAATGGACAAAATTGTCAAACTTTTATCACTTGAATACGAGGCTTTTGGCTACTTTGTATGTGTGTATTTTAATGTCATTTATTTGTAATCTGCGTTTTGTTTGTGCAGAATAAACAATTTTTTTTTCACGTTCAGCACGTTCTCGACAAACCGGAAAATATTTCTGATAATAAATATTTCGATGTTTACCTCTAGTCATATTGATTTAGTAGCTAGTATTAAAATAGAGACAAATCCGTGTTTTTGTATAAGTAGATGCAAATTCTTGGTTGTAATTATGCAAGCTGTTAAAGGAAATCCATAACCATTGTTGTGAAAATTCGGACAGTGATGATTGATTTGTCTGTGAATGAATTAGTTAATATAAATATTTCCTGCTAAGTGAGGACTGGATTATCACAATCTTTTAGCCTTCAGATAAGTATCAAGTAGGTGATCTCGACCATGGTCTAAAAAAACAAGTTCTGGAATTCCGGGAGTGACACATGCTTACGTCACTATCTAGTTGCCACTTTATTGCAACAAAACACGAATTATGCAAACATTTTCAGTCACCATTATTTTAATAAAAATATATAAAGCATTTAAATTGTGGTTTCGTTTTTCTAATCAAACAAAACAATTCAATTTAAACCTAAACCGATGTAATTGTTAGTTAAAACCTCGATTGTTTTATCGCATTCGCACAGGTAATGAAGGCGATTGGGGAGTTATTATTACACACTACTGGTAACACAGCGGTGATGACGTAGGCTTGTGTCACCCACGTGACCACTGTGTCTCGGAATGCTATAGTTGGCGAAGTATATTATTATGGGTATCATTTAAGCTATTACCAATTTAATTAGTTTTGTGTTTCTTAAATAATAGGGTTTGTCCTCCAAATAGTAGATCTGTCACCAAAATGTAGTCACCAAACAATGCAAAATCAGTTCCACAATAAATCACCTAAAATCCTGAGATATAAGGTCTAGTACCAAATAAATGTTTTTGTATGTATTATATTGTGTTGCTAACAGGCACCGAGCCTTTGTTTCGGCGAGGCCTCCTATTTCTGAATGGCGATAGTAACGATAAGGCGTAGTCGACGGAGCCCCGCTTCGCGGGGCTCCTACTTCTGGGTGGTTTGAAAAAAAATAACCACGAAGGGGATGGCGGGGTCTTTCAGACCCCGCCATCCCCTTCTAACCTAACCTGTCCGAGTCGGGGTGCCCCGAGTCTCGAATTAATTTGATAATTCATACCTGGGAACAATTTTTGTTTATCTGAGAACGAAAATATTTCGTGGCGATAGATCTATTTATTAGGTGATACAACTTGATGACAAATATAAATTTTGGTGATAGAAAATATAGTTTCCTATTATTATACCATGATCTCGACTATGGGTGCTTACATAAAGAAGAGGCATTCCCGGCACAGGCAAGTCGGTACTGATCGGTGCGGATGAAATAGTCCCGTGTTAACTTATGGGCTCACACATAAAGAAACAGGTAAAACATGTAACCGTTTCTTTTCAAAGACCAACCAGCACCTATCTGTACCGGGAGTCGGGCCCGAAAACCCGCCTCTCTACGCAAGGACCCAGAAGCCCTGGCCATACTGAGGCGAACCCACCCAGGAGTCCCAGGACGGGATTGCGCGCGTCGATTGTTTTAACGATTACGAAGTAACGCAACTATTCGCGTCAGTTTGATTACCTCGATACAAAGTTGTCACAATCGTACGAGCGAATTTCGTCCCGCATCCCGCGCAGGATTTGCCTCTTTTTGGTCAGAGCTTCAGGATGCCAGAGCCGTAATGCTTGAAAAATGGCCTCTTCAATCACATGCTATATATCTCGATCCTCTGGCCTCCGCCACTGTCATCCAGTCAATCTGAGAAGATCACCAGTCTCAAAAACAAAATCAAAATATTTTATTTCACATAAACCTACATGGGCACTTATGATACGTCAGAAGGTAGGTGCACGGTTCCAATTGGTCGTTTTCTGCGGAGAACAGCCGGCAAGAAACTCTACGGTTACTCTTTTAAAAATAAATGGCTTTTACAATGTTTTCAAATTATAGTGTTAATAGGTGTGAGAGGACAGTGTAGGCCTGTGACCCGGTAACAGGTACTTAACAAAAAAAATACTAGTCTACAAATCTACAAGTTAGGCCTACAACGTTCTCATATTCACAAAATATAGAAGAATCTAAAAGAAGAATAAAAAAAAGACTTATAAAATAATAAAAATAAAAGCCTGTTTAAACCAGATGACGTGATTGCCATTACAACTGTAATAAATCTGAATTTATATCCTGTCTACAAAAGCCATTAGTAAAGAGTTGATGTAAGAATTGGAGGTATATAATGTCAAATAAAGAGAATGTAAAAAAAAAAATACTTCTTAATTTGGGAGCAGTTATTAGACCTTTACATAGTTATGTCGTTAAGGCGCTTCCCCGACCTAACGACCTTGAGCGTTCGGTCCTTCTCTGTCCCATGTCCTGTCGCTGAGTCTCGCTCTGTCCCGCTCCCTGCGGACGCCCATTTATCATATAATTCACAAAAAAATATAAAAAAAAATAAAAGAAGACTACTGATCTTTTGAAATAAAATAAAACGTGAATCATTTATAATTCTAAATTGTCTATCCATTATGTAAATTATTATAACGTCACCTTTAGCAAAAGATGCAGGCAATCAATAATTTTAGTTCGTTTTTTACAAGGAGATTTTTAATGTATTTATAACACATAAAAACAAATAAGAACGTGCAATATGATGATAGGATATCGAACATTAATAATGTGCTTTTAGATGTAGTTTATTACTCTTAATTAATGAGTTAATAGCCTCTGAATAACGCACTATCGCAAGGTTTTGGTCGGGGTAGCGCCTTAATGAGGTAAACACTTCCTCTCTCCTTAAACATCATCATTACATTTAGTTTCCTTGCTCTTGTTTCATGTTTATTATTGTAATATATTATATGTAGATAAGTATATGTTTTATGTATGTATGTATTTGTTGTATATGTAAATGGTACACCACTGACTACCTGCATTATTGTCTCTCCTTCTCCCTTGAATCCATCCAAAGGTTGTCTGTAAAAGATCGCTTTTTGCGATAAGACCGCCCATTGTGTCACCCTGTGCAAAATGTCTACATTTATATCTGTTATTTTTTATGGTGTACATAATAAAGAGTATTCTATTCTATTCTATTCTATTCTATCAGGGAATATCAGGATACGTTTGATGTGGGTTTTGAACATTCCATCGCTAAATTCTGTAAATGACTTTGGCAACTTGTTATAAAGTCTACCTATCTTACCTAGTCCGAAGTATATTATGTTTACTGATTCGCAGTCTCAACTCAAGAACACGTTTGTACTAACAGCCTTCTGTTCGAGGGCAAATATGGCCGCCCCTTTACCACTTCAGCTTGCTTATACTATGTCAGTTTACATAAAGGAGACAGCCCACGGTGACTTTTTGCAGGGATTCAGTAGCTAAACAATCGAAAAAACGCGACACATTCACCATGGTCGTCGCTGCTAGTAATTGTCAACCAAAAAGAGAGTTACAAGGATATTTTGGCGCCCGAATGACATTGACAAGCGTTGTTGGTAAACATTGGTGAAATTGTATTGACAAAACAAGATGGCGACGTAAGTCCGATTTTGGCCGCGCGCCACAATACCTTGTAGAGTTGCGCGTTGTAACTACGATTTTACACCGCTACTTTCGCGTAGCGTTTTAACGAAACGCACTACGCAATCGCTGCAAAAAGCCGCCGTAGGCTTCCTAAGACCTAATAATACCTACGTATTATATAATTAATGGACATGGAAAATCCTTCAATCATTCACCAGCGGCTAAAAATAAAATAAAACAGTAAAAACGGAAAACCCCAAACCAAGATTAATCAAACAAAAACAAAAGTAAACCAAACAAAAAACGATCAACTCGTTACTACGTCAGAAAACTTAGCGGTTTTGTAAGAACATGATTCAGGAAATGCGTGTGACGCATAATATAGGTTCTAAAGTATTTGTGACGTCACAACACAACATGTCTAGTAGTAGGTATTACGGTTAACCTAGGTCGATAGTAATTAATACGAGAAAATTTATATGTTGTATTTACTATGCCACCCAGAAGTAAGTGCGTAAGTGGAGCGAAAATGTCACTTCTGGATAGAGATAAGACTTAGGCAAACGTTATGCCATTCTAAATAAATAACTATTTAGAATGGCTTAGCGTTAACTTAAGTGTCTACAATGAGGAGACAACAATACGACAACGAATGAAAACACTGGCAATACTAATGCATATGAGTATTTTGGAACTATGTAATAAATCCTAGCGTCGAAATTAAAAAAGTGATTTTTTCGAAGAAACTTAATAGTAGTGATGGGCCGACCACAGGTTTCGCCAATCTTTGACTAGAGTGACTAAAATATTGAATTTTCGTATGCAGACATTTTTTTTTGGGTGAGAAATCGTCAAGTATCTTCTCCCGCTCTGGATGGAGCGGAAGGGCGTGTCAGACTTTTATTTACTAAAACCCACCCGTGTTCCTTCAGTTGCCTGTGTGCCAGGGTCACGGTAACTCTTTCGAACAATCTGCGACCCTGGCAGGCATCGGCCCTAACGGACCCCGGTACTTGGTGCTGTCATCTCTTTAAGGCACGTGTGGAACACAACGCGCCGGTGAGCTACCCATTGCTCGCCGTCCGCAAGCCCGCGCCTACGGTGATCGCGAATCGGCTATCGACTCCCGACGCCCAGGGTGTCTCCTCCTGCGGCGACTAGGGGCGTGAGGGCGCAACGATTAACTCGCCCTCACGCGCTCCGCCTCCTCCTTCGTGAGCATTACTGCTTCGCAGAAGGAGGTTACGGCTTCCCATGCTCTCTCGCTCCGTATCATGACCTGGACCAGGGCCGGACGCGAGAGATCGCCGCCGCCGATCGCCTCCGCGAGGACACGGCGGTGCTCTCCCCAAGCCAGGCATACCTCCACCGTATGCTCCACCGTGTCCTCCGGACGATCAACACAATACCCCCCCCCGGGCGTTTCCTCCCGCCGTATCCGGAACAGGAACCACCCGAAACAAATGAAGTTAAGTATTTTTCACTTTGTAGTGTTTTTTATAGTAAAAATGTTTTTATAAAGTCCATTCATGCATTATCAACAATGGGAAACCTGACAGCTGAGTCATGTCCCACTGCTTATTTTTCATTCATCATTATTATCGTTAAATATGCATTACTATGACAAATAATTAGTTCAGATAGTAACCGGTACTTTTGTTATGTTTCAAAGAATTTGACGTTTGACGAAAACTGTGGGATTGGTGACGAATCAAACTTCTACTTAGGTACCTACTGTTTCAATTTGATACGGTCAAACTCAAGAGTCAATTCAAATTTTAGTTTGCAAAATATTATTTGGAATATGTGGGTACGCAAGACTACATATCAAGCTACACATTTCCAGTATAACCTGACTTCTCATTGTACGAAAATCCTATACAATGCGAGGTCAGCTAAAACTGGAATTGTATAGCTTGATAAGTAGCCGTGCGTACCTCGTTGGAGTCCATGGAATATATACGACCATTTTATCGACACAAGATTAATTATAATTTATAAAACTGTATTTATTTATTGTTCCAAAAGCAGTGTTACGATTTTTTCCATCAGTTAAGGATATTCGTAAACAAAAACTGTGCAATACAAAACAGTATCTACTTAACTTTAATGGAAAAGATCACCTGCACCCTAATTACAGAACGCACTATCTATCTAGCCTATTGCTAATCCATTGCTTCATATGTTAGAAACATTTGTCTGCTCAACGACGGAAATAACGCAATGAATGTTGTTGAACAGTCAAAATGAAACCCATTCCTACTGTTAGTGTGTTACGTAATTACCCCGCTGTATCCTTTAGGTACTACTTGAAATACTGTAGGTATCACAGGTAGGGTTGCCAACCCTACTATACATATAAAATAGTATCCTACTATATTAGAGGCCTAAATAATATATTTAAAAATATATATACACTAGGCGAAACTACCAGGTATATTCTCGATGAAAATTTAAATAAAATTATTTTATTAAATTAACTGTAAAACGAAACGCTGCCGTAATCTGTTCTTAACATTTGCATTAAAACAATAATCAGTTAATAAGTTCTGGCTATTGCTCTTTTTGGGTAATAATGTGTTGCTAAAGTGATTCTGTCTTTTCTTATCATTTTATTCTTTCTATACCAGCAACTTTAGCTTTTACTGAGCGCATATTTTCAATTCTGTATACAAAATGTAGAGGTGAGCGCGGACCAGTATTAATCTCGTAAATGATGGTGAAATAAAGGTATTTCGTAACCATAATTTATTTTTGGAGTTTAATAATAGTTATGACTGTTGTGAGACATTTAATAAAAACCTGTTAATCTTTATTAACAGTTTTTTTTCACATACCTACTTACTATATTTTTTTACTTTTTCGCCATCTTCTATATTTTTAGAGGCAATGGCTTCGAAAATACTATATTTGATATGAAAAAGTTGGCAACATATGAAACTAGCACAACTACATTATTTTTATATATAATTCTTCTGTACATTTTTTTTGGCTGATACAGCATCAAATGACTTCTCTCCCGCTCTGGGCGGAGCGGAAGGGCGTGTCAGACTCTTACTGACTAAAACCCACCCGTGTTCCTTCAGTTGCCTGTGCGCCAGGGCTACGGTAACTCTTTCGAACAATCCGCGACCCCGGCAGGAATTCTTTTGTACTGTGTATGTCACTGAACTCCTAAACAGCTGGACCGATTTTGATGTTTTTTTTGTGTTTGGGTGGGTCTCTGGATGGTTTAGATTCACATTTGGACCAGGTAGGTGACGCTGTGATCGAATTCTAAGAACCAAGAAAACGTCTGACCGGTCCGCTAGTTGTGAAATAAAAACCTAAGTAAGTATCCATACTAATATTATAAATTCAAAAGAAACTGTCTGTTACCTTTTCACTTTTAAACCACTGAACCGATCGTCATGTTTGACAGACTCCTGGGACCTGCGGGGTAATTACGTAACACACTAACAGTAGGAATGGGTTTCATTTTGACAGTTCGTCAACATTCATTGCGTTATTTTCGTTGTTGAGCAGACAAATTTTTCGGACATGTGAAGCAATGGGTTAGCAATAGGATTCAAAATGATTCAGATTGTGATAGATAGTGTATTACGTAATTAGGGTACTGGAGAAGGACACAGGATACTTTTCATCCAGCACCCTATTACGTAACACACTATCTATCACAATCTGATTCATTTTGAAGCCTATTGCTAATCCATTGCTTCATATGTTCGAAAAATTTGTCTGCTCAACAACGTAAATAACGCAATGGATGTTGTTGAACTGTCAATATGAAAGCCATTCCTATTGTTGGTGTGTTACGCAATTACCCCGCGGGTTATTTCTTTGAACTACTTCTGCCACGTTGGTCTAGGGGTTGCAAGCGCTACTTCTGAGCACGAGGTCCTGGTTTCGATTCCCAGCTCTGACGAAGTGTTATTGGGTTATTCCATCAGGAATTTCTAAGTAGCAGCCCGGATGTGAATTTGTGCCCGGTTGATGGCAATAGGCTCGCCTCCCATTACATGGGACTTAATTATTATAACAGGCGAAATGTGAGTGTTCTTTAATTACACTTCTGCTTAATTCCTCGAGAAATACAGGCGTGATGTTACATTGTTGTATTTGTATAAAAAATTATGAATTACAAAATACACGCAGACGAAGTCGCGGGCAACAGCTAGGTAGTTGAATGCTTGCTGCAGGCTTAGCACGAGCACCGTTTTGTAATGACTTTCCGTGTAGACAGTCTGTAGAAAGTTTTCTACTGTCTTTAGCATGGTGATTATAAAATCACATAGTCTTCACTACCTTAGACAGCTGTCAGTTGTCAGTGTGATTTTGACGTTTGGGATAGAAAACTTTATTCTGAACTAGTCTACATAAAAAAGGACCTAGACAAAGGATGTTAGAAACGAAAAACAAAATGACAGATTGTAGAAGGATTTCTACAGTGCGATGTCAAAAATGGAGAAACGAAATATTATTTTGTTTAGAAAGAGATCTGGTTTAAGATCATTTATTCTCATAAGAATAACACTATTCACTTACATGAGAATATTAAAACTAAATACTTAAAAATTGCATAAAGTTGGGGGTATTACAAAGTTTAGACATCGATTATCTAAAATGTTTCGAGGGTAGGTTATAAATCTTTTGGTCACTCAAAATGTTCGTTCGATACATGCAAACAAGTATCCGTGTAACACTCAATAAACGCCAACTGGATGTGGCTCGACACTATAGTAGGGAATGTGAATTTTTTTCTATAAATTGTTTAAGTAGCTTTTTAAAAGTTGTTTTGGATTTAGATTCCTTGATGTCTCTAGGTAATTTATTAAATATTTTAGATCCTTCGTACACGATAGTTTTTCTTCCGTAGTTTGTGCGGGTTGGGTGTAGTTTTAAAAAGTCTTGTTCATGTCTCAGTTTCATTTTGTGTTTTTTAATATTTTTTGTGAAGGTTATATTTGTGTGTATATTTTTATTTAGTATTTTTCGAATTAGTATGCATGTGTTATATATGTATGTTTGTGTTATGTTCATTACTTTAATTTTTTTGTAAAGAGTTTCTGTTGGAGTTAGATAGTCATAGTTAAATAACGTTTTTAGTAGTTTATTTTGAGCAGTTTGTAGTAGGTTCGTATGTGATTTAGCAGCGGTACCCCATATTTCCACTAGGTAGTCGATATGTGGCTTAACAAGGGAGAAGTAGATTAAATAGCGAACTTGGCGGGGTAAGCAACGAACGATACCTCGTAGGGCACCCATGAGTGATTGTATTTTTGATTTAATTTTTTGAATATGTGGAAGCCACGTCAATTTACTGTCCAAAATTAGTCCTAAATATTTTTCTTGATCTACTTTATTTATGGTTTGATTATTTATTTTTAATGGTGTATAATTGCCGATTTTTTTATTTTTTGCAGTGAATATCATGTAATTTGTTTTAGCTGTATTAATCGTGAGAAGATTTTGTTGAAACCACAGGTTGAGTAAGTCCAAATCGTTCTGTGCTTGCTTAACAATAGTATCGATTGAGTGGCCGAAGTAGAACAAACATGTGTCATCTGCGTATAATGTTAGGTCAGCTTTTAGACCAATTTAGTGGACACTATTTATGTACAGTAGGAATAACAGAGGAGCCAAAATGGAACCTTGGGGTACACCGTATGTAATAATTTTGGGATCACTCTGAGTGTTACCAATTTTAACTACTTGGTATCGGTTTGACAGGTAAGATCTAAAAATTTCAAGGGCAGGTCCTTGTATTCCGATTTCCATTAGTTTTCCTAGCAATAATTCATGACTGACTGTGTCGAATGCCTTTTTCAGATCAATAAAGACACCCATGGCCACTTTCTTTTTATCAATGTTAAGCTTTATAGTTGTCACCAGGTCTATTGTAGCTGAGAGTGTATTCGATTTCGGTCTAAAACCGTATTGCTTTTCGTATATGAAGTTTAGAGATGTTAGGTACTTTTCGAGGCGATTGTATAGGACTCTCTCAAAAATTTTTGATAGTACAGGGAGAACTGAAATGGGACGATAGTTGCCCGGCTCTGATCTAACTCCGGATTTGTAAATTGGCGTAACTTTTGCAACCTTAAGACTATTTGGAAATGTTCCCGATTTCATACATTTGTTTATGCAACTAGTGAGTTCATCAAGAATTAGGTTTGCAACACATTTTAGTGATTTTGTAGTAATACCATCTAAACCTGCGCTGGTGTTGTTATTTAAATTATTAATTATTTTTAAGATTTCATCTGTTGTGGCAGGTTCCAGATCACTAAGAGAAGACGAGCCAGATCCAGATAAATTCGTTAAAGCACTACCTGATGGGTGATATTTTATGGGTATTTGATTAGCCAGTATCGAACCAACATTTGCAAAAAAAACGTTGAAGCATTCACAGATGTCCTTTATGTCAGTAACAGTGCCATTTTGTGACTGAAGTTTTCGCGGGGCGGATTTTTCTGTGACTTTATAGAGATGTGTCTATTCTTCGTAGAAATAGAAAGGGTCATGCTAAGCCTACAGGTAAATTGAGAAGAAAATGGAAGATTATAAATATTTTTATATTATAATATTTTTATATGATTATAAAGGTACGTTTCTACCTTTTTTGGACACCGTGACTTCATCGACCATCGTTTCTTTTAAAGAAAGGAGTGTAAAAACCCCGACCCTACTATCATCAAAAAACTTTCTGACTTCACATTTTTCCTCCAACGAATTCATAATACAAATTTTTGTATTTGTTTATACAAATTTCACAGAAATGTATCGAAGAGGATAATTTCTTTAAAAAAATAATTAAATACTTGTTTCGTTGAAATATTTATGGTGTGACGTAGGTCTATGGTAAGCTCCATTAAGGAAATCCCCTTGACATTGTCATGTTGGATTTGGACTGTATGGGGCGCGACCTAAGTGGTACCTGGTGGGATTGTTACGCTGCTTAAGTTAAACACTCAATTAACATTAAAAGGTTTATTGCTGAGAGCTAACAATTAAACGTCTACGCTAAGCTATCGCTAGAATGAGCAAAATGATGGAACTGAATGCACCCGGTTGCTGTCCGTTATGCACTAAGCTCGCGGCGCATTCAGTGCGACCGTATTGGATCGCTATGTCAGCAAACGTGGTCGATTGCAATTATTGCATCGAACATGGACCACAGAGTACATTTTATATAGGGAGAATTTGGACTTTATTTCCTGAGTTGAACGATTGTCCATCTGATGGATGGTTTACATAATATAACATAATATCACGCCTGTATTCTTAGAAGGGTTAGGCAGAGATGTACCTATAGTACACCTATATTTTGCCAGTTGTAGTTTAGTCCCATGTAATGTAACACGGTGCGAGCCTATTGCCATCAACCGGGCACAAATCCAGACTCCAGGCTGCTACTGAGAAATTCCAGATGGCAAAACCCAATAACACTTTGCCCGACTAATCAAACCTAAGACCTCAGGCTCACCAGTAACGTTTGCGACCCACTAGACCAGTGATGAATGCCTTATCTGTGCGATAGCAAAAAGAGGCGTTCGTTCTATACCTGCAGATCAAACAAAAGTGGTGCTACATACCAGGTTCACCTAACATCATTAGTAGCCGTAGTTAGAGCTAGTTTACAAGATTGGTGCTATTTATCAGGTTCATCTAGGATCATTAGTAGCCGTAGTTAGCTAGTTTACAAGAGTGGTGCTATTTATCAGGTTTATCTAGGATCATTAGTAGCCGTAGTTAGCTAGTTTACAAAAGTGGTCTACATAACAGGTTCATTTAGCATCATAAGTAGCCGTAGTTAGCTAGTTTACAAAAGTAGTGCTATTTATCAGATTTATTTAGCATCATAAGTAGCCGTAGTTGGCTAGTTTACAAAAATGGTGCTATTTATCAGGTTCATCTAGCATCATTAGTAGCCGTAGTTAGCTAGTTTACAAAAGTGGTGCTATTTATCAGGTTCATATAGCATCATCACTGGATGCATTCGTGAAGATGCGTAGCTCTGCAATTGAAGAATAGAATAACTCTAAGTGTTATTCCATTGGATTATTCTTAGAGGATTTTTGAAGACGTATGGTGCACTCTGGACACTGGATTGACAGGTCAGTCAACATCCTTGCTCACAAACTGTTCTTATACTAAGATATGAGTTAGTCGTTTAGCTCGTGTCGACACGAGATAAGAAATCTCTTTGATTACATGTTGCACGTGTACATTCGAACTATGAAAGCTGTAGTCTTCGAGAACTTACACATGACACACAAAGAGGAAGCTTAGCGAGTTCGTACGTAGGTATGTAAACTTTATTAAACTGTACCTAAGAGTAGTACCGGTGTGAGTTTGTTTGTAAAACGTACCCCATAGGTAATACGGGCTGGTGTCCGCAACTCCACGTCAATGCGCGTATTTTGCGTACGGGTGGGAAAATCGATTATTCGATCCACCCCAGCTCCTCGAAGAAGGCCAGCAACGCCTTGGTGTTGCTGACAATCTCACGTAGGGTACCTGGGTTACCGAAGTACTGTACGTGGCGACCACCGGGCAGTTTAGAAGCACATGAGCTGCTGTTTCGTCGTCCTCCATGCAGGCCCTGCACAGCGGACTGTCTGTGACTCCTATGACAAAGAGGTGTTTATTAAATGACCCGTGGCCAGTTAAAGCTGCTGTAACTGTACGCAACTGTTATTTAGTTAGTCGGAGAACCTGTTTCGCAAGGCGGCCATCAATTATAGGGAGGGCTTCCTTAGCCTGCCTGCACTCACCTTGTACACAACATACCCCATAACAATACGTTTGTATACCCAAAGAAGTGTGAAGATGTAGAGAGGTGGAAGGATACCCATACCAGCGCAGTTAGCCATTTAAGTATCTGTGTTAAAATTGTAAAGCACATGTAAAAGAGGCCGACCTTTCGGCCACAGCTTTTTTTTGTTCTTTGTTAATTATTGATTATGTTCTGGCAGTTTGAGTAATTTATGCGACCTACCCTAATGTCCTTTCTTTGGTATTGTTCGTCGATTCGTTGAGCTCCTTAAGTTCTGAGTTGAGCTGCACGAATACTGACAAATACGTGCATGACTGAACAGGTCGACTTAATCTGTATGGTTTTTTCCTCGAAAGACCATTTTATACACAAATTTATATGGTCTTCACGTGATCTGACCAAGATTATGTCTAGACTTTAAAAGGGACGGTGACCTCTGAGTTTGTTTTGGCCTTTCTTCTCAGAGTAGTCAGATAGGAAACGCCGACCTCATCTAGTTTTTAAAATATGATTGACGTGTAAAAGTGTTTTTACAAACCTACTTACAGAAATAAAATCATTTATCATTTAGCTGGGAGCAGTTCCAGTGTTCCAGGCCTTCGAATTCATAAGCAGCCCGGGGTTAATAAGAAAGCATGAAAACAATGCACCTTATCGTATTTTTTAAACAATATTCACATCGATACAACTGCGGGGTAATTGCGTAACACACTAACAGTAGGAATAGCTTTCATTATGACAGTTCAACAACATTCATTGCATTATTTAAGTTGTTGAGCGGTCAAATTTTTCGAACATATGAAGCAATGGATTAGCAATAGGCTTCAAAATTATTTAGATTGTGATAGATAGTGTGTTACGCAATTAGGGTGCTGGAATCTGGTGTTTAAAAAATTGCACCGTGACTATAGGTATGCATACAGTTTTCGAAACATATACTACAAGTTGATTTGATCACAATGCATTATATAATAACTTTCATAAAACATATTAATATTAATACATGTTTACGGTTGAAACTAGTCAAATTATCCATAAGTGTGGTCGAGGCCAGATTCTAAAACTTACTTATATCAATAGGCGACAATTACGACACACGTAGTTCGCTCTAGAATCTAGATGGTACAGGTTTTCTCTAGCTACCTGTTTGGCAGCTTCCTTATATAGCAATGATATATGGAAATATTCATATATGTGTTGATTGGCGATTTAAATCAATGGGACTGATCAATTGATTGATTTGTGAGATATACAAAAAGGCTTTTTATCCTATAGGTACCTATCAGTAGCGAAGGGTCAATTTTTGTAAGAGGTAAGCCGAAGTAATCGTACATATCTTTAATGTGATTATATTATTTGTCTATAGAATACTGACTGTGCCATTTTTCAAAGGGAAGCCGGTAGGAATCGAGTTGTATGGAACCTTCGCCACTGGTACCTATGTAATATAATTCATTATGTCTAATATGGCCACACGCCACTGCAACCTGGCCTTATACCAGCGCCAGCGCCAGCGCTGGGGCTCTGTCTCGCATCGGTTCGAAGCATTATGCTGAGCGATTGCCGTTTTGCGTGGATGTGAGTGTGACGCATATATTCCCCCAACTCGTTCTTTTTTGTATTTGTGTGCTTTTTCTTTGCGTTATGTTTACCGCAAATAAACGTATTTTCTCTCTTTTTTTCTTATAAGAATAAATTTACTAAACCATTGTTACAGGTATGAGGGGCTCGTGGCTAAGTAATAAAAACCGCACGGGTCGATCGATCAGGTTAAGCTACGCTTGACGAGGTTGGTCTGTGGATGGGTGACCATCTTTACATACCGAGACCCCTCCGTACCTCGAAAAGCACGTTAAGCCGTGTTGGTCCTGGCTGTGTTTTGTAGATTTTTGACAGTCGTTACGGGTAGTCAGAAGCCCGAAAGTCTGACAACCAGTCTTAACATGGAGTATCGTATTACTCAGACACTGGGTTGTGGAGGTTAGATAGCCAGTCGCTCTATGTATAATACCGGTATTCAGCTGCATCCAGTTAGATAGGAAGCCGACCCCAACGCAGTTGGGTAAAGGCTAGGCAGATTGATATTGTTACAGGCATTTTTTCAACCATACTTAACATTAATGGATATCAGTAAAAAGTTGTATTTTTAACATAATTAGATAAACTGTGGTCCCTAACCTGGCGCCTGTATTTTGGGGGCCGGAGCTGCGTTAACGCTAAATTAAAAATTAATGCTGCTGACTCTCTTATACGCCGAACTAAACTATCACTAAAATTTCTTATTTTTGGTTAAGAGAATCATAAAAGCTATTCTGCAAACAAGATTCTGTAAACTTGAAAATAATTTTGACACAACTAAAATCGAGTTTGACAATCGCTAAGTTGAGTAGACCATAGACCAAGATTTGACGGAAATTAAAATAAAGAGAGAATGAAAGTGAACGAAACTATCCGAAGTGCAAAAAAGACCTGAGTAAAATCAAATAATGATTTTTAATTGTTTATCAAAACTTATTTAAATGAAATACAGGGAGCATAATGACGGCGTAAAACTATATTAATGTCTATATTTTAATAAAGTAAGATGCAATAACCTGTATTTGTTTTTATTATCTGTGACTAATGTGATCCTGCACACACCTGTATCTATCACATATCTAATTTACCTGTCTTTGCATTATATTGAATTATTTTTACCTATTGTGGTATAGTAATTTTATTCTAGGTGCATCGTCTTCACATATAATTATATAATTCATGTGAACCTACATAATATTGTAAAACATTTTAAAAGAGTAACGGTGGAGTTTCTTGCCCATTCTTCTCCATACGAAACTACCTTTTGGAAGGGGCAACTAGAATCAATTCAATTTTTTTTGTAAATTTTGACGTTCAAAAGTGCCTTTTAAGTGCCTATTTGAAATAAATTATTTGACTTTGACTTTGACTTTGACCTGCTTGGGTTGTCACCGTAAACGATTTAGAACTTCAGCGATATTTTTTCGGTTTTCAATAAGAAAAAACCTTTTATTAAAATCGACAAACTACAGCATTTATAAATTGATTCAGGTAGCATGATTATCTTGCTATTTATTTCAGCGTAATAAAGCTAATTTACTAATAAAAATGTGATCTCGAGAAAAGATAATCCCAATTTTTCGCTCAGTGAGTTGAAAATCTCCGGTATTCTCGTCGCCGTAGGAAAGCCCTATCAAGGACATCTTGAATTTGTCTGAGTCTGTCTGTTTGTTATGTCGTGAATCGTCGTGGCGCTATCACATAAGCTTCCACAATGGTTTCCAAACTCACAAGCATCCAAACTTTCAAGAACTAGTAGAGAAATGTGCTTTGTAAATTTTAGTTTATGACAACTAATTTTATTCCACACCTTTTTAATTAAAATAGTCTGATTTAGTTTGACAGTCAAAATTTTAGGTGAAAAACGGCAAATTAGGTATAACAAAATTGCCGTTTTCACGAAATTGAATAATTAAATGACATTAGTGCTGTCAAACTATAATATGATTAAGTCGTGTCACTTTAGTCAATTTCAGAATGGAAAACGTCGTTTGACAGGATTAAACTAAATTTTGGTATTTTTTAGTCTAGTTTAGAGAATTTTGTGACAAGGGAATCGGCACCATTGTGTTTGATATGATAAGGGACAATTAAATAAAAACATTTTGGTAAGAAGGTAATAGTAGATTACCTTTTAAAATAATTAAGATAATAAATAGAGTGTGTGTTGTGTGGGTGTGAAGGTGGCTTGTGCTTGTGGGGGCCAGTGTTGATGTGCGTAGATATGTTTGTGTCTCAGCATGTGGGAGTGAAGGATGTTTCGCACAAACTGGTTTTTTTATCTGATAAAGTCCTCGGTATGAGAAAAAAAACATAAAAATAATAATATTAATAATAATCACTTTTGTCCTGCATTGGGACATAAAATATCATCATTTAAAATAACTTGCTGCCAGAGGAAAATATTTAAATAATTAATGAATATATAATGAATATAAATGAATAAATAAAGAATGCAAATTATTTGCTTAAATTTAAAATTTTGATTTTATGCTTTCTGCACATGGTTGAACAAAAAAAGTCGGACAGATTCTCGCTAACAAAAAACTGTGTCACTCAAGTCGGCCAGCTCGCATTTTTATTTTTTAAGAGTGTGTTTAGTTTAGTTTCTGATAATCCTGTGCGAGTCTCAATAAATACTTTTTCTTTCTTTCTTTCTTTCTTTCTTTACGTACAGGGACGCACACATTCACACATTAGTCGGTCGGCCATTACGCTTGCAAACAGCAACACTCACACATAAATATTCACAAATAAACGGGACTCAGTTTTGTCTAGCGGAGTTCCGTTCGACTTTTTTTGTTCGTCAATGTTTCCGCATTGGTTCGATAGAATAATAAAAACAAAAAAAAAGGTTAACATATTTTTAGAGTTAAGGAAATTATGTACTGGAATTTCGATTAAAAAATTACCTTCAATTTTAATGCTTCAGGTTTTTGTAAAGATCTCTTGCCGATATGAACTTATAAATATATTTATTTCTTAATAATTATAGGTATCTTCTGTAAGCAGGTTTTTAAGCTATTGCATAGCTTTTATCGCGGACTTTGAGCGCGGCGACCGAATCAAGAAATTCCGTAACGAAAATAAAACCGAACACCTCCACTCCGCCTACCATGTAGCTCGGCCGAGCGTTCGCTTAACGTGTATGTATATGGTACGACTGTACTTGAATTAATATCAAAGAAAAAAAAAACTGCATAAATAAAAAATAAATAAATAATTATAATTGCATAAGTTGATAAAAAAGGTTCACCCTTGTTTGGTATAACAACGTTTTGTCAAAAATAACTCCGGCTAATTTTAGTTACAATAAAGTAATTTCGTATAATTATTCATTTGACCGAATAATTAATTGGTAGATTTTTATTTAGCATATTTATTTTTTTGAAATAATGTCATTTGACCGAATTTTCAAATGCACTAATTTTATTTAAATTAATGTTTCACTAGACTAATAATAATTTAGTCGAAAGATCGTATCGAATATTCAGTTCATTAATAATTCGTTTCATTTCATTGTCTATAAACTAACATTGTTCCTTCACCTACTGAATTCATTCATTCATTCATTAACAATATACGAGTACTGCAGCGGCAAAACGAATATTCAGAGTGTGAATTTTTACGAGCTGTGGCTTCTAATTTAAGCTTAAAAAAACAATAACTTTGTATTTCGTTTAATAAATATTTAAAAGTATTTTTTCTTTGTTTTATTCTTTGTAAGTTCTATCGTAGTTATAGGTAATAGTAACCTAAGTAGATATTAAACATAACTAGTAACTGATTACCACCAGCGCTAAGATAGGTCGACGGAGCCCCGCTAAGCGGGGCTCCTATTTATGGTTGGTTTAAAAAAAAAATAACCACGAAGGCTAAGGCGGGAGCGAAGCGGAGCGGAGCTCCCGCCTTAGCCTTCTAACTTAACTATCCGAGTCGGGGTACTCTGAGTCGGGGTGTTAAACATAATGACAAAAAAAAAAAAAATTTTTGTATATTAAAAGGAGAACCTAGTGCAAAACAGAAAAAGATTTGTACTAAGAAGGATGTCAACATTGAGACCATATTACGTAATTTTGAAACTTACACAGAATTAGGTTTACTTATTACTTACTTATTACTTGGTTTACTTACAAATGTTGTTATCGCAAATAAATATTCGATGAAATGAAAATTATTTTAATCGATATTATACCAATTGATTATTTTCTTAAACGTTGTTGGAATTAGTAACATTACATTAAAAGTTGTTATACCAAACAAGGACGAACCGATAAAAAATGCTATGCAATAGCTTTACCGCGGCAGTCCCCGAGTGCCACACGTGTTTTATTTTTATTTTTGGCTTCATTAGAATTTTTCCCGTATCATGGATGAGTTTGTACCACAGTTGGGTATACCAGAAGTAAATCTTACATCATTATCTGCCTCGCCTTTCCCAACATGTTGGGGTCGGCTTCCAGTCTGACCGGATGCAACTGTCATTGCATTGTATTTAATTCTTTTTACCTATTGTGGTATAGTAATTATATCCTAGGTGCATCGTCTTCACATATAATTATATCATTAATGTATACCTATATAATGTTGTAAAACATTTTAAAAGAGTAACGGTGGAGTTTCTTGCCCATTCTTCTCCATACGAAACTACCTTTTGGAAGGGGCAACTAGAAGCAATTTATTTTTTTGTAAATTTTGACGTTCAAAAGTGCCTTTTATGTGCCTATTTGAAATAAATTATTTGACTTTGACTTTGCAACTGTATACCAGTATTTGACATGGAGCGACTGCCTATCTGACCTCCACAACCCAGTTACTGGGTAACACGATACCCCTCGGTAAGATTGGTTGTCAGACTTTCGGGCTTCTGACTACCCGTAGCGACTGTCAAAGATCTACTCATGACAGCTGTGACTAACGGCTTAACATGCTTTCCGAGGCACGAAGGTGTCTTGGTATGTAATGGATGGTTACCCATCTACGGACCGACCTCGGCAAGCCTTGCTTAACCTTGAAGATCAACCCGTGCGGCTGTTCTATCTCTCTGTTTATAATCAGACATGCTTATCATAAAATCCAACGGTAGAAGGTACCTATAGGCTATGCAGATTTTTAGTTACAGGCTTTTCTTCAAAACTTTTATTTATAGAATTACTAGCTTTTGCCAGCGGCTTTGCGCGCTTGGATGTCGGAAATTATCCCATGGGAACGTACTACCGGGATAAAAATTATCCTACGTGTTAATCCAGGTTATAAACTATCTGTGTTCCAAATTCCATCCAAATTCGTTCAGTAGTTTTTGCGTGAAAGAGTAACAAACATCCATCCATCCATCCTCACAAAGTTTCACATTTATAATATTAAGTAGGATAGGATAATATAATATCACGCCTCGTTTCCCCGAAGGGTTAGGCAGAGGTGTACCTATAGTAGGTTCACCCACATTTCACCAGTTTTGTATAACTGGTGAAATGGAGTTTCGCTAGCTAATTTAATTTAGCTAGCTAATTAAGCTAGCGAAACTCCGCAGACGTGATGGGTATCTAAACACGATAAAACGAAAAAGATATTCAATGTTTTTTTTTGTGGGTGCATCGACCGCAGATAGTATACAACATTAGTTTTTGTTTACCCTAAACCCGAAAAGGGGTTACTGTACTAAAAATGTTGAAAAAAAAATTATGGGACCAACCTTGAAATCGCGAAAAAAAGAATCAGCTGTTCCATACACTTGTGTTCACTTAAATCGACAAAATGTATGGAAAAGCTGTTTTTTTTTCGCGATTTCAAGGTTGCTCCCATAGAAAAAGTTGTTCAAAATGATGAGTACAATGACCCCTTTTCGGGTTTAGGGTAAACAAAAACTAATGTTGTATAGTAGTTAGTATAGAAATATCAGTAAAAAAGAAACAGTTCTTTTTTTGTAAACTTCACAGATGTGAAATACCTAATGATGTACCTAAACACGATAAAACATATTTTTTCAACTCATACTTCATGTAACAACACTACCAGCGGTAGTTTTTAATTTTTATTTTATAGTATTTTATATCAATACCCATTACGTCTGTGGAGTTTCGCTAGCTAATTTAATTTGACCCTGTATAACAGGAGGCGAGCCAATTGTCATCAACCGGGTATAAATCCAGACTCCGGGCTGCTACTGAGAAATGCGAGATGGAAAACCCAATAACAATTTGCCCCGTTGCCCGACCCGGGAGTCGAACCCAGGACCTCATGCTCAGCAGTAGCGCTTGTGACCACTAGACCAACGAGGCGGCAGATGGAATAACTTTTTTTTTAATATACAGGGTGGCCGGAACATTGACGTCCAAAAATTAAATTTAGGTCCTTCGTATCGTGGGGTATCCGAATCACCCCCATGTATGTTCCGCGACTTTTCATAGTTTTCGAGTTACGAATTTTTTTTTACGAATTTACCGAACGTAATTTTTTCACTTTAGACCAACTTTTTCATAACTTTCATCACAGTTACGAAGCTGATTATTTTATGCATAAAAGTACTACTCACGAAGATTCAGTTGCAAAAAAAAAAATCTCAACAAAGACATGTACTTTTTTTTTAAATTTTTTTTAGATTGGTCAAGTCGATCATTCTCAAAAAATCAGAAAAAAATTCGTAACTCGAAAACTATGAAAAGTCGCGGAACATACATGGGGGTGATTCGGATACCCCACGATACGAGGGACCTAAATTTTATTTTTGGACGTCAATGTTCCGGCCACCCTGTATAAAATACTTAAATAATATTAATTATTATTATTATTATTTTTTGTATGCTGGAAGAGATTACTTCAGAAATAAGTATCACCTTTGTACGTATTTTTCTGTTCCTTTCTTCCTGTCTGTTAATATGTGTATGCATTAATGGTTAAATAAATATATAAATTACTAGCTGCGCCCCGCGGTTTCACCCGCAGCGGTATGAAATATACTTTACGACCTATTCTCAGACCTACCAAATATACACAAAAAATTTCATAAAAATCGGTCAAGCCGTTTCGGACGAGTTCGATAACAAACACTGTGACACGAGATTGTTATATATATCGATCGTAGTAAAACCTTGCACACACTTGGGCTAATATACGAGTGCCACCAGCGCCTCAACCAGGTGGGTAGCCTCAATAACATAACCATTCAATGGATCAAGGGACACAGCGGTTCGCTAGGTAATGACGCAGCTGACGAACTTGCCAGAAGGGGGTCGAGCGTGGCACCAGTGGGACCTGAACCCATCGTGCCACTCCCCTTCGGGTACTTACGCACTCTGGTAAGGAAACGCACCAGGGACCAACATTACAAACTGTGGGTGGACCAAGGTGAGTGCAGGCAGGCTAAGGAAGCCCTCCCTACAATTGATGGCCGCCTTGCGAAACAGGTTCTCCGACTAACTAAACAACAGTTGCGCACAGTTACAGCAGCTTTAACTGGCCACGGGTCATTTAATAAACACCTCTTTGTCATAGGAGTCACAGACAGTCCGCTGTGCAGGGCCTGCATGGAGGACGACGAAACAGCAGCTCATGTGCTTCTAAACTGCCCGGTGGTCGCCACGTACAGGGCAAAGTACTTCGGTAACCCAGGTACCCTACGTGAGATTGTCAGCAACACCAAGGCGTTGCTGGCCTTCTTCGAGGAGCTGGGGTGGATCGAATGATCGATTTTCCCACCCGTACGCAAAATACGCGCATTGACGTGGAGTTGCGGACACCAGCCCGTATTACCTACCTAACCTTGCACACGTAAAGGGTCCTATCTGATAGGCGCGACGTGACAGCGCGACGCTCTTGTAGGTAGAACTATTTCTATGAAAACTTCATGTAAATTGTTCACTCAGAATCTCGTCGCAACGTCGCGTTGCGCCTGTCTGCGGAAGCCTTAATTCGTAATGATTATGATTCGTAACATCGTAACTGCATTTACAATATCAAAATTGAATGTGAATAAATTAAATTCATTTTGAAGTTAATTTAATAATATTATGCGCAGGAATGTTAGTAAATTATTTTTTAATAAAGTTAGTGTGGTTTTTTTGTGGCTAGAGAAATATCTACTTAGAGGTTTTATATTAGTTAACTAGACCGAAACGATAAAACACCTATCTATCGATCTATATCTATATCCTAACTAATATTATAAATGCGAAAGTAAGTTTGTTTGTTACCTTTTCACGCCTAAACCACTGAACCGATCATCCTGAAATTTTGCATATACGTTGTCAGGGGTACAGAAACGGATATAAGGTACCTTTAATCCCGCAAAAAAGTACTGTTCCCGAGGAAAACAACAATAACGTCCGTATGATAATAGATGGCGCCACGTGTCTTTCGAATCATGATTGAATTATAACCCGAATTGATAGTCAAAGTCTAAATAAACGCGAGCGAAGCCGCGAGCAAAAGCTAGTAATATATAAAAATGAATTGCTGTTCGTTAGTTTCGCTAAAACTCAGAAACGGCTTGACCGATTTTTTTTTTTTTGTTTTATTATACTCTTTACTGGGGTGGTTTCAAAGAAAAAAATATAGGAAAAACCCAAAGGAAAAATTTTGACAGGACGACGTCTGACGGTCTGACGGGTCAGGTAGGTAGAGTAGGTAGGTAGGAAGGTCGGGTAGGATATGTACGTAGGGTAGGTACGTAGGGTAGGTAGGTAGGTAGGTAGGGTAGGTGGATTTGAAAAAATATTTTTGCATTTAATAGCCCAGTTCTTGAGGAAGGCTATAGGCTATTTAAGCTTAGGAGCCGAGCAAAAAGAAAAAATTTGATAGAACGCTAAGCGGAAACGAAGTAATAGCGCGGGCAGGCGATGCGATGCGACGGGGTGGGTTGGGGGTACAAGAAATTTTACGCGGACGTAGTCGTGGGCAGAAGCTTTTTTTTTTTTTTTTTTTGGATGGGAAATCATCACATGACGTCTCCCGCTCTGGGCGGAGCGGAAGGGCGTGTCAGACTCTTACTGACTAAAACCCACCCGTGTTCCTTCAGTTGCCTGTGCGCCAGGGCCACGGTAACTCTTTCGAACAATCCGCAGCCCCAGCAGGCATCGGTCCTATGGGACCCCGTCAATTTTGCTGACATCTCTTTGAGGCGCGCGTGGAACACGACGCGCCGTCGACCCGGGCCTGGTCCTTACCGGACGGCGAGCTGCCCATTGCCCGCCGTCCGCAAGCCCACGCCTACGGTGGCCGGGAGTCGGCAATCGACTCCCGACGCCCAGGGTGTCTCCTCCTCCTACGGCGGCTAGGGGCGCGAGGGCGCAGTGATTGCCTCTCCCTCTCGCGCTCCGCCTCCTCCTTCGCGAGCATTACTGCTTCGCAGAAGGAGGTGACGGCTTCCCATTCCCTCTCGCTTCGTACCATGGCCTGAACCAGGGCCGGACGCGAGAGGTCGGTCGTGGGCAGAAGCTAGTATAAAATAAAATGTTAGGTAAAGTAAAAATGTTAATTTTATTTTTATGTGAAGTATTTCTATGGCCAACAAGCAGAATTTGAATCTGATGGTTAGTGGCCATCGATGCCTATGGACATCTGCAATACCAAAGAAAGAAAGAAAGAAAGAAAAAGGCATAAAACAACGTGGATGCATTATTATCTCAGGGAGAACCCTGCAATGTCTCATGTGTCAGTAATTACTAAATTATTTTTATTTCTATACGAATTTTCTTTGCCCCTATTTTTATAGAGCTTATATAGGGTGGGGGCGACGTTACAACAATAAATTAAACTGAGTATTTCTAATGCCGTTCCCAGTGTACATACGAAAATTTAATCAAATATATCCAATAGTTTAGTCACTAGAGCTAGTCAAAGATTGGCACAACTCATAGTCGGACCATCACTATTATTTAGTTTGTTTGAAAAAATCACTTTTTTAATTTCGTTGCTAGGATTTATTTGATAGTTCCAAAATACTCTTATGTATTAGTATTATAGAGGTATGAGGAACAGGGTGTAAAGTTCACTCATACTCTATGGAAAAGGGAGGATCCTCCGACCAGACGGGTGTCGTGTCTGGTGGGCAACTGCCCGACGGTTGATTTTTTTTTTTTTTTTTTTTGAAGGGCAACTCGCAGTTTTGACCACTGGGGGTCGTGGCTGCTTAACCGGTCTGTCCTGTGGTTGCCTTTCGGATTTTACTCTAAAAGGCCTCCAGCCAGGAGCGGAAAAATTTAAAACTAAAACTTAAATGTTAGATGACCGCACGCTAAGGGCACCCCCTGTGGGGTACGGACCTCGGCTTAGGGCGTCATCGGGAGAGGGCAGCGCGATATTGGGGACGGGCTGGATCGAAAGGTTAATATCATGATTATTAATCGGGGAATTTAAAGCTACAGGCTCAGCTACGGCGCGGGCTGAGGCCTCATCGGACTGGGGCCCGACGGTTGATGTCGGGATGTTGTATATATGCTAGTTGCGCGGTAAACTCTGCTTGCGCGATGCAGGATTTTCGTGACGTCAGTATGACGCGTAGCTCGCATGTGGCGGTTTGTAGATGCCGCTACAGTATTGCCAATGTTTTCATTTATTGTCGTATTGTTGTCTCCACATTGTATATATAAGCTAACCGAATTTAAAAAAAATATTAATAATATGTACATGTAAATAAAAAAAAGAAGGAAAAGAATCATAGGGCATCAAAAAAATTCGTCCGCATCGCTGTCGACAGGAAAACTGCCCAAAAGGCTGACAGCATTGCCACGTTGTATGGCAATGCTGAGATTCTTAGGTTAGTTTTACACTATTACACGTCAGTAATATTTTAAAAACTAGATAAGGTCTATGTTTTCTATACCGTGAATAACCATAATAATAGAAAAATAAGAAAAATAAGAAAAACCAAAAAACTCATATACAGGATTAGTTTTTAAAGACCTGCCTTTCAGAGATGATTCGGAATCGATAATATTTTCAATTTATATATTTTTTATAATGTTTTTAGTACATAGTCAATTTATGATTAATTTTATTAAGTATTGTTATTCATTTATGTACTACATTAGTAGTACCTATTCAAAATGCGCGCCCGCCGCCGCGCCGCGTACCCGACGAGAGAGATCATAATCTTTATCGTGTGTTCCTAAGATAGAAAATTAATCGGACATTTTCAATTGAATGTATTCATTTATTTTTATTAATATTATTATTTTATACTGATGTTTAACACACAACAACGACTTAAGTGAGAGATTTAAAATTTTAACGTTGCCAGGTCTTGGAAAACTAACCCTGTATAATATCTGGATCGAACAAAGATACGAGGACCATTTATGTTCTATGATATGCAGCATAAGAGCCGCCTTAGTGACCTCTGCGCTGCTACCGATGACGGCTTGGAAGTGGCGAAGTTTTGGGCCAACAAATTTTGAGAAAAGTCGTGCGAGCGACACGAAGAAGAAGAAGAGAAAGCTGCCATCGATGCTTCTGACATCATTATTTCGTATTAAAACTCCTACAAAAAGGCGCGACGCGCGATTCAAAGGCACCGCTCGCCGCGCGACGAGTGGCGCCTTTGTGTCGCGCTGTCGCGTCGCGCCTGTCTGTGGGAGCCTTTATGCTTAGTTTGAGATCAATAACTTTTATTAGATTAACCGATAGAATCCCGGTAGCCCTCTCTAGGGCCGGGGTGGCGCCCATATCGTCAAGCCTCGCTGGCCCTCTAGAGGGTCGCGCGGTCGTGCGGTTAAATAATCATCATTATTGCTTCTAAATGAGGGCTAATATCGTCTTTTGAGAATTTCACTGTAAGGGCAATTTTTTTTTTTTGGGCTCACGAACTGTCTTGTTCCACGACATACCGGCCCTACAGAGGGCCACCGGGATTCTATCGGTAAAAAAAACCCACAACAACTAAAAATGTTAGCTAACCGGGGATAGAAAATCTTGCATTTAAATGATTATATCTGTCAGATTTTTTAATAATAAAAATGCGATGTACGCACGACTACATATCAAGCTATACAATTCAATTTTAGTATAAGCTGACTTCTCATTGTACGAAAAGCCTATACAATGCGAGGTCAGCTAAAACAGGAAATGTATAGCTTGATAAGACGCCGTGTGTACGAAAACTGGGCTTCTAACACTGTGCTACCGGTATGTATATAAATCAAAACTAAGTATCGTCAAATGGGGTGAATAGGGATGCAGGGGTGAATCCAGACGAAACTTTAAAAGCAATTTTAACATTGAAATAATATAGTTTGTTGCCAAAATGGACTCTAAATGTGTTTACTGTGTTATAATTAACGATTAGGTGCCCTTTTTGGCAACAAACTATATTATTTCAATGTTAAAATCCCTTTTAAAGATTCGTCTCGATTCACCCCTGGCCCTGCAGTCTCGACAAATATAACGACAAAAATCAGTCGTTAAGTCTAATCGATGTCAAATATCTTTAATAGATTTTCAACCTTATGCTTTCGAAATAAAGTTGAAAATCTATTGAAAGAATTTGACATCGATACGACTTAGGGACCGATTTTTGTCGCTGTCTAATGTCGAGACTGCTGGCCCTGCATCCCTATTCATCCCGTTTGACGGTACTATTTTTGCTATCAAGCATCGTTGCTTCGCTCCGTACCGGGATTTACAAAAACCGACCAATCAGCTATTTCTGCCGTCAAGCAGCATTGCTACGTTCCTGTTTAACACGTTCGCGTGAACAACCTCATCTTTGAATGTTTGTACTGCGGTGCACCTTTTTTTCATACAAAATTAAGCAACGTCTAAAGACGTCCCGCCGTAATGCGTATGTTTTAGAACTGTGTTATTTTGGACGGCGTTCACAATGCACCATTTATCTGCGCGCAACTCAACTGGCGATGGGGTTCGCGGTACAAGGGAGGACGTCGTATGACATTGTGCATGAGTGCGCGCGACTTTTCCAAGTGTGCGTACAAAACTAGAAAAATGTTTTTTTATTAGGTCACGCGGCGGTATAACCTATGAAAACTGAATGAGTTGCGGCGCAAAATAGATGCGCCATCGGAATTTGCCCATTAAACAGACGTCCAAAGACGTTCCGTCGAAATAAATATGACAATCAAAGGCCGTCATATGACGTTGCGCCATTTCATAATGTATCGTAAAGACGTCGTAAGACGTAGCTTACGCGAACGTTTTAAAGGGTTTAGGTACTGTTATACCTTTCTCAATATATGAAAGTGGGGGCGTAAGAGAAAGGAAACTATATTTAATGTTTAACTAGATTATTATATTTTATCAAGGAATTCTCCTAACACACCGGCAGGCCCTAGCCCTGCCTGTCTCCTTCTCTAAACAAACTACCATCACTTTTCCTTCCAAAGCTTATTTCAAACTCGGTTGACTGTTCGAGAGTAACCATCGATAATATATTACCAGCCAGTCAACATAAGGTTGACACATGCAGATAACCTCTACAGTACCGACAAAGTTACAGGCGGTTACTTATGCAGAAGTCAATTATTCATCTGTATCTGTACTTCTAGGGACTGAAGGGAAAGTCCAAAGCTACTACTACGGGCTGCAACGAGGTATATGGGGATTGTCTAATCCAAGAAATTCCCTGTGACGTTTTAGGTGGCTAAAGATGGCGGCGGCGGGGCGAAAACTACTTTTTATTTAAGGGGGATGCGCTCAAGTAGCCCGCGAAATTCAAAAATACTTAAGTTTTTGCATTTTGCAGGACACTGTCAGGTTGTATGTTGATTAAAATATGATTCGCGACCGTAACAAATATGGCTTTACATAATTATAATCATTAGAATCAGCAATACAACTCCTTAAGTTAGAATTGGCCTTAAATGTCATGATTTCATGAAATAGTCATTCAATAGGGTAATATGAACTAAGAGAGATGTATTGGAGATTTTTATGATTATAATTCTATAAATAAATATTTGATACGGTCACGAATCATATTTAGATCAACATACATCCTGATACTGACCTGCAAAATGCAAAAAACGTAAGAAAGTTTGAATTTCGCGGGCTACCTTGGCGCATCCCCTTAAGCATCCTAGATGAGCAGTGGCCGCCATATAACGGCCGCAGTGACAGCTGTCATAAGAATTATGGCCCTCGGGAGTTCACATTACGGTATCAAAAAACGCTCTATAGGAAAATACACCAATTTACTTTCATAAAATTTCAGTGACGTCATTCGCCTCTTCTAAGAAACCGTGGCCTAAGTAGGTATTTTACAAGCAGTTAACATATTTAACTGAAGATTTTTTTAGACGGTAAATACAATGTGTATTGGTAGCCGCAATCCGGCTCAAGGACCATGTTAAGATATAGAATACCTACTCTTTTGCAGTTTTTAGACTTGATTAAACTTCAGCCGTTTGTTCGAAATCGCGTGGTCTAAGACCTACTTGCACCGCCAATCGCTAAACACGTTTAGCGCTAAACGAGTTTTAAACATCATTCTGTCTCTGTCATCTTTAAACATTTGACAGAAACAGAATTATGTTTTAAACTTGTTTAGCGCTAAACGTGTTTAGTGATTGGCGGTGCAAGTAGGCCTTAATTCTGAAAACGCGACTTATTATCAACCTTTAATATGAAACGTAAAGCAAAGGGTGTATGTAAGGATCCGAGCAGGTGGCGTTCTGTAGTTTTTACCTACCCCCATGGGAAAAACGTGTGAGTTTATGTATCTTTGTGCCCTCATCTGTCGATCGATATTATTAATATTATTAAGTTCGGTAACAATAGAAAAATTGTGTCTCATTATAAGCGGCAGTTGTTCGTTTAAAAAATAATTGGACAAGTCTTAAGGATGCTCGAAAGAGTTATTATCAGTGATCGGAAAAATGGTGAACTAAAATACCTAAAGTTCGAAAAAGAACAGAGATAAAGTGGAAACGCCTTACAACAAAATATTTTTCGGGAGTAATGTACCGGGTTTTAGAACACCTACGTTACTAAAGTACAACTAAAATTAATTAGGTAAAACAACTATCGAATTAATTTCCTGTTTCTGTTTAAAAAAGAAAGAGTATGCACGATTTTTATTGTTTATAAAAAACAAAGTTAGTGTCCTTACCTTCGCTTGAACGATGTAAGTAAGCGTTCTCAATGTTTTTGAAGTCGGTTAAAAAGGAAAATGAATTCAATTAGTTTAGTGTATTAATATTAAATTTACTTAAGTGATGTCCCGAAACCAGGAACAAATATTCCGAAAAAAAAATTGTCGTAAGGAAGTCTCCACTTTTTTATCTCTGTTCTTTGAACTTTAAGTATATTAGCTCTACCTATTCCGATCACAGGGCACACAAGGCAAGAAAGATGTTGAGTTGGCGACCGCAATAATTAGGTCAATATTCTTCCTAGTTGACTGATAAACTTGTGCTTTTAATGTAAAGTAATAGTAATAAAAATCATACGTTATCATTTTTTATTATGTAAATAATCTTGTATATAAAAATCTCGTGTCACGGCGTTTGTGGTCGCACTCCTCCGAAACGGCTCGACCGATTTTTATGAAATTGATTATGTATATTTGGTAGGTGTGAGAACAGGTCGTGCCTAAAGTGTATTTCATACCGCCCCCACGGAATCGAAACTTATGCGGGTGAAATCGCGGGGCGCAGCTAGTTATAAATAAAAATGAAATGCTGTTCATTGGTAAGCGTATCACTTGAGAACGATCGGACCAATTAGGCTATGATTTGTTTTAAAATGTGCTTAATAGTTCGAATTAGGTTTTTATTAAAAGAGAAATTGGAAAGAATTCCCAGAAAATTTTCAAATTCGGGAAAAGTTGAACGTCCTTTTTTCTATAGGTTTTTTGTATGTACACACGGCTACAAATCAAGCTATACTTTTCCAGTTTATGCTGATCTCGCATTGTATAGGATTTCGATATAATGAAGGTCAGCTTACAGTACAGTGAATGGACTATGTGCGTCACTTTTTTTTTCACTTTCTCTGGTAGTTTTAATCATGATCTGGCAGTTTGAGTGCTTTATGGGCCTACCCAAATGTCCTTTCTTTGGTATTGTTCGTCTAGTGGTTGAGCTCCTTAAGTTCTGAGTTGAGCTTCACGATTACTGACAAATGCGTGCACTGACTAGACAGGTCCACTCAAATCTGTATGGTCTTTCTTCAAAAGACCATTTCAGACACAAATCTACATGGTCTTCACATGATCTGACCAAGATTATGTCGGGACTTTAAAAGAGACTGTGACCTCTGAGTTTGTTTCGGCCTCTCTTCTCAGATTAGTCAGATAGGAAACGCCGACCTCATCTAGTTTTAAAATATGATTGACGTGTAAAAGTGTTTGTACAAACCTACTTACAGAAATAAAATCATTTATCATTTACTGGAAAGTATAGCTTGATATATAGCCGTGAGTACCTACCCACTTTTGAAATCTGGACAGGAAGACGTCTGTCGGGTCATCTTTTTATATTTTATAATAAAACAATAATCAGAGTCTTTCGCAAGATAATAAAAGGAGGCATTACCGCACAGCGATACAGTATACAGCTTTTAGACCCGAATTCGTCCTAATTTCGCCTACGCTGAACGTTACGTACGTACGTTTTTAGTCCAATCGATAGATTTTTTTTTAAATAGATTGCTTCATATTTAGCAATAAATTACCAGCGTTGTGTCATAGCGCTTCTATGCAAATATTTCATAAAAATTAAATAGTATCATGATAAAAAACATCGTTAAACAGAGCTCAAAAATATATTTTTCGTCGCAGAAAGGCCCCCACAGACAGGCTCGACGCGACAGCGCAACACAAAGGCGCCGCTCGTCGCGCGACGAGCGGTGCCTTCGTGTCGCGCACGATTAGCGTCGCGTGTCGCGTCCTTTTGTAGGAGCCTTTGTACTCAAAATGTTGAGTTTGAACTATCATATTATGTAATGATAATAAATGGAATTCAAACAAATAAAGAAATACCTACAAATTATTCCACTGAGCCGGGCATTTATTTTCAATATATATAAATTATATTAACTAATATTAACTGCATTTGGTGGTCAATTGGTCATTCGATTCAACTACCATCAAACTCATCGCTGTTTTGAACCTTATTTGTTGCCGCGATGGGCTATTGTCAATGACCTAAAAATGCTTCTATAACTTTATTTAAGGCGCGGCAGCGCCTTAAATAAAGTTTTAAAAAGAAAACAATCAAAATGAAAGTTCACATAAGAATTTTAAGGGCATACTTTTGAGCCAGAACCTTTTTTAGAAAAAAGGTATTCGAGAGACAAGGTCTTTTTACTAAAACAAAATGCTGTTGGCTAATTAAAATTAAAATGAAAGAATAGATACACAATTATTATGCTTTATTAAATTACAGGATGTTTCAAAGAGGACTTTTGTAACAAATCTCGACGGAGTCTCGTCTTTTGTTAGAGAAAAGTGATACGCAAACATACCTATGTATGTACGTTCTTTACGTCATATTTTTTTTTAATTACCGATGTGACACGTCAGTCAATAAATCACCCCGAAGTAATTAGTCTAAAAATACTATTAGTCTATTAAGATGACCAATTAAAAAATAAAAGTAAAACAAAATAAAACCCTCAAATAAAAATGCTAATAAATTCAAATTTAGTTACATTTATGTAAATTTAAACAGAAATCAGCTTCCTGATGAATGGGTTATATTATAATCCTTTATAGATGAATCTGAGAAGTGAAATAAACAAATTAATACATTTTAATGTAAATTAGCTTTTGCTCGCGTGGATGTAGGAAAATATCTCACGGGAACTTACTACCGGACTCAAAAGTGTGTTAATCCAGCACACTAATTACGTAACACACTAACAGTAGGAATGGCTTTCATTTTGACAATTCAACAACATTAATTGCGTTATTTATGTTGTTGAGCAGACAAATTTATCGAACATAAGAAGCAATGGATTAGCAATATCCTTCAAAATGACTCAGGATTCTAAAATGATAACAAACGCAAATAAACATATTTTCTTTCTTTTTATATTATACATAACCTGGCTTAACACATCATTTTGTTTGACCATTTTGATAGCCCAAAGGCTTGGTACATGTCGTCATTGCTGATAATCATAAAATACTGCAATTTAACTGTTGCATTGGCGTCACAAAACTGACGTCCTTTGCCAACATATTTTTGCGCTCTTGTGTTGTCGGAAAAACACAGATTTTATTAACTTTCTATTTATGTACTTTATTAATGTACTGATATCAATTAATTTATTTCAATAATTTAGTAAGTAATTGGTATTAAAAACAAAAGAGTAAAGGACAATAGAGATGCCTTTGACTGCGCATGATTTTATTTATAACCGACTTCAAAAAAAGGAGGAGGTTCTCAATTCTTCTGGTCTGGCTCGTTCTGTCGTCGTCATATATACCTATATATAGGGCCAAATTAAATTAGCTAGCGAAACTCCGCAGACGTGATGGGTATCGATATCTGAATACGATAAAATAAAAATAAGAAACATTTTATTTTGATGTTTTTATTTAGGAGTCAACGTCCGCTGGTAGTTTCGTTGACATGAAGTATGAGTTGAAAAAATATGTTTTATCGTGTTTAGATCGATACCAATCACGTCTGTGAAATTTACACAAAAAAAACTGATATTTAGCTGCGGTCGATGACCCCCTAAAATAAATCCTCAAATTAATGTATTTTTTGTTTTATCATGTTTGGATATCGATACCCATCACGTCTACGGAGTTTGGCTAGCTAATTTAATATGATCTTGTATATATACATAAATATATTATATAATACTAGCTGCGCCATGAAATATCGCGGTATGAAATATCCTGCCGGGGTCACGGATTGTTCGAAAGAGTTACCGTGGCCCTGGCGCACAGGCAACTGAAGGAACACGGGTGGGTTTTAGTCAGTAAGAGTCTGACAAGCCCTTCCGCTCCGCACAGAGCGGGAGAGGTCATTTGAGGACACAGATATGACCAAAGCCTTCGATTACGTAAAGCACGACGTCTTGTTGGACAATCTGCGTAGCTACGGTATCAGAGGTAACATTTTAAAATTACTCGAAACCTATCTCCCCAACAGAATGCAATGTACAGAGATTGCAAGAATATGTGAAAAAACAAAATTTGAAAAGAGTTTTTTATCACATTCTAGATTAATAAAGTTTGGTGTCCCACAGGGTAGCGTCCTTGGGCCACCTCTTTTCTTGATCTATATAAACGATCTGCCAAAGGTGACTCAACATCAAATGGTTATGTTTGTAGACGACAGTACTGCCATAGTGAGATGTATTGATCGCAATATTTATCAAGTTGACATAAATAATACACTATCTGACATAATTAATTGGCTTTGTAAAAATAATTTAGTTATTAACTTAAAGAAAACCAAAATAATGCACTTTCACCAAAGAACTGAAGTACCAAAAGTAAATATTAGACATAGTAACTGTGACATCGAAGAAGTTAAAGTAGCAAAATTCTTAGGTTTATTGCTTGATAATCAGCTTAACTGGAAGGCCCATATAGAGGACCTAAGTAAGAAAATAAATAAATCTGCATACTAATCATAATCGCTAAAAATACTTATCTTACCATCATTATATATTTTTGAAATAAGTGTTTTCGTCAAAACAAACATGAGGTTGTTCAAAAAAGTGTCGACTTTACGAGTTGTTGCGATTCGTAGCCAATACGCAAACTCTATAAGCAATCAGCGTTGTAAGACGGCCTTAGTGAGAAAGAGCGTTTTAGGCATGGCACCGCGCATTTACAATAAAGTGCCAGAAGTAATAACAAATTTGAATGTTACACAATAAAAAAAAAAAATTAAAACTGTTGTTAATTGAAATATGTTATTATACGATTGATGAATTTCTGAATGATAAACTAATGTAGACTTATTTATTTATTTTTGACTGGAGAATACACGCAATAGACAGTTTCTAGTAGAACATTGAGAGCAATGGTAATTTATGATATGATTATTTATTTAAGCATTGACTGTAGTAATTACTTCATATTGTGACATTTTATAATTTTTGTTTTTTTTTATCATCATCCTATTAATTTTGACATACCCACCAAATAATTTGTGTTTACCTCTTGCATGTTTTTTTTTTATATTTCGCATGCAACCATATTTTTGTACGCCTCTTGGCATAACATAGCGACCTATTTTTAATTTAATAACTGTATTCATTACCTATGTTACAGAAATAAAATTGATTTGATTTGATTCGAATTGATGATTTCCCACCCAAAAAAAAAAAGGGTATAATAGGTGAAATATAATGTATGACCTATTCTCAGACCTACCAAATATACACAAAAAATTTCATAGAAATCGGTCAAGCCGTTACGGAGGAGTTCGATACAGACACCGTGACATGAGATTTTTACATGTTAGATAATGTCCATAGACATTTTTCATAAATTGTGGACCGATGTGGAATGATTGGCACACGGGTAGACCATAACCTGGGTTAGGACATAGAATACTAAACTTTTTATACCGGTAGTACGTTTTCGTGGGATAATTTCCGACATCCACGCGGATGAAGTCGCGGGCAAAAGCTAGTATACATATTTCAAATTAAATCTGGCAAAAACGATAATTAGCCCGCGAAATTCCATTTTTTTAACGTTATTGCAATTTACAGGTCAGTGTCATATTGTATGTTGATTAAATATGGCTTTACAGAATAGTAATCAGTAGAAATACAACTCCTTACGTTAGAATTGGCCGCAAATGTCATGATTTCATGGAATAGTTAGTTATTCAAAAGGGTTTTATGAAGTTAGAGAGATGTATTGATTTTTTTTAAGATTATAATTCAGTAAATAAATATTTGTTACGGCCGCGAATCATATTTAGATCAACATATAACCTGATACAGCCCGATTCAAACTTTATGGCGGCTCGGAACATGAGGCGATTCGCTGCGCAGTTACAAATTCACGCGTCAGCGGGGGCGAGGGGTGAGGTACTGCGCAGCGAGTGGCGCACTTCAGAGCCGCCAAAAGTTAAAGTTAAAGTTTGAATCGGGCTGTACTGACCTGCAAATTGCAAAAAACGTAAAAACATTTGAATTTCGCGGGCTACCCTGACGTTTTCACCTTACTGATAGAAGTACACTGCCTACATTTATAAACCAACGCTCTTGTTGGTCTAGAGGTAGCAGGCACTGAGCATTTGGTCCTGAAATCGATGGTTAAGAAAATGCAACGGAGTTTTCCATTTTCATGAAATTCTCATTTTCAGTCTGCAGTCTGAATTTGTGCCCCGTTAAACCAGCAATAGACTCACACTAAGTATTAGGTACAGTATTTTTATATCACGAAGCGACGCGCGCTTTACTTGTGTTAACCAAGTGTACAAACGCGCTGTGGATGTGTGCGTGAAGACGAATATTGTCACCACATAACACACACACTTCCGACTTCGCCATTGTCTCGGACGGTACCGAGAGTTCCTGCGCTTACACACACATTCACAGCGCGTTTTTACACTTGTTCAACTCAATTAAAGCGCGCGTTGCTTCGTGAAGTAAAAATACTACCAGCATCACAATTCTACAGCAGTCCACTGCTGGACATAGGCCTCTCTAATTGCATGCCATTTAGCTTGATTCTCGGCAACTCTCATCCAGCTGCTACCAGCCATCTTGTGAAGATCCTATCTCCACCTAGCCTGAGGGCGTCCTACTTTACGTATGCCGATTCACGGTCTCCACTCAAGAACACGTCTACCCCAACGGCCATCAACTCTACGGCTAATATGGCTGGCCCATGGCCACTTCAGCTTGCTTATTCCGTGAGCTATGTCGACAACTTTGATTCTTTGCCGGATCACCTCATTCCGGATTCTATCCCTCAGAGAGACTCCTAGCATAGCTCTTTCCATAGCTGACTGAGCGACCTTGAATTTATGGACCAGCCGTACCTGAGTGTCCACGTTTCAGCTCCATAAGTCATAACAGGCAAGACGCACTGATTGAAGACTAGTCTTTAGGCTCTGCGGAATACGCGACGAGAAAACTCGACGAAGCTTCCCCAACCCTGCCCAGTCCAGCCGAATTCTTCTATTAGCTTCCTTCTCAAAGTTGTTCTTACCAAACTGCAGTTTGCCCAAGGTAAACGTATTCTCGAACAACCATGAGAGCACCGCCAAATATACTATACATTGGATTTGATCTGGCGAGATGTGTGTTTTATGGATGTTTTTAGTATTCATATTAACAAGCAGAACTAGCCATACCCGCAGGCCGCCAAAACATGTTTCGTATTTTAAATATTTATAGGTATATTAACTAGTAATCCTAACTTCCTAACTAATATTATAAATTATATGAAAGTAAGCTTGTTTTTTTGTTTGTTTGTTACTCTTTCACGCTTAAACGGCTGAACGGATTTCGATGAAATTTGGCACATGGATAGACCATGGCCTGGAGAAGGACATACGCTTCTTTTTATCCTGGATTGCAGACGAAGTCGCGGGCAACAGCTAGTGAATTAATATAACTAGCATTACTTGTTACCACTGAATACCTATCTATATTTTTTTATAAAGTGATTAATTGGCAGACAAACAGGCGGTCCATCTGATGGTCAGTACAGCCCGGTGCAACTTTATGGCGGCTCTGGGCGCATACACCCTAAACATGAATCCGTAGTTCCGGCCGAAATTACGGATGTTGCCAACGACGTATCACCTACGGAACTAAGATTAGTTTGGGGCCCGAACTAAGAATGAATGACAACACGATTTGACAGCTGTCCCTACTTCCGATGTAATTTTGCCGTCCCCAATATTGAAATTGACACTTGTTTTGATGGATCAACTACGTATCGGGACGGCCCGTATCTTCGTTGACGGACTTAAAGAGTAGACCCTCTGAACACGAGGCGAGCACCTGCGCAGTAACAAATTAATGTGACCGCGGGGGTGAGGGGTGGGGTACTGCGCAGCGAGTAGCGCACTTCTAAACTGCCATAAAATTTGAATCTCTCTGTAGTAAACGCCGCTTTTAGACATCTAAAAAATTTTAAGGCATTGCAGATGCATTGAGACTAAGCTAAATTGTATAATGTGCCTTTAACAACACCGGCGCTTATTACCCTTTAAACCCGAACACAGCGTACTCTGCGGAAGAAATTAATAAAGCACTAAAACCCGTTAAATCATAGACAAAAAAAAGTTTACCTTTTTTGCTTTATGAATTTATGGTACAATACAGAGTATCAATTAGCTGATTTTAACTTAACTAGTTTAAATGACTATAAAAAGCATATTATGATTTCCTATTTATGATATATTAGTTATTTATATTGATTACATCACAGCTGATGATTTTAGACATTACACGTGGTAGGTATGGGGATTCCTAGTTTTTTTTTACGTCTGGCTTTGTTTGGCTTTGGCTTTGTGACATTGAAAGGGAACGTAGGTCGCTGGCTGTCCGTTGTAACATACTGGCCCGCAGGTTTGCACGATGTACGAGGCCAGTTAAAGTAACGCTTTTCAAAGCTTACTGTCAGTCCTTCTACACGTGCAGCCTATGGGTCAACTTCACTCAGCGGGCATACAGTGACCTACGCGTTCAATATAATAATGCACTGAGAGTGCTGCTGCGGCTGCCGTGGCGTTGTAGTGCGTCAGGGATGTTTGCGGATAGTAATATTAATGGTTTTGCCGCCATTATTAGGAATAGATGTGCATCCCTGATGACGTGTTCGCGGCAGCACCAACAGTATTCTTAGAGTATTCGTGGATCGGTGGGATTCCCCGATGTTGCGGAGGTGGATGCAGCTCCACGCTGATTTTTAATTGTAGTATGTTGATTTGTGTCTGTAACCTACTAACATTAGAAGTTAAGGTAAAATTGTTACTAACCCTATGGACTCCTGTCTGAAATAAAAGTATTCTATTCTATTCTATTCTTTGCTTAAATGCTGCTCATTCTAATAATGGTTGTTCCTATACGGCTTGGATATTCTCCCGTATCGGCACAGCTACCAACACAACGGTTAAAAACAGGCACAGTTTCTAGAAATCGCCATCGTGTCTACCAGGAAACCCAGCTGACGCCCGCTGCAAGCTGTGACAGGATACTTTCTCCCACCTCTACTTACTATCCAGCACTAAAGGAGCATCTTCCTGCAGGGTGCAACACTTGGTCCACTTGAATTCCCTGAATCGTCTCCGGACCAAAGTGGGACGATGTAACTCCACCCTGGTAAAGTGGGGCTACCTCGACGAGAGGACATGATAGGAGGTGGAGTATAGTTTGCGACAGCTCCAGATCCACACCATACTGCAATCTATAAATAAAATAAAAATTATTTAATTCAAACCATTAGTCCTTTTGGGTTAGTATACAAACAACTTATAAACTAATGTTAGTACTTAAATTTTACCAGAAGATAATTATAAGTTTATTGTTGCACACTATATGCACTCAGTGGCGTGTATACATATCCAATGTCCCAGCATCGGGCTGTTTTCCACCTGTCCCCTATTACCTTCAGAATCCTGGTGGGGCTGGCGTGAATCCTGGACATGATGGATGATGAGGACGGATGGATCTATGCTCCACCTCCTATCCTGCCCTTTGTGTACCAAAACATGCAGCCAAAGTGATCTCTTGCTGCCACTGACGACGCCATGGATGTGTCGAAGTTTGGGACCAACAAGGTTAGAAATACTGTCGTGCTGGCGACACTACCAAGAACAAGACAAGTTATTTATTAGAGAGTAGCTTAAGTATATGCCGTGAAAAGATGTCAGTCAGCAGTAGGGTTTGAGTCCCGTGACGTCTCGTGCCTCGAAATCCCGGGACTTTTTCTAATTTAGTTGTCTCGGGTCCCAAGACTTACGGTTCGAGATTCGAGACTCGGTTGTTGATATTGTATAGTAATAATTTTATTTCCAAAGGTCATAATAAAGTTTATTAGCTTGCCGCACACTGTCATTGAAAGCGCCATGTATTAGCTTAACGAATGATTAGGTTCTTGATATTCTAAGTAAAAAAAAAACATAAAAAAAATCGAAGAAAATTTATCCAATATACATGACAAAAAATCAAGATCAACATTAGAACCTGTCTTTGCTGCCGATTGCGCAGTCGGGTAAAAAAGGAGTTTCAGTTGTTTGAAGTAACCGGAAAACGTACTGAAAGTTTGGAACTACTTTACAAAGCGTTAAACACAATTTAAAAAAAAAATGATACATCTGGCCCAAAATTAACTCGATTCTAATTTTATTCTGAGAGGTCTCGAAGTCCCGGGACGTCCCGGGACTTTGAACGTGAGTATTGTCTCGTGTCCCGAGACTTTGAGACTGTCGAGACTTGCCAAACCCTAGTAAGCCGTCAAGGATAGCGGGCACCGACGTTATATTGTTTTATTTTTCATGTATACATTTTTATTAAAACAAAGTTACAGAATATTAATATT
The DNA here is from genome assembly GCA_917490735.1 of Dryobotodes eremita. NCBI lineage: Eukaryota > Metazoa > Arthropoda > Insecta > Lepidoptera > Noctuidae > Dryobotodes > Dryobotodes eremita. Next base: position 17,482,119 of record OU823264.1, on the reverse strand, counting down.
TATCATCAGTAGGTCTGAGTGAAATAACTTAGAAAATGGTCCTCCCATGCAAGCGCGTCTCCAAAGACAAAAAAATAGACTTTGCAGAATAGCTCCGTAAGGAACTCTCTCTCTTGAAAATAGTTTTATAATTATATTTAATCATTAATGTACACGGATATAAACAGACAGGAAGAAAGGAACAGAAAAACACGTACAAAGGTGATGCTTATTTCTAAAGAAATCTCTTCCAGCATACCTGTGATAGGAGAGTACATTAGAAGAGATGTAGACATCGTGTGTAGAGTAGAAGGGAAAACAAAATACATAAAATCGAAAACAATTTTCCAATTTAAATATAAACAATACAATATGACAATATACTTACATACATACGTAGGTACTTCTAAAATAAATAACACAAAAATATTAAAAAATATAATGTAATTTAAATAATAAGTAGAAAAAAAAGAAGACAGTAACATATACATAGAAATACATATGTAATTATGACAAAGTGGATCACTCTACTTTTAAATACTGCAACAGTTTGACAGTTGCCATGGTCTAAAAAAACAAGGTCTGGCACTCCGGCAGTGACACATGCTTACGTCACTATCCAGTTGCCACTTTATTGCAACAAAACACGAATTATAGAAACATTTTCACTCACCATTACGTAAAAAAAAAAAATTGCATTTAAATTGTCATTTCGTTTTTTTAATCAAACGAAACAATTCCATTTAAACATATACCAAAGTAATTGTTAGTTAAAACCTCATTGTTTTATCGGATTCGCACAGGTAATAAAGGCGGTTGGGGAGTTATTATTATACACTACTGGTAACTCAGCGGTGATGACGTAGGCTTGTGTCGCCCACGTGACCACTGCGTCTCAGAATGCTATACCTGGCGAAGTATATTATTATACCATAGCAGTTGCTAATGTCAGCCGGCGGGTGTGTGTGGCGGCGGTTTAGTGCGGACTATGTTCGATTCGGCAATACTGCCCTCCTGAACCTAAACTGCAGTAACAGCAAAAAAATCACCCCTAAAGTCTAAGACTTTAGGGGTGATTTTCTCGAATTCGTTTTTGGGGAGGGTTTTTTTCAGGAGGGCAGAATAGGTATTAGCGATTATGTTAATCAATTTTTATTTAAAATATTTTTAACTAGCTTTTGCCCGTGACTTTGTCCGCGTGGGATTTCTTGTCCCCTAACCCACCGCACCGTATCGCATCAACTGCCCGCGCTATCACTTCGTTTTCGCCTAGCGTTCTTTATGACTTTTAAGCTATTGCATAGCTTTTATCGCGGGCTTTGAGCGCGGCGACCGGATCAAGAAATTCCGTAACGAAAATAAAACCTAACACCCCCCACTCCGCCTACCATGTAACTCGGCCGAGCGTTCGCTTAACGTGTATGTATATGGTACGACTGTACTTGAATTAATATCAAATAAAAAAAAATACTGCATAAATAAATAATTATAATTGCATAAGTTGATAAAAAATGCTCTGCAATAGCTTTACCGCGGCAGTCCCCGAGTGCCACACGTGTTTTTTTAAGCTATTGCATAGCTTTTATCGCGGGCTTTGAGCGCGGCGACCGAATCAAGAAATTCCGTAACGAAAATAAAACCTAACACCTCCCACTCCGCCTACCATGTAGCTCGGCCGAGCGTTCGCTTAACGTGTATGTATATGGTACGACTGTACTTGAATTAATATCAAAGAAAAAAAAATACTGCATCAAAAAAAAATATATAATTGGAAAGTTGATAAAAATGCTATGCAATAGCTTTACCGCGGCAGTCCCCAATTGCCACACGTGTTTTTTTTTTTTTTCTTTTCGCTCCGCCTATGAGGGTCATAGCGTGATTTTAAGTAGCCTATATATAGCCTTCCTCAAGAATTGGGCTATCAAACGCAGAAAAGATTGTTTCAAATTCGACCGGTAGTTCCAGATATTACCCCGTACATACAAACTAACAGACAAATGTTACCAGTTTATAATATTAATATAAATACACCGTAGATATATAATTAATCGATAATATGGTTGAGTAAAGAACTGGTGGCCTAGTGGAAACGGCCAGGATTTACGAGTTGTAAGGGCGTATGCTCGAACTCAGGCAGGCCTATAGATGTAAAGCCGGTTTAAAACCAACTAAACCAATCCGTTTAAAACGAAAAAAAACCCGTTTAAAACCGAAATAAATCATTTTCTATTTATTGTGTTTTTAGTATTATGTTTTTCTTAATTATAACTACATTATCTTGATTTTACCGAGTCAGGGATATAACGGAGTACCTATAAACTGTGTAAAGATTTTTTAAATGTATGATATATTGATATTGATATACTTAGCGGGTTTAGTTCTAGTTGGTCCGTCCGACCAAGCGTAGGTATTACTTACCTAAGTTATAAAAACTCTATTGATAAGTTAAAAACTCTGTGTTGGTAAATAAACATATTTTTCATTGTTTTCAAACGATATACATAATCAATTTGATTCGATTTAAAACCAAACTCACACTCTCGTTGACGTCGTCGTTACTCGTGACTCGACGCAATGTTGCCAGCTCACCTACCCTACACACACATGCACATACCTACATACTAAAGTTTTCTTGTAGTAGATAATGTAGGTAAGTACTTTCTATTGATTTTCTATAAACTAATTAAAACGAAATATGACGTCAGGTGACCAAAAATTGCCCATAATGAAGTGAGATGAGTGAGAGCCCATAATGAAGACACAGGTGTTTTGTTTTTGTAGGCGAGTTTTCAACCGTTTAAAACGATTTATTTGGGGTTTAAAACGGCAACATTTTATTTAAAACGTTTTAAATCGGTTGGTTTACATCTATAGGCAGGCCTTTAATTTGTATAAATTATTTCATCACCACTGCTCTGAAAACGGACAAGAAAAACATCGTGAGGAAACCGGCATGTTCCAGAACCAAACATTTTAAGACACCACCAACCTGCATTGCCCGCGTGGTGGCCTACAGCTCACTCCCTCTCACAGAGAGGAGGCCTGTGTCCCAGCAGGACAACAATGTGCAAGTCAGTAGCGTAGCAGTACTAAAGGGGCCCTGTATTAAAATATTTTTGGGCCCTTTTTACCCGACTGCCGCGGAAAATAGTGATACTTTGTATTTACAAAATAATTTAAATAGCATCCAGGGTTAGGAGGTTAAACTATTATTGCGCCTTTCCTAAGAAAAGGTAAGAGCGAGCGAAGCTAGTTAGATGAGACATCCTGAACCGAATACGGCCAGTTTTCACTGGATTAGTGAGCGAAGCAGGCTCGGAAATTTGAGTATTCTGGACCGGGATTGGTAAAGTTTTCATTGTAATATTTTTTTAAAAGAATACGAGCAACGAAGCAAAATAAAAAAATTGAGCATCCTGCACCCTAATTGCGTAACACACTATCAATCACAATCTGAATAATTTTGAAGCCTATTGCTAAACCATTGCTTCTTATGTTCGAAAAATTTGTTTGCTCAACAACGTAAATAACGCAATGAATGTTGTTGAACTGTCAAAATGAAACCCATTCCTTCTGTTAGTGTGTTACGTAATTACCCCGCTGACTCGGATATGTTAGATTTTCAATGCTGTATGCTGCGCCTATAGCTTATAAGCTTTTGCTAGGTATTAATTTATTACGGTCCTCTTATCAATAAGAATGAGGTCTTGGGTAATATGTTAGGAATTATTACTACACACTTGGGGGCCCCTGTAGCTTGAGGGCCCTGTATCATTGATACGGCTGATACGGCGGTAGCTACGCCCCTGGTGCAAGTGCGCAACACAATTTGTTACAATTATATAGTCCTCCAGACCGTATTTCAGTCATGGCGGCCAATCTTAACGGAGACTAGCCTTCGGCGCGGGAGATATTACCTATAGTGCACAAGTGTGTGCGCAGACACAGGTGCACTCTCTCTTCCCTCACTCTCATAGTCCGATGGGACGGCAATCCGACACGACCGGAGAGAGATCAGTTGCAGGACCAACGGCTTAACGTGCTTTCCGAGGCACGGGGGGTATCACACCGCCAACTTCCAAACTCCGAGCCGTTACTAAGAAATTCCTAACGAAAAAACCCAATAACACTTTTTGTCCGACCTGGAAATCGAACTCAGGACCCCACGCGCAACAGTCTCGCTTGCAACCACGAGACCAACAGGGCAGTATTACAATTAAGGCTCGTACACACTGGTGCGACGCGACGCCTTTGTGTAGCGCTGTCGCGTCGCGCCTGTATGTGGGAGCCTTTACAGTGAGTTTCGCATATATTTATTAAGATGCAGTGTGCAGCGTTCCAAGCGATTGAGATCGATCGTTGCACTCGTCTTTGTCACGCACGTCTCGAATTAACCAACCAAGATTCATTCCAGTAAAGCCACTTCATGCGTTTATTTTTAGGAGAGGTGATTTTTTATTCGATTAAACCGATTGACCTTACTGACCCCTTTGGTAAGTAAAATAAATTAGAGTGAAATTAACTTTGGTGGTTAACAAAGGTAGTTTTTTTTTTTACAGAATTTTATAGGTTTCTATAGTTGCCAGGGTTTACTAATCGGTAATCGGTTGCTAATAGCTCCTGTATTTTATTTTTATCTGTTACTAAATAACATTTTTGCTATAATTTATAGAACGGGCGAAACATTATTCGGTTCTCAACAAAAAACGCTTAACGGTTCGCGGTTAAAATTGCATTTAGAGAAAAACCCCAATTTAAACCTTTCACTTCCTGAAAATTCAGCCTAAAAAAGTACCTAAGTACCTATTCTATTTTTACCAATCAGCCAACGGTTTTAAATTCCTGCCTAAGGGGCCGTAGGCACGTGCCATTCTAGGACGAGTCACCATCCAAGCGGTAACACAAGGACTATATAAATTGGTAGAGGCTGAGTGCGCTGGCAGTCCGCGCACTAACCGTAGCATGTGCATAGACCTGCAATTTAAAAAATAACGTTGACAGTTCAAAACGTTTCGCGCGGGAAAATTGACGTGTAGTGACGTTCGAGATTTAAAAATAATAGACAGTGATTTTGTGGTTGTTTTTTTTTATCGGTGCGTGTGATTTTGATAAACTTGTAAGTACTATTATAGAATAAGTATCCATTTTAATTTTTTATTAAAAAAAGTGTATATAGTATTCATATAGTTGGAAAATTAAAAAACGGTTGACTTAGAAATTTTATTCTAGATTCATTGTAATTTTAAAAGCATAACATCAATTACATGATATGTTAAATTGTAAACGAAGCATATTGTTTTTGTTGCTCTTTTTATTAATCATTAACAAGCAAGAATTGTTTACATTAACGTACTCGTATTTTATTTCTTAAAACGAAAAGGATTTTTTAAATATAATCAATGTAAAATATCTACTTAGTGACTATTTAATATATACATAACTGACATATTCAAAGAATTTTAAATTGTAGGTAAACAACGTTTGATCGAGTATCAACCATTTTTGTGAAGTAGGTATTGGTTATAAAATTATTATTTCTAAAAGATTCGTTGTTAAATCGCGATATTATAGGTATCAAATATCTGCATATTAAGTATTGCAAAAGCATAGTATTGTATCTAAATATTTATTAAAATCTTGATGAGTGATTATATTACTGGCTAGACACAGGAAATCTAACAAATCTAGTTGCACAAAACTAGAAAAAAAACCTTGATTTTTTATATTGTGTTAACCATACTTTATCAATATCATCCATAATTATTCTTCAGACAATTTTGTAAAAGGAGTTTTTAATCCTTTATGAAGCTACTAATCTGCACTTCATTCTCTATTTAAAATGCTGCAATATTTGTTTTACCCCACTTTTCCAAAAAAAAAACCCTTTATTATACTCGTAAGTGTGAAAGTTTGTATGTTTAGATGTTTGTTACTGAATCACGCAAAAACGGCTGAACGCATTTTGATGATTTTTTTTTTTAACCTGGATTAACACATGGGATACTTTTTATCCCGGTAGTACGTTCCCGTGGGACAATTTCCGACATCCACTAAGCCGAAGCCGCTGGCAAAAGCTAGTGTATAACTAAAATTGACACCTTATTAATAAATTATTAATGACCCTCAGATACTCAACTAGATTAGATTACAAAAGTTATGGAAACATATGTAATAATTAACAATGACAACAAAGAGCTGTCAATATATCTATTAAAAAGATTCGTTGTGGTTTTTTGTACTTGCCCTACAAATACTTGCTCAAAAACCATATACCATATATTTTTTTTAAATTTTATAACTAGGTACTAAAGTTTGATGTTTTAAAACTAATTAGGAACTTACGGTAAAAATTACGATTTTAAATTCATTATAATCGATCGATTTCGATTTCGAGTTAATATTGTAATTATATTTTTTTAGAATTTTCCGGAAAAGATTATTATATTTTTCCAATGAGAAAAAAAAACGTAGTCCCGTTTTTGAGCAATAATTTGTAAAGCACAAGAAAAAAAAAGAAGTACAAAATAGCAAGTACTTAATATTTTATTTAATAAACATCTTGGCAATTCTTTGTTTTCATTGTTTATATTTTATCTATTGGTCCTTCAAACAGTTTTTTGTTCTTTTTTACATACGGAAGGTTACCTATAGATAACCTCGTCCTACGATCCCGACATTCCTAGAGTCTTTGTATCTTCCACACAAATAAAATTGAGATGACAGATATGACAGCACTAAATGAGGATGTCAGTCAATCGACGTAACTCACGCGATGACATTATCACTACAGACCTGCGTTGTGTTGTTGGGTTTACTCTTTTTTTTTATAGATTTGTCGAAATAAAGATTATTAATTTAAAGTATACAGTAAAATAAATTATGCAACTATTTACGCCAAGTACTAAGTAATGTAAATAATTGTAATTGGCCATTGTTTAATAATTAGAAATCTGAATTAGGTAAGTACGTTTTATAAGTAAATAAATGGCATTGAGGATTTATTTTAGTTTCTTCGAAAAAGAAGTCCTAGGAGGCAAACGTGCACTATCAAATTAAAAAGAAAACATAACTTCCTCCTTTTTTGAAGTCGGTTAAAATAGAGTTGACGCAATAGGTAAGATCTATCTTTTTCTTTTATTTTTCTGACCCGCTGCTGTGGGGATTCCTATTAAGTAGGTAAACGTAAATAATAATTGTTTTTTTTATAAAAAGAAACGATCGAACGTTTAAAGGCACGTACACACTGGCGCGACGCGACGCCCGACTCAAAGGCACCGCGTGCTCGCGCGACGAGCGGCGCCTTTGTGTAGCGCTGTCGCGTCGCGCCTATCTGTGGGAGCCTTTAGTTGAACAATTAGTAGCTATATCAACGGGTCTTTGAATATTTAATGAAACTTTTTCTATACCTTATTGAAATAAAGCTAGAAAAGCAATAGAAAATGGTTGAGCTGAATGGTGTTAAACCATGCGTCATGTTCGTGAACGGGCGCCGTCAGTAGGGACTTGTCCATCTCTCAGCTGCCACGGATTAATTTAATTTAATAGTTGAATTGTTTTTATCTTTTTATTACGGACGCTTTTAACGTTTTGCATCGTTCTCACATGTTCAACATGAATGATGTAACCAATATTTTGTAATCAAATTTTGATTTAAAAGAGTGTCCGTGGATTTTCTTGCCCGTTCTTCTCCATAGGTACTTACTACGCTTTGGAATGGGCAACCAGCTTCATCTTTCTGACCGACCGACCCCTTGACAATTCAAAAGTGCCTGTAATTGGTTTATTTGAAATAAATGAAAAGGAAAACAAATCTCATTTATAAGAACGCGCAGATTTCCTGATTATTCAGGATCATAGCTAGTAATCGTTAATTGCTTATATTTTATTCATTCAATAACAATTTTATGTCACTATTTCCTCATTGCAATCTTATCCATAAAAAACACGGAGCTTTTAGTCACAATAAATCCAAGTTACTTTAGACTTTATTTCTTTATAAACTTTCATCTTTAAATGCACTGGGTTTTTCCAACATTTCGGGCGAGTCATTGTGTGATCGTGATTAAATGAGTCATTTACCAAGAATATCGACCTATCGACCACGTGGAAATTGGTATTTAACAGGTATCATCACGCCTGTATTTCACGAAGTGTTAGGCAGAGGTGTACCTATAGTACACCCACATTTCGCAAGTTATGTTTAAGTCCCATGTAATAGGGAGCGAGCCTATTGCCATCAACCGGGCACAAACCCAGACTCCGGGCTGCTACTGAGACATTCCTGATAAAAAACCCTATAACACTTTTCGCGACCTGGGTATCGAACCCAGAACTTCATGATCAGCAGTAGAGGCTGCGCCCACTAGACCGACGACGCAGTAAATGAGTCAATTACAAAGAATATCGGTATGTCGGCCATGTTAGGAAATAGGTATTTAACCGGTCCATAGCCGTCACATAAGTAAATACAGGCTGGCAGGGACAATTAATCTATGTAACTAATTATCTATCTTTATAATATATTTATATAAAACACAAAAATTGTTTCTACCTATATCCGTTAAAGACGTTGAAAGCATCCAACCAATGTGCTCCAAACCGCGGGGTAATTACGTAACACACTAGCAGTAGGAATGGGTTTCATTTTGACAGTTCAACAACATTCATTGCGTTATTTATTATTTACGTTGTTGAGCAGACAAAATTTTCGAACATATGAAGCAATTAATTAGCAATAAGCTTCAAAATGATTCAGATTGTGATAGATAGTATGTTACGTAATTAGGGCGCCGGTTTCATTAATTAGAAAGGCGAAGAAGGATGCAGACCATAAAAAAAATTAACAAAATTTCCTTTTTTTCAAACAAATAAACAAAATATATTTCTTTTTTTAGCGTAGGCGCACACGCCGGGTATCCGCTAGTTGTAAATAACAGCCAACGTCATAAAACTGCATTACTTTTATAATATTTTTTATAAAACAATCTGCCACCGAATTATCGACGTCACTTCATTTAGCTTGACGTCATTTAAGTGAAACACTGGTATTTCACTCTTTTATTGCTTTTACCGATTAGCAGGCACATAGAATCTCAAACTGGAACCATGAATTCAGTACATGATTCTGAAATCCCCAGAGTTGAAAAATTTCTAGTAGGTTATAAAAAAAAACTACTGTTTCATAGAAAAGTGCTATACCTACACGGTCAAAATGTATGGCAGGGCTAATTATTTAAAATAACCGATGAAAAATTTTAACGCGTTCTGAATCCATGAGTCTGTAACGGTTTACCAACACTCGATTGGTCCATGAACCGTTGGTGAACAGAATCTTTAAACCATTAACTTTTCATCCTTGTGAAATCACTTTACAATTGGCACTTGATGACATGATAGATAAGCTAGATGAAGTAGGTTTAGAACTTTCCCATAATAAATCTAAAATATGTATTTTCACCAGAGCTAGAAAAAGGAACAAAATAGATCTTAAAATCAATGAGCATATAATTAGTACAGTTGAAAATTTTAAGTATTTGGGTATGTGGCTTGATCGATCCTTATTGTGGAGTAAACATATTAATGAAGTAGCTGAGAAGGTCTTGAAATTTTTGAAACTTTTAAAAGTTTTAGCGGGTTCTAAATGGGGAATGCATCCAAAGTATCTACGTACGTTATACATATCGGTGATTAGAAGCAGATTAGATTATGGATGTTTTTTGTTCGGGAATAGTGCCAATGTCCACTTATATAAATTAGATAAAATACAGAATCAGGCTGTGAGAATAATCGGAGGATTTATCAAAAGCAGTCCCATTCATGTAATGGAAAGCGAGCTGTGCTTACCCCCTTTGTATAATAGAAGATTGTTTCTTTCATATAAATACTGCCTGAAAAGTTTGTCCTGGTCAAACAGTATAATTATACGACTGCTTGCAGAACTAAATAATCTTATGCAGATGAGATATTGGCAAAAAAAAAAGAAACCTTTACTTGTATCGGTACTCGATGAATGTGAATCTTTTCTTGTACATTCCTCTGACCCCTTAGAGATGTTTTCATTGGATGTTTGGGTAACCAGTATTAAAATAGATGAAATTATTATGTGTAAATTAGAAAGTGTAACAGGTCCTAAAAAATTTTTAAATTTTGCTTCTCTTAAATTTGAAATTTTAAAGAAATTCACGATAAATACCTACATTATAATAAATATTTCACTGATGGTTCTAAGTGTAAGGATGGTTTGGGAGCAGCGTTTTGTGACGTTGATAGAAACAATTCAGCTATGTACAAAGTAAACACTAATGTGTCTATTATGACGATGGAACTCATTGCAATTTATGAAGCCATTAACTCTGCTTATAGCTCAGGAGATCGGTATTTTGTGATTTTCACAGACAGTAAGAGTGGTCTGCAGCATTTAGCTCGTTGTGCCTCTGGCTTCAGAGGTATTTCGATAGCTTACTCCATATTAAGTAAGGTTATAGATCTTACGAACAATGGCATAGTGCTAAGATTGCAATGGGTTCCATCTCATGTAGGTTTAAGAGGTAATGAAGAGGCTGATAGACTAGCAAAATTAGCGGTTATTCAAGGTCAAGAATTTTGTATAGTACCTAATTATTTAGAACAATTATGTAATTGCAAAATAATTTGTTATGATAAGTTCAAGGAGTACTTTGACGAACGAAGTAGGGAAAAGGGTATCTGGTATAAAACTATACAATGTCAGCCTCCTCGAATACCATGGTTTGCTATCAAGGAAATGAGTAGGTATCATATTGTTCTGCTTCATAGATTACGCTCTGGTCATTACCCATCCCGCAAGTTTGGTTATTTGATGAAGAAAGTGAATTCGCCTAATTGTGAAACATGCGGAAAGGTTGAAGATGTTCACCATCTATTTACGGAGTGTATTAAGACTAAGAAGGAAAGAGAGACACTGTTGAGCAGAATAAAAGTGAACGAATATGATATTGGTCCATATATTAAAGTTTTAGCGCAGCCTTCACCTGAGATAGCAAACCTACTTACTGATCTGTTTAGACATTAATAATGTATATTGTATTTGTAGATGTAGTTTAGAATAGTTTAAGTTATGATGAGGCTGGCATGCCATTGTGGATAAAAGCCTCCTACAAAAATAAAGAATATAAAAAAAAAAAAAAAAAAAACTTTTCATCCAAAGTACTTTTCACCCACGAACGTTTCACCAACATAACTAACTTAACCTTTTTTTTTCCCGGGTGGAAAAGTCGTTTGGATAAAAAGTTAATGGTTTAAATAAGCTGGTCGACGGAGCCCCGCTTTGCGGGGCTCCTATTTCTATCTAAAGGGTTTAAAGGAACCTAACCAACCGAACCTCGGGATGCCACTGACGTCGACCGTGATGTTGGCGAAACGTTCGTGGGTGAAAAGTACTTTGGATGAAAAGTTAATGGTTTAAAGATTCTGTTCACCAACGGTTCATGGACCAATCGAGTGTTGGTAAACCGTTACAGACTGTGAATCCATGATATCATGTGGTGCGTCGATGTGCCTGCCACCCTGTAAACAATAAAAAACGGAAATACCAGTGTTTCCGTTAAATGACGTCAAGCTAAATGAAGTGACGTCGATAATTCAGTGGCAGATTGTTTTATAAATAACCCTTTCCTTGCAGTCGGGTAAAAATATTGTAAAAATAATGCAGCTATGACGTTGGTTGTTATTTACAATTAATTGACCAAAATAAGGACAACCAGTTAGGTACATGAGATTAATTAAATCGACTATCAGGAATCGGGTACGTATATGACTCAACTAGCGACATAGAACGCTCTTTACAGTAATTAAATTAAATAATAAAGTTTATTGCTGTAAGTATATCTTCTAAAATACTTCTAAACGTCAATTTTTTGGTCAATATGTCAAAACTAGACGGCGCTGGCATTTCCTAAAGAACTTCACCCTAATTACGTAACACACTATCTATCACAACTGAATCACTTTGAAGCCTATTGCTATTCCATTGCAGACAAATTTTTCGAACATATAATGTTCGAAAAATTTGTCTGCTCAACAACATAAATAACGCAATGAATGTTGTTGAACTGTCAAAATGAAACCCATGCCTACTGTTAGTGTGTTACGTAATGACCCCGCTGATCCCTGAAAAAAAAAGAGAGAGGATCCCAGAGAGTGACGCCATACCACTTCTGTTCTGCCTAAGTTGCCTTAAAAATGCTTTTCTAGGTAGGCCTTTATTTCTATTTCACTTGATGGTGAGCAATTATACGAATAGACCCCAAATAAAACATTTTTACAAAAAAAAACTACCGACTTCCAAAAAAACACTAAAAAACGTGAAAAATAACTTAAATTTTGGAAGTCGGTGTCTTTGGTTGTGTATTTTCGTTTTTGGCCACCGACTTCCGAAATTTAAGTTATTTTTCACATGATTTTGTGTTTTTTTTGGAAGTCGGTTGTTTTTTCTTTCAAATTAAAAAAAAAACATCCAAATCGGTTCACCCAGAACTAAGTTCTGAGCTAACACTCAATACAATCGAATAGAGAACCTCATCCTTTTTTGGAAGTCGGTTAAAAACGCCTATAAACGTGTTTTAAACTCTATGACCCTAAAATGCAGGCTGACGTTACAACGAATGTGCATCTAAATTAATTTATAGGGACGCATACAATTGATAAATAGCAGGGGAGCGTTCCCGGATAAGCTGGTAGGTACTCGTACAGACAACGGATTTTAGCACTTAGCTACATTGCTGCGTAAAAGCGAATATGTGTGGGACGGACTTTATATTTTTACCCGACTAGCCAAAACTAGACGAAGGAAGGCACTGAGAGGAAGACATTGGTATCGATATTTTTCAGTTTTGGTATAGCTGGAGTTACACGAAATCTGCGGGGTAATTACGTAACACAATAACAGTAGGAATGGGTTTCATTTTGACAGTTCAACAACATTCATTGCGTTATTTACGTTGTTGAGCAGACAATTTTTTCGAATACATGAAGCAATGGATTAGCAATAGGCTTCAAAATGATTCAGATTGTGATAGGTAGTGTGTTACGTAATTGGGGTGCTGAACGATTTATGCCTTAACAAGCTGCTGCCCGCGACTTTGCGTGACATTAATACCTTTTGATTTTCTTTCTTTTTCTCAAATAAAAGTAGCCCAAATTACTCCTTATAACATCAGCTATCCGCCAGTGAAAGTCCCGTCAAAATCCGTCCAGCCGTTTCGGAGATCAGCTGGAATAAACAGACAGAAAAAGAGAATTTTAAAAATAAATGTTTTTTGTTATAAGTATACTTTTATATTCATTTAGAAAAAAGCTGTTATTTTGACATTTCAAGCAGACACATAAATTTTATTTATTTGTATGTAGTATGTATGTAGGTATGTATCCTATAGATTACGTAACTTAGTAATGACGTGTGACTCCGGCTATGCGACAACCGAAAATATCGATTAATAATAAACAATTAAAATGAGCACAGCTGCATATAATGTTTTAATGTCTTGGTTTTTATCTTTTTGGTTGACATTTTTGCCGCAGCTGGATTTAAGTTTTTAAGTTTATTTTATTATTTGCAGAAAAGAGATAAATTTGTAGTTAAGTAGGTATGTATGTTGCTCCGGTTGCTCGAACGAACAACATTAGTAAGTTCAAGGTGATCGAAGGCAAAAGCGATATCTTTTTCGACAAAAATTACAAACTGTGGTATATAATAGACTCGCCCCCTATTACATGCGACTTAAAAATAACATAACGGGCGAAATGTAGGTGTACTATGCGTACACGTCTTTCTTTTTTTTTGGGTGGGAAATCATCAAATGATCTCTCCCGCTCTGGGCGGAGCGGAAGGGCGTGTCAGACTCTTACTGACTAAAACCCACCCGTGTTCCTTCAGTTGCCTGTGCGCCAGGGCTACGGTAACTCTTTCGAACGATCCGCGACACCGGCAGGCATCGGACCTATCGGACCCCGTCAATGGTGCTGACATCTCTTTGAGGCGCGCGTGGAACACGGCGCGCCATCGTCCCGGGCCTGGTCCTTACCGGACGGCGAGCTGCCCATTGCTCGCAGTCCGCAAGCCCGCGCCTACGGTGGCCGGGAGTCGGCAATCGATTCCCGAGGCCCAGGGTGTTTCCTCCTGCGGATACGTACACCTCTGCCGTCCCCTTCGCGGATTACAGGCGTGATGTTATGTTATGTTAACTGTGATAGGGTGTTTTAAGCTGCTGCGTTTTGGCTGTCGTGCCATTTTGTCAATTGTGAAGGAGGATTTTGTATATCCTACTAATATTATAAATGTGAAAGTGTGGATGTTTGGTAGTTTTTTACTCAATCACGCTAAAACGGCTAAACGGATTTGGATAAAATTTGGCACATGGGTAGACTATGACCTGGATTAGGACATAGGATACTTTTTATCCCGATATTCCCACGGGATCGAGATTTCTGCGGGTGAAACCGCGGGGCGCAGCTAGTTTAGTATAAATTATTTACCGGCCTAAGACGCTACTTACAAACCTATTCGATCAATGACAAAATAAATACGATCCCTAAAGGACAAGTCGTGACATCCGTCTCGCGTCTGCCGAGACATTGTCTGCCGACTCTCACAATACATTGCCTTGAAGTTCGTACACAAGCAGCTCGGAAGTGAGTGGTAATGCAAGGTTTTCGACAATTACTAACTCATTTGGGTCAGTACTAACCGTTTTAACTTGACCTCTCCCTCCAAACATACATTTAACGTACACAGGCCAATTTAAATTGGTCAGTAGCAAGTAAAAATGAAACATTTTTTGTATCGTGTAAATTTAACAAGATAATGGTTTAATTGTTTGTTAATCACGGTTCTTTTTTATTTTGTTGTTATTTTTTTTCGTCTAAAGAAAACAAAAATATTGTTTTACTTAATTACTTTTGTTGTGTGATGTAACCGGGGTTGCCAACCCTACTACAACAGGTGTAAAAATACACTTAACGAAGCCGAGTCACTTGTACTCCCGGCATTGTGTTTTTTTTTTTTTGTGGTGTTCCTTATATGGGAACCTTCTGGTTACGGAGATAATGAAGGTCAAAATTCCAACTTTTACGGTAGTTTTTTTACGAAAACAAGTTTTTAATATAAAATAATGTAATTTATAACACAACTTTAAATACCCCCACGACCCCTGAACCGTTGCAAATGTCATGCAACCATACGCACAATGTTTTGCGTTACGTTGCGCACTACCATAAACAGCGATTTTTCACACCAAAAATAAAATTCGTTTCCCAGCAATTATTTTTGTGCTATGTTACTTAGTTTGATGTACGGAATGCGTAGTTGATGGCTATGTGATGGGTCTTGTTACAAACTGTATAAATAACCATATTTATACAGTTTGTAACAAGACCCATCCACGAACACACAGTAAGACACTTCACAATACTTCAGTACTTCAGTTGGACAGTATAGTAATATTGGAGGCCTAAATAAAAAAATAAACAAAAAGGAATTGTAGGCAAAGTACTATATTTTCGATGAAAATTTAAGTAACATTATTTTATTAAAATAAATGTAAAACGAAACGCAGCCGTAATCTGTTTTTGAAATTTGTATTCAGAATTTAAAAAAAAACAGTTTAATTAATACTCTTTCTGACTAAAAATGTGTTGCTAAATCTGAAAAATGGCAACGAGTGTTGCTCAGCGATTCTGACTTTTATTATATTTTAAAAATAGTGGGTACTATATTTTCTTCTTTCTATTATGTCAGCAACTTCAGGTTTTACTGAATTTACGAATACGTAAAACGTGAAATAAAGGTGTTTTATTTTGTAACCATAATTAATTTTTAGAGTGTAGAGATACTGGAAAGTGTTTTTAGAAATAACAAATTAGAGCTTGAATTTAAAGTAAGTACATATTTTATTTACATGGAAAGGATATCAAAAATGTATTAATTATTATTATAATACAAAAAATAAGAAAATTTTAAGGGAGGTCAAAGTATTTTTAGAGAATAAAAATTATGTTATGAAACTTAAAAAAAAACCTGTTTATCAAGGCTCAAAGTAGCAATAAAACATGTTTCTTTTTTTTAAAACCACATTTTTTTTTCGCCATCCAACCATATTTTTACAGGCAATGGCTTCGAAAATAGGTACCATATTTGATTTTTAAAAAGCTGGCAACCCTAGATGTAACTGATGTAAGACGGCCTTCATCGTCTTTGTAGCAAGCCTACCTGCAGTAAATCAAACACAAAAATAATTCTTAATAGGTCG
The DNA here is from genome assembly GCA_917490735.1 of Dryobotodes eremita. Classification (NCBI taxonomy): domain Eukaryota; kingdom Metazoa; phylum Arthropoda; class Insecta; order Lepidoptera; family Noctuidae; genus Dryobotodes; species Dryobotodes eremita. The sequence goes on along the minus strand of OU823264.1, from coordinate 17,465,857 downwards.
TTAAATTAGCGCCGAAACCGACCTTACCTATCTCTGAATAATGGAGCTAGACGTGCTAGGCTAAACACGCTTAACTTTAGCACGTCAAATTTGACAGCTCCACACTTTACCACGTCAAATTTGACAGCTCTAAACTTCAACATGTCAAATTCGACGGCCCTAAACTTACGTCACTTTATTTTTAGATTAGTTTACGTAGTCTGTGCGTAAAAAACTCTTTAACAGTGACACATTCAAATGAAAATGCTTTGTGAATTATATATTTTTACCTATGACTTCTGACCTTCCCATCCAAGTTCAAGATCACAAAATGTCAGCCCGGCGACATAATGTCTGGGAAACTATTTCAGTCGGCGCCTAATACCTTTTGTTTCTATGGGAAAATGTTAGCTATCATACTATTGTTATTTTTCACACACAAGCAAAACATTTCGAAAGAGTTTAGCATGTGTTTGTGGAAAATTTAGTAACAATCGTTCACAGTATTTTTACGCAGTAAATTTTTTATTTTTAGCGTGTTTGTACACTTGGTTACCCCAAGAAAAGCGCGCATCGCTTCGTGAGATAGAAATACTATACATAGTTGTAAATAGTTTTGTACATGTCTGTCACATATTTGCTATTGACCCTTTGAGAAGAATGCGCCCGCGTTACGATTGACTGTTTGTAGGTATTATACTTTATTTTGCTGAAGTAACTACACAAACTAAAATGGTAACGCCACTGAAGTTGAGATAGTAACAAAGGGCCCAACATGAGAAGAGTTTTAATAAAAGTGCAAAACAGCGATGTTGAAACAAATGGAGAGCAATTTTGGACCCCTTCTATGGGTTGTAAATAACAAAAGTATTGTTACATTTCTCATTAAGTCGCCCGAAAGTCCAATCTCAAAACTTTTAAAAACACGAGTTTTTCGCTGACCCTAAACCGGTGGGGTAATTGCGTAACACACTAATTACAGTAGGAATGGCTTTCATTTTGACAGTTCAACAACATTCATTGCGTTATTTACGTTGTTGAGCAGACAATTTTTTTGAACATATGGAGAAATGGATTAGCAGTATCCTTCAAAAATTATTCAGATTGTGATTGATAGTGTGTTACGCAATTAGTTTGTCTCAATAAATCTAATTTTAGTATGCAAGTGGTTCATTGATTTGAGAAGGGTTCAGACAGAGTCAAGGTTGAATTAAACAAGGATAATGAATGAGAGCGATGGCCGAATTTTCTCTGTAAATGCATTCGTCAGAGTATCTTAAAATAACAAGAATAATTCTCCGAATTGATAAAGAAAGGGTTTCGGTGGGTTTCCTTCCCATACTATTATCTTGTAGCGGCATAAAGGTATAACGTCACATGTGAGCTTCGCGTCACACTGACGTCACGCAAAATCCTGCATCGCGCAAGCAGAGTTTACCGCGCAACTAGCATATACAACAACGTCCCGACATCAAACGTCGGGCAGTTGCCCACCAGACACGACACCCGTCTGGTCGGAGGATCCTCCCTATTCCATAGAGTACGAGTGAGCTTTACACCCTGTTCCACTTACCTCTATAATCTCATTAAAACATTTACTAGGCGAAATGTGGGTTTATTATAGGTAGGTATACCTCTGCCTAACCCTTCGGGGAATACAGGCGTGATGTTATGTTATGTTTCATTCTTTCCTCTTGCTTTTACTCAAAAACAAAAGGAATGTTCTTTTGCTGTTCTGTCTCATTCACTCTACTTTTAAGGTTGACCGAAAGGATGCTGAGGTCAGCTGGGCATGTCTTGTGGCTGACTTGCTACACATTTGCTCAAAAACCTTTTAAAATAGGTACCTACTGGTGGTGGTCAAAGAGGTCAGGTGCGTAGTACTCGCAACCGGTGTGCGTGCATGACCAGCGGGGTAATTACGTAACACACTAACAATAGGAATGGGTTTCATTTTGGCAGTTCAACAATATTCATTGCGTTTTTTCCGTTGTTGAGCAGACAAATTTATCGAATATATGAAGCAATGGATTAGCAATGGGCTTCAAAATGATTCAGATTATGATAAATAGGGTGTTACGTAATTAGGGTACAGATGTATAAACGTAAAAGAGGCAAAAGGAGTATGAAAGAATCGTAGCAGGTGGCGTTCTGTAATTTCTGCCTACCCCCATGGGAAGAAGGCGTGAGTTTATGTATGTATGTACCTACTGGTGGGTCCACATCTTACAGCGTCTTAATCTGTTTCAATGCTGTCAAAACAAATCCTCGTGTGCGACATAGACAACAAAGAACATTTTTTTAAAACGTCATTTATGAATCAACATATAAGAAATATGTACGATAGTTCCTAATATATGTCATGCTTTATGTTAACGACGTCGCATTTATAATATAAAATGAATTAAAATATACAAATTATTCTTTGCTGATATAATTAATTTACAATATTTGGACAAAAGACGGATTTTTTCTTTGTTGACGTGACAGGCAGACAAAAATACTCATAGACAAGTGATGTAGTCACATCAGTATTTCCAACCAGTATCGATGTAGTATTTATGTATGCTTCAACTTTGGAACTATTTAATTTTTATTATATAATATTGTTATGAATGGTAATATTACTAATTTTATGTTGATGCATGTACCTACTTACATGTACTAAGCACGAATTTGTTTGTGAATATTAAATAAAACTTATGTAAAATTTGCATGCCAGTAAGGTAGAACGTTATCACATGTCATGTTAACACCACTGTATACCCTTGATCAGCAAATAAATGATTTGATTTCATTTGATTGATGTTATTAATTATGTTTCTTAATATAATTCCCCCCCTGGAATCCGTGATTCCATGGATTTCTGTATCTTCAGTTGGTAAGACGCACACTCTTGTAACAGCTCTGCGTATCACACATTTGGTAGTGGTAATGTCTACAACCCTGCAGACTCCATCTACACCACAATGTAACTCGTTGATGCATCCCAGCAGCTACTTCAACGGCGGTAGTTGCTCATCTTTAATAACGATCATGTCTCCAACTTTTAATAACACTTTAGTTATAAATTATTATAATCGCACGGACACTCCGAAATGTCGTTAATATTTTAAAGAGTTGCATCACGATTTTATTCTTGATTTTAATTAAGCAATTACGTATTCATTTTTGGCACACAACAAAGAATAAATAAATAAACAATTCTCAAACAGCTGTCCGTCAGTACATTGTCCGTTAAAATATTATGTCAATTCTTTGTGTTATCCTACTTGAACAGAATAACAACTATTTAATTAGTAATACTATCAGACTTGGTCTATATCATTGACGCAATGTTACCAACCTTACAAGGGCAATCTGTGTCAACGAATGGACGGTAAAGATCCATCTGATTATTTGCTTAGATTTTTTTTACATAACAACATCACGCCTGGGTTCTTTGACGGGTAAGGTAGGGGTAGGTTATCATATGGAAAATTGAAAAGTCCTGACAAAAAGCCTGATTTATATAGAAAAGTCCTGAAATTTTGTCGCAAACGTAATTAACGATGACGCACAGGCGCGATGCGACAGCGCGACGAATGAAACCCACGTTTTGTCGTAAGTAGATCTGTGTTCTATTTAATATAACTAACAATTTGACATATTTGTCAAAAAAGGGTTCCATTTTTCCTTTTAATGTATGAAACCCAAAAAAATACAAAATTGTCACAAATGTTGTTTAAAAACTAGAAAACAATTAAAGAAACAGCGTACAAAATTGTCGAATCGACGGATTGTCGCCTGTCACCTGTCGGTTTTTAGGATTCCGTACCCAAAAGGTGCCAATGGAACCCTATTACTGAGCCTCCGCTGTCCGTCCGTCTGTCTGTCAGCGGGTTGTATCTCATGAACCGTAATAGGTAGACAGTTGAAATTTTCACAGAGTGTGTATCTCTATTGCCGCTATAACAACAGATAAAAATAAAATAAAAACAAAAATGAATTAATTCCCCCGGACAAGAAACCGGTTTTTTTATTAAATAGTCCCCTGATCCACATTTAAGCATATTTTACGTATTTTTGGCTAACTGGATGTATGGCATAGCAGCATGTAATCTATCCCTCTTTTTCTGTAAGTAATTTGTTTCTTTTGCCTTCAAACAAAGATTTGGATTTTCAATACTATTGGACATGTAGGAAAATATAATTAAATCACATAATGGCCTTTGTTTATAAAAGTACATGTACAAAGGTTTGCTGATGTAATATTACAATTAAATTACTACTGTGTCACAGGAAATCTCACTATCAGTTCCCTGTGTGATATTAATTAAATATAACAAAACAAAAGCTTATAAATAGTCATAACTTAAAGGAACACCAAGGTTAGCCCTCATATGGAATCAGCACCCTAATTACGTAACACACTATCTATCACAATCTGAATCATTTTGAAGCCTATTGCTAATCCATTGCTTCATATGTTCGAAAAATTTGTCTGCTCAACAACGTAAATGAATGTTGTTGAACTGTCAAAATGAAAGCCATTTGTTATAACCCCGCTGTTAATCATCCTTTTAAACCGACTTCAAAAAAGGAGGAAGTTAATAATCAATAATAACATTTATTCAAGTCTAAAATAAAATTATGATTTACATTAATTAATCGACTAGCAAAAGCATGTTTAGTCTGAGAGTTAGCACAAACCAAATCTTTTCTACTCCTATCTGAAGGTACTGGGTTAAAATAAAGTTCAGTGTGTTGGAATAAAACTCGTGAGTGAGTCTCTTGTTATGGATTCGATGTTTTGTTTATAGTAACAATAGAATACTCTTCTCTTCTCTTTTCTTCTTCTTTTTCTTCCTTTCTTTTATTTTTTTCATAAGACAAAAAGGAAATAACATTTCTTGAATGCGGAAGATGGTACATACCTCTAAATATTATTATTTATTAAAACTGCGTTGCTTCAATGGTCTATTGTTCTCAGCGCTACTGTTAAATATGAGGTCCTGGGTTCAATTCTCGGGTCGGACAAAGTGTTATTGGGTTTTTTCATCTAGAATTTCTCAGTAGCAGCCCTAAGTCTGAATCTGTGCCCGGTTTAAGGCAATATCCTCGCCCCTTATTACATGGGACTTAAACATAACTGGCGAAATGTGGGTGTACTATAGGTACACCACTGACCAACCCTTCGGGGATTACAGGCGTTAAGGCTTCCACAGACAGGTGCGACGCGACAGCGCGACACAAAAGCGCCGCTCGTCGCGCGACGAGCGGTGCCTTTGTGCCGCGCGCGATTCGCGTCGCGTGTCGCGCCTGTTTGTAGGAGCCTTTATGTTATGTTACGTTCAAAAAAGCAAGAAGTGGTGCATTCGATGAGATTTTTTTTTACTCGTCACAGTAAGAGAAAAACGTTTATAAGTTTTATAACACTCGAATGCGGAAGATGATCCATATCTGTACATATTATTATTTATAACAGCTGTATAAATAACTTTATTTGCCTACTGATTGATTGATCGATCGTTTAATTTCAGTGCAGCCTTGATATTAACCTCGGTTCGATTCTTGGTAATCATTTCACTTTGGGTTAAATAAAGTATTTTAAAAGTAATCTCGAGGCGTTTAGCACTAAAGGAAAAGGGCAATTTATAAGTCTTATACAACACAATTATCGTTTCGTTTGTGATCCCTTTTTTTTGGTTGGGAAATCATCAAATGACCTCTCCCGCTCTAGGCGGACCGGAAGGGCGTGTCAGACTCTTACTGACTAAAACCAACCCGTGTTCCTTCAGCTGCCTGTGCGCCAGGGCCACAGTAACTCTTTCGAACAACCCGCGACCCCGGCAGGCATCGGCTCTATCAGACCCCGTCAATGGTGCTGACATCTCTTAGAGGCGCGCGTGGAACACGACGCGCCGTCGACCAGGGCCTGTTCCTTACCGGACGCCGATCTGCCCATTGCTCGCCGTCCGCAAGCCTGGACCTACGGTGGCCGGGAGTCGGCAATCGACTCCCGACGCCCAGGGTGTCTCCTCCTGCGGCGACTAGGGGCGTGAGGTCGCAACGATTGCCTCTCCCTTACGCGCTCCGCCTCCTCCTTCGCGAGCATTACTACTTTGCAGAAGGAGGTGACGGCTTCCCATTCCCTCTCGCTCCGTACCATGGCCTGAACCAGGGCCGGACGCGAGAAATTGCCGCCGCCGATCGCCGCCACAAGGACACGGCGGTGCTCGGCCTAAGCCGGGCAGACCTCCACAGTATGCTCCAAAGTGTCCTCCGGTCGATCCACATAATGATACCACCCGGGCATTTCCTCCCGCCTTATCTGAAACAGGAACCTCCCGAAACAGCCATGTCCGGTGAGGACCTCCTTCAGGCGGGTCGTTTGTGATCCCTGAAGAGGTAAGCAGAGGTGTAAAGTAGGCATCTACATTTAGCTAACTACCCAGGAACATCGACCACAACCTGTTACCTTGGATTCAGTACATGATTCTAAAGTCTGAAGACACCTGCGATGACATTTTTCGTCGGTTATTTAAAATAAAGTAGCTGTTCCATACATTTTCACCGCGTGGGTATTGCAGTTTTCTATGAAACTGCAAATGTTTTTTTTTGATAACCGAAGTATAATTTCTACGCTAGGAGGTCTAGAATCATGTGCTGAATCCATGGTAGCCGTTTGTGCGTAGATTTTCCTGCCATCCTGTATTTATAAGTCCCATTAAATTGTAAGTTGGTCCCAATTTTATCCTCCGACGCAAAAAGAGGGGTGTTATAAGTTTGACCACTATGTGTGTCTGTCTGTGGCACCGTAGCTCTTAAACAGATGAACCCATTTGGATGCGGTTTTTTCATTTTAAAGCAGGTTTTCTAGCGGTAGTTCTTAGAGACGTTTTATAAAAATCGGTTCAGCAGTTTCAAGGTCATCAGCTCTTTTTTGTGTCGGGGTTTTTTTATTTTTACCTATTATGACCAACTTTATTTGTTATTTGATGCAATAACTAACAATATTCAATTCTAAGTGTTCTGAAATGTACATTCATGCAATCAACAGAACACAAATCTGGACTCCTGGTTGCTAATAAGAATTTTGCTAAGAAAAAAATCAATACGACTTTGCAAGACGAGAGAGAAGACACGGGGTCCACACTCTCCATACTCAACAGTAGCTTATACGACTTCCACTGTTGGTAGCTCGTTTGGTAGTACATACAATTGAAATCCTCTTTTTTGTTCCAAAATAACCGTAACAGAAAATTTAATGATTTTTTCTCGTCTTTGATTCAAAACGTAATCGTTTTGATATTCTAATCATACTGATTTACCATAGTTAATTTAAAATTTAAATTGATGTTCTATATTGAATCAACAGGATTTTTAATTAAATCGATCTTCATTGTTCTTATAGCGGAAAAGTTCATTTAGAGTAGTTCTAATTTCGAGTAGGTATAGGTACTTGGTTCAATTCTTATTTTTTTAAATTACTAGCAGTCCGGCGCGACTTCGTTCGCATGGTGTCCTATCCCTACCCTAACCTACCCCTAAACCTTCGCGGGCGTATGCAGAAAAACACCAGAGTTTCATCAAAATCGGTCCAGCCCTTTTGGAGTCCATAGAGGACAAACAAACCAACAGCATAATCAGCCTATAATGTTCCCACTGTTGGGGCACATAGGTTCTCTCTTCGAGAGGGAGTGGGCTGTAATCTACCACGCGGCCCCAGTGCGGGTTGGTGTCACATGTCTTCGAATTTTTGGTTCTAGGACATGCCGGTTTCCTCACGATGTTTTCCTTCACCGTTTTGAGAGCAGTGGTGATGAAATTATTTACACAAACTAAAGCGCCTGCCTGGGTTCGAACCCACGACCTACAAATCGTAAGTCGGGGCCCATACCACTGAGCCACCATTGCTCCTAACAAACAAATAATGATCTTAATTTATATAGATTATTACCTAGGTAGGTACTTGATCTTTCCAATCGTACCTACTTATAATCGATACAAAGTTATCAATTTTATTTAAATTACCAGAAACTTACTTCGTATTAGGCCGTATTCAAATTCAAATATTTTTATTTCAGATAAAAATCCATATAATGTTAGTAGTAGTATAACTTAGCCTAATGTTAGTTTTAAATTAATAATAATAAATAACCGATGAATCATTGAACTGTTCGTCCAATGGTACACTGGATTATTTGGATAAGTGTGTCTGAACACTTACCCACTTTTGTAAGAGGGGAGAGTCCCACCGGTCTGAAAACACATCCTAACTTCCTAATCCTAATCCTAAGTATCCTAAGTATATCCTAATCCTAAGTATCCTAAGTATAATATTATAAATGCGAAAGTAAGTTTGTTTGTTTGTTTGTTACCTTTTCACGCGTAAACTACTGAACCGATCATCCTGAAATTTTGCATAGACGTTGTCAGGGGTACAGAAACGGACATAGGGTACCTTTCATCCCGCAAAAAAGTACTGTTCCCGAGGAAAACAACAATAACCTCCGTATGATAATAGATGGCGCCACGTGTCTTTCGAATCATGATTGAATTATAACCCGAATAAAAAGTCAAAGTCTAAATTAACGCGAGCGAAGCCGCGGGCAAAAGCTAGTGTACAAATAAACAACAACAAAGTAATACATGTGTATTCCACATGTCTAAGTGATTAAAGCATGTTAAATTACTTCATTTATCTATTGTAGTAATTAATGGTTTAACATATTCTTAATAAAAGAGTTTCTCTGTAGCAGCCCGGAGTCTGGATTTGTGATCGGTTGATGGCAATAGGCTCGCCCCCTATTACATGGGACTTAAACATAACTGGCGAAATGTGGGTGTACTATAGGTACACCTCTGCCCAACCCTTATACAGGCGTGATGTTATGTGTGTTATGTAAAACAGTTTATGGTAAGTACCTAATATGTAACTCTGTGTAGATTACTTTTATGGTATTTGACAGCAGATTTTCTGGCCATTTTGATCGAAATGAGTTACGAAAGATCGATTTTAGACAAATTCTTCAAATTGCCCAGTGAAATGTGGGTGTACTATGTACAATTCTGTCTAACCTTTTGGAGATTACTGTCGTGATGTTATGTATGTAGGTATGTATGTGTACTTTTAAACACCTTCACTAAACGCACAAAAATATGCAACTCGGACCCTCTTGTCTTAACAGGTGTGAAACATTTTTCCATACAATACAATAGAATAATTAACTGCAGTAATTGAAAGAAACCTTGACTCTGCTATCACTGAGTCTCAATCGATTAGCTCTCCAGCGGCGCGTGAGTGAGCAGTCCGAATCGAATCGATTGCTGAGACGAATGCTAATCGATATGGATGTGGTTATCGGTTACCTACGCATTGTTTAGTGAAGTTTTGTTTACTTCGTCAGTGTGTTAAGGCTCCTACAAACAGGCGCGACTCGCGACGCGAATCGCGCGCGACACAATAGCAGCGCTCGTCGCGCGACGAGCGGTGCCTTTGTGTTGCGCTGTCGCGTTGCAGCTTGTCTGTGGGATCCTTTATCGTTTGTGACGTAATTTTTGTCGAGGCATTAAAATAGAAAATATTTTTACCATGTACCTAACTTTAATAAAAACTATCCTTCGATGATTGGTTAAAGGCTCGTGCACATTGGCGCGACGCGACGCCCGCCACAAAGGCACCGCGTGTCGCGCGACGAGCGGCGCCTTTGTGTAGCGCTGTCGCGTCTCGCCTGTCTGTGGGAGCCTTAACACCTATTAATTTTTGTTACCGCGGCGAGTCATTACGTAATTATGTTTTGACCGACTTTAAAAAAGTAGGAGGTTATTACTTTCTTTCAAAGAAGAAATAATCGGTTCATAAGTTTTAATCTTAGAATAGATTTTTTTATAACCACAATTTAGCTCTATTCCCATCCAATACCAAGAGCTAATACCATTTGGTATTAGTTTATTTCCGAATTTATTTTCTATTCCCAACGAGTACCACATTTTAAAACCAATACCAAAACAAGTTTGAAGAAATCAGATACAGTCAGGTTCAGTAAAATTAAAATGCTTTGAGTGATTTTAAGTAATGTTTAACATACCTACCTACCAAATTAACTTCCAGCGATCGATCTCTGGTTGACTGTAATACTAACAGCTAAGCTGTGTTAAAATGAATTACCGAACTAAGTTTCCAAAAACATAATAAATGTTCCCGAAAATCCTAACCCTAGACGGTCGACATCAGTGGCATCCCGAGGTTCGGTTGGTTAGGTTCCTTTAAACCCTTTAGACAGAAATAGGAGCCCCGCCAAGCGGGGCTCCGTCGACCAGCTTATTAACCCTAACCCTATATTTAGATTACCCTATATTTCGGTAAAACGCAATTTAAATAAAACTTTGTGTAGCTGAGTGTACAAAAAGTCACGCTTTGGTATTCGTAAGTAATAGATTTTTTATTTAAAAAAATGTGGTACTCGTTGGGAATAGAAAATAAATTCGGAAATAAACTAATACCAAATGGTATTAGCTCTTGGTATTGGATGGGAATAGATCTTAATTTAAAGCCAGCTTTGATGACCATTAACCCGTCACAAAGGCTTTACTCAATGAACCTTGAAAGCTACTTCTTCAGTATTCAAGTAGACAGACTGAACTGATTATTTTGGTTCAAGGTTGAGTTATTCTTCATTAAGGCTCCCGCAAAAACGCGCGACGCGACTGCGCGACGCGACTAAAGTAGAACAATTTGAATATAAATATGAATATTTTTATTGTCTAGCTATTTATTGTTTAGCCTAGAATCTACCATACTAATATTATCAACAAGGCAAAAAATGCAAACTGTAGTCCGACATATTACGCAAACGTCTGGTCATGCACTTGCATTGCAGATATGTTGTCTTTACATATTTGTCGAGTATCAACACTCTGAGAAGGTTGAAAAAAAGTTTATTTATTTATTTATTAATAACCAACTTATATTTACAGTTTGCACCACACATACAAGTTATCGGTCAATACTAGTAATTACACAAATACAATCATAAAATTAGGTTAAATTACATAAAAGTGGACCTTTGATGAGATTAAACAAAATTATACAAAATTAGAAATAAAAAAATTATAAAATTTGGTACCTACAATTAGATAACATTAGGTAACATTAGATAAAATTTGTTAGAATTGGGATAAAATTCGAATAAAATTATTAGTATCGAGATACAATTTTATTTATTTACTCCAACGAGATTGACACATGTCATGATCTGTGATCAACTTCCTTTATTGGTTATGGCATTTCCGTGCGGATTGTAACAAAAAAAAAAACTAAGATAAATGTTTATTGCCGGACTTGGTTGATTGATTCGTTTAGAGTTCGAATTATAGCGCACAAACAATAATTATAATTTGGTAATTGTGCTTAAAATACCTTAGTGGAAATTATTTTAGGGTAAACTTCCACAAAATACATAGATTTGTGAAACCTAAGCTTTTGCAAAGTAAGTAGTGTAGGTACTCTGTCCTAAGTTCTAATTCTAAGGGCTGAGTCATATCGGAATGGCAGCGGCCGGCAGCGGCCGGCGGCGACGCCAGCGGCCTCGCGCGACCTCCAGACCCCATGCGCCTAGTCTCCTCTTGACTAGTTTAGTTTCTACATTCGGCGGGGGTGAAGAGCGCGCGGCCGCCCGCGGTGGCGCGAGAAGCCTCGCGTCGCCGCTGGCGGCCGCGGGCAGAACCATCGACAAGACGCGCGAGGCGCGCGGCAGCTCGCGTCACCGCGGGTGGCCTCGCGACCTTTTTAAGCTTTTCAACTGATAGTGGTCTTTTAAGTATGTAGGTAAAGTTTAAAATGATTTCACACTGAATGTGCTCGCTGCGTCGCTGCCGGCCGCTGCCATTCCGGTGTGACTCGGCCCTAACACTTCCTTGATTTGTTAATTATTAGGTTAATTTCATTCGTCTGTATCCTACATCCTACTAATATTATAAATGTGAATGTTTGTGAGGATGAATGGATGGATGGATGTTTGTTACTCTTTCACGCAAAAACTACTGAACGGATTTGGATGGAATTTGGAACACAGATAGTTTATAACCTGGGTTAACACGTAGGATACTTTTTATCCCGGTAGTACGTTCCCGTGGGATAATTTCCGCCATCCACGAGGGCAAAGCCGCGGGCAAAAGCTAGTTCTTTTATATTTTTCTGTATATTCTGTTGGCAAGAACGTGAATAAAGCCTGATTTTAAAAGCTGGCAGAATAATTTATTTTCAATTCCCGATAGAATAGAATAACAATACAAATTAATCTTCTTTTTGTGACGTAGGTATATACTTACAAGTACACTATTTGAATAAAATCGCCATTTTAATGCAAATACAAATTCTTTACGGTTCTTTGTTGTAAATTAACAGAAAATAACGATGAAATGACGTTTATATATTTAAATGTTACATTAAAAAGGGAAACTTGACTGAGTATAATGGGCGTGCTAGATAAATCTAAGATTTAATCATTATTGCGTGTAGCATCTTCGCATTCTGTAGTACAGTCAGCCTAAAAAAGATACTCAGTACTCAATCATTTATTGCATTCCACAATGTGCTGGTGGTAAGTAAACATTAGTTGTACCAATCGTGGACCCTGTCGGGCACAGCAAAATAAAAATTTGAAGGAAGAGGACTTATTTATACATGCAACAATAAAGAATAAATCTTATTCTAAGTAAAATTAAAGGTAACATTTTTTTTATTGTTTTTTGTTTGTTTTATTTTTGTTTTTTTTTTGTTTTGGTGTAAGTATACATCGACAAGAATTCATATAATTGTCTACAATCTTTGTTCCGGTACATTGTAACAATGTGTAGCCACAAAACATAGTATTATTGCACAATTGGGTACTTAATAGTAGCTACACGTTGATGTAAAAATTGTAGACAATCAAATTAATTCAGCATCCTATTTACGTAACACACTATCTATCACAATCTGAATCATTTTGAAGCCTATTGCTAATCCATTGCTTCATATGTTCGAAAAAGTTGTCTGCTCAACAACGTAAATAACGCAATGAATGTTGTTGAACTGTCAAAATGAAACCCATTCCTACTGTTAGTGTGTTACGTAATCACCCCGCTGGTCTTTGTTTTCATCTTTTTGAAGCTGACTGTACAATAAATAATGCCTTATCTTGCGGCAGTCGGTTTAATGCACGGCTTATTTGATTTAAGTAATGGGCAAACTTAACTATTTGTTAGTCAGACAATAATAATAGACCACACTCAAACTCACACTATGACATTATTTAGAATTATTTTATTTTGCATAATTTATTATTTCAATTTATTTTTTATTTTATCTTGATATATCGCTACCCTTATTTAATTAAGTATTCTGTCCATCATCTAACATCCTGAAATATAATTTAATTTAACGCCAACATGTCTCGAATTAAAATTTAAGATAACGCAACTCAGGCCCCCAAGATGGCGCTGCCTAGTTCGGGGACCGCTGTTCAAATAACTATGTAATAAATATTCTAGTTACAATAGGCTATTTTTTAACAGAGTTCAAAAAAAGGAAGAGGTTCTCAATTCGACTGTATTTAAAAAAAAAAAATGAGTGTTGCCTCAGAACTTTTTTCTATGTGAACCGATTTTGATGATTCTTTTTATTTGAAAGCTGGCGTTTCTCATGTGGTCCCATATAAATTTGATCTACATTTTACGAATTTGTGTGGGGTAGGTACCACAACTAAAAAGTGAAAAATAAAAACTTTTTTACAAAAAATAGATAAACAACCGACTTCCAAAAAAAATACTACAAAGTGAAAAATAACTTTAATTTCGGAAGTCGGTGGCAAAAAACGAAAATACAAAACCAAATACACTGACTTCCGATATTAAAGTTATTTTTCACTTTGTAGTGTTTTCTTTTTTCAAGTCGGTTGTTTTCTTAAGAAAAAAGTTAAAAAAAAAATTACGCTATAAGAATGGACCAATAAATTACCCATACTGTTACCGAAAGTGTTCATTGTCCCTATATAAGTACTAGCTGCCCGCCCCGGCTTCGCACGGGTTGCGGTACTTATCTACGGCGTACCCTACCTACCTATCCTACCTACCTACCCTACCTACCTACCCTACCTACCTACCTACCCACCTACCTTACCTACCTACCCTACCTACCTACCCTACCTACCTACCCTACCTACCTACCCTACCTACCTACCCTACCTACCTACCCTACCTACCTACCCTACCTACCTACCTACCCTACCTACCTACCCTACCTACCTACCCTACCTACCCTACCTACCTACCCTACCTACCTACTCTACCTACCTACCTACCCTACCTACCTACCTACCTACCCTACCTACCTACCTACCCTACCTACCTACCTACCTACCTCAAAAAAAAATTTCATCAAAATCGGTTAAGCCGTTTCGGAGGAGTATGGCAACGAAAACTGTGACACGAGAATTTTATATATTAGATTTAATCAAGACGATGATAAGTGTAGTGTACTAGCCCGAAGAGTTGCCAAATTTAAGTGGCAGTGGGCAGGGCACATTGCTCACAGAACAGATGGCCGATGGGGTCGAAAGGTTCTGGAGTGGCGACCGCGTACCGGAAGACGTAGCGTTGGAAGGCCTCCTGTGGGAGGCCTTCCAACGCTACGTCTACGGGTGGACCGATGCCCTGGTGTAGGCCGCAGGAATCCGCTGGATGCGAGAACCACAGAACTGCTTGAAGTGGCGAAGCTTGGGGAAGGCCTTTGTCCAGGAGTGGATGGCGTCTTTCGGCTGAAATGAAGATAATAAGACAGGAAAGGAAGGCTCTCTCTCTCTTTCATGAAACATTTTTCACGGAGTGCTGTTGAAATGTTGAACGGCTTCCAAGCCTCTGATTGGCTGTAGTGCAGCTAAGATCTTCACTATACACACGATCCATTAGTAAGTTCAATATCGGGCCAAAAGATTATATCGCGGCTCCCTAAATGTGAATTGTACCAGGCAAACGCTCTGTTATTCTTTAGTTCCACATCATTCATGTATTTTATCTTCAAGGTGCGTATAATTTGATGTCTTCCAATTATTTCTTGCTAAAAATCATTAAACGTACTAAAAGGGCGACTGCCTTACCTTGCACACTTCCTTTAAATCTCAACAATCAGACTCAAGGCACCTCGTCTCTTTTTATTTTAACGTAAAAACTTTTTGTTAAGTATCTGGCGATGCTCGAAGGTTGCTCAGTGCATTAGATTGTAGTGGTCGTTAAGTTTTATGTTCATAATGCATTTACTTATAAGAACTATTGTTGTGATCATCTTTATTGTTTTCGATTAAGAGTGGGCAAGGTTGGAGAACTGCCGTTCTATTCTGTAAAAATATTAGCGTGAAAACTTAGGTATTAAAACCATCGAAAACCATGAAAATGACAACCACGATATAAAATTTTAAAAATTTCGCAGCCGCCATCTTGGATTTTAATTTTGACTTCACTATCGGCTTTAGCAACCTCGAACACCATGAAAACGACAAGCATGACGAAATATTAGAAAATTTTCGCAGCCGCCATCTTGGATTTACATTTTGACCAAAGAAGAAAGTCGCATGGAGGGGGCATAACATGTATGAACGCTTTTTCACGTGACGATTTCTACCATTCAACTCCTATCGCAAGCTGCGTTAAAGAGCAACGTTCCACTAAAATACTTTTCAATTTTATAAACATTAAGAGTAATAACCTTTTTTTTTGGGTGGGTAGTCATCAAAGAACTTCTCCCGCTCTGGGCGGAGCGGGAGGGCGTGTCAGACTATTACACTTTTACTGACTAAAACCCACCCGTGTTCCTTCAGTTGCCTGTGCGCCAGGGCCACGGTAACTCTTTCGAACAATCCCCTGGCAGGCATTGGCCCTATCAGACCTCATCAATTATGCTGACATCTCTTTAAGGCGCTCGTGGAAAACAACGCGCTGTCGACCCGGGCCTGGTCCTTACCGGACGGCGAGCTGCCCATTGCTTGACGTCCGCAAGCCCGCGCCTACGGTGGCCGGGAATCTACTATTTATTCCCGACGCCCTAGGGCGTCTCCTGCGGCGACTAGGGACGTAGGAGCGCAACGATTGCCTCTCCCTCATGCACTCCACCTCCTCCTTCGCAAGCATTACTGCTTCGCAGGAGGTGACGTAGAGTGACAACCTTAACGCTCCAATGGAGCGTAGGTAATTATTTAAACAAATAGGCCTAGTTTCCATACTGTCCATATTTATACTGTGACTTAGATGACGTGACCTGTCATTCCACCAGACGCTAGGGATTAACACTATTGACAGCTTAGTTCACCTATGTTTTCACGGTGAGGTTATAACACAATAGTTCGGCAGTGACGAAAGGTGAAGGGCAACTTGGTGAGAAAACCTGGATAACCAATATTTTAGTTTTCATGCTCTCGTTCGGAGCTTAATTTTTCTCTATATGAAATATTACTTGTATTATAGGTACGACTTTGTTGGTCAGTGATAACGTGAATGATTTCCATGACTGCACAAGGGGCTCTTCCAATATGATTCTGTTGCTGACTACAGATAGTTTCTATGTTTTTCAAGGTTATCCAACTTTCTGTGAAAGTAACCGGGCTCTGGGCCCCTGAGAGAATTTCTCAGTATCAAACATAGAAGTTCGAAAAAGACAAAGAAGTTGATCTACATCTAATTTTGCTGTTCACAACAATTGAACATTGGACACTATGATTCTGTTAAGATTGCGATTTACGATCTAAGTAGAAAATTACAGGTTGTTCAAAGTTTATGTCGGAGACAGTCTATTAACTGTAAACCAATTATTTGTTTGACTAGTATTTCCTTTCGGTTCGCTTGTGAATTTGTTTTGATTTGGACCGCGTTTTGCGGTGTGATGCAAGTTGGTAGGCCTTGATTGGCATGATTGATTGATTCAACCAATCTATCGATATTTGCAATAGAGAACTAGCTGCCCCTCTAGCTTACCTTCTCTAGAGGTGTAAGCAGAGGTGTAACATTACTCCACCCACATTTCGCCAGTTATGTTTTATTCCAATGCGAATGGGGGCGCGACTGTTGCTATAATTAATTGGGTACGAATCCTGAATCCAAGCTGCAACTTAGGCATGAGAATTTCTAATGAATCACGGGAAAACCCAGTAAGATACGTACACTGTAGCGGCATCAAAATGCCAAATTCGAACTACGCATCACACTGACGTGACGGAAAAATCCTGCATCGCGCAAGCAGAGTTTACTCCACAACTAGCATATATACAACGTCTCGATATCAATCGTCGACCAATTGCCCACCAGACACGACACCCGTCTGGTCGGAGGTCCTCCCTCTTCTATGGAGGATGAGTGAACTTTACACACTGGTCCTCATACCTCTATAACACTTTGCTAGATTCAGGGTTCGGACTCACGGACCCAACGGCTTGCAGTCCCGCTCGCGACCGCTAGATCAAGGAGGCAGTTATCAAATTAGTCATAGAAATGAGACCAACACACAAATAGTCCATACAAACCTTTATTGACCGTAAAAACGATTGTAGCATAAAGACAAACACATTTTGCTTATAATAATTAAAGAAAATTGCCGCCACAGCCGCCCAGAGCATAAAGTTTCGAAATCTAAGTAATAACATAGAAGTTATGGAGTTAAGTTATTTTGCAATGACCATTAATGTTGCTTTTATAATCGCTGCCTGAACCAATGTTTGAGCTGGACGGTTTAAATATGATTATGTTTTAACTAATAGATAGATACCTTGGTAAATAACTACCTGGATTAATAGATTTGTGAGGTTAAGCTGATTGCCTCGGTCGGAATGGTGACCAATTCCATTTTTTCTTAAGTTGGTTATACAGGGTCAAATTAAATTATCTAGCGAAACTCCACAGACGAGATGGGTATCTATATCCAAACACGATAAAACAAAAAAAAAATGTTTGGTTATATTTTTGTTTGGGGTGGCCGCTGGTAGTGTAGTCACTTAAAGTGTGAGTTGAGAAAATCAGTATTTTTTTGTTTCATCGTGTATAGATTTCGATATCTATCACGTCTGTGAACTTTAAAGATATAAAAACAGATTTTTGAACTGATATTTCAAGCAAAAACACTAACTACGGTCGTCGACCCCAAAAAAAAAATGTCATCAAATCATTTATTTTTATTTTATCATCTTTACATATCGATTGCCACCACGTCTGTGGAGTTTCGCTAGCTAATTTAATTTGACCCTGTACATGAATTCGCGGTTTAACTTTTTACATAAAGGGGCTATGATTTTATTAATAGTGCTATGATCATTATGTTATTCTGACGCAATGTATTTTATTCCAATTACTTTAGTTTTTATGGGGTCAAGCATCAGGATATACCACGACGTACTTGAAAAACTAGGAAAACAGAAAACATCTCGAGTTTATTAAAAATATCATCTTAACTTAATATTTAATAATAACACAATGAAGTGATTAGGTAGAATAAAAACTTGTACAAAAATTAATAATTTTATTCATAGACAAAACTAAAGCGATGTTATTGAAAAAAAAACTATATTTATGACAGACACATGAATAATATTTTTCTTTCATACGCAGTAATTAGCGTTATCCTTTGGTTATGAGCATGGTTAAAAAATTAACTAATTAAGTTGGTATTCAAATATTTTCGTCTGGTGAGACGGACTGCATTTAAACGCCTAGATTCCATCTCATTTGCTCCTGGGCCAAGATCAATATTTCCTACTATGTTTTTTGTTTTTTTTATACTTAAATAAGTACTCCAGTAGTTTTCTATGAAGTACATAATTGGGTATACATGCCCGGGATTTTTAAGACATGTATTATACAGTTATCCTATTTCGGGAGGATAGACCAAATTCAAATAATAGGAATCAGGTACCTACATAACTCAAACCCGCGGTCTTATCCAGTCTACGGACCAGAGCGGACTTTATATCCTATTTCTGAGGCAGACACGAAACTTTTAGCATCGGCTGCTTTTCAGAAACATCGAACACCGAAGTTAACTTGAAGTGAGCTGTCAAAAATGTCAATCCCTAGCATCTGGTGGTATGACAGCTCATCTCAAACTTACTTTAACTAAGTTTTCAATGTGAGATTTTTCTAATTGCGTAACACACTATCTATCACAATCTGAATAATTTTGAAGCCTATTGCTAATCCATTGCTTCATATGTTCGAAAATTTTGTCTGCATAACAACGTAAATAACGCAATGTATGTTGTTGAACTGTCAAAATGAAAGCTGTTCCAACTGATAGTGTGTTACGCAATTACCCCGCGGTTGTTACATATTTATCAGAAATGAATTGCACATAATTATGTAATTAATTACTGATGTATCTCACCTGCATTATATTACTATCTTGTTAAAGTAATTTTAACAATAGCTTCCTTAATCCACTACTTATAACATCAAATAATTAACACGTTAACATACAGACGGACTGACATTTCCGTATTGATCAGAATACAGGACCGGACTTCGAACGCCCTTGAATTGTCATTTACTATTATTTGTGCAGATTAGTCGGAATGAAGAAGTTTTTAGACTGATTACGGTCGTTATTATGGTAAAGTTAAAAATGAACGAATTGCCGATTTAAGGCTTCCACAGACAGGCGCGACGCGACAGCGCGACACAAAGCAGTCGCTCATCGCGCGACGAGCGGTGCCTTTGTGTCGCGCACAATTCGCGTCGTGCCTTTAGTCGAGTGGTATTTGACTCAAATAATTAAAGAACGGAACCGCTGAGTTGTAATTAGAAGGGACTTAACACTGAGAAATGAAATTTAAGCTAACTATAACATTTTATTGGGAATAAAAATATTTTATTAAAATATACATACAAAAATTCCTAATGAACCACTTTTGTAGGGACGTAAAAACAGTGCGCTAACTAATTAATTGAAAGTTTTCCTTGGCAAATATACGGTACCACAACAAATATTGATTTATGCATATTATTATAAACCATCATCACCATCGAACTGCCTTTCTTTCTCAACTATTTTGGGGTCAGCTTCCAGTCTAACCGGATGCAGCGAATTATTATAAATATTAAGATCATTTTAATTTATTTTAATATAATTCATCATCATATTAAGATCATCACACGACAAAATAACTATTTCATGTGCAAAAATAATGCTCTGTTAGCGTTCATTAATTGGTTTGTAATATTCTAAATAGCCAATGAACATAACATTATTATTATTGTCTTCTTTTCATATTATTATCAGATTCCAAGCAATCAATAAGTTAGTTATAAATAATTGAATGCATCTGTTACAAGATCGTGCCCAAATGCGGGGCTGGAAATATTAATGTTTTTCTGACAAGTAAATAATACAATGCGGTCTAGGTTTACATCAATCAAATACCAACGTCCAGGATTTATTAAAACTAGTGTCAGTCTCACGCCTTCAGTTATTGAATAAGTTACTGGTCTTTGAACATTCACATAAGAATTTGAATTTACCATTCATCTTTTCTGGTCAGCTCTAGCTCTACGAGAAAAACTCATATTATCATTCATCACCATCATCACCACCATCATCATTATCATCACCATCATCATCATCATTGGCAGCCTTGTTCCTCCCATTGCTGTGTATAAGCCTCCTCCCTTTTGGGCCATGCTTCCCTGGTCCATGCGAGTCACATCCAGGTCTTCCCCGCGATCTTCTGTAGGTCGTCCACCCACCTAGCCATTTGTCATATATTATAATTATAAAAAATCTATTATCTCGACAGTTGGTACATCATCCTTGTCATTAAAAGAGCGCACACGGGTCCACTAGCGCCACTCCTTTAAAATAATATTATCTTGGGACTGAGAAGGAATTTTGCATAACGGCTCAATAAGCACCCTCGGTAAGTAAGAACACGAAGCAACAGAATTCGATCTAAATAAATGCAGCCACATTCCTCTAGATCGTATTTTCTTGCTTCGTGTCTCAATATGAAAGTTTATAAAAGGTATTAAAAAATTTAGACACACTTACCGAGGGTGCTTATTGAGCCGTTATTCAAAATTACTTCTCAGTCACGAAATAATATTATTTTAAAGGAGTGGCGCTGGTGGACCCGTGTGCGCCCTCTTAAACAAATTGATTTTTTAACGACGATTGAAAATAATTTTCAAAATTCATAAGTTCGAGTTGTGAGAATACAAGAACTGAATTTTACAAAATAACAGTTGCTATGGCTGTAAAACAGCGGGGTATTTGCGTAACACACTAACAGTAGCAATGGCTTTCATTTTGACAGTTCAACAATATTCATTGCGTTAGTTACATTGTTGAGTAGACAAATTTTTCGAACATATGAAGCAATGGACTAGCAATATCCTTCAAAATCATCCAGATTGTGATTAAAGTGTTTTACGTAATTAGGGTACTGGACGTTGTCTATTTTCCAAATATAAATATCAAAAACAGGTATTTGCTGATGAATCAAAGGAATTGTATGTTCTATATTGAATTGATGTATTGTACATATAATATAAATTGAATCACAGTTAGTAAACCTAATTATAGAATACCTACATATTAATAAAATATAGATGTTTATCACAACTCACAAGTAATTATTAAGCATATATTAACATGATAATTACAATAAATTTTATAGGTCGATGTTTTATAAATGTTTCATTCATAGGTAATAAACTAGTGTTTTTTATTATTAAATTAATTGATTGACGGCATACAAAGGATTGCATGATCGGATGTTGGATAATTATTTAGCAGCCACGCCCTTGTATACGCGTAGATATCGATACCTTGACCCTATATAGTTGCTCTAGGATCTTGCGATCCCTACCAACTGCAACGCAAGGAAGTCAGTTTCAAGAAAAAGCGTTTTAGCATCAAATACTGCCCTACAGGTCCCGTTACGTGAAAAGAACGCTGAGCGACATGGAGAGGACGTGTTACAATATTATATACTATTACTTTATTAATTCCAGCCTATTTCAAAGTACTAAGTAGTTAGTAAAGTACCTATTATGATTCTATAATAAAATAATTACACTTGTATTATAAAACAATAGCTTTTATAGGCTATGGTTTTATAATATAAGTGTAATGTTGTTTGTTTTGTGTTACAATATTATATACTATTACTATTACTTTATTATTAAAGTAATAGTAATAGTATATAATATTGTAACACAAAACAATAACACTTACACAAAGCAAACAAGATCACATTTCGTCACGTCACGTCCTTCTTTGACCCGTCGCTGAGTCTCGCTCTGTCCGGCTCCCTGCGCACGCCATTTATCATAAATATCACAAAAAAAAGGAATTATTTTAATAAAAAAAGACAAACGATCTTTTAATATAAAAATAAAACGTCGAATAAAATAAAACGTGAATTATAGAGATTTTTATATGACCTATCCATTAGTGTAATCCTCAAGTTATTAGAGCGTCACCTTTAGCAAAAGATGCATGCAATCAAGAATTTTAGTCACTTTTTTACAAGGAGATTTTAAATGTATTTATAACACATAAAAGCAAATAAGAACGTGCAATGTGATGATAGGATATCGAACATTAATAATGTGCTTTTAGATGTAGTTTATTATTGATAACTATCGAGTAAATAGCCTCTGAATAACGCACTATTGCAAGGTTTTACTCGGGGTAGCGCCTTAACACTAAAATATCATATGCATTATATATATATATATAAGTATATAAAAACAAAAAAGGGGAAGGAAAAATTCGTCCGCATCGCTGTCGGTAGGAAAAGTGCCCAAAAGGCTGGCAGCGTGGCCACGTTGGATGGCAACGCCTTTTATGTCTGGAGGCTTTTACTTTGGTACTAAGTTCCGTTTACGTTTTTATTATTTACTAGCTTTTGCCCGCGGCTTCGTTCGCATTAATTTAGACTTTGACTATAAATTCGGGTTATAATTCAATCATGATTCGAAAGACTCGTGGCGCCATCTATTATCATAAGAACGTTATTGTTGTTTTCCTCGGGAACAGTACCTTTTTGCGGGATAAACAGTACCCTATGTCCGTTTCTGTACCCCTGACAACATATATGCAAAATTTCAGGATGATCGGTTCAGTGGTTTAGGCGTGGAAAGGAAACAAACAAACAAACAAACAAACAAACTTACTTTCGCATTTATAATATTATAGTTAGGAAGTTAGGATATATACAGGGTGTCCCGTAAATATTGGATCAAACGTAACGGGTAGTCAGCTCACCTGATTTCCAACAACTAATTTGAAAAGTTTTTTATTATTTTCAATTTTGGTCTTTTCACGGTGAAAAAAAATCTTTTCAATTTAAGTTTTTTTTTTCTAAGGCAAATTAAACTTTATTTATAAAAATTGTATCCTATTACATTATTAAGCTATTCAGAAATGTTTAACAAAAATCATACCTAAAAATGTTATCATTTGCAGCGATAGCATTAAAAAAACGGAATTCTGGTAAAAAAAATGGTGAAATTCGAGAAAAATTATGTCATCAATAAAAAAAATATATTATTGCGGTTTTTTTTAAACTATTCAAATTAGTTGTTGGCAATCAAGTGAGCTAGCTTCCTGTTACGTTTGATCCATTATTTACGGGACACCCTGTATAATATATATATATACAGGGTTATTGGTAAAACACCAGCAACCTCTTAAGGGGTCATTGTACTCATCATTATAAACAACTTTTACTATGGACCAAACCAAAAATCGCGAAAAAAAAATACAGATTTTCCCTACATTTATATTCGCATAACACGTCAAAACGTAGGGAACAGCTGATATTTTTTTCGCGATTTCAGGTTTGGTCCATAGTAAAAGTTGTTTATAATGATGAGTACAATGACCCCTTAAGAGGTTGCTGGTGTTTTACCAATAACCCTGTATATATTAGGTCTTTACCTATGAAATTGCCGTTCTGCAGTACTGGCCATTTCAAATCAAAATAATTTTTGTTTGGCTATGAATTCTAATTTCAAATTAATTTTATTTTAAAAACATGGATTTTTTTTTCTAAAAGTAGTCATTTCTTTATTGATTAGTGTTACATTTTCATCGCATTTCAATCTTTTTCGTCATCATGGATACGTTAAAAATTCGAGTAATTATGGAATATGAGTACCGTCGTGGCAGCAACGCGGCACAAGCGGCACGCAACATCAACGACGTTTACGGAGCTAACTCTACAAACCAACGCACCACCTGTTATTGGTTTGCTCGCTTCCGTTCTGGAAATTTCGACCTGAAAAATGAACCTCGCGGTCGTCCGAAGACTTTGGTCGACAATGACGAATTAAAGGCGATTGTGGAAGCTGATGATACACAATCTACGGCTGAATTAGCAGCAGCTTTCGACGTTAGCGTCAAAACAATATTGGTCCATTTGCGTCAAATTGGCAAGGTAAAAAAGCTTGACAAATGGGTGCCCCACGAACTCAATGATCGCCAGCGCGAAGTACGCGTCGAGACGTGCCTTGCACTGCTCAACAGACACACAAATGAAGGAATTTTGAACCGCATTGTTACCTGCGATGAAAAATGGATTCTGTTTGATAACCGTAAGCGCTCAGCAAGTTGGTTGGATCCTGGTTCAGCACCTAAACAATGCCCTAAACGAAAACTTACCCCTAGAAAAGTGATGGTCACTGTTTGGTGGTCTAGCGCCGGTGTGATTCATCACAGCTTCTTACCAAACGGGGTGAGCATTACTGCAGATGTGTACTGTGAAGAACTGAACACAATGATGGAGAAGCTGGCGCATCTCCAACCAGCATTGGTCAATCGCTCGTCTCCGCTGCTCCTGCACGACAACGCGCGACCTCATACTGCACAGCAGACGGTCTCCAAGTTGCAAGAACTGGGGTTGGAAGCTCTCCGTCATCCGCCCTACTCACCAGACCTTGCGCCTACAGACTACTACTTTTTCCAGAATTTGGATAACTTCTTGGCGGGAAAAAAATTTAATACCCGAGAGGCAGTACAAAATGCCTTTGAAGAATTTGTTGCCTCCCGTCCAGCTGATTTCTTTAAGAAGGGCATCAATAAACTGCCACTGCGATGGCAAAGATGCATTGATTGCATGGGTGATTACTTCGATTAATACAAATAAAAAATTCATGAAAAAAATTCGTTTAAATTTTTTCATACAAAACGGCAATTTCATAGGTAAAGACCTATTATATATAAGTTAGGAAATTAGGATTAGGATAGTTAGGATAGGATATTAGTTAGGATTTCTACTTGAGTATAGTTTTCAATGTTTTTGTTTGTATATTGGCGTGTGCTAGCTGACAGTTGGCAAATAATTTAATTTAATGTTTTGTGTTTTGTAATGTTAAATATTTTACATAGAACCCAGTTCTTCTAACTGACCAACAGCTGTGTTGCTGGGGAGTTTGTTGCGCTATTTTGTCTTCCAAGCTAAACTAGGAAGTGGTGAAGGGCGGCCGTTTTGAGGGACTGTCTTATAATAATTTTGACGTTCAAAAAGTGCTGATTCTCAGCCTAGTCTGAATACCCGACTCTTTTTTTTTAATGCTGATTCTTTGGCTCAAAAATAGGCCAGGCCTCAGCGGGGTAATTACGTAACACACTAACAGTAGGAATGGGTTTCATTTTGACAGTTCAACAACATTCATTGCGATATTTACGTTGTTGAGCAGACAAATTTTTCGAACATATGAAACAATGGATTAGCAATAGGCTTCAAAATGATTCAGATTGTGATAGACAGTGTGTTACGTAATTAGGGTGCTGGTTACGTCTTATAAATGTTGTGTGTGCAACAATGCATAAAATAAAATAATATGTACCTACCTACCTACCTAACTACTTCAAAAAAATTTACACATTAACAACAACCGCCTATCAAAACAAAAAAAAACCGCTGCAGAGCAAGGTCATCGAAAACTACGTCCTATGCATTCTCATAATACGCACACCGCACGCATGCGACCTTCAAGTAAAAATAAAAACAAAAATTCATACCGGTTTGACAGTAGTGTAGTGTTACCATGAGTTCGGAAAACAAAGAACAGTTCCGGAGATAGTTACAAGAGTCGCGTGTCGTGGCGGAAGTGCGAGACTTAAGTTCTACGAAAAAGGTCGATATTAAAATGTACAGTTGCATTGCAGGTTATTTTAAAAAAAATTGCCATGTTTAAAGCTGCCCACGATCAAATTAGTATGACGTAAAACCATTAGTAAGTCATTGCAATATCACTCCTATCTCATTGTAATAAAGTATAAATTACAATGAATGCTGTGAGTTTGATAAAACTCCCGGCAATCATTAATTTATACCTTACCTTACGGAGATAAGAGTTACATTACAATTACTTAGTAATAGTTTAACGTCGATCGTGATATCCTACTTTATGAAAAAGGCCTTGAAAAAATCAATTTGTATGGAAAGGCGGAGGAAATTTGTAGCTGATGTAAAAATTTCCTTCGCCTTTTCATTCAAATTGACAGTAGGAAAGGCTTTTGGTCTAGAACCTACTTATACACTCCTGGGCTCCTAAATCGGGCCTCCGTGCAGTTCCTTGGTAGGTATAAATGCTTAAAACATAAAAATTGTGATGAGTCAATGGATAAGTGTTAATGCAGTTTTGAAGCCGACAGACTAGCCGATTTTTATGGTGAACATAATAAAGAGTATTCGATTCTAATAACTATCATTTTGGTGTCATCATAGTTCTAAATTTAAACTCATGAATATTTAAAAAGATACTGAGCTTTTTACGAAAAAGTGCAGTGTGGCTAGATTTAGGAGTCCGGCACCCTAATTACGTAACACACTATCTATCACAATCTGAATCATTTTGAAGCCTATTGCTAATCCATTGCTTCATATGTTCGAAAAATTTGTCCGCGCAACAACGTAAATAACGCAATGAATGTTGTTGAACTGTCAAAATGAAACCCATTCCTACTGGCAGTGTGTTACGTAATTACCCCACGGGACTGTATTATTTATTTATCTATAATAATATTATAAAGACGTATTTTTTTTTTGTTTGTATGTAGGGGGTAATCTCTAGAACTACCAGTCGGATTTGATAGCCCAATTCTTGAGGCAGGTTTTAGGTTATTTAATTTCTCGCTACAACCATTAGGAGCCGAGCAGAAAGAACGCTAAGCGAAAACGAAGTAATAGCGCGCGCAGGCGATGCGATGCGGCGGGGTGGGTCGGGGTAGGTACAATAAATATCATGAGGACTTAGTTGCTGGCAGAAGCTAGTTTATCACATACCAGTGATGCTTTCGGTCAGATCATAAACTGCAATAGGCTGAGTCTGATCACAGAGGTAATTCTTGTATTTTTAAGAATGTTCTATCTGTTCAAAATACGTCTAATTTACCAACATCTTCGACGAGATGAGATTGCGACTAAGTTTTTAAATTCGAGAATTGCCCATCCGATCAGTCAAATAACGTTTGTCCATTAAAAAATCGCATGTATTTAACGCGGCGACAAATTATTTTGAATTTAAGATTTAAAAATGAATTAAAGCCGGTAACAAAAATAGTAGGTTGGCAGCTACAGCAAAGGATAATTTTAAGTAGCAAGTAGCAGCTTAATAGCTCAGGCATCAGTTGTTAGCTTTGTTTTAATTTAAACTGCCATCGAGTTTTGTTTTGACGCGGCTGCCTATTTCTGAATGGCAATAATAATAAAGGGTAGTCAACGGAGCCCCGCTTGGCAGGGCTCCTACTTCTGGGTGGTTTAATAAAGAAGACCTCGCTATCCCCTTCTAACCTAACCTGTCTAAGTCGGGGTGCCCCAAGTCCCGAGCTCGCTTCGCTCGCTCTTGCATCCTATCCCACTGATAATATTAGTCACCATGTCATTATTTATAGTACCGCGCCTATGATTTCTAGTAGCAAATAGTTAGTCGCCCTTTAAGTTGTTAGTCGCCTGGAAAATAATTAGTCTTAAAAAATCAACCGCGCCTAATATTTGCAAAATGTCCCAGAAATAAAATGCCTTCATTTGGAAACCCTCTAGGTTATAATATTAGTGCATGGAACTACCGGTTCCTTACACATACATACCTAGATTTACAAGTACCAGTTATTTGTAGGTATTGAATGTATACTTTATATGTTGTGTTGTACATACGCTGATAAGTGTCAACTGAGGTCGTTGCTTCGTTCCGTATGCGATCGCCGCGAGCTATATTGGCAAGTCGTGTAATAACGAGAGTAAAGTAAAAATATTTTTTTAGTAAGCACTTAAAGAAGCCTAATGTTTAATGCGTTATTTCTTTACTACATGCTTAGTAAGGAAATAATGTGTTAGGCTTAGTTTGATTGATTAGTTACGGAAATGGCATAGAATCAAAAGTGAATGAATAACTTTATGTAACTTTAACATTGAACTTTGTAGTCACGGTTGCTAAAACATTATTTAATCAGCCGTCATGACAAGTTTTTTTATTAGCATCTGCGGGGTAATTACGTAACACACTAACAGTAGGAACGGGTTTCATTTTGACAGTTCAATAACATTCATTGCTTTATTTACGTTGTTGAGCAGGCAAATTTTTCGAACATATGAAGCAATGGATTAGTAATAGGCTTCAAAATGATTCAGATTGTGATAGATAGTGTGTTAAGCAATTAGGGTGCTGATTAAGATATACCATCCGAGTCTGTCGTACGCCGTCTAAAAGCCAGATCAAGTCTCTGATTATAAAATTTGTTGTCAGATCTCATGGTTTAGTGATTGGTTAATTAATATCTAATTGGGGAATTGGATAACCAAAGCGGTTCAACTTAATATTGCTATGCCATTCATAACTTTTCTGTTAAAATCTTATCTTTCTGTTAAAACTTTATTAATTCCGTAATTTTACTATGTCTATTATCTATCTTACCTACAGTACAACTACAGTAAATTACATTAAGCTAAAAGAGTATTAACAACTCTATATACTTCCAAGTCAATTGAGAGCGTCCGGTCTGCACCAAGTGCAAAGGCAACTGATAGAAATCCGACGACTGACGAAACACGAAGTTTGCCGAGGGACATTAAGAAAATAGTTGTACTGTACAGTGCTACTATACCTATGTACTACTTATATCTATGTATACGTTAAATAATACAAAAGTAGCAGAAACAGGGCCTAGACAAAGTAACTTCGATTAGCGATGACGCTAGTAGAAAAGCCAAAAAATGTATGGGGTTGACATAAGCTAGCGAAATGTCACGTGATCATAGGTCAACGAATAGAAATTAGCCAGACAATGTTAACATCATTCGATTCTATGAAACGAATCGACAGCGTCGAACGATTACTTCCATAGAGATGCGTAGCCAATAGTGGCACTTTTTGACAAGCGTTATCGCTAGTTTTCAATTCGTATGATAGAAACATTAGCGAAAGCGATAGCGATTGTAGAAATAGAATCGCTCCGAAACGAATTCCATTTGTCTAGGCTCTGTGGTGCAAAAACCAACTGAGTCTGGCGAAGGTGTTGAAATACCCTGAAGGTTGTGCCGCGCACCGTTCATAATGGTAGGTTGCGCAACCAAGAGCGATACCCTGACGAAGTATTTTCCTTTTATTACCAGCAGGAAAATGGGTTAACAGAATGTTAATTGGATTGATGAATGGCGACAAAGATGCTGCATCACCTAGACTTTAATATCAATGAACAGCCAAAAAAGGAGGAGGTTCTCAATTCGACAGTATTTTTTTTTAATGTGTTTTAGCTCAGAACTTTTTTCTGGGTGAACCGATTTGGATGATCTTTTTTTTATTTGAAAGCTAGTGCTTCGCATGTGGTCCCATTTAAATTTGATCAAGTTCTGACCAGTAGTTTTTGAGTTATCCTTAATATTGCGTATTTTTTCCACTTCATTTATATTCATGATGTATTAATAATTTCCTGGCACAGTAATTGACATATGGAGTGATGGTTTACGAATGTGTGTAGGACAGGTACCACAACTAAAAAGTGCAAAATAAAAACATTTTTACAAAAAAACAACTGACTTCAAAAAAACAATAACAAAAAAACTTGAAAAATTACTTTAATTTCGGAAGTCGGTGGCCAAAAACTTAAATACACAACCAAAGACACCGACTTCCGAAATTAAAGTTATTTTTCACGTTTTTTAGTGTTTTTTTTTTTGGAAGTCGGTTGTTTTTATTTTTGTAAAAATATCACCGTGAATACTTAAGTGAAGTGATCTGTAATTCCACCCGATGCTGGGTATTTAATACTATGTATTGACAGCTAGTTTTCACGGTGACATTTTGACAGAACAGAACTACAGTACTGTCAGCGCTACTATACCAACAGAGATTTCAGTTGGCTCCGAATGCATTTTGACGTCATTCTATTATCATGTTATTTTTCATTTCATCATGACTCAAGTCTAAAAAGTTGCTTAAACTTCTAATCTAATCTAACCTAACCAGCCTGCATTGTCCCACCGCAGGGCAAAGGTCTCCGTCTCCCTTTTCCACACAATGCTGCCTTTTGGCAGTCCTTTCGGTAGGAGTCAAGCCCGTCCTGCCATCTTTGTCTGGGCCTGCGTGCCTGTTATGCTTGACTTAGCCAAAAACATAAAATACCAAATATATACTAAAATACCATTTCTAACACTAAACTGCAGGTCCTCACATGATCTGCGCAAGAATAGAATAGCTCTTTATTATGTACACCATAAAAATTACAGTTATAAATGTAGACATTTTACACAGGGTGACACAATGGGTGACATTATGTATCGACTTTAAAAGAGACTGTGACCTCTGAGTTTGTTTTGGTTTTTCTTCTCAGAGTGTGCGGATAAAAAACACCGATCTCATGTAGTTTAGAAAAATATTATTGAAGTATAAATAAAAGTGTTTGTATAAACCTACTTACAGAAGTAAATATCATTTAACATAAATTACTGAAGTAAAAATACCGTAAGTATGTTGCGAAAGTTAATTGCTCTAATGTTTCCTCGCAAAAGATAAGATATTTTAATAACCTCAACCGGATGAATAGTAACATCCTTTTGACTGCTATAAATAACAAGTTCATCCACTTAACGTCAATCAGGTGCTCAAACTCAAACTCAAAGCATTTATTTCAATGAAACCATTTACAAGCACTTTTAAAATCGTCAAGGAGTCGGTCAGTCAGAAATATGAAGCTAGTTGCCCATTCCAAAGCGTTGTAGGTAGCTATGGAGAAGAACGGACAAGAAACTCCATAGACACTCTTTTAAATTATATTGTTACTAAATTATTACTTACCTACATAATTAATGACATATACGTGAGAATGATGTAAAAAAGACGTAAACGTTAAAAGCGTCGGGAGTACAGCAAATAGAAAAAAAAAAAAATAACTGTCCAAAAATAAAATAATTAAAATAAGCCATGGCAGCTAAGAGATGACGCCCAACTGACGGCGCCCGTTCACGAACATGACTCATGGTTCAGCACCATTCAGCTCAAACATTTTGAAGGGAGCAAAATGATCCAACACACACGCCACCGTCAGCGAGACATTTGAGTGAGCATGACATACTATCAGCCGCCAGGGCACATTCGAGTCAATGAAAGACATATTACCCGGTAAATGGTAGCTCTATAGTACAGAGTACTCACACCTGTGCTGCAATTTTCAGCTGTAATAATTACCAAGTTAAACCTCATCCTCCTGATCTTGTCCCATGTTACTTGTGGTCAGCACAACACGTTTATCTTCTTCAATTCTCTCCTGTCAACCGTCATGCTATCATTCACTCCCTTCTTTTTCATATCATTCCTCACACAAGCCTTCCATCTTATTTTTTTCCTTCCTCTCCCTCTACATCCATCAACATTAACAACATCAACAACTTTCAAAGATCGTCAGTTAATTAATCAACTTAATGTAACTGGAAATAGGGTTCTCCCAAGTTGCGCCACAACACCCGGCCTCCTACCTTTTGAAGGTAGAAAAATTCCGTATGATGATATAAATTTCTACACAGGGGCAGGGACATCGAAGCGCAACCTGTTGCTATGGATTCAGTGTATGATTCTGGACCCCACTGCATTGAAATTTAACGTCGGTTATTAAAAGAAAATCAGCTCTTTCATAGAAAAGTGCAATTTCCACGCGGTCAAAAATGTATGGAAAAATTGCTGTTCCGTACATTTTGACCACGTAGGTATTGTTTTTTTTGGATAACAGACGAAAAATTTCTACGCTAGGGTGTTTACTGCCAACCTGTATTGCGAAGGTAACTCATTGTCCATACACATGGGATTAAGCCATGGATTAACAGTAGAACAGGAAAACACACCTGATCGTATGAATGTGCAGCCTTGATTCAAAAACGTGATTATGGACAATAGCCCAACGAACGAGAGGTCGTAGTCGTGGGTTCCAACTCCACCGGTTGTATTCACGTGAATCTACTCCTTGTAATTTAAGTAAGCATATTTAAGTTAGTAGGAAGAGTTTGTCGAAGATCTTATTAAGGGCATCCCAGGTGTCTGGTAATAAAAAAAAAAGAAGCAGTAAGATATTGTGCAGAAATCATCTGATGTAAAAAATTATCTAATGTTCCTAGATTACTTATAAAAAATAAATTGATTTCATAAATCAAAACAGGGTCAGTGGTCGTCTCGGAGTAGTTGGAGTTGCAGTATACGCTTAGATGCACCATGAGCAGAAATGAAAACAAAAAAATGGTTTCTATACACAAGGTTAACCAGATACTGCAATAAAGTTGGAAAATTTCCAAAAAAAAATACGAACATATTTCTAAGAACTCGCTCCATAGGGCCCCCCTAACGGTACACTCTAACCCAAAACACATCTGCACTTAACTCGCTGCTGCTAAAATTACACTTGACAGAAACCTTTTATATCACCGCCCATAGCCTTCCACATCCAGATTACCCATTGAAAATTGACTACTTTTTTTTGTGAATGGCATCTTGCAGGTTAACCTAAAAGGCTATCGGCTGCTTATCCTGTGGACGCCTTAATAAATTAAGGCCTCCAGCCATGGCAGAAGACTTATAAACTAACCGACTACACGCTAAGGGCAACCCTTGTGAGGATACCTCGGCAAAGGGCGTCGCTGGGGGAGGGCAGCAAGAAACAGGCTGGATCAGATCAATGCCCCAATACCAGCTTTCGGCAAAAATAAATACCACGGATATGTGGAAAGAGAACGGCCTTAATCCTGCAAAAAATATAAGCGTGACTGTATTATTAATAAAAAATCCAATTAAAAAGTACTTATACAAGAGTGTAGTTATTTTTAATGTAAATCATGGTCAACAAACGGTTAGGTAACTCGCGGTTACTGACCTACGACAGCCGCGCGAGCGACGGCCGTGGAGTCGATAGTCTGTTAATATTTCATAATAAACTATGTTTTTTATTTGCTAGACCAATATAACAGCTCCGACCGAATAACTTTAAGCGATACGTTTTGAATTCAAAGATGGAAAATCTGCCAATGTGTGTGTATGTTTACTGAAGAATGTACGAATGTATGTAAACTTTTAGTGGTCAACTAGAACTTGCACGAACTACTGAGAAGCTGACTGATGAAAAACGTCAATCGCAGCTGTCATTTTGATCTAGCAAGAAAAAAGTCAGAGTTTAGTTCAGATCACGGGTTCGTTTATATTGATTCATAAAATGTGGTTTCCAAATTGTGTACTGAGCAGCAAAGAAAAAAAAAAGTTTATATATATTTTTTTGGGAAATTACTAAAATTATTGCAGTGTCGGGTTAACCTTGACCATAGAAATCATTTAGGTTCTGAAAAGCATGGCCCTACGACCCAGGTAGGCGTAATCGACGGAGTCCCGCTCTGCGGGATTCATACTTCTGAATGGTTTAAAAAAATACTACGAAGGGGATGGCGGGGTCTTGCCATACAACCTAACCTGTCCGAGTCAGGGTACCCCAAATCTCGAGCTCGCTTCGCTCGCTCTTGCATCCTAAGTTCTAAAAGGATCCCTTCGACATCATTTTTACGATAAACAGCTGGTCGGAGACAAAAACCACCAAGATGCTTTTAGCCTTATATTTAGATGTTTTATACGACAGAATCGATAATTGAAAAGAAAAATGTATATTTTTTTTCCTTGGTAAGTTAAAAAATATTCGATGGCCTATTTCTCGGAAACGGTGCATCGTAGGACCATGCTTCTGAGAAGGTAAATAGTTTATATAAACAAGGTTAACCCGATACTGCGATAATATTCGTAAATTTACAAAATAAAAATAAAACGACGGCCTCGCTCCAGTTCCTAAGGCACACTCCAACCCAAACAGCAGTTACATCTCCACTATAACATCTAGAAAAAACATGCTAAACAATCTTGACACATTTAATTCGCAAAAAAAGTACAAATCACGGCCGTCTCCATTCACGTCGCAGTCCACTGGCCAGTCGCGTATTTTTGACAGTCCACTATTACTCAAGTAGGTCAGGTTCATTCACAATTGTTTAACTTTTTTTCCAGGCTAAGGACTTTGCTATTATGCCTCTCTGGGGCACCGTTATCAAATAACAATAATAGACCTGTAATTATTTCTTATTTTAACCTTTCGAATTTGTCGTACGTATAGAATAACTTATTTTATTTGGCATTCGTTCTTGTTTAATTGACAAATGAGGTTAGTAACTTAAGTATTTTTTATCTGTATTCACGGACTAGAGAAAAAAGACGGACTTCGCGCCACGCGTATCGAAAGTGAAACACTTTAAGTAAGTATGGACCGTTTGTACAAACATGCCTCACGCACATATTTACATAAGGTGCCGACCGGCCGCCACTACGGCGCGGCGTCATTGTAGGTAGGTACTGTTTACGTCAAGTAATAAAATAAAATAATGCCTTCTTATGTTGTGAAATGATGTAAAAATTATTCTACATCCCAGAAAATGTGTCAAGGAATAATATATCACAGGTAAGACACTTATTTACATACACACACACATAGATCGGTACGGTGCTTCACTTTCGATATGCGTGACGCGGAGTCATTGTTTTTTTTTCTAGTCCGTGTTTGTACCGTTATTTTGCAAACTTCGGGCTCGTGGCTAAATGATAGCA
This sequence comes from Dryobotodes eremita, assembly GCA_917490735.1. Classification (NCBI taxonomy): domain Eukaryota; kingdom Metazoa; phylum Arthropoda; class Insecta; order Lepidoptera; family Noctuidae; genus Dryobotodes; species Dryobotodes eremita. The sequence goes on along the minus strand of OU823264.1, from coordinate 17,430,757 downwards.
GCCACACGGGTCAAACGAAGGTTAAGCAACGCTTGCCGCGGTCGGTTCGTAGGTGGGTGACCATCCATTAAACATCAAGACCCCTCCGTCCGAAAGCACGTTAAGCTGTTGGTCCTGGGATTCGTAGATCTTTGACAGTCGTTACGGGTCGTCAGAAGCCCGAAAGTGTGACAACCAGTCTTACCAAAGGGAGTCTCACTAACTGGGATGTGGAGGTCAGATAGGCAGTTGCTTCATATAAAATACTAGCGACCCGCCCCGGCTTCGCCCGGGTACCAAAGCATAATATAATTTAGCCTATGTCATCCGGAGATAGTGTAGCTTCCCAACAGTGAAAGAATTTTTGAAATCGGTTCAGTAGTTTCGGAGCCTATTCAATACAAACAAACAATCATATCTTATCTCTTTATAATATTATTTCACTGTATTTCGTTGATTACAAAATAAATTTAGGTTATACCTTAGCCTCAGCAACACGTGGTGGTTATGCTATTAAATTGTAGCTTATAATGAAACGTTTGTATTTTTAACATAGCGCCATCTATTGAATACTTACTCATTCCAGTCAACAGATATCGCCATCTGTTAGAATCGTTTAGATCTAACAGATAATGGGACTGTCAAATAATAGACAAATAATTTGCAATAAAATAATATTGCGACTGTAAATTGAGATGTAAGCTATCCTATCTTTCAAGTTGGATCAAATTGCACACGGTGTGCAAATCAAATTTAAAATCGGTTCAGCAGTTTAGGAGTCCATGGCGGACAAACAACGTGACACGTAATTTTTATATATATAAAGACTAGTATTCCGCTGCATCCGGTTAGACTGGAAGCTGTCCCCAACCTAGTTGAGAAAAGACTAGACAGATGATGATGAACTATGTAAACAGTGTCGTGTAAACAGTACAATGACGTAGTTTTTAACTATAATTGTTAATTGGCCATTTTGTAATCTATGTAGAACTTATCGATTATTATCATTGTGTTAAGGCTCCCACAGACAGGCACGACGCGAAAGCGCGACACAAAGGCGCCGCTCGTCGCGCGTCGAACGGTGCCTTTGAGTCTCGCGCGATTCGCGTCGCGTTTCGCGCCTGTTTGTAGGAGCCTTTAGCCGTTTTTGTTAAAATTCTTGTAATACTTATCTGACAAAAACCTACGGCTTTGCACGGGTGGTTTTTGCTCAGCTAATAAGGTAACAATGTAAAAAAACAATGAAACTGTCTTTTTTTTTATCCTATAATAAGAAGAACTAATAACTAATTACAATCTAGCCTATGAGACTAATAAGTTTTACGTGTTAATTATTTTAGAAGTTATTATTTTTCATTTGTTTTTCGATTAAGTAGTATTTTTTGTATCTGTCAGTTTATCGATGGTAAAACAGTAATTTGTAGTCTCATTTCCTACGAAATGTATGGGAAAAGTATTTTGCGATTTCTGACTTTTCTAGCACTCAAACCTCAGTTGGTCCAATAGAGGTTTTTGGTCCTTATATGAAACATGATCGATTGGCATAAAAAAAGTTTCTGTAAAAATTGCCCATTTTCCTGCTGACTGTAATTTTTTTTCATAATCTGTGAATGCATATCAAAATTTCTCAAAAAGTTAAGGAAAGCCTCCTTAGACCGTTTTCCTGTAGCTACAACGGTTAAGGTAGCTGCCCTTGCTGCCCCATCTCAAAAATCCACCCTGTATATTGGGCTGGACACGATTGTAAAAAACCGGACATGTCCGGCTAAACCAGGACACCTGGCAACCCGCTGTACGGTAGGTTATTTGTTTCAGGATATATACAACTCAAAACAGTTGCTCAGGATTTTTCGTTTTTTAGCTGTTAGTCAATTTGCTAATAGTTATTTGTGCAACAAGAGAGCAAAGTCGTTTTTTGCTGCGAGTGCAAATTTTGAATCCTGAGCAAGCGAAGGATTCAGCGATTGAATCACGAGCGTAGCGAGTGATTCTAAAGTTGAATCCTGAGTGTGGCGAGGGATTCAAAGGCACGAGATGCAAAAAACTTGCCTCTCGTGTAACACACATAACTTTTCACTTCAGCAGCGAGAACACTTTAGGAGATAAAATAATAAACAGGAATAGATTGAAATAACTATTTATTGTGAATCAAAATAATTAAGATTGTAGGTAGAGGTACCAATTCAATAAAATGGAACATTTTAAAAGTTAAAAGTAAAATTACTGCAATTCTGCAAATTAAAAGTAACCCGCTCTTTTATTTAAATTAAAGCGTGTTCGGAAATAGCACCCATGATATTTTATTATTCAAAATATATTACGTAACATTATTGAAACTAGAAATAAATATGTACATGTTAAATATCAGTTTTATTTGCAGTAAATACTTATTTTCGTTTAAATACAACAATAAGTTAAAAATTCAATAAATTACATTAAAAGACATAATTATCTTTTTGAAAAATTTCTTTAGTTAGTACGAAATTCCGAACGTGTTTGTCTTTGAGGTCGAATTCAAAATCGGAACTTCGAAAGGGCTGTTCTTTGTCTCTCTCTCTTTCTAATGGCGGGAAAGAGATAGAGTGTGAATGTTTCGAATTGTATGATTAACCCAAGAATGAATAAGATATTCGCGGCTTTCTGAAAAAAATTTATTAAAAAGTTACTTGGTCTCACTCAGTGAGCAAAATCGCATTTTGCTCACTGATTTCAGGCAGCAAAACCTACATGTTTAAGCTACTGAAGTAAAAACAATATTTTCCCCGTCTTTACCTATAAATACGTAGTTCTTGACTATACAAAAGAAGTAATTAGTATTAAATGTCTAAAAGATACCATCCGTCCTTCGATCTCAATTCATATCTTCTTAATTCATCAGTTTTGTTAGAGTTTCTCTCTATCGGAGTCAAGAGCGTCAAATTGTGTTTTTTATTATAGCATTGTTTCAACTACGATGATCAATCTCTGTTTAACATAATTATATATTATTTTGTTGCTCTTTGATACTCGTATGCCTTTAAGGACTCCTGTCTCGTTTACAAAGAGTTAACTATAATTTTCATGTCATATAATTAGTCCTTGCAAAAAATGTTAATTATGGTCGTGTCGTTTAGTCAATGTTTCTGTGTGGTACCTACTTACTTTAGGGCTTATTCATAATTAGTCTATAATGTTCCCACTGCTGGGACACAGGCCTCCTCTCTGTGAGACGGAGCACGCCGTAATCCACTACGCGGGCCCAGTGTGGGTTGGTAGATGCCACATGTCTCCGAATTTTTGGTTCCAGGACATGCCGATTTCCTCACGATGTTTTCCTTCACCGTTTTGAGAGCAGTGCTCCAATAACTGCTATTGTTTTTTTATAAACATATTTTTCAGCCTAGTCAGGTTATTTATTTATTTCATTCCATTGCTGCATGGCTGATAGTTACATCGATATTTTGCCCTACGAAATAAGCAAGTGTAGCACCAAGTACCTACCTAGTACTTAATGCTTATCCACCAATATTCGTCAAAGCAAAGACTGTTAATGCATAACATAACAATAACATGACGCCTGTAATCTTCGAAGGGTTAGGCAGAGGAGTACACTATAGTACACCCACATTTTGCCAGTTATGTTTAAGTCCCATGTAATAAGGGGCGCGCCTATTGCCATCAACCGGGCACAGATCCAGACTCCGGGCTGCTACTAAGAGATTCTTGATAGAAAAGCACAATAACACTTTGCTCGACCTCGGAATCGAACACAGGACCTTGTGCTCAGCAGTAGCACTTGCGGCCACTAGACCAACGAGGCTATTAATGCATATCCACAGAAATCTAGTACCTGTAGGAAAATCTAATCTGCACTACTTCAGTAGGTAATTTTTTCGAAGTCTCCACGAACGTAAAAGTTCAATTTCTTAGAAGAATCTTTCAGAAATACAGTCCATATTACAATGCAGAAGATTTCCAGATTCCACCTTCAGACAAACAACTTCGCTGCATTTTACAAATAAAGGGTCGTGCACACTGTCGCACCGAGTCTGTTTCTAGCAGCCTTAGATGGTAAAGGCTCGTTCACACTGGCGCGACGCGACAGAACGTCACAAAGGCACCGCCTGTCGCGCGACGAGCGGTGCCTTTAAGTTGTGCTGTCGCATCGCGCCTGTTTGCGGCCACCTTAGATAATAATGTTTGAATGCAATCAAATAAACATGGCCTACGGTAAAAAAACCTACATAATAATGCAGAAATAATTTGATTTGAATAACTGTGATGCATGAAGTCAACTTTGTAACAAGATTGCATTAAGAGAAACAAGGTACTGCACTTATTTTTATTATTTCCTCATAGTTTCTAAGTAGTTTATGATTACAGGTATATAATATAAAACATGGGTTTATAAATGTAGAATTATTGATGCGCCTGCGATGATTCTACAAGCAACGACATTAGTGCAACATTAAAATTTTGGTAATGAACTCATGAAGCAAAACACTCCTAAATATCTCTATTTAAGGGGACTACAAGACCTAATGTTAGTTTTATAATGCCTAAAAGTATATGATCCACTGCACTAAACAAAATCAGAAAAATATATGTTATTCTTCAGGATATTTGCTAATTAGATAGTGTGTTGAAAACATAATACAACTGATTTGATAAGATACAAAAAAATCACGAAAATGCCTCTAAAAATTTCTTATAACGATTAAAAACCATACTACTATGCATTAAATCATTCTGATTTTTTGTCAGATTATTCTACAAGCAACATACTAACATAATAGTGTTTTAGTTTTTTAATCCAATCAATAGATTTTTCATTTCTCATACACGGAAAGTAGTGTTTGTTTGATCCGAGTAGCGGGTGGAAGACGCTGCTCCCCGTCTTAGGGCGGGAAAAACTCATAGTAATTGCTTCCCTCTCTAGGGCGGGAATGAATTTTAAAAATAGAACTAAATTTGGTTAGGTAGTCGGCTACGGAAAATGCTACATAATAATGAAGAAAAACATCGATAAAAATAAAAATACCGGGTCTTTGAAAGTGTATAAATCGCCAGTGTGAATAAAAAAAAAACCTATTAAGGGGGATGCGCTAAGGTATCTCGCGCGGTATAGGTAATTTTCTTATGAAATATTCAAAAAAAATCTTAGGTGGATGAATTTCCAAAGTTTGATGATTGATATGAAATTGATGAATATTGTTCAGTAAATATATCATTCCTACAATCGCGAATCACATTTTGATCAACATACGACTTGATACGACGTAAAACAGCTGCCATTTGCAAAAAACCAAAGAATATTTGAATTTGGCGGGCTACAACTGAGGATCCACCTTAAGCGGGACGGCCCGCGGCGGTGACGCGGTGTTTTCCATATTTAAAATTTAAAAAAGACTATATAATTAGGCAGGATACTAACTCTGTAAGCTGTAGCGAAATTCAAAATATCGGTTTTATAGACTAATATTTGATTAAAAATGAGTCCCACGCTATGATTTCAAAAAAATAGGAAAAGCGACGGGGTGGGTCGGGAGCACAAGAAATTTCACGAGGACGAAGTCGCGGGCAGAAGCTAGTTATTAATAAATATTTTAGAAAAACTACTATTTTTACTTTCCTTATATTCGAAATGAAAAGTAGAGTGTTTACCACGGGTGAAAGTCATCAATTCCTACTCGGACTATAGCCGCCCTCGCTGCACTCGGGCGTCTAAATACCTCGTATGGGAATTGATTCCTTTCGACCCTTGTATAACAATCTACTATTTTATAAATAGATAATTGCTTCGTTTTTTGCAATAAATTACCAGCGTTGTGTCATCGCGCTTCTCTTTCTTTTCTATGCAGTCCGACAGTGACCGCGCTTTAGCTGTTGTAAGCCTCTTAATTGAATCGAATTGGGATGAGCCTAAATTCAGACACTGATAAGAAATTCAGGTGTTGTCTACGGCTAGGAAAATAATGGCTTCCTTCTTTGGGGACACCAGACAGGATTACTATAATAATTATGGTCAACAGTAGATTGTGATAGACAGCGCGCAAACAAAGAAAAACCTTTTCAAAACACAAGACTTAAAGCGGTAACTCTTCGTTTTGTGGCAGGCGTATCTTATTAGGGAAGCCCTAATTTTAGAAAGAAAGAAAAATTAAGAAGAAAAGGAAAAAGAAAAGAGAAAGAATCTACGGGGGTTTTTCGATAACCTAACACCAGAAATTAGACCCAGCTTCACCAGGGCACCAATGTCCCCACTCTATGTGGTGAGACTTAGAATTATTAATACTATATACTCCCCTCTTCCCTTGGCGGATCCTCCACCTACCATCAAGAAAATCTTTAATAACATAATTACCTTAAATCAGTACCCACTTTAGTAGATAATAAGCAAAAATAATGAATGCTTCACGCATTGTTCGATGAATAATTTTAATTAATGGCTAATCACGCCTAACTATTACTGCCTAACACAAAAAGCTAAGTAACTCAAGGATTTAGGCTCAGAACACACAAGTTACATCTGCAATTTATTAACTAATGAATTACATGGAGTCGTGAGGTCACAGGCAAAAATATTAGCCATTTAGTTAAAATGATAATCGAAAAGATTCAGAGGAAAATTAAAAGATCCCGAAAATCTCTCAAAACAGGTTTCTACCTACCGTCAAACGGGGTGAATAGGGATGCAGGGGTGAATCGAGACGAAACTTTAAAAGGGATTTTAACATTGAGATAATATAGTTTGTTGCCAAAAAGGACTCTAATGTGTTTACTGCATTATAATTAACGATTAAGTGCCCTTGTTGACAACAAACTATATTATTTCAATGTTAAAATCCCTTTTAAAGTTTTCTTCCGATTCACCCCTGCATCCCTATTCACCCCGTTTGACGGTACTTAATTTGCTAAAACCGGAATCCCAGGTCGTCTGACAAAGTGTTATTGGGGATTTCCAACAAGAATTTCACAGTAGCAGCTCAAGTTCTTCTGGCATCGTCCCCGGTTGATGGCAATATGCTCGACGTCTTCTTGTACAATGGGACTTAAGTGGGGAATAAAGTTGTGACAAAATAAAAGGCCAAACCTAGGCAAGAAACATCTAGGATGCGAAGTATTTTATATGTGCGTCCTGTAGGAAATCCGGAAGACAATACCGGAGTAGTTACAGGTAGGAAAAAACTAACTGAACCTTCCAAAGAAACTAACTGCTAAACTCCTGAAGGTATCAAACGAAATAAAAAATTGGTTGGAAATTGACCGTTGTATGCCATCATTATTATCGACTGGCTGTTGCCCACGACTTCGTTTGCGATCCAGGATGTAAAGTAGCCTAAGTCCTTACCCAGGCCATGGTCCATCTGTGTGGCAAATTTCATCAAAAACCGTTCAGCCATTTACCGTGACAGCGTAACAAACAAACTTACTTTCGCATTTGTAATATTAAGTTAGGAGTATTAGCTAGGATTAGAAGCAAACTCCATTCGTGTATGCTTGCCGTTACCGTTTCCTTCAATGAAATTACAGCACATTCCTAGCTAGTAATTGATGGTCAATTGAGCCTATTATTCAATAAATATACTCTTGTGAGCTATTCAGGACGAATTGAAGCTGTTGAATAAGACCTATTTATTAAGTTACTTGAGCAATGAAAGGTCTGCCATGATTTATAGCGACTACTACGTTCTAGTATTGGAAGGCGACGTTTTTAGACTTGAAAGACTTAACGTTCTTCTCGGCATCCGTAGAAGAACCAACCGTACAAATAATTCTATAAACTCAGGTTCAAAAGAAAAATCTTTGGGGGACGCCCTTGGAGGACATATAGTGACCTTATTGGTGATGTTCTTCAGAAAGGTCAGGTGGTCAGCGACACGCACAATGGTCCACTTGAAGGACTAAGTGCGGAAACCAAAACCCATAAAGAAGAAGGTCAGGTGCGTAGTACTCGCCACCGGCGTGCGTGTATGACCAGATGTATGAACCTAAACGAGGCAAAAGGAGAATGTAAGGATCGTAGCAGGTGACGTTCTGTAGTTTCTGCCTACCCCAAAGGGAAGAAGGCGTGAGTTTATGTTTGTATAAGTGTCTTTACATTAGTCGAAAATCAACCAAATTTTTTAAAAGGGACCCCGAAAATAGAGCGGAATTAAAATTGGGTATCACTAGAGGGTTTCTGCTAAATCATGGGCACTCAGGTGTGCGTTATTAATCCGTTTACATAATCCGATAACGTATGCAAAAATGCCGCAATGCGTTGAGCACCGTAGTTAGTAGTTTTAGTTTGGTTAGTTTGTAAGTTTTACTAACATAGTTTTTAAGTCATTGTCTACATTGATTGTGTGTACTTTTATGTGTGATCCGCAATAACCCATAAACTCAAACTCAAACTCAAAGCATTTATTTCAATTCAACAATTTACAGGCACTTTTGAACTGTCAAAGAGTCGGTCAGTTAGTCAGAGAGGTGAAGCTAGTTGCCCATTCCAAAACGTAGATCTCTATGGAGAAGAACGGGCAAGAAACTCCAAGGACACTCTTTTTAAATCAAGATATTACAAAATCCTGGGTACATTATTCTTGTTGCTTCTATATGCGAGAACAATGAAAAAAGAAATATTAAGAAACAATTCAAAATATAAGATTAATAATAAAAATAAGCCGTGGCAGTTAAGAGATGACCAGTCTCAACTGACGGCGCCCGTTCATGAACAAAACGCGGGGATTAGCACCATCCAGCTCAACCATTTTGTAGGGAACCGAATGTTCCAACACACGCACCACCAACAGTGAGACATTTAAGTGAGCATGATAAACCACTATAAGGTACACATCTTTGACCAGCGACAATTACGCAGTGCAGCAGCCAATCGCTCAGTCAGCAGCTCCCATCGAATATCCCAATCCTTAACGTTTATTTCTTTGTTCACAGATAACCAACCATGGGTTCCCTGCCACGGGTCTCCGTAGTTAACGGCGCACGCACCCTGGTGCCGGCCGCACCCCTGCCGAAACACCTCGCTCATCTAGCTGGTAGTGACAACACTGCGCTGGTGTATGCTGGTGAGAGTCCTTTACACTAACCATGCCATGGCCATGGGTTTCCTGTCTCGGTTACTAAGTGGCCACAGGGCATTTTCTGTCGGCTTACTTTCTGGAGCACCCATGTCTGGAGAGTAACGACCTGTGTCAACGGTAAGGTCAAGAAGACGCCATGCTTTAGCTCGTACCTGCTTCACGATGGGTACTTATGCTATAGCTGCATGTCCAACCAAGCCTCTGCCTGTTGCAGAATTTTATCCCAGGATTGTCGCCTAAGTAGTCCGGACAAACATATGTAAAAAATGTTTTGAAACTTGCATTATCCTGGTTTTGCATACAGTATTTACAGACATTTGGTCTTACCGCATCTATTGCGACGTGTTCTACATTAGGCTCTCTTTTTTTACCTACAGAATGTTATCATTGATGACATTCATAATCTCCTAGGACCAAAGTGCTCCATACGTAATTATTTAGTATTTAAGCACTGTTTTACTTCGATCGCGATTACCTTTGTTGGTTTTTATAACATTATTTACTTCTCCTAAAGAACACACCGACCCAATCTTCAAAAGTCGATTTATTTTAATTACAATAATCGAAATTAATGTGAAAATATCAATATCTTAATTAATAATAACTTTAATTTCAATTCAATTTATTTTTCCTATATTTGTCTGTGTATTTTCATTGTAATTGTGTGCCTAATGAGCAGTGATAGGAATAGGTAGTGCCTATTTGCCTAAATTTCGAAGAACAGAGACAAGAAACGGAGACTTCCTTAGGACTACATTTTTTCCTGGACATCTGTCCCGAAATTCGGGACAACACTTTTAAATACATTAAAAAAAAATGTTATTTGGAATAAGTAATTCGTCTATATTTACCTAAAGTTTGCGACTAGACATAACATAATAAATAACATTCACAGTCGAATAATATAAATATACATATATTTGTTACAACAATATTCTATGCGTTTTATTTTTCCTTTAGAGCCCATAGAGGATAAGTTATTATTATGGAGTTATAAATTATAAATGTTATGTCTAGTCGCAAACTTTAGGTAAATATAGACGAATTACTTATTCCAAATAACATATTTTTTTTATGTATTCAAAAGTGTTGTCCCGAATTTCGGGACAGATGTCCCGGAAAAAACATAGTCCTAAGGAAGTCTCGTCTCTGTTCTTCGAAGTTTAGGCAAATAGGCACTACATATTCCTATCACTGCTAATGAGTCTACTGTTACTTGATGATGAATACTAAATAATATAAATACATATAAAACCCCTTACCAAAACCATTTACGTCGAACATATAACAGAAGCCAATAGAATTATAGATAAAACAACAAAAATACCAATATTATCAATAATGAAGTAGTTCGTAATGGTTGCACGATTTTGTTAATTCGTGGTTCTCATATAAAATTAGCATAACCACTGTGTAATGGTATGGTGTGGCGTGTAATTGATCCATTAGCTCCTTGTCAGTCACCGTCAATTAATTTATTAGTGGATGTTGAGTTATTAGATACGACTATACGATCTTTATTAAGAGATTAATTATATAGTACTTTATGCCTACCTAAATGTCCTTTATATGTCTTTTAATGTGTATTGTTCGTCGAATCGTTGAGCTCCTTAAGTTCTGAGTTGAGCTGCACGATTACTGACAAATGCGTGCACTGATTGGACAGGTCCACTCAATGTGTGTGGTTCTTTCCTCGAAAGACCATTGTGAACACCAATCTACACGGTCTTCGCATTCAAAATCAAAATCAAAATCAAAATATTTTATTTCACATAAACCAACATGGGCACTTATGAAATTGTCAGAAGCTAGGTGCACTGTTCCAATTGGTTGCTTTCTATGGAGAAGAGCCGGCAAGAAACTCCACGATTATCTGACCAAGATTATGTCTGGGCTTCAAAAGAGACTGTGACCTCTGAGTTTGTTTCAGCCTTTCTTCTCAGAGTAGTCAGATAGGAAACGCCGACCTCATCTAGCTTTGAAAATATGATTGACGTGTAAGTGTTTGTACAAACCTACTTACAGAAATAAGATCATTTATCATTTAACGATTCCTTACTTCGAAACCACGTCAATTCCTTATCTAACCACGACATCTGCTAATAACGTATTCTCTATGATACAATGAAGGAAACCGTTTCTACAAGACACGATATTGACGTGGTAGGATTACGCGGGGAATAATAATTACAGAATTGGGGGCCCAGGAGTAGCGCTTGCAATGAAGCAGTCTTACATATCTATTTAATTAAACTAACTCATACTTCATTTCTTTTTATTTTTCACTGAACAGACGAATAGACAGACATTGCCAGTACTTAAATAATAATACCTGGCCTCGTAACAAATACAGCAGATATAAATCAAATAATAGAAAAAAAAAGTTACGTCTAGACAAGCATTGAGTAATAATATAGTAGGTAATTAAAAAAAAAGGAAGATTATTGTAATCAAACCGACGATGATTGCGATGGTCGTGAGTTCAAGGAAATAAAATGGAAATAGGTACATTAATAAATAAAATGAATTATTATATAAAATTATCATTTATCAGTTCTCGGAGATTTATTAAGAACGAAAAGCTTTAATCCCACGTTTTTAACGACAAGGAATGAAATTAGCTTTAAACGACACTTTTTTATAAGCCCTGATAAGATTGATAATTAGAGATAATTAGACTTTCTGAATTGAAAAACTAGAAAGGCAAACACGATAATGGGAGTAGTTAATTTATGGAAAGTAAAATAGTGATTACATTTCTTTAGTGCATCTAGCTGGAAACTGCTTCGTAGAACTATCGGAATATGATGATAGCATAAGTAAATAATTACATCCCGAGTTAAACATCCAGGTTAATCGTTGTTTGATCAATAAAAAGTTTAAGATGATACGAATAATAGAGTTCACAGCCTTGATCCACAAGACTTGCTTGATTGCGTACTTAGACATGTAACACTATGAAAGAATGAAAGAGAAAGAAAAATATTTTATTTGGGACACGCACGGGAAATAGAAACAAAAAAAATGGAGCATTTAAAACAAAAAAAAAAACTTACATAAAAACAAAAATAAACAAGTAAAAATAAAAGACCTGTGCGAGGCTAAAAAGGCTCCTATCTCGGCATAACGCTGCGATATTTAAAAAAATAAGTACCGCAGTGCTGGTATTCTGATAGGGCCCGTAAGGCCATACGTCAATGTAACTATGAAATGTTATGAACACCTTTGTAAACATACCATGTGTCTGGCAAATAAATATTCTATTTTATAAAACTTGCTCTCGTCTTTCATATCTATCGAAATGTTGGGTCTTTAGAAGCAAGCCTTGAAATACTGGTATTTTTGGGAACCAGCACCATTGGTCTTGGTGTGATACCGGTACTAGACGCAGTACCTGTAATATTGGTATATTTTATCGGTATCGGTACTGTACCTGCACCAAAACCGATACTAAATTTGATTGATGAATTGAATTTGAAATTGATGAAATGAAATTGATTGATTAGAGTGAGAAAACAGATATAGTAAGTAAAAAGGATACTTATTTTTCCACGTACAAATGTGAGATTTATGGTACGCGCCGTGTACCTGGATTTGGTACTGGTACTTGTTATGCGGAGCACCGGTACCCGTCTGAACCGGTAACCAGGTACCTAAATGGCGAGAACCGCTAAGTACCAACTACCGATACAGAACCTGTACTTTTGGTACCGGTTCCAAGCCCTATTTAGAAATCACTAGACAAAAATTGCATCTAGAAACACATGAGTTGATACGAAAGCTAATAGGAGATGTGTGGAAATAGGAGACATGAACCGCCAACGGGTAGGAGTACAAAACTTGCATAGAAATCTGAACGATGTACATAATGGATGCATTGAGTCTTGTAATTCAAGCGGTGACCGGTAAAAATTTAAATACCTGTTAGTACATTATTGCAAAGGCCGTGAAATAGGCAATTGCAGGTCGTAGGCGAGGACTTCACTAATACGAGACGGACAATTGCCATTTCCGCCGAGGCATATATAGTGCTTTTCTCAAAAGAATGCAGGGAAATAAAACATACTTTTTATATTATACATTTAATTTAATTAATATTAAAAGTTACATTAGTCATATTGGGGCAGTTATTAAAAGAAAATGTTATTGGTTTCTCCGGTACATTTATGTTTGTTTGTTTAACATCTGATGAGTTTTGCAGGTGGGCATTGGATGTAGTGGTAGATTGCTGAATATGCTGTTTTGAAGTGGATAGCTGTGGAGTTAGATGTTGGCAAGTGGCCAGCAAGAGAGATTCTGTTTCCGAATTAGGTTGTAATGTGATGTTTTGATTAATTTTATTACTAGCTTTTGCCCGCGGCTTCGCTCGCGTTAATTTAGACTTTGGCTATCAATTCGGATTATAATTCAATCATGATCGGAAGACACGTGGCGCCATCTATTATCATAAGAACGTTATTGTTGTTTTCCTCGGGAACAGTACTTTTTTTCGGGATAAACGGTACCCTATGTCCATTTCTGTACACCTGACAACGTATATGCAAAATTTCAGGATGATCGGTTCAGTGGTTTAGGCGTGAAAAGGTAACAAAAACACAAACAAACTTACTTTCGCATTTATAATATTAGTTAGGAAGTTAGGATTAGGATTTATATCAGTTTTGTTTTCAATTGAGTCCTCAATGTAGCCTTCAGCCACTTTATCGGACTTCCAGCCTCCGTGTCTTTTCAGAGTCGTCAAATTCGCTCCAGAATCAGCCAGAAAAGTGGCTGAAGACCTATGGAAATAATGTCCAGTGTAAAATTCAGGATTTCTAAAACTTTCTTATTTATCACCTGTGTCGAAAGGCAAAAGCCTTTATCTACGAGTATACAGCTACGTGAACGCAATTTGTACTAAGCAAAGAGCTTACTTTGGTATGCCAAGAATGATAAAAGAGATCCAATCAAAGAGTATTTAATAACCCCAGCACGCCATTTCATACCACATTGCTGGAGCTTTTGTAATGTTCTAAATTCAAAAAACGCTCCAGCAATGGCAGCAATTTTCTTTGTCCGTAAATTCGATACTTCGTGTGTTCTTTTTTCGAAAATAATGACAATATTTCCATGCATGTTTGAGAAAATAAGTATTATGTATGCATACATATATGTTGCATTGTTTAAATCTCTTATTCTAAAATTCCAGATGAAACATGCAGTGTACGTGTCAGTTATGCTGAGCTGGAAGCTGGTACCAACTCCCTCGCAAGAGCCATCGCGTCGAGAGCAAGACCTTCGGGTGCTAACAGGGATGGTGACTACGTCATCGCTGTGTGTATGCAGCCTTCACATAGGTGAGATCTAGAACTTGACTGAAACTGAACTTGATTTAGTGAGGAATAACTTAAGTTTTGTCTCTGGAATGCCAACGGACCTGCCTGCGATGCTTCTGGTATTGTAGATGTTCATAGACGGAGGTGACGATCAGGTTGGCGGCCTGCTTGGTAGCCAAAAATATCATAATATAATTTGGAGAAAGAAACTGGAACCATAGTCTTTAACAACAAAAGTATTTGAGGCTAAAAATACTATAATTCATTATTTCACTTAAAAGGCGGTTTGGTATGCATTTGGCATGCGTATTAGCATGGTTTGGTAACTTATATCTATAGGAAATACTAACTGCTGCCCGCGGCTTTGGCCGCGTGGATGTCGGAATTTGTCCTACGAGAACGTGCTACTGGGACAAAAAGTAGCCTATGTTACTCCTTATAGTATCAGCTATCTATCAGTGAAAGTCCTGTCAAAATCGATCTATCCGTTTCGGTGATTCGCCGGAACAAACAGACAGACAAAAAATTTAAAAATAGTTTTTTTTTATAATTTCCATATATACTTTCATATCATATCTACTAAACTGTCAACTCTCCACGAACAGAATCCGCAAAACATCCGAACGCTTGAAACTGACCACGTCAAACGGTGACAGCGACCGCGCGTTCGCCTCTTAGGCTTTTATTTTTTGGAATTTTATGCGCGGTTCTACAATTTTATTTATTTGTATAGATGGGATTGGAAAATGGGTTTCTCATTGAAGATTACTTCATCATTCATAATTTCTATAACTTTTTAATCTTCTTTCCCAGTACTATCACCACTTTGCTGGCAACTTGGAAGGCTGGGGCTGCGTACGTGCCAATGGAACCAAGCTTCCCTCAGGCCAGGATCTCGCACATCCTCAAGGATGCTGAGCCATCTCTTATTATTTATGATGAAACCGGTAGGTTACTTCTTCATTACTTTAAGACTCATCAAGATATTTTTATATACTTACATTAACCAATTCTGACCACAGTTTCATCGGCAACAACGGTATCTACCGGTAAATGACGTGTTTTACTAATAAAACACTACATTTATCAGTAGATACCGTTGTTACGATTCTTTACTCCGTAACAAATATGGCAGTTTTTCTTGTTTAATTCATTATAATAATTCTTTGTGTAAAAAATAAGTAAAACATCTCATCATCTTGGATCTGTCGTCCGGTTTTTAGCAAATCCCGCTATGTTCTCCGGAAGCGGTGTACCAGCTGTATCCTACGAAGAGTTAGCACACGAAGCTAGTGGACTGTCAGCTGATGTCGTCCAGGATATGGAAGTACTTGCTGCAGCTAATAGCGAAAGTATCGCTATTGTGCTATATACATCTGGAAGCACTGGCATTCCTAAAGGTATTTGTCTATTTGGACGATGTTATAATTTTAATGAAGATAAATTTATACTTTGAATGATTAGTGTAACCCTTGTAACGAAATATCGAAAATATTTGTCTTTCTCACTTTATATTTAAGATTATATTTTTAATCACTGCGCTTACTATCTTGACACACGGAAGTGTGACAGCCAAGTTCAGAAAAAAACGAACGGCATGATTTTGCTAACTTTCAACATTTTATTTCAACATTTTTACTAGTAGTAAATAATCATCATCCTCATGTTTTTCTTTACGTGTCACTAGGTGTTCGTCTGACCTACGCAGCAGTCTGCAACCGCCTCTGGTGGCAGTTCCATACCTTCCCCTACAGTGACTCGGAAGTCAACTGCGTTTGGAAGACAGCTCTGACTTTCGTGGACTCTGTGTGTGAGATTTGGGGTCCACTGCTACATGGCAGGACGCTGGTGATCCTGTCTAGGGAGACTACTAGGGATCCCCAAAAGCTTGTCAATGTGTTGGCTGATAATCAGGTGAGAACTTAATAATGAATTGTGTATAAGTTGAGTTATTATCCTTTTTTTGCTTTTCTGAGACCCAAACACCACAAGGGGTGCAAATCAAATTCAAGAAGTCAATAAATGCCATACATTCCCAAATAGGTAAAATACTGTTAGCCCACGTTCGCACGGACGTAAAAATATTGCGGCGGGATTTTATCGCGCACTGGATTTTCAACTCTCGGTATTGAGCCGTGTGTTGAGAATCCAGTGTGCGATAAAATCTTGCCGCGATACTTTTACGTCCGTGCGAAAGTGGACTGACGTAACGTTTTCTAAGAATTGTGTCTTGTACTTTATGTGCTTAACTACGCTATTTCTATTTCAGATCGAACGTCTAGTACTGGTACCAACTCTTCTCCGTTCCATCCTCATGTACCTGTCCCTCAAGCCTTCTGAAAGACCTCTTCAGAACCTCAAACTCTGGGTCTGCTCCGGAGAGACCCTCAGTAAGGACTTAGCAGCACAGTTCTTCAAGAACTTTGGAGATCAGAACGGTTATAAGCTTGCCAACTTCTATGGCAGCACTGAAGTGATGGGAGATGTAACTTATTACGTCTTGGAGAACACCAGCCAGCTTGATATTCACCCTACTATTCCTATTGGTAAGTTATTTTAAACTGGAATTTTATTTTAATACTGTCACCCTTAAGAATGTTAGGTTTGATTTAAGGGATGGGTTTTACAGTTTGTTTAAGTGATTAAGTAACTGTGTTATATCACCTTTTTAATAAAAGTAAATAATATGGTTCTGGACCATAATCAGCCTGAAATGTTCTCCCACTGCTGGGAACAAGGCCTCGTCTCGGTGAGAGGGAGTGGGCCGTAATCCACCACGCGAGCCCAGTTTGCGTTGGTAGATGGCACAAGTCTTCGGATTTTGGTTCTAGGACATGCCGGTTTTCTCACGATGTTTTCCTTCACCGTTTTTAAGAGCAGTGGTAATGAAATAATTTACACAAAGTAAAGCGCCTGTCTAGGTTCGAGCTTACGACCTACAACTCGTAAGTCGCGGCCGTTAACACTGGGTTCTACTGCTCTGCAAAAGACATGGTACTATCAAAACCAGCAAATGAGCAGGCGTCATTGATTCTAATCTGGACACTAAAACAATTTTAATCTCAAATCCAGACGACATCTTCATACCTAATTTTCTTTCGACAGGTGCTCCTCTAGACAATTGCGCTGTTTACCTGTTGGACGAAGAGATGAACCCTGCTAGGGAGTCAGAGCCTGGTGAAGTGTGGGTGGCTGGATCTAACCTGGCAGCTGGGTACGTGGGTGGACAGGGAGCTG
Organism: Dryobotodes eremita; assembly: GCA_917490735.1. Lineage (NCBI taxonomy): Eukaryota > Metazoa > Arthropoda > Insecta > Lepidoptera > Noctuidae > Dryobotodes > Dryobotodes eremita. Next base: position 17,413,164 of record OU823264.1, on the reverse strand, counting down.
ATAAGTTCGTTGACAACCCTCATGCCGCACATCCAGGTATTTATTAAAAGAGCTTAATACAAGTCTTTCCTAAATAAGTTTAATCTATGAATTAACTTGATGTCTTATTTTCGTATTAAAATTGTCTAACGTTCCTAATCATAAACTTTGTTAATTACCCGGTCTTAAACATTAGTCTCCTGCTGATATTCATCGTAAACCACAACATTCACAAGATGTAATATTTTTATCATCTAAAAAATATTTTATATGCTGCTCCTCCTTAGATTTCGGTCGTCTGTACCGCACTGGCGACTTCGGAGTGCTGCAAAAGGGAGTGATCCTATATGCTGGTCGTACAGACTCTCAGATCAAGATCAGAGGACACCGGGTTGACCTGCAGGAGGTCGATCGCGCTGTAGCTGGAGTTGATGGTGTAGAAAAATGTGAGTAGTGCTATGACGTAAAAGTATAATAATCTTCTGCTTCTGCTCCATAGGACAATCTAGAGTCTACACAAAATCAAACTGGTTGCTAATTTAATTTTATAATTTATTATTTTTATGAAATTGATTTTACATTCTGTGATTACTTTAACTCTCACAATGACTTATTACATGTTAACATTTTAGGAACCACGCCTACTTTTACAATGTTTGTAAATATTAGAGCACCATGTATCTATCACATAATTGATTTATCTGTCATTGCTTCGTTTTCCATTCTTTTTACCTATTGTGGTAGTAATTTTATTTTAGGTTCTTCACATATATATAATTAATGTTAACAATATATTGTAAAGTTTTTAAATGAGTAACGGTGGAGATTCTTGCCAATTCTTCTCCAAACCAAACTACTTTTTTGAAGGGGCAACTAGAATCAATTCTATTTTCTTGTTAATTTTTGACGTTCAAAAGTGCCTTTTTTTAAATAAACGAGTTGACTTTGACTTTGAATGATATGTTCTAAAGATACCCAAAATGTAAATAATGCCTTAGAAAGAAAGAGAACATCATTTATTAACAATAGCCGTGAATCACATTAATGAACACAAATGTTCTTTGCACTGGAATAGGGTATCCTTGATAATTTTTTATTTCTTGTTACTCAGCCGTGGTGTTATGCTACGGCCTGGACTACGGCAACCCCGAGATCCTGTCCTTCGTCACCATCAAAGCTGAAGCAAGAATAGCTGCACAACACATCGAAGCTGCCTTGAAGAACAGCTTGACACATTACATGATTCCACAGGTAAGGTTTTATGGATTAATTATGATCATAAGCGTAGATTTTAAAATCGCAGGGAAACAATAAAGGCAGAATAATCCTTTTCAATACAGGGTGGCCGGAACATTGACGTCCAAAAATAAAATTTAGGTCCCTCGTATCGTGGGGTATCCGAATCACCCCCATGTATGTTCCGCGACTTTTCATAGTTTTCGAGTTACGAATTTTTTTCTGATTTTTTGAGAATGATCGAACTGACCAATCTAAAAAAAATTTAAAAAAAAGTACATGGCTTTGTCGAGATTTTTTTTTTTTGCAACTGAATCTTCGTGAGTATTACTTTTATGCATAAAATAATCAGCTTCGTAACTGTGATGAAAGTTATGAAAAAGTTGGTCTAAAGTGAAAAAATTACGTTCGGTAAATTATGGCTTAGCATTTCAACTTTAAATAATTTTTTTTTTCATTTTTCATTCTTGAAGCCTACTTAGGAACCATGAAGTCAACTGTTTTAATTTTTTATTTAAAGTTGAAAAGCTAAGTCATAATTTACCGAACGTAATTTTTTCACTTTAGACCAACTTTTTCATAACTTTCATCACAGTTACGAAGCTGATTATTTTATGCATAAAAGTACTACTCACGAAGATTCAGTTGCAAAAAAAAAAAATCTCGACAAAGCCATGTATCTACTTTTTTTTTAATTTTTTTTAGATTGGTCAGGTCGATCATTCTCAAAAAATCAGAAAAAAATTCGTAACTCGAAAACTATGAAAAGTCGCGGAACATACATGGGGGTGATTCGGATACCCCACGATACGAGGGACCTAAATTTAATTTTTGGACGTCAATGTTCCGGCCACCCTGTATAATGATTTGAAACAAAATTAAGATTTGGCAAATAATTTAATATGTATCTAAATGTTTCCAGGTTATTGAAGTGGAGAGCATACCCCTGCTAGTCAACGGTAAAGTGGACCGACAAGCCCTACTGAAAATGTATGAGAACACCAACAATAACGGTAAGAATAACGATATTTAAGTAGAATATAATCCAAATATGCTGTAAGAAAGAAATAAAGAAAATACATTTATTTGCGGTAAACATGGCGCAAAGAAAAAACACACAAACACAAAAAAGAACGAGTTGGGGGAAAATATGCGTCACATTCACGCAAAACGGCAATTGCTCAGCATAATGCTATGACCCTATGCGAGTCAAAGCCCCAGCGCTGGTTTTCAGCGATAGCCGGCGTTGACGTGATGATGTCATCAAACATAAATATCAAAATAATGATCCATAACCACTAAAAGTAGCTGTTCATCAAGTACAGTTGTTTACGGATGGAAAAAAAGCCCCACGAGTAGCGATGTAGCTATTTTATATATACGAGTGAAGAAAACAACAATAATCGAAACTCTTTTATCTTCTAGATGACTCAGAAATCCCTCTAGACATCGACTACTCCTCTGTACCTCCCTCGGACATGCAAGCTGCGACAGTTCTGCTTGAGACGGTCGGCGAAGTCCTGGGGCGTGCCGCTCGCGGCGCCATCTCTGTGAGGGCTGGCTTCTACGAGTTGGGAGGGAACTCGCTCAACTCTATCTATACTATCACCAGGTTGAGGGATAAGGGTTACTTTATTGGTAAGTTTGGCTTTTTTAGTATTTCTACGAGAGACGTTATCGTCTCGTCGCTGTTATCAGCGTGATTTTATATTTTGATTAGTTTAACGAAAAACTGTGCTGGTTAAAGTGAAAATCATGTGATGGTTTGAAAGGAATAAAAGTTAAAAAGATATAGAACAACAAATGGAATAAAAATTTTATGAAAAAAGTATGATTTATTTCCAACATAATTCCGTTATTGGAACTCCAAGCTAAAATATAAAGTCAGTAAATATAAAATTAAACTAAAGGTTCTTACTCGCGGAAATATATACTATCTATTATTACTTGAATTGTTTAAACAAAAAGGCTATTTTAATGTTTTTTTTTAAATTTAGGGATATTTCTCAATGATTACAGTACAATCTGTTATTTTTTGTTATAATATCATTGTGTAATAAGATTAAACGTACTTTTGCATTTTTTTTGTAAATCTGTGCTTAGTTTTAAGTTTTATCATGGGATACTAGGGATAAAATATCAAAATGGTACATTACAGTACAATGGGATCTCGTATTCCGAATAATATGGTATATTTTAGAACAGTTTATAGCTAAAGGTAACTGATATAAAGGACTTAATACCCCTTTTGAGCGTTTAACTAACGCAGCGGTAGGGGGAAATGGGCTAGACGCAATTAAACGAATAGGTAGGGGTAATAAAAAAAAAATGTTTTGATAAATTATGAATAAAAATATAATTTATCGTTAACAAAATTTTAAATGACTCAACCATTACTGAAATTTTGGACACCAAAAATGACGCAAATTGGAGATTTTTTGCGTTTTTTGTAAAAGGGCTCTTAATTCTAGCGTGCATAATTTTGCAAGAGTGTTCATGAACTTATCTTAAATCAAATCAATTATAGGACAAACCACATGCTGAGTTAGGCAGTGCTATTTGTGAAGTACCATCTAACCCTAATTCCTCTTCCAGATATCAGTGACTTCCTCGGCGCAGCTAACTTGGGCGAGGTTCTATCCCACATGAGCACCAGTCCTAACCACGACGGTGATGACAGTGAACTGTTTACTGCTGAGCCCTTAGCTGATGAAGATAAACAGCAAGTTATTGAGTGAGTATTGATTATAAAGCATTTTGTAATGTTTTTAAATCTCTGGGTGGTGGTGTATACGAAATTTCTATCTCTTCAAACAGCACCCTAATTACGTAACACACTATCTATCACAATTTGAATCATTTTGAAGCCTATTGCTTATCCATTGCTTCATATGTTCGAAACGATTTGTCTGCTCAACAACGTAAATAACGCAATTAATGTTGTTGAACTGTCAAAACAAAACCCATTCCTACTGTTAGTGTGTTACGTAATTACCCTACAGGAAACATTATGAAGATGCGTTTAAAAAACTTTCATTTAAAAAAAAACTTTTGGGAAAAAGTAGTGGTGTTTAGAGATGAAAATTAACAAAATGGCTTCCGGTAAAATTATAATCATTTTAGGCGATAATCTTATTATGTGTCTGAAAAACCTCTTTCATTAAACAACGCACGCAACGCGTTCGTGCATGTAGATTGTTTCAACACAATCATGCGCAAAAGGTGCGCTTCCATGGTGCGCAGGGTGTGGAGCAACTCCAACAGTATCCTAAGCATGATTTCAAGTCGCCTAAACTGTGTTTTCGTGAGTCGCTGTTGTGCTATCTCACATGGGTTGCCACAGCGGAGATCCACTACCATTTGTTTGTTTTTGTGAAGTGTCAGTTCTTGCTAATATAGTTGTAAGTCTTACTAATCATTTTTAAGTCTTAGGATACTTGAATAAAGATAATTCTATTATATTAAACTTTAATTCCGCTGTTTTTTTAATGGAGATATTTGAATTATAATTCCTCGGAATCTCTGTGCCTCGCCTGTGCCTGGTATTTGAAGTTTTTATAAAGACAAGACTTCAAAGTAAATTCTTTTAACTAGTAAACAACATGATAAACCTTTTAAGTTCCTAACTCCCTTTCTTTTTTACAGAATGATAGTGTCATCGTTCTACAACAAGGCAGAGTTGGAGCAGTTCCTGAAACACGAGATCGACACGAATGATTACGCAGTCCTGGTCAGTGACACCTGGCCGGCGCTCCTCAACGCTAAACTAAGCGTTGTACTCAAGAATTGTAAGTATACCAGGGTTGTGCTCTTCACTCAACCCTGCATTATGGGCTGTACCGTTCTCATCACGAATGGCACGCAGGCCAGTCACGATGAACGCAGGAGATATATACATCTATAACACCCCAAGGGGTTGGTTGCTACGCTTCCAATGATCCACATACAAAGATCTCAAAAGCATGTTCTAAAATGATATACTTGTATAGATAGTCCTCCAGACCGTATTTCGGCCACGGCGGCCAATCTCAACGGAAACTAGCCTTCGGCGCGGGAGATGTTATAGTGCACAAGTGAGTGCGGAGACACAGGTGCACTCTCTCTTCCCTCACTTTCATAGTCCAATGGGACGGACACAATTACAACAACACCCAAAATAAGGCCACAGTAGTAGCTTGCTGACAGAAAGTATGCCACGTATCCCTTTCACAAGGAAAATTCTTTTAGACCTGCATTTATAAGCACATCTTCTTATTACATCTTAATTATGTTTCCCACAGCATCAGGAGCCCCGGTAGCTGTAGCACTAAACTTCGACGCTCGCGACGAGCCGGAGGTTGAAGTAAAAGGGGGACTACTGAAGATAATGCAGTTCTTGGAGTTCGTCGAGAGCTCTGTCAGGGATAGCATGTTACCGCCAGGAAAAGGTGAGTCACAAATGATGGCAAGTCTAATGCCCGTTTCTACAAACACTAGATGACACTTGAATAAAAACTTTTTTCCAAAAAAACAACCGACTTCCAAAAAAAAAACACTAAAAAACGTGAAAAATCACTTTAATTTCGGAAGTCGGTGTCTTTGGTTGTGTATTTCCGTATTTGGTCGTTTTTTTGGAAAAAAGTATTTATTTTTGTTTTTTAGTTGTGGTACCTACCCCACACACATTCGTATACCACTACTTGATATGTAAATAACCGTGACAGGAAATTATTATAACATTATCAATATAAACTAAGTGGAAAAAATACGCATTATTAAGGATAACTCAAAAACTACTGGTCAGTACTTAATCAAATTTAAATGGGACCACATGTGAAGCACCAGCTTTCAAATAAAAAAAGAATCATCCAAATCGGTTCACCCTGAAAAAAGTCCTGAGCTAACACACATAAAAAAAAATACAGTCGAATTGAGAATCTCCTCCTTATTTTGAAGTCGGTTAAAAAGCGCACTTAATCTTTAATTATAATACAGTAACAACATTAGAGTCTTTTTTGGCAACAAACTATATTATTTAAATGTTAAAATCCCTTTCAAAGTTTCGTCTCGATTCACCCCTGGATTCCTATTCACCCCGTTTGGCGGTACTTTTTTTTTCGTTCTTTATCCTTAACATCTCCTTCCATTTATTTCCAGGCACAATCCTGCACTCCTTCATGATGGCGACAGCAGAGAGTCTCACTCCTCGGGAGAACGTGGCCGCCATCCAAGCGCTGGAGAACGGTACAATGAACCTCGCCATAAAGAGGGGCTTCCGAGGGGTGTTCACTACCAACACCAGTCCTTTGACACAGGTAAATAGAGGCTTGAGGTTTATTTAATAACTAGTTGTGACCGCGGATTCGCCCGCGTCGATGTCGGGAATAATCCCACAGGAACGTGCTACCGGGAAAAATAGCCTATGTTACTCCTTATAAAATCAGCTACCAGTGAAAGTCCCGTCAAAATCTGTCCAGCTGTTTCGGAGGTTAGCCGGAACAAACAGACAGACAAAAATATAAAAATATGTTTTTTTTTGTTACACGTATCGTATAAACTAAAAAAAGCTGTTTTTTGACATTACAAAAAGACACTTAAATTTTATTTATTTCTAAAGATGTCTAGATTGTGGGAGGAATTATTCATTTTTCCAAAAGTTTCCTCATGTTTGGTTAAGTAAAAGTAGAGGTTTTTGATAAAGAGGTAATCAAGTAGGATTGTTACGTTACTGTAGGAAGGAAAACCGTGTGCGGTCGGGGGACCGTCAGGAACGGAGTCCCTTCTCACGTATGATTAAAAAAACAAAAACATAGATACATATATAAACTGACGCCTTCTTCTTCTGCCCCTGCGTTCTACCCTTTTCGTTCTACAGAAACTACAGAACGCCACTTGCTACGATCCTTATATACTTCTTTTGCCTCTTTCACGTTCATAGTATCTGGTCATACACACACGCCAAATAAAACAAAAACAAATAACAGAAAAATCAAAATTCAAGATGGCGCCATGCTGGATTTTGATTGTGACCCCATAATCATTGTCAGCGCCTTCGAAAACTATGAAATCAACACCCATGGCGGAAAATTTGTGAATTTTCGGTGGAGCCATCTTGGATTTTGATAAAAATTCTCATGGATACTCTGGCCAATATACTTACAATATTCCTTGGTTTTTCCAGCAACTTGGTACCGACGTCCTAGGCTACCAGACCCTCCTGGACTACCAACTAAACCAGTACGTCGACCCCAATGGAGACAGGGTCTTCGGGAACGCCCCCGATGATATGAGAGCCATCGTATGTTGGAAACCACTGGACTAACTCTGTGATACACTACAAGGTAATTGAGACTTTAGCCGCTTTAGTATTAGGTATATTTTAGATTAAGTTGTTATGTTGTGATTTTTATGGACCAGTGAGCTTTAAAGAAGGTATTATGAGAATGAAAAGTCGACCTTATAACAACTGTCTAAGGTAGATTTTTAATTGGCTTTTGAGGAACTTAAATGGAGCTCAAAATAATGTGTACCTATTGCAAAATGTGTTAAATGTTGTGAATGTTTTTTGTTAAAAGTTATGAAATACGATATTTGCAATTAAAAAGAATAGAATAGAAAATAAATAAATAGCAATTTAGACTTTATTCCAATAAGATAAGGCTCATTTTTGGAAACTTTAGATAGTTATTGTCGTAGTGATTGTTAGTTTCAGCCGATTTTGCTTTCAAATTGACCAATAAAAAAGTGTTTTCTTTGCATCTTGCCAATTTTTGCCGTTTAAATTTAGTCTAAAGAGAAATTGTTTTAAGTCTAATTTAAAATATTTGTTATATCTACGTTAATGTTAAATGTTAAGTAACTAAGTGAGGAAAAATCAGTGACAGAAAAAATTTAATTTCAATTATGCTTGTAATCACATTAAACGAAACACACAGAATTTGTTAAATGTATATGTGTGTGTTTTTTATTGTTATTATTTAACCTCGCAAGAATTCTGTGTTTAAAATAATTTCTAAGATTTTATGTGGGTTTCAACTTACTATTAAGTATTTTTAAGTTAAAATCATTTTGTTTAATATGTTACCAAAATAATTATGGTTATATTTATAAAAATCTTTTACAAAATCTGGAAGAATACATGCTTGAACATAGTTTTTCAATACACTGGTATATACTTATACAACTATACAATAAATTATACAACATACACTTATACAATAAATTTAATTTGATTTGAGAAAATTTGTGGTATAAGAAATATAAACTAGTTTAACTAGAACCATGACAAAATATGACAGTAAGTTAATCTGTTAAAGATTTCTTTATTGAAAGATCTGATTCGTTACAAAAATAGTGCAATGTTAAATGTTAAGTAGTGAGTAAAATTAGTGTTAAAAAAACTAAAACATTTTAATTTTAATTGTTATACAATAAAAAATCCATTGATAACTATGTGTTCTATAAAAAGTTAGAAAAATAATTATTTTAATATTTTTTTATCATTAAGCAAAGTTTTTAAACAAATAAATATAGTTTTAGTAGCTATACATACATACTAGATCTCTATATGTTATAAGATAGTGATATTTCAATTGTTTTACAATTTGATTAAAATTAAGATAGAAATTATGTGCTTTTAAGAAATTTAAGTGTAACTTATTTGACAATAAATATTTATCTGATATGTTATGTCTTTATTTTTGTACTGTTTTGGTTAAATTCGAGACTATTATTAACGGTAGAGAATGTTTGGCATCAGAATCGGTAATAATGGGTCAGAAATATATACTAGTTCAAAATCTGTTACTTGGAGCATAGGGTGGGTGTAACGCACCCGCTGACACCTTTTACCTCGTCTGAACACTTCGCCTGATGGCGGTCCACTGAGCTATGACAATCGGCGTTCAGAAAAGATAACTAATACATAAAGAAATACATAAACTCACGCCTTCTTCCCATGGGGGTAGGCAGAAACTACATAACGTCACCTGCTACGATCCTTCCTTTTGCCTCGTTTACGTTCATACATCAGCGGGGTAATTACGTAACACACTAACAGTAGGAATGGGTTTCAGTTTGGCAGTTCAACAACATTATTATTATTTGCGTTGTTGAGCAGACAAATTTTTCGAGCATATTAAGCAATGGATTAACAATAGGCTTCAAAATAATTCAGATTGTGATAGATAGTGTGTTACGTAATTAGGGTGCTGGTCATACACGCACGCCGGTTGCGAGTACTACGCACCTGACTTTACTGAAGAACATGGTCTTAAAAAACAAGGTCTGGCACTCCGGGAGTGACACAAGCTTACGTCACTATCCAGTTGCCACTTTATTGCAACAAAACATGAATTATGGAAACATTTTCAGTTACCATTCTGTTGAAAAATATATATAAAGCATTTAAATTGTCGTTTCGTTTTTCTAATCAAATGAAACAATTCAATTTAAAACATATACCAACGTAATTGTTAATTAAATCCTCATCGTTGTATCCGATTCGCATGGGTAATAAAGGCGGTTGAGGAGTTATTATTACACACTACTGGTAACACAGCGGTGATGACGTGGGCTTGTGTCACCCACGTGACCATTGTGTCTCGGAATGCTATACCTGGCGAAGTATATTAATATACCAAGCTGAAGAACATCACCAATAAAGTCACTATATGTCCTCTTAGGGTCACCCCTCCCGGCGTTTCCACTCACATCTGCCTTGTAAATACCTTTTGTTAGTCACCTTTCATCATCAAATAAAATAGAGAGGAAACGAAAATAATATCAAATTATTATACAATATTATTCCTTTCACAATGAGTACCAGCATACTGAGAATAAGTTATAGAATGCTACAGGAAAGGTTTCCAGAATGGTTGAACGAGAAAAACGGAGATCTTTATTTTCGGTCGGCAGCTGGGATTCGTATATCAATTATCTGAAAAATTAATTAACAAATTCTAACGAAGTTATTCTAACCTGCGGGGTAATTGCGTAATACAGTAATAATTGCAATGCCTTTCATTTTGACAATTTGACAACGTTCATTGCGTTATTTACGTTGTTGACCAGACGAATTTTCCAAATACGAAGCAATGGATTAGAAATTTCTTAGAAATGGATTAGAAAGTGTGTTATTAGTCCGGTCAAATTAGACATAAAAATAGTGATCAAATAACAAAAACTCTGACAGAGCTGAATTTTGCTGGAGACCTTGGTTACACCAGTAGAAATAAAGTGCCAAAAGTCCCCATCGATCCCAAGTGTGCCAAAAAAGTTATTCAAGGTAAAAGGTCAAATATTTTGGATTTTTCTCGAAAACCGTTAGTTTTATCAAAAATAGAGACTAAAATTGTAGGTCATAAAATGATCTACAAAAAGGTTCTTATATTTTTTTTTCCTAACTATCACCATTCCTAAGATATCGTGATTCTAATAGTTGAAGGTGTTACATTCTACATTATATGCACACATTTCCACACCACCTGTGAGGTAGTGTACTTGGCGCATTTTTTTTATGGTGGTTTTCCCGGTAAAGACTTGTAACAATTGTCATGATACTTAGCCTTAGCAGCAACTTAATCATACTCAAAATTAATGCGTGCAGTAACAGCTTTTGATTCCTTTTTTTTTTTTTTTTTTGGGTGGGAAATCATCAAATGACCTCTCCCGCTCTGGGCGGAGCGGAAGGGCGTGTCAGACTCTTACTGACTAAAACCCACCCGTGTTCTTTCAGTTGCCTGTGCGCCAGGGCCACGGTATCTCTTTCGAACAATCCGCAGCCCCGGCAGGCATCGGTCCTATCGGACCCCGTCAATTTTGCTGACATCTCTTTGAGGCGCGCGTGGAACACGACGCGCCGTCGACCCGGGCCTGGTCCTTACCGGACGGCGAGCTGCCCATTGCTCGCCGTCCGCAAGCCCGCGCCTACGGTGGCCGGGAGTCGGCAATCGACTCCCGATGCCCAGGGTGTCTCCTCCTCCTGCGGCGGCTAGGGGCGCGAGGGCGCAGAGATTGCCTCTCCCTTTCGCGCTCCGCCTCCTCCTTCGCGAGCATTACTGCTTCGCAGAAAGAGGTGACGGCTTCCCATTCCCTCTCGCTCCGTACCATGGCCTGAACCAGGGCCGGACGCGAGAGGTCGCCGCCGCCGATCGCCGCCACGAGGAAGCTTTTGATTCCTAAGATAGGAATAGTGATTGTTAGGAAAAGAAGTATTAGGACCTTTTTTTTAGATAATTTTATGGTCTACAATTTTTGTCTGGGCTATATTTTTGATAATACTTATCGTTTTCGAGAATAATCCAAAAAACCGAAAATGTTGACCTTTGACCTTGAATAACTTTTTTAGCACACATGGGATCGACGGGGACTTTTAGCACTTTATTTCTACCGGTGTACCCAAGGTCTCCAGCAAAATTCAGCTCTGTTGGAGTTTTTGTAATTTGAAATGTCTATTTTGACCGGACTATATGCAATTGGGGTGCTGGACATAAATTTGACGTAGGGTTCTAAGGACTAGGTTTAGATAAGTAGGCAAGTTCAAAATATAAAACACCGTGACGTAGGTACCTTTAAACTTTTCCTTACCTACAGAAAACTCAATGTCGTTGCCCAACCGAACCGGAGGAATTACGTCACGATCAGCACTAGCGAGGTACCTACTTAGTGCCTCCCTATGATACTTGTTATTGTAGCACACCACTATGTTCTGGTTTATTGCCCAAAGTCCGACGCGTGTTAGCAAAGGCCCGAGCGGTGCGATACGCGGATCGTGCGGGGCTGAAGGAAGATTCGCGTGGGAGGGAGGCGCGCGCGCGGCTCTCTCGCGTCCTACTCTTTGATCATTCGCAAAAACCGCGCGCCATCATATGCCGCTGCCCGCTTCAATGACAGTAAATACTACGTAGAAACTAGCGTAATGCATGATAAAAAATAAGGAGCCAGTATTTATTATGTTTCAAGTAATTTTTTTTTAAGCTAGTGCATAGCTTTTATCGCGGGCTTTGAGCGCGGCGACCGAATCAAGAAATTCCGTAACGAAAATAAAACCTAACACTCCCCACTCCGCCTACCATGTAGCTCGGCCGAGCGTTCGCACGTGTATGTATATGGTACGACTGTATTTGAATTAATATCAAAGAAAATAAATACTGCATAAATAAAAAATTAAAAAATAATTATAATTGCTTAAGTTGATAAAAAGTGCTATGCAATAGCTTTACCGCGGCAGTCCCCGAGTACCACACGTGTTTTTGTTTTTAAAACATACCTAGATTTAAAAAAAGAAATGTTTCTATGGCTTCTGTACCAGCTATAGGTCTCTGGCTGGCTGGTCTGGGGCTCTTAAAATATTTCGTGTATATACTCGTATATATATATGCACACACCTTATATAAATAATACATTTTGTTGGAATAGTGACCAGCACCCTAATTACGTAAAACACTATCACAATCGGAATCATTTTGAAGCCTATTGCTAATCCATTGCTTCATATGTTAGAAAAATTTGTCTGTTCAACAACGTAAATAATGCAATGAATGTTGTTGAACCGTCAAAATGAAACCCATTCCTACTGTTAGTGTGTTACATAATTACCCCGCAGGCTGTGCCACCATGACGTTCCAGTGTGCCAATTAGGAAAAGGTACATACCAAAATTAAACAACATTTTTTTTTTTCACATTTATTATACCATAAATAGACATGCAAACTATAGACATGTATCTAAACACAGATAGACATTAATATCTAAATGAGTAATTATTGACTTATTCACATATAATACTTGCTATGATTTAAAATTAGGTTCTTTTATGAACATTTATTTCAATGATCCCAACGACGCATCCATTTAAATCTTTAGTTATATTTAAGACTAGATTACATTACAGAACCTGGCGTTTATAGCCGACAATAGATGGACCTAATGAAAAAGATTTTTGTTACATTTTGTAAAACTTTGTTTATAAGTTGATGATTGATAAATAATACTATAGAACTTATACAATAAAAACTTTTTAGGTAAGTTTTACATTCCGTACAACGTTAAAATGCAATCAATTAGTTCTTTAAAAGAATCAATAATTTCGATTTTCCTGTGATTGCGATGTTTTTATTAGTGTACGTGTATGCTTAATTGTTCTATTGACATAGTTTTAGGTAATTTTTAATACTAACACGCTATGGGCATTCGAAGCCTGACAATAAACGGTTCTTTTTATCGATCAATCGACGTTCAATTTGTGTTAAGATAAGCACTTAGCAACCGTCTTAAAATGATCTGAGTTTAATAGAAGATTAATAGGTAAAGTAAATAAAATAGGCCCATTGCCAACAAAAGGGTGTTAAACAGTTGTTGTTTGTTAAATAAAAAAATAATAAAGATCTAAAGGTTAATTGTCTGTTAGCTGGTTATCCAGGTATTTATTTGATACAAGTATACTGTATAGTTAGTAAATTATACAGTATACTTATGTCAAATTATACAGTACACTTATGTCAAATTATATAGTATACTTATGTCTAATTATACAGCATACTTGTCAAATTATACAGTATACTTATGTCAAATTATACAGTATACTTATGTCAAATTATACCTACAACTTATATCAATCTGAAAATGAATAATTTTGTTATAAGTAGTTACAACAAATTATGCCTACAACTTATGTCACATAATACCTACTTATAACTACCGTCACCTGCCTGTTATCCCTCAAGGCCGTGGTCGAGGTGACGTCCTATTATCATTCACCACTTGAAAAGGGGGGCTGTGTTAACAGACTTAAATATATAAGCGCAAAGACGAAGCTTCTTAATCTGTTTTTTTTTTTTTTTTATTCGTCAGAACACTTTTTAATTTCAGTTTTACTAAGCGCTAATCCCGAATTTTTTGGGATTTGCTCTTAAAGGTCTTAAGAAATTATCGAAAAGGAGTAAATAAAAATAATAATTTGTGAAAAAGTTGTAAGGTTTTGACTTGTTCGCAATTCGTCCTTAAAAGCGCGATGTCTACCATATTCCCTTACAACTGTTCTTAAAAGCTATCCTGATAAAGCAATACGTCAAGTATTCATATTTTAATTAGTATTTTCATTTCCTAAATTATTTAAATATCAAAACTACATTTCTATTTTTCATTAATTGACTTTACCCACAAATACTTTTAGTATAATTTACAAATAATGCATATGCATTCTTAATTATTATATTATGTTATATTAAGTAACGTACGAAAAATGTCGAAGCAAAAAACTGATTAAGGGTACTAGAAAGACAGCTTAGCTAAAACCAATGGCTAAAACAACTTAGAAAATGACAGAACTGTCACTTGGATTTAGAATGTCAAATTTCTTTGATTTTCGTCAATTCGGTATTTCAGATCTAAACTGTTTTCGACACGTTTTATAATTAAGTAGATCACTAAATATAGCAATTGGTTATATTTCGAATAGCATTAAAAAAAAAATTAAGATGACTTCAGAATATTACTTCAAAAAAAAAATTAAGATGACTTCAGTATATTACTTCAAAAAAAAAAAAAAATTAAGATGGCTTCAGAATATTACTTCAAAAAAAAAAAAATGGAGATATCAAAACTACTATCTTACCTAGCTTTAATAATATCTTATTGTTAATTCCCTTAACTATCTTTCAATAAATATTCTTTAACTTACAACTAGGTTTTTCTTATTTCTGTAATGAGTAGACTTGCCAACACGTCCTCCAACTACAAGAGCTTTTAGGAGGACCTCAGAATAATATACAAAAATAAACATAAAAATAAAACTTACATCTTTCGTTAATGATTAAATATTTTAGTATCATTTAGAAATTATGCATACGCATTATTAATTATTTTATAATAAGTAACGTACGAAGAAATGTCTACACAAATAACAAAAAAACTGAATTAGGATACTAGAAAGAAAACTAAGATAAAACAACGGCTAAAATCCCCTGCTTTCGCCTAGGAAATGACAGAACTGTAAGATGGATTTAGAATGTCAAATTACTTTGATTTTACGTCAATTCGGAATTTCAGATCTAAACTTTTTTTTTTGTAACAACTTTTGAGTAGAGTAATAAATAAAGTTATCGTATTTTTTTGGGAATATCATAAAATATATTTTAGAAATATTAAGAAAATACTAAACCTCCTATCCTACCTACCTCTTACCAATTGTACCTAGTTTTAAAATAAATACATATTTATTTTAATAATATCTTATAGTTAATTCCCTTAACCATCTTTTAAATGATAAATATGCTTTAACTTAAAACTAGGTTTTTCATAGGGATTTTCTAGGGATTTCGTGCGCCGTCCAAGACAGTTTTTAGGAGGACTTCAGAATAATATACAAAAATAAACATAAAAATAAAACTTACTTCCTAGGTTTTTAATTAAATATTTTACCTACACTTATTTGAATAATATGTTATTATTGATTCCCTTTATCTCTTTAATAATAATAATTGTATTCCTGAAACAAATTTTTATCTTTTTACTTTAACTTCATGTGTGACTAGTTCTTTAGCATTTAGCCTCTACTATGATACAATTTATGGGAGGACTTAAAAATGTTTTAAATAAAAGTTCAAAAACATAACTTCACTACACTTATGATTACTACTAAGTACATAATATAATAATATAATATATAATATAATTTTCTTACTGCAACAATAATGCCCGGTTCCTATATGAGTAACAACCGCCAATTCGGAAATACACAACTTTAAATTAAGAATGTTTTTTATTACAAACGAAAATTACCAGGTATTTTCTCATAATTGTATAATACCGGATTGGCAATTTTGTACAAAAATATATCCGCCAAATCTCAAAATTTTTGCTGGTTCAAAAGGAGACCGGTTTTATAACGTATTTGCCACATTTTAACCAAATAGTGGATATCAAACAAATGTAAATTTCGCCAAATGCGCCAAATAAAACGGGTGGCCAAAAAAATTGGTATTTTACTAAGCCATGAAGACTTCTGTTTGACTTTGGTGTACCTATTTCCATGTTTTAACTATAAACTGGCCGTATGTTATAGGAATCCGACAAGTGTTGAAAATGTAATTCCTTCTCCCATTAGATACTGGGTAAAAGGTTTACATAATTTAATCTAAATACTATTTAATTTTCACAAAATGCTGCGTCTATAGTCTTAGACTATTACTAAAATATTATTAGGTATATTTAATATTCGGCATGGAATAGGGTCTAGAAAAACGTTGTACATGTATTTTACATTATTAAATTATCCGTATTACATAGTGCATACATCGACTTTATACTTAATTAAATAAATACACTTTATTTTCTAATGAGTAAGAGGTTATCAGCTATTCAACTGTTTTGGAGATGGTAAGAAAAAGATTTTTCCTCACCTTATGCTAAGAGCCGAATGTAATCTCACAGGCATTTTGCAGGCATGTATTCAAGTAATGATAATAATTTCAGAGGCAACCTGATCTCTGCAGCATGAAACGAATGTATAATATGGGAAATAAAAACTGACATTTTAAATTTTAAAAGAAATTGTACCTACGTATAATAATTATAATGTATGCCATGAGCCTTTTCTTTTTCCTTTAGAAGTTTTGTACGTCTTTTTGATTTGAATTGCTTGGCTGAAATATTGTTTTATTTAAATTTATTTTTTTAGGAAAAAGTTCATGAATGTTATTAATAAACTTTATTTTAACTTATTTTGTTAATATTATATTTCCCAATTCACAGGTCGGATCATAAGGCCCACCTGCACCAGAAATCACTAAATACATTTAGCGCTAAACGAATTTAAAACATAGTTCTGTTTCGGCTAATCGTTTGAAGATGACCGAAACAGAATGATGATATAAATAGATATGTTTAGCGTACAACTTATTAAGTGATTTATGGCGCAAGTGGGATTTAGTCTATGGTCAAGAATTGTCTAACAGAAAATTCTGATTTGCTCTACATGAAGACTGAACTTCAGTTGTTTGAAAATTATTATTATTTCATCAAATGACGCCAGTAGTCACTAACAGCAGTATGGTTAAGAAGAATAAATTTAAAAGTATGTCAGTAAAAGAGCACATTTTTTTTTTTTTTAAGAAGTTTTGGTTTTTTCTAGTCTATTCTCTACATCCGATTGACACATTTAGCTACTTTGATGTATTTTTTATATGTTCACTTATTTTTATACCTTATTTATCACCACTTATAATTATGATACTTAATTAGTACTTTATACACACTACGCTTTTTTTATTCATCACGATCTCTTCGCGTTTTATGTATTCTAAAATAATTATGATAATTAATTATTATGATACTTTATAACTACTTATGTATATGTATGATACCTTATTAAAACTTGTGTATAATTATGATACCTTATTACTTATGTACTTATAATTACCATACCTTATACCGATTTATGATTAATTATGATACCGTATTGATTCATGATCATATCTTATTATTACTTATGTTACTTAATCGTTACTATTTACACACTACTGTTTTATTTCTTTGGTTTTTTCCACGTCCTCATGTACACTTCGATTTAAATCGTCACATATTGTCCTACTTATACATTATTCCTAATTAATTAATGACTACGTTATAAATGCCTTAAAGCGGCTACAATCGACTTATTGCCTACTGTGTTTGAGTAACCCAACAAAACGTAAGATATTTTTTTTATGTTATTGAGTTGCAAAAGTCTGTAAATGGTCACCTCCGCCTGTGAACATCTGCAGTACCAGAGGCTTCGCAGGCGCGTTGTCAATTCAGAGACACAGCTGAAATGTCTCATATGCCTGTAAAATGCGAACACATGCATGCGGGTTGAAATCCGAACACAGCAACGGTGCTGGATATGTAAACTTGCTTATACAAAATAAAAAATCTATGCTTAGAGAAAGATTGTGTTTTTGCAACCGAATATAATTTACCTAATACAGTTTATGGTGATTTTAATTATGATTATTTTTATATTTCATTACAATACTTACTTTTTTTTAAATATAATATGTAACATAAACACAGGTAGGTACTTTTTAGGGTTCCGTACCCAAAGGGTAAAAACGGGACCCTATTACTAAGACTTTGCTGTCAGTCCGTCCGTCTGTATGTCACCAGGCTGTATTTCAAGAACCGCGATAGCTACACAGTTGAAATTTTCACAAATTATGTATTTCTGTCGCCGCTATAACAACAAATACTAAAAACAAAATAAAATAAATATTTAAGGGGGGCTCCCATACAACAAACACGATTTTTTTTTTTGCCGTTTTTATAGTTAATGGTACGGAACCCTTCGTGCGCGAGTCCGACTCGCACTTGGCCGGTTCTTTTATAATTAAGATCCTTTCAATACCTTAGTTAGGTGTAAGGCATATTAGCTTTCAATATATGGTTTTTATATGCGGCTAGTCGAAAATAGCTGCTTTAAGGAATACCTACTAGATTCCTATATTTAATTGCTTCTCCACAATAATGTACGGACTGAAACCTTCCATACTGAGATCTTCCAACTATCAGGAATTTTGCTTGCTGGGCCGGCAGTCTCGACATTAGATAGCGACAAAAATCTGTCGCTAAGTCGTATCGATGTCAAATTCCTTTACTAGATTTTCAACTTTATTTCCAAAGCATAAGGTTGAAAATCTATTAAAGAAATTTGACATCGTTACGACTTAGCGACATATTTTTGTCGCTATTCATGTCAAGACTGCAGGGCCTGGTTAATACTGAGTTAGTAGGTAACTCAGTCGGTGTGGGCATACTCAGAGCAATATCAGTACGATTATCTTGTTCTTTGTTTGTAGGTAATTATTTAATTAATTTCTTTTAATCGTGTTATTTTTGTATTTGTTTTATTATTTAACTTATCTGGAGAAATGTGGATGTACTTTAGGTAAAGATGGGTCTCTGCCTAACCCTTCAAGGAATAAAGGCGTGATGTTATGATTTTTTTATTTTCTTGTTGTGATTTTTGCTGTTGTGTTATGTCCGTATCGAATAAATGCGAACTATTTCTATGTTCTTTGTGACTTGGTCCAGAATTTCTATAATAGTTCGTGCTAACAGTTGTTAAGACGACACTAACTATTATGAAAATAGCTCAAACCGTGGCCAAAATGTTTGGCAGTCATAATAATAATAATACATGTTTGTCATTTATTATAATAATAGAATTTTCATAATAATAATAATATCTATTTTGGAAGATTTCGTGCCTATAGGAGTAAATACGACACTCCGTACTGCAACCGACACGAACTATTATGAAAATAGCTCATACCTAAGTTAAAACGTTTGCCAGTAATAATAACAGTAAATGTTTGTCAGTCATAATAATAATAATAATAAATGTAAGCTAGACAAAACAATAATAAAAGTTTTCCACTCATAATTATAATTAATGTTGGTCAGTCATAATAATAATAGAATTTTCTTAAGAGTTTGCGCCAATAGGAGTAAAGACCACACTCCATACTGCAATTTGACGCGAACTATTATAAAAATTGCTCATACCGAGGTCAAAATGTTTGGCAGTCATTATAATAATAAATATTTGTCAGTCATAATAATAAGAAATATTTGCCAATCATAATAACAATAAATGTTTGCCAGTCATAATAAATTATAAATGTATATATGTATGTGTGTGAAGGCTTTTTTTTAACTAAGTTAATATAATCCAGCATTGCACGTATAAGCGGGCACGCTCTTTATGTCTGGAGGCTTTTAGTGAGATATTAAGTTTTGTTTACGTTTTTATTTCAGCTTGGGTATTATAGAGTTCTATGTTTTTGTTGGTAAATTGGCGTGTGCTAACTGAAATAAAGCAAATAATTTAATTGATTGTTTTTCTTTGTTTTGTAATGTTAACTGCTGGGGAGTTTGTTGCGCCACTTCTTCCCCACTAAAGCACTAGGAAATCGAAGGACGGGCGTTTTGGGGGACAGTTTTATGCAATTTTGACTTTCAAAAAGTGCTGAGTCTCAACCTAATTTGAATAAATGTTTTTATTTTTATTATTTTGAGTTGTAGTTTTGGTATTTATAACTTTAATTTAATTTTGAGACTAGACTGTGTTTTTGTGAAAATTTTACATGGATTTCCTGAATACTGATCCAAAATGTCTTGACGGAAACGTCATCTTTCAACTACCGACAACTCAATAAAAAAAAAATAGGAATAAATCTTTATCCGTGCATTATTGTGAAGAAACCGCATAATATTATAAGTAGATATAAACTTACCAAGATAATAAGTACCTAATTATTTACAGCTTAAACTTGAATTTTACTCCTTAGTGATTGTTGCGGGGTTGCGTCAATGTACACTTACAGTCCTAATAATTCTTATTTTACTCTACTTTTCTTGAATCATTCTTGCACACTGTATTTCTCTTAAGTCCTAAATATATGCTAGGTATTACCTAACTGCCTTGCTACCTCGGCTACTAATATAAAAATACCACAAACATGGAAATCGCAAAAATAAAATGGTCACGTGATGACTGTAAAATACAATGATAATTTTATAAGGTTAATTAATGAGCACCTACCATAAAATAATGAAAATAGGTTTACATTTTATTTGATTTAAGTACTTTCAGAAGATTTTACAGATGTGATTGTGGTAAAATGAATAATTTAATTTATCATTGCACTTTAGTTTTACTAGGTCACTGCTAAGTTGGAGGCCACCAGTTTGGAAATGCGAGGAATGAGTGTGAATCTGTTACTCCGTTGAAAGAGAGGATGCACCACCCAGACGGGATGCTATTACTCTAGCTGTTCCACTGCTTGTATATCAAAATGTCGATTTCGATTTTTTATAAAACCCTGTTTGCGCGATGTATTGTTTGACGTCACTGTTGGAAACTGACTACGTAATTCTCACGTACCTACATAGATGTCGCTACAGTATTTTATAAATTGAGTATTTTAATCAAAATTTCATATTTTGCGATATCCATTCAAAATGGTGTTGATATGTTTGTAGCGGAGTGTGCCGGCATTGATATGATTGGATAATACTTTACAGACTAATAACTGACCTTTGCTCTGTGATTTATCTAACCCTACTTATTCTATTTATTTATTTATTTCTTAACACTACTCCACTTATTACCTACTTACTTATGATTACTTATACTTAGTTATCTTTAGCCTTAACTACTATAACACACTTTTTGGCAGAGGAATCGTCCTTACGACTATTTGAACTATGAACAAGTCAAAACTTCTTGGATTCTAAGCATTTTTTTTAGCTGAAAGACTTTCGTTTTTTATGATCGTTAGGCTCGTTTTCAACTACTATCTCATTTGATGGTTAGCGATGATGTAAACTTTGATTTTTAAATTGCTAGACCAAAATTACAGCCGCGATCTAATAATTTTAAGCGATACGTTTTGAGTTCAAAGATGGAAGAATATGTTAATGTTTTTTTTTTTAAATGTTTTTTTTTATTTTTTTTATTTACTAGTGTATGTAGTGGTCAACAGGAACTTGCACGAACTGTAGAAGAAGCCGATTGATGTCCAATGTCGATCGCAGCTGTCATGTCATTATGGTCTAGCAAATTAAAAATCTGAGTTTAGTTAAGAAGGGTACTACAAGCTTGCTAAGTACATACCTACTAAAACCTATTGACTCCGTAACGGGAAATACAGACTCCGGCAAGGAGTTCTGCTGAAGTATGTAGTCAGGGAAATTAATTGTTAATCAAATTGACACTACATTAACACAAATGTCAAAGAATGACATTTGAATAAATTATTAATTTAAGTTTGTAGTCACATGACGCTGGCAGAATAATCGATATCGGCTCAGTTGCAAAAAAAATAAATAAAAATAAAAATGTTAGTAGTATTTTCTAAACAATTAATTTCCCTGACTTTACGTAAGTAGTGACCGCCAATAACATTAAAGGGCTGTCTGATTTTCTTTTAAACAGTGGTTAATGTTTTTTTTTCGGATTCTAATACGGTAGGATTTTTTGTTTTAGGAATATATCCTAACTCAAAACAGATGTTCAGGTTTTTTAGTTTTTTGATAGAATTTCTGATGCCAAATCTGAGTTTTCTAACTAACCAAGAAACGCTAGAAACGCCAATCTTGTATTATCTCCAGATCTCCAAAAACAATGATTAAAACCAGAAGTCTTTTGACCTGGCTCTAACTCTGCTAAACCTACCGCAATACATTCATTCACTCATTCATTCTTTTCTTTTTTTCTCATTCTTTTACACCACTACTTTTTAAATCAACTTATTCTATGAGATTCCTCTTTATTAGTTTAGCATTTTAGACCCGTCGTTTTCTTTTTATATATACATCTTATATGCTAATTATTATGTGATGCTCAACCATCGAGATAAAACCAATGGTCTCGTTAATAGGAGACAGAAAATGAGATAGAATTACTAGGAAGCTACTAAGTTTCATCAGACTAATATTTGACAGTGTGAAATAGTCGGTTGTCATGTGAAGTGACAAGCGATTTTGAACCATGTGGGATTTTAATATACGGACAATAGTCAATTTGACAAAAAATTAATTTCCCTGACATTACGTTAGTATTATGACCGTGTTAGGAAAGGTCTTAAGCCCCCCCTCCCCTCCTCTGGTCTAAGGCTTATGAGCCGCACTAACACGTTACATGGCGTCTATTGATTGAGCTAGTCGAAACTTTGAAGTTCTCCTAAGTCTATCGACTGACTAAATATCAAAACCTCATGGATTTAGTAGCTAAGCCTGAGATACTGGGTAAAATTCTCAAGTCAAGCATAGAATTTACTTGTGTACAGCACAGATTGGCCATTTCGTTTCCAAGACTGAAATGGTAATGACCAGAAATGGGGGCTGTTAAATCAATAAAAAATAAAGCTATATTCATAACATATCTCTCTGGATAAATGGATTGTATGAAAGATGATATGGCTAGAAAGGGGGGGGGGGGGGTGACTACCGAGATGAAGACTACTAGAGAATTATGGAAGAAAAAGACACGTTGTGGCGACCTCAAATAAATTGGGATCAGGATAACAGAATGATGATGATGATTTCTCTCAGTTAAAGCCACGGACCAGTTAGAGCCACAGACCAATTAGAGCCACAGACCAAATAGAGCCACATACCAGTTGAGCCACAGACCAGTTAAAGCCACATACCAGTTAGAGCCACAGACCCGTTAGAGCCAAAGACAACCGCCCTATGGACCAGCTGGAGTAAAAGTGCAGAAATAGCAGTGGCACTAAGTAATAATTGTCGGACTGGACTACGTTATTTCGTCTCTTTTCTTTTTATTTGCTTTACCTCTATGGTCGATCCAGATACAAGGTCATATTTTCTATAGACGACAACAAAGATCATATTTTAAAACGTATTTCATTTCTCTTTTTGTTCTTATTATTTTATTTCGAATACGAGGCTTTTGGCTACTTTGTATTATTTAATGTTATTTTATAATGTGCGTCTTGTTTGTGCAGAATAAAGGTTTATTTTAATATGGACAGGTAGACAGACATTTAACTTTCGTAGTGGTACGCAAATAGCTAAATCATAATTTAGAGATTTTCGCAGGCTGATGTTACAAGCCGATTGTGGTTAGAAATTGTTTTATTTGTACTCTTTAATAAATGAATGTCAAAATGTTTTAAGATGTTAGGTTCGTAGCTAAGACCCGTATTAAAGAACTTCACTCAAAACTCAAGCGTTACTTAACACTACTTTCAACCAATCAAATGGCGTTATAGTTTTAGTTTTTTTTTGTCTGATAAGATCTTGGAGTTTTAAATGATACCTGGTAAATGGTACCTAATACGCCCTCGCAAGTACCTACCTACCTAGAGACATGTCCGTTTTCACTAACACTAGACGACACCAAAATGTAATAACAATAATGTACAGTACAACTGTTTTCTTAATGTCCTTCGGGAATCATCGCATTTCCGAATACAAACGAATGCTAATTTCCATGTCCATCAATTATTACATTTATCGAGTATAATAATTTTAATACAGAACTAAGTACTTTAATTGTACGTCAAAACAAAACAATAAATTAGTTCTGAATTCAAATTATAATACACGATAAATCTAATAATTGATGAACATGGAAATTAGCATTCGTTTGTATTTGGAAATGCGATGATTCCCGGGGGACATTAAGAAAATAGTTGAACTGTAATGTGGTCGACTCGCGCGTGGTTGGTCACAGTTCCAACCAAACCTTACTCGTTCGGTCGGGGTACCCAAGCTTAGTTACTGTAACCAACTATGAGACAAGGCCAGAAAGATAAAAAAAGAGGCTCAATCATTTAAAAAAGTGTGCACCAATAATGGCCAAAAGTTTTTAGAGGATCAGTTCAATATTTCCTATACCTAAATATTACTGCACGTTGGATTTTCAACTCTCGACGCTGAGCCGAGCGTGCTTTTTTGTTTAGACACGTTGTCGCCTAGTACCTATAAGTGAAAATATGCGGAAGTTTTCAAAGAATAATGCTTCGACAGTCACCCATAGAAAATAGTAACGAATTTGTAACCAGAGGCCACATATTGTGCGTATATCTAATTATACAGGGTGGCAGGGACATCGACCGACAACCTGTTACCATGGATTCAGTACATGATTCTGGACCCGGCTGCGTTAAAATTATTCGGCAATTTTTTTTTAAACTGCTGTTTCATACATTAGTGCAATACCTACGCAGTCAAAATGTATGGAACAGCAGATTTTTTTTTTATAACCGTCGAAAAATTGTTGTGCGTCGATGTCCCTGCCTGTAAACTAACTAGAACTATTTATAATAAAAATCTTAAAACTAACAGAACGTGTACTCACAGCTTTTCCCTATTTCTTTTCGCTTATTTCCTAGTTCTTAAAACGAATACTCGACTTTATCACCTGTATACATTAGTTTCTATATTATAATTATTTGACAACACACATTTTATTGTGACTAATTTATTAAGCTAATTTAAGAATAAACTAGTCTTATTTAATATAATAATATACAGTATGCTTTATTAAAGTGAGAAAGCATGAGGAAACCTTTATCAATAAAACTTTTTTTGTCGTCGAAAAAGTTAGTAGAAGTTTAAGTTTTGATTTTATGAAGTTGCGAACGGCAAGCTTTTTTTGGGATGTCTGTATTATCTATATACTTTAATATTTTAAAGAGGTAAACTTTGTAAGTTTGTATATTGTTACAATTAAGATATTGTAAGACAGAGACACCTGACAAAAAAAAAACTTATTTTTAGTTTTATCTCTACTAATAATAAAGCACAAGAGTTTATTTGTTTGTTTCTTTGAACGCGCTAATCTCTGGATCTACCAGTTGGACTAGAAAAAATATTTTTGCATTTGATAGCCCAATTCTTAAGGAAGGCTATTTAAAATCACTATGACCCTCAGGAGCAGATCAACAAAAAAAAAAAGTCAGAACGAACTCTAAGCGAAAACAAAGTGTTTCACGCGGACGAAGTCGCGGGCCGAAGGTAATTTAATTAGGCTTTTTTTTCAATTCACGTCGAAGAATAAAGTATTTTATTTTCCGAGAAGTGCCTGTATCTTTGTTATATTAATAATAAATACTTAATCTTATTATTTACAGTTATCATGAAACTGAGTTAGTGAAAAGCAAAACATGTTTTACAACTTCTTTTTTCGTATTTTACCTGAAATAGAAAATGGTTTACTTTTTAAGACTTCCCTATACTGTCTCACTTAAATAAAACTCAATGTTTATGTCCAGCGGGGCGAGCAGGGCCACTGTGAAATGGCTTGAGTCACACATTTCATCACAGTTTTAGCGATAAAACCGTCCATACCGTAACCGTATGTCTTGTCACAAACGTCTTGGGTACGCCCATGCTCGCCCCCCATAACTACTTACACACTAGCAGAGGAGTGACCGTTCTTTGTTCTTCGTGACGGATCACCCTTAGCATTTATAATTATTTAGTACAATACCGACATTGTTGCCAAATTTCATAGTTAAAGGAAATAATAAGTCTTAAAAATTCAAAGCTTATTTTCAACCTTATCGCTAATGTTTTTTTTGTATTTTTGTCCGTTTTTTGTTTTTTTTTTTTAAGTTTTTAATTATTTCTATGCTAATTAGAAGGTATTTCGCGCGTCAATATGTACACTCCACGTCGCTATACTTATAAAATATATAAACGCCAGATGTCTGTCAATTGTTGAATGTACAATTATTGTTATACCTAGGTACTTACGTCTGTTAATAATATCTAATGGAACATAGAAATAATACACATAGGATTAGTAGTAAAAGGAGAAACTACAAAGGGCCGGGTTTTCACATAAGTGGTGGAGAATGTCATCGTTAAAATAGTTCGGTTCCTACATTATGAAGGCGGTTTTGATAAAATGAAAAGAACTTCATAGATTAAGTTTTTTTTTTTTTTTTTTGTTGGTTCCGATTAAGATCATACTCTTTTAAACACTGACAGTTTTTCTATAAACCTAGTTGTGTATTATTCCTACTGATCTTGCCTATTCCTACGGTCATCTTTTTTTTTACTTTTTTTGTTTTATTTTATAAAAGACAGCTTCACTAATTACTAATATCCCACTTCGCTTACCCAGAAAAACTTGAAAATATTTGTTCGAAATTTTGCATGTACCACGGCAGGGCAACTGGTTAATGGTGGCTCCTGAATCGCTTTGCACGAACCGAACTTGCTCAGAATCAGAAAATAAAAATATTTTTGTAGAACCAGGATCTAACTTTGTTGGTTTTGATTATAATTCATTAAGTGGACTCTTTAAATTCAATTGTTCTTGAGTTGGTTCAGCTATTCTCTATTTTTTAAGACAACATTGCGATAATTCGCCAGTGTCGGTTGTACTGAAGCATCAAACGTCCGCACCATTTCTCATTGTTCTTAGGTCCCTTTACTGTGATTGGTTAAAGCAATATTGTTATTTATTGTCTACTAGGAGCAATTGTCACTGTATCCGACAAGATAACGTTAATTTTTAAAGCATAATACCGAACAAATGGTGAAGTGAGAAAGCGAAGTAGATTGTGATATTCCCATCCATCACTATATGGATAATATAATAATATATATATATACAATTTGGGTAGGAAACTTATTATTGTTCGTACATCGTTCACATCTATCGGAAATCAGAATAGAACATACCTAAGCCTCTATGGACCTCGATTACTGTCATAAATCTAATGATGTTCAATCTGCCCACCAATCTATCTATTGGCAATGGGCCGGCCATATTAGCCCTAGAACTGATGACCGTTGGGTTAAACGTTTTCTTCGAGTGGAGACCGCGAATCGGTAAACGTAAGGTGGGACGCCCTCAGGCTAGGTGGAGCGACGATCTTCGCAGGGTGGCTGGTAGCAGCTGGATGAGAGTTGTCGAGATGAATGGTGTGGGATTAGCGAGGCCTATGTCCAGAAGTGGACTGCGGTAGGCTGATGATGATGATGGTGAATCTATCCAACCAAGTTAGTTACGGAACCGTAAAATATTTGCGGTTTTCTCTGCTCTTAAAACGGTGCAGAAAACAGTTGTGATGCAACCAGCGTGTCCTAGGACCAAAAAATCGTAGATATCCAAACACCCTGCACTGAGCTCGCGTGGTGTATTACGGACCACTCCCTCTCACAGAGAGGAGGCTGGTGTCCCAGCAATGGGAACATTATATTGATTTTGGTTTTACTTGCGGATCATGACGCAATTGGTGACGTTTCGAAAGGCTATTTTTTGCTTGATCTGTGATGTTTTTAAAAACTGGACATTAGAAAGAAAAACAACAAAAAATCTCTGCTTAAAACAGGGTTCTGATCGAATGTTTGCGAGTTGAGTTTACATTGACATAATAATACGCCAAAGTACAGGCAAATTCCCTTTAGGGGATACAGACGTGAAGTTACGAGTGTGCTATGATTAGTTTATATCTTATTTACCTCTATCTTCATTTTTATTTAGTAATAGAATTGCTTGGACCAGAGGCATCACACCAATTCTGACAGTCAAGGAGGCATAGGAGAACTTAGTTCTATTGTTATTATATATTTAACTGTTAAATGTATGTTATAAATAACATAGATTCTAAGGCTAGCTTTTTTTATAAACACTAGCCTTGTTAACCCTATTCAAACTCTAGCCTATTTAACCTTTATTAAACTCTAGCCTATTTAACCCTTATTAAACTCTAGCCTATTTAACCCTTATTCAACTCTAGCCTATTTAACCCTTATTCAACTCTAGCCTATTTAACCCTTATTCAACTCTAGCCTATTTAACCCTTATTCAACTCTAGCCTATTTAACCCTTATTAAACTCTAGCCTATTTAACCCTTAGTAAACTCTAGCCTATTTAACTTTATTTAATTTCTACATTATTTGACCCTATTCAAACTCATTATTTAACTTTATTGTAACTCTTGACTATTTAAACTCTATACTTTAACCCTATTTAAACTCTAGGCGATTTAACGCTATTTAAACTCTAGATTATTTAACCCTATTTAAAATCTAGACAATTTAAACCTTAGACTATTTAATTCTTATTAAACTCTAGACTGTTTAACCCTATTTAAACCTAAGACAAGTTTTACGACGTTCGTTTCAGCAGCGTATGTTTTCTATATGTACAAACTTATTAATTTTTCCTAATTAAAGTAATAAGAGGTCTGCAGTGTTGACATTAATGTACGTTCTTATAATCTGGCTTTTGATTGATCATAACGACTGTCATAGTCAAATCATATTTTTTTGTTTTTAAGTAGAAGTGTTTTCTTTATTTTTCTACTACTTAATTTTTTTACCACGCAAACATACCGTGTTAATTTAGTTGTAAAAGGAGCTGTCGCTTGAGATGCAGGCTAACAATATAGCTTTGCAGACAGAACTTTTATGTCTTACTGTCACCTGTGTTTGCAAATAAATGATTTTTTATTCAAATAATATAAGTAGTGCACAAAAAAAGAAGAAGAAAACAATACCACTACGGAACAAAAAAATATCGTTTGACAATCAAATTATTTTTTTTGTGTCTACTAGTTTTGTTTTTCTTGTTATCTTTTTTCTACTAATAAAATTAATATTTTATTCTATCTGATATCTTTTGTTACCACGTAAACAAACGGTGTTAATGTAATTACAAACGGAGCAGCCTCTGAGACACGAGCTAACAATCTAGTTCAGGAGACAGAGCTTTTACATAGCAGTGTCATCTATGTATCCAATTTTTTTTTTTT
This sequence comes from Dryobotodes eremita, assembly GCA_917490735.1. Lineage (NCBI taxonomy): Eukaryota > Metazoa > Arthropoda > Insecta > Lepidoptera > Noctuidae > Dryobotodes > Dryobotodes eremita. The sequence continues at coordinate 17,383,686 of OU823264.1, read as the reverse complement.
CGAAGCCTAAGCCAAAGCTACTATCCTATTTTAGAATCATTATCCTTTTCATAATTATAATTACTACGATATCCCATAAATAACTACTTAACTACCTTATTTTGTACTATTAATAGTAACCACTAGACTACTTAACCCTATTTTTATATATAGATAAATATAAATTTAATTTACACAATTGTTGAAGTGTTTTATTACTATATGTACAGTACTTATAATTTTTCCTTAACTCATTTGGCGATGACTCTTGTGGCTTTATTATAAAACTTAAAATCTATTTAATATTATGCCGTAAATACACTACTATTTTTATATATACGTAACAGTAAATTATGGTAATAATTAGTTATTATTATAGAACTGTCAATAATATTTTTTTTTTTTAATAATTTCAGTTTATTAATTATTTTTCAATAATTTCAATTTTTTTTTCTATATTATTAGATTAACTTGTCCTTTTGTACGCACGTGTTTCCGTGACAAATGAACCTTTTATTTTCTTTCTTTCCTTTTGTAGTGAATTGTTAAATTGGTAAGTTCCTAATTTTTAACCGACTTCAAAAAAGGAGGTTTCTCAATTCGAACGTATTTTTTTTATCATTGATTTTTTTGCAGTTTGCATCAAAACACCACTTTGATTTTATCCTATCATTCCCTGAAGTTAAATATTCTGATGTGTTTAAATCATACAATAATATCACCATTCACAGAGAGGAGGCCTGTGTCCCAGCAGTGGGAACAATATAATTGTACTGATTAAGATTTTTTAAACAAGTAAAAGCCAAAATATTATGCTTTGTATAGTAAAAAAATAAAAAAAAATAATTTACTTTCCTTTTTTTCCAAACTGTTGTTTTTGCTATTTAAATAAAATGCACCTTATTTTCTGTAGCAATTAAAAACTAGTAGTGTACTTACTTTTTATGATTAAATACTAACACTAGGTATACTCTAATCAATGAAGCAAAGACAAAAATGTAAACAAAATAGGTACCAAGCTGATTTTATTATCTGTGGAGGTTAAACCCGACTGCATCTAAATTATCGTCTTTTTACATAAATTGTTGATGTTTTGGTTTCTACTTGACAGAATTATGAGTAGCTGTTCCAGTTGCTTCTGATGTCAACTTTATAAAGTAAAACATACAATAATTAGAAGTAGGTAGAGCGGGTAGGGTTTAGAGAGCCTTTGGCCCACACAGGTCTTTTTTTTTTTTGCCAATTCCTATTTATTTTTTAATTGTGTTAGTTTTCTCTTTTTCTCTTTTTTTTTTTAAACGTTGCCCCACACTAGGAATTTCTCCTGTATTGTGGGTGCTTTTACAAACATTTAAACTCACATACACAAACAGCCAGACCCGGAACAACTACTTGTAGGTCATACAAATATTTGCTCCGTGCGGGAATCGAACCCGCGACACGCAGCGCAGCAGTCAATCGCTTAACCACTGCGCCAACCGTGCCGTCGCCGTTTTGAATGTTACTTTTACTGTTTGTTTCCCGTGCGTAAAATATTTTATTTATTTCTCTCTACGAAGTGTTTCTACCTTCATATATATTTAACCCCATGTTACATTTTCGAATAGATTTTTAAGTTTTTGATAAGAGCAATGATTTCGTTTATTCCATTTATACTTTTCTCAAATCAGACTAGATTCCGTTTTTTTTTACATCTTCGAAATAAAACCTATATAAAGTCAGTATGTAGTACCTAGTTCAGCTTTTGACTTTTTTTTTAAAGTAACTGTGGAGTTTCTTGCCGTCTCTTCTCCATTGGAAACGACCAATTAGAACGGTGCAGGATATTCTGAAGTTTCATAAGTGCCCATGTACCTATAGCTTATGTGAAATTAAATATTTTGAATTTGATTTTTGCTTCACTGAGTACTTACTATTTTATCCTATAATTTTAAAATTATGCTTAATACTTACTATTTATATTGAGATTGTAATTATTACGCTTAAATAGGTTCTTAATTCATGTTTATTTACTTTCCCACTTTCACCTTTTTATATGTACAGTACTTAATATTTTTACTTAACTATTGTGTAAAACATTCTTCCTCATTCAAACCAACAACGCCTGTATTAAGCGATAGAATCCCGGTGGTCCTCTGTAGGGCCGGTATGTCGCCCATACCGTCAAGCCCCACTGGCCCTCTAGAGGGTCGCGCGGTCGTGCGGTTAAATAATCATCATTATTGCTTCTAAATGAGGGCTAATATCGTCTTTTGAGCATTTCACTGTATGGGCTTTTTTTTTGGGCTTACGAACAGTCTTGTTCCACGACATACCGGCCCTACAGAGGGCCACCGGGATTCTATCGGTTAAACAGTGTCGGACGTATTACTAATTATACTGAATAATAGCCCAAAGTGCTTTTTCATACAATATTTACAGTTATACGTAATTAGTTTTTTAACCTACGAAAAAAAGGAGGAGGGTTCTCAAGTCAACGTCATTTTTTTTTTGTTGCTTAATCTTCTTGTTATGCTTAACTTTTTTTTTACTGTAGGGGCTGACGAAGTTTTTTCTTAAGATTTTACAATTTTTTCAGTGTTTTCGTCTTCGATCGAGATTTGTAATTAAAACAAAAATATTTTGTGGGTGACACTAGTCTCTAACTTAATTATTAGTATCACTTATAATTAATAAACCTATTTTTGATTTCTGTCAGTCCTATTTTTAACTCTACTTAATAATATTTTATTAATAAACGAGTAACACTTTTTTCAATTATACTACGTATTTTTCAAGAATAATATCACTGACTGCCAATATATGTACATTTATTTCTTAACTTCTTATAATTATTTGTACTCCGTCCACACGATATTTTTTTTTGTATTTATTTGTACAATTAGTTATTTATTTAATTTAGTACCTAGTGTAAATAGTTAGTTGTGTTAAATATTTTAAAAGATATAGAATAACCACTTTGAAATAAAGATAGATAATTTAATTAATGACCAGTGCCTATTCAATGTATTATGTTTACAGCTCCTTAACTAATAATTAATAACGTTTATTGATCATTAAGTAAGGATATATTTTAGATTTGGTGAGCCAAAAACTAAGCGTCGCTTGTATCTTGCGGCTCGGGAGGTAATTAACGAAGATAAAATGCTTACCTTATTGTTGGCAAAAGATTGTAATAAAAAAAACTCAAATAATTAATTCACTGGATTAAATTGACAGGTGCTAATGTCACTTCCAAAAAAAATTGGTTTTTATTGTTACCTAATTATTTTTTGAGAATGTATAAAGTTAATTAAAGAAATTTGAAAAACTGCTCCACCCTTATTGAACTGTTAAGAAAATGGTCACATTAATTTATTTTCACAGTCATCGTTATTCGTCTATGGTTTTAAGGCCCGCTTATACTACAAATCACTAAGACCCAATTGCACCGCCATTCACTAAACACGTTTAGCGCTAAACGAGTTTTAATCATCATTTTCTCTCTGTCATCTACAAACATTTGACAGAAACAGAATTATGTTTTAAACTCGTTTAGCGCTAAACGTGTTTAGTGATTTGCCGTGCAAGTGGGGCTAAATGCGTTTAGCGCTAAACGCTTAAAACATCGTTCTGTTTCTGTCGATCGTTTGAAGATGAAACAAACAAAATGATTTTTAAAATTGGTTAAGCGTCGAACGCATTTACTTATTTGTGGTGCAAACGGACCTCAGAGCAAAATATGTAAAAAAAAAAAAAAAAACGTGTTGCACTCGGGGACTGCCGCGGTAAAGCTATTGCACAGCATTTTTTATCAACTTATGCAATTATAATTATTTTTTTATTTTTTATTTATGCAGTATTTTTTTTTTCTTTGATATTAATTCAAGTAAAGTCATACCATGTACATACACGTAAAGCGAACGCTCGGCCGAGCTACATGGTAGGCGGACTGGGGGGTGTTAGGTTTTATTTTCGATACGGAATTTCTTGATTCGGTCGCCGCGCTCAAACCCCGCGATAAAAGCTATGCAATAGCTTAAAAAGTTATGATATAGTGCAAAGTCTAAAAAACAATAAATATGACTTTAAGTACTTTAAACATCGTGAGGAAACCAGCATGTCCTAGAACCAAAAATTCGAAGACATGTGACATCCACGGTCCCGCACTGGGCCCGCGTGGAGGATTATGACCCACTCCCTCTCGAAGAGGGGAGGCCTGTGTCCCAGCAGTGGGCACATTATAGCCTGATTATGTTTGCATGCTATGACTTTATAATTTTAACTTCCTTGTTTGGTTAGGTGTACTAAGGTATACCTCTGCCTAACCCTTCGAGGATTACAAGCGTGATGTTATGTTATGTTATTATCTTTGGAGTGGCAGCCAGCGCCTGTCAGTATACACAGAACATTAATAATTCGACCCTAAAATATTTAAACTGAACTATTTATAAAGGTGTTATTACACTCATGTGATTGAAGTCTTATCGATGTATTAATCAATGTTGACGAAGGTGATGTCATTGTAATAGTTTATTTTATTTATTCACAGCGATTTGAGAAAACATGGTGATTTCTTTATTAAATTTATTTTAAATATAAATGAGTTATATATACACAAAAACCTTTGGAATTATTTCTCTAAATGATCAGAATCCGTTCCGTAGTTCAGAAGAACCACGCGGTCACATAGACAGAAAGGAAAAGTGACTTTAATTTATAATATGTATATAGATTCCAAATCAATGCAATACATATTAAGTTTCCAGTAGTTTCTGCACTTAGCTCGAGACTCGGTTTCGCAGAAACTACGCAACATATCTCGCAGCAGTTTATAATATGAGTGCAGCTTTTCGTACACGTTGAACAACTTTGATTTAAAACAGTACTTTTTTATTGATCGATTTAAGTACGTTAATAGAAAAGTACGACGCACCTTGGTTGCCGTACGCTGTGGAGGTGCTGGTCAGAAGACCCCACAGCTAACCTTACAATTTTCTTTTTGTTTTTGTTTCTGTTTGTTTACTAACAATACTTTTTAGGAACAATGTTACAAACAATTGGGCCTAGTTGCCATAAATAATCGTTTTTTTTTAAGAGTAATGTGATGTGTGAGTAACTGTGATTTTTCTTGCCGGCTTTTTCCTATAGGAAACGACCAAATAGGGGCCCTGTACCCATGTAGGTTTATGTGAAATAAAATATTTTGAACTTTGATTATTCTTTGCATGTGTATCTATTGATCGACAAGCAAAAGAGAGACCCTCTAGTTCCCTAGTTTAAGAGACAGAGTTTAATCTATTGTGTACTGATTTCTGCAGCATCCAAATGTTTAATGTAAATGTCCTTTACCTACCATAAATTCTAAAATTGTAAACTTTAAGTACAATTATCTGTAGTTTTGGGAAATAAAAAATATTTATTATTTTATTTATTTTAAAGCCCGAGCGTCGATCTTTCTATAGATCGATGCTTGATCGATGAACGAGCGACTCGGCTCGATGCAAGATTTATCGGTTTGGTATGTTAGTGGCACACAGCGATCAACGTTGATGAACACCACCAACCGATGTTAATCATGTGGGTGAAATAACACCCTCCACCTCCCTCACCCTCTTCACTTATGATAATTTATTCAGTTATTAGGCCTCATACGTAATTATGGATAGTAGTATTTATCTGTGAAAACTAATTATTTTGCCCTGCCATTACGGATATTATTTTATATTTTTTTGAATTTGAATTATTATTAGTATTATTTATTTATATTCACTTAAGGTAGGTATAACTTAAAAACAAAGCCCCACAAAACCGTAGTAGTGGTTTGGTATCATATTTACAGCTTAAAGATATTTTTTGTAATTACTATACCCTCCTTATGTAAGCACACTAATTAAATTTTACAGCTTACGGGCAAATTATTAATCTAAGGCTTGTTGATATTCAACAACCTCTACTATGACTACTTATTTGAAAAAAGTTAAAATCAAATCGATGGAGATGAGATTTGTGTGTGTGTATATATGTATGTGTGTGTGTGTGTGTGTGTGTGTGTGTGTGTGTGTGTGTGTGTGTGTGTGTGTGTGTGTGGTGTGATGTGATGTGATGTGATGTAATTTGGTGTGATATGATGTGATGCTATGTGATGTGATGTGATGTGATGCGATGTCATATGTGCGTGAGTGTAGGTATAACTACTTAAAACAATCCTACTTACGAGTACTTATGTTAAAATTCAAATCAAATCTGACCGGTATCACTGCATTTTGTTGTATACATAATCCCCTTTTATTTATAAACGCTGTTTAAAGTTAAGTAATGGTTAGTGAATGTTTAACCATACATTTTATGACGTTTAAACGGCTCTTAACTTTAATCATCCTTTATAAATAAACCAGAATATCTGTATGATTCCTATTTTACACTTAAAACTACGAATTATCCTCTTATATTAAAATTTAAATCTTACCGGTATCGTATTGTATTTTGTTGCCTAAATAATATGTGTATGATTCCTATTTTACGATTAAAACTAAGAAATAACCGCTTATGTTAAAATTCAAATCTGACCGGTATCATGTTGTATTTTGTTGCTTACATAATATCTATATGACTCCTATTTTACAGAGAAACCTAGGAATTATCCCCTTATGTGAAAATTTAAATCTTACCGGTATTATATTTTAAACATGATACCGGTATAATATTTTAAACATGATGATACCGGTATCATATTTTAAACATGATACCGGTATCATATCTTTAACCCCTTATGCTAAAATTCAAATCTGACCGCTATCGTTGTATTTCCTTCCATACATATCTGTACACTTCCTATTTTAAAGTTAAAACTACGAATTATCGTATCATTATCAAACTACGCTGTTTTTTTATATCCTTACAGTTGATATTTGACAACGTCTTACTCAATAGATAAATAAAAACGAAATATCTCGATATAACGCATTAAACGTCAAAACTTTTAATGCGTTACATCGAGATGCCTCATAAGGCGAGATAAATAAACATATTATCATGTGCTTTGGCTCAGATATGTTCCCGTCTCTGTCTTGCACTTGTATTTTGATGGTTGTGCGACAGAGACAGCGATACTGCTTAGCTTGGCATATGTGCGAAGTAACGTCTATTTATCTCGGCCTACATGAACAGGGACTTTCTACTCAAAGTAGGTATATTTTTACCTACTTAGCTTACTACTTAATCATCACTGAACGCGCCGGTCAACTAAGCATTAATTAGTAAAAAAATATAAAAAAAATATCCTCCTTTTTGACAAAGTCAACACGGAAGGATTATTAATTAAAAAAATATAATTGACACAGGACATTACCCCTGTTGTCTGTTATTAATAAATAATACTTATAATAACAGAGTAAATAGAAATGGAGTGCTACAGTGCGCAGTGTCAGCTGGATTTGACACGATCAAAGCAAACATTAAGGCCCACTTGCACCACAAGTCACTAAATATGTTTAGCGCTAAACATTTAAAACATTATTCTGTCTTTGTCAACTTCAAACGATTGACAGAAACAAAACGATGTTTTAAATTCGTTTAGCGCTAACGTATTTAGTGATTTGTGGTGAATGCGGGTCTAAAGTTACTGCCAAACCAACGCGTCCACCATGCACCCGCGACGGCGTGCAAACAATATGCGTTCCCTAAATTTCGTTGTGATCGCGGCGATCCCGGGATGCACTGGTGTGGTGAAACAGTCCCTAAAAGAAGTTATAAACAACTAAACGCCACCGTGCACGCTATCGCGAACGCATGTTGAATGTGTTGGTATGACTGTACCTTAAGACTACCATACATGAAGAGTACAGTCACGAGCATAAATATGTATACACTTGGCTAAATTTAAAAGTGATTTTCTCCTTAGTTTTTGAATGAAATTTGATTTTTTTTTGTTAAGAACATAGTTTTTTCGAACCCATAGGTTTATGTAATATTTCGTATTTCAACGCTGCATTCGTTATATCACAAAAAAAATCGCTATTGAAAGTTGCCAAGTGTTGACATATTCGTGCTCGTGACTATACAAATGGACCAATTAATGAATGAATGGTGAATATGTTTTAATTTGACCTGACCGGATGACTAGTTTTAACGATTTGCTTATTGTAACGGCCGCTTTGACTGTAGGTATGTGTAGGCATAGGCAGATAATAACAATAAATTAATTAATATCCACATGCGGTAAGGAATTTTAAAAGTACGACTAGATTGCGGTGGATCGACGTCGTTCATTCGATACTGATCGACTGTAAACATAATCGATGGATCGATGAACATTATCCGGATACACTGGATCGATTTAATCGATCCGCTACAGTCTAGTTACACCTTTGAAGCTGATGGGGACCTGAGCCTCATGTATGGTAGCCTTTACTCTCCAAATCTTTAGACCGGACAAAAAGAAAAAACCGATAAAAAATCTAACAGAACCAGGTCTTGACAGGCGGTTCACCAACTGCCGTCACCTCGTGTCAGATAGCGCCTGCAATACCAAACTTAGCCAAATCTGGGACATCAATATCGTCCAAATCCTTCATTGAAACATAACCGCAACCATCCGCTTTTATCGGGATATAACCAGTTGTATCCGGTTTGATCGGGACATAGTCCTCTGTACCATCGTTCAGGTCAATGATCGGTTCTTTTTTGTCGAATTCGCTACAGATTTTGGCTTCGTTTAACAGTTTTAAAGATTCCTCGAGTAAATGCGTACGGTGTTCAGGAGTGTGTCCGCTGGTTGACGGGGTCTTGTCCGAGGACTTGCGGTGGTGGAGCGAGTTGGTTGCGGAGCCCATGTAGGGCGGTGGTTGCGGGCGGTTGTAGTTGCCGGCCAGGTTGCTCGTTGATTTGGGGCTGTACGGACGCGCGAGGCTGTTGTTGGGGCTGGAAGAGAGATAATTGGTTGATTTGGTGGCTTTAACGCCAAAAATATAAGAAACGAAGACTGTATTGCGCTAATTTTGTTTAGATTCGCTAAAGAGACCCTATTGTCAGAAGATTACAATTTGCTCGACTCATTTACCCGTTACAAGTGCACTGTGAAAGGAACTTTCGCAAAAGACTCCGGTTATCATACGATCATGCTTTGACTGATCACTAATCCAAACGAATATGAAAGTTGATGCACCATTACGGTCTTTAGAAGGGCATGTATTAAATTAACCCCGAAATAATTTCCATTTTAATTTCCAAATATTATTGATGGACCCTCTAATCTAATAAGTGTGCCTATAAAAGTTTTTTGACCCACTCGCTATGTCAAATTATATGTCATGCAAACCTAACTTAAACCAAGTCATTAAAGCCCTAGGCTCTAAGCCGGTTTACAATATTGTACTGAATATCATTACGACCCGCTGGTGCATAATGTGATTTGAAATTGTAACCTCGACTAAGCAATTCGTAAGAAAACTCTTACAAAAAATAAAACTTTTCAAGTACAGCACAACCAAAGAATTCTCACTTCATAAGTTTAAGTGGCCGTCGACGAATAAAATAATTAAATTACGCAATTTAATAGAGATATTTTCGTGGAATAATAAGTAACAATAATGTGTATTAACTAAATATCGAATTGGTTTTTTAATAAAAACCAATTACTTCACTTCTACTACTCCTAATAATCTATTTTCGCTCGTACTGCGGGGTAATCCTCGCAGTAGGAGCGAAAAGTACAGTATTCTCCTCGGGGGTTAAGGTGTCTTCGTCTTGCGCGAGCTTGAATCCCTAGCTGCACTCAGGATCCTAGTCTTAACTCCTGAGCGAACGCTGCACTCGGGAGCCTTAGAGCCCTTCGTTCCACAGCGTTCGTTGGTGCGACAGAGCGGGGCTGGCGAACGAGATGTCCACCGCTGACTCGCCCCGCATCCGCACACACGTGGGGACAGAACCCCGGTTTAGGACGACCAGGCCTGTCTCCAGAGCCCAGTCCTCCACCATCCCGCCCCGTGTGTCCGTGTACCGGGAACCCCAAGCCGTGTTCTGGGCATTGAAGTCCCCGAGTACGAGTACGGGGAGGGCATGGTACCCGACGACGCCCCCTAAATAGTTAATTAGGGCTGGTAAGGTAAAGATCTCCCTATGTTTTATTTCTTCACTCTTTATCATAAATATACGCTCATCAAGCATCGCTAATGAGACACAATTGATTATCTATTGTTATGGCCCTCTAGCGGGCCACCTCGGGCCTGACTAGTACGTAGATGTTGCGTAGATGGTAGGTACTAACCTGACTCCAAGACTTTTGGTGCTCGTGTTATCAGCTACTTGTGTCTGTTCAGTGTTGCCAGTGCCGTAACGACACATTTCCACCTTTGATTTGTGAGCCCTGGAATATTTATGAATTCTTTATTGAAGCTTCAATTGTATAAAATCGCACTGGGCCCGCGTGGTGGATTATGGCCCACTCCCTCTCACAGAGAGGAGGCCTGTGTCCCAGCAGTGGGAACACTATGCTATGTCAGGTTATTGAATATTTAGCATTAAATTGTTAGTTTCCCTTTTAATCAGACTAGTAATACCTATTTTGATTTCACACTGCAAGAAATAAGAGCATAGATATTATATTAAGCAAAGTTAAATGTTATAAATTAAGTAGTAGGCACACAGTCAGAGCATAATTAATTTTATGTAGTGCAAAATTCTGAAATTAATTAATATTTTAGTAAGCCTGATTTGTAGCTAATATTTCCACTTTAAAGCATGTTAGTCACCACACATAAAAATAATAATATTTCGAACCTATTAGGTGTTCTATAGTTGAAAAATATATCAAATATATGGTCCAGAAAATACTCAGATTCTTGGTCTTGCCTGAAATAATAACAAAACAAAAATAAAAAGGTAGGAAAAGAATAAGTTTTTTTTTTTTAAACAGGTCATCCTTTGGCCACCATTTTCCCAGCTATGTTGCTAACCGGATGCAGCTGTACGGGTGCTGATGAATTACAGGCACATCTATGAGACACATTCAACTTTTTCTCTGGATGGCAACCCTTTGGTACAACAATCATCAGGTCCCTCGGTTTGTTTGCCATCCAAAAACATAAAAATGTGCCTCATCATCATCATAATTTCAGCCGAAAGACGTCCACTACTGGACAAAAGCCTCCCCCAAGCACCGCCACTTCGACCGATTCTTTGCTTCCCGCATCTTTGCTTCCGGCCTTCACAAGGTCACTGGTCAATCTTATGGGGAGGCCTTCTAACGCTACATCTTCCGGTACGCGGTCGTCACTTCAGAACCTTCCAGCCCCATCGGCTATCTGATCTGCGAGCAATATGACTGCCCACTGCCACTAGAGTTGAAAAAATGTTGAGAAAAATGTGCCTCATATTAATAAAATAGAAGCTAAGGTATACTTACACAGTAGCATGAAGCGCACAAACAGCGGCGGTAAGGGCGGTGACACAGAGGAGCATGAGAGTTAGAGGCACCAGGACTGCCGCAGTTAGCAGCTTGCCGTAACTGCGAGATGGTAGGGAATCCTGGAAATAGACATAATATACTTATGAATTATAGATAAAGAAAAGAAAAAGAAAGAAAATACATTTATTTGCGGTAAACATGATGCAAAGAAAAAACACACAAACACAAAAAAGAATGAGTTGGAGGTTGGGGGGTTAGGTTGGGGTTGGGGGGTTGGGGGTTGGGGTTAGATTGTTGAATGAATAAATTTAAAGGTGTCTTTATGAACGAATAGGATTAAAGTGTATTTATAAACGCAATTTTGGTTTTTGTGTTCTGGCTACATGTGGCGCATGTGTGCACTTACTGCAAATGTCAACTTATTTGTGTAGATTAATAAGCGCTATTCTGAGTCTGAAGCGAACTGTCATGTACTACACAGCGAGAAGGACGCCGGTACTAGCGTGTTTCCTCGACTTGTCAAAAGCATTTGATCTGGTTGCATATGATGTACTGTGGGACAAGTTGAGGGACGCGGGAGTGTCGGCGGAGTACACCTCCCTTCTCAAATATTGGTACTCTAACCAAAAAAATCGGGTGAGGTGGGTCGGACGAGTACAGGCTGGAATGCGGAGTCAGACAAGGGGGGTTAAGCTCGCCTCTGCTGTTTAACCTCTATATCAACCGGCTCATCGAGCGACTGAGCGGTACATATGTCGGCTGCCACATTGACGGAACGTGTGTCAACAATATAAGCTATGCAGACGACATGGTGCTTCTCAGTCCCTCGGTGGGTGGGTTGAAGAAGTTGTTATCCACCTGCGAGACCTATGCGGAGGAGCATGGCTTAATATACAACTCGAAGAAGAGTGAGCTTCTTGTATTTAAGGCACCTAAGCAGCAGCCGCGCAGTGTTCTGCCCATAAGTCTCAACGGAGTAGCACTAAAAATTGTTAATAGTTTTAGGTACCTTGGCCACATTGTTACGAGCGACCTAAGAGATGACGTAGATATAGAGAGGGAGTGCAGGGCGTTGTCTGTGAGGAGCAATATGCTTGCCCGTAGGTTCGCTCGTTGTACTACAGACGTCAAAGTAACCCTGTTTAAGGCGTTCTGTCAGTCCTTTTACGCGAGTGGCCTGTGGGTATCATACACGCGCCGAGCATACAACGTCTTGCATGTTCAATTTAATAATGCTTTTAGGATGCTGTTGGGACTGCCATGGCGTTGTAGCGCCTCGGGAATGTTCGCGGAGGCTCGCACAGATGGTTTCCATGCCATCATGCGAAAGAAAGCGGCCTCCTTACTACAGCGCCTGCATGGTAGTGACAACAGCATTCTAAAAATGATCGCTGCCAGACCGGACTGTCCCTTTCAGGGACACTGGGTGGGGACAGTCATAGGTCTATATAAATGAATTTAGTTCGTGTCAACTAACAATACTAACCTACTTTAAGCACCATTGTTACTAAAACCAAAATACTAACAAAAATATGGACCTTAGTCTGAAATAAAGTTTTATTATTATTATTATTATTATAATAAATGTATATTTTTCATTTTGAAAGAAATCTTGTCTTTTTTTCTGAAATACTGCTAAATCCCAACATAGATATTAATTTTTTGTATTATTTACTACTTCTGTAGATGTAATCTTTATATATATAAAAATTACGTGTCACGTTGTTTGTCCGCGATGGACTCCTAAACTACTGAACCGATTTTAAATTTGATTTGCACACCGTGTGCAATTTGATCCAACTTGAAAGATAGGATAGCTTACATCTCAATTTATAGTCGCAATATTATTTTATTGCAAATTATTTGTCTATTATTTGACAGTCACAATTATCTGTTAGCTCCAAACGATTCTAACAGATGGCGCTATGCTAAAAATACAAACGTTTCATATAGGCTACAATTTAATAGCATAACCACCACGCGTTGCTGAGGCTAAGGTATAAACTAAATTTATTTTGTAATAAACGAAATTCAAGTTCTTACTTTTTCAATTTTTGGTTTCGAAAATTATTTCTCTGTTGGAAAGCTACACTATCTCCGGGTGACACAGGCTACATTATATTATGCTTTGCTACCCGGGCGAAGCCCGGGCGGGTCGCTAGTATCTACAATATAAAAAATACTGAAGGTATGTCTAAATGAACTACCCTGTATACAATGAGAGAAGTTACAGATACTTTTTTCATCTAAAACTTTCATCTCACCATTAATCTTTTGGAACGTACCATAGGTAAGGTCTGTTCTATAAGAAACCAATCATAGTGAAAGCAAACCTTATTCAGGTTAAATCCTTACGAAATTGTAAACTAATCGTTGAGCTCCTAAGTTCTGAGTTGAGCTGCACGATAACTGACAAATGCGTGCACTGACTGGACAGGTCCACTCAATCTATGTGGCTTTCCTCAAAAGTCAGACACAAATCTAGGTACATGGTCTTCACATGATCTGACCAAGATTATGTCTGGACTTAATAAGAGAGACTGTGACCTCTGATTTTGTTTCGGCCTTTCTTTCAGAGTAGTCAGGTAGGAAACGCCGACCTCATCTAGTTTTAAAATATGATTGACGTGCAAAAGGGTTTGTACAAACCTACTTACAGAAATAAAATCATTTATCATTTAATACATTAACATTAGCAACAACATCAAAACAGCCGATAATAAAATAAAGACGGTTTGAAAATAATCATTGACGAAACTAACAGGAATAAAATATATATTAATGATCTCACACTAGAGACTCCGCGTGGTCTCATAAGCACTAACAAAGAAGTAAGGAGCTCAAGAATTTGTAAACATCTTTACCAATATCCCACTTAAATCTACTAAAACCTTAAGTTCATCGCCCTCGCGCTCTATCGATTTATTAAGAGCGAACGTTTCACACTGCCTGATTGAATTTTAATTCAAGCTAGCCATAACCAAGATCAAATTAACCGAAGATCTATGGGGAATGACTACCAAAGTTTGCACCTCCTTTATTGAGACTATAGCGCCGTTCTTAGCTTTAATATTTAATTTGTGCGTGGATCAAGGAATCTTCCCGGATCTAATGACCAGATATCGGATATTCGGATGTATATTCACCTAAAGTTGAGATGTTGGCTAATAGGGAACGCGCTTTTGTATCGATTATTTTTTTTATTTTTTGTTTTAACTAACATACTTCACCCCTCGTCTTACACCCTACATACACATATTTGCATCAGGGGTTAAACATAAGTTTTAAATAAATATGCATCTGAATAGTTATGCAATCCAAGAAACCCGAGGTGTTTTTTAAAATGTTTATTTTTTTAGAAGTCGCTTCTATACTATACACAAAACTAGTCATGCATTCCCGGTGTTCCTGGCATCCCGGGATATATATAAAAAAATAAAAACATTTTAAGAAGGCGCTTCAATACTTTCATAGCCAACAATTTACTTTAAGTAAATATACGTCCGAATATCTGATCTCTGCCAATGACATACAGTAAGGTAATATCACTTTGCAAATCCGGGGACAGTAAAGACACCAATCATTACAGATCCGTATCCGTGTTGCCGGTTTTCAGCAAGGCATTTGAAAAAGTAATGCTAAATCAAATGTTAAATAATTGTAACACCAATAATAAAATCTTACTCGAAATACAGTATGGTTTCACCAAAGGATGTTGTATGACTGACCGGGTAACCTTATTAAAACACTTTTTTATAGCATGTGGAGAGGCCTAAGACACCATAGGAATCGGTTGTGTCCTCTCCGAGGCATTCGATGGCGTAGCTCACGAAACCTTTCTCTTGAAACTTGAGAATTACGGAATAGGTAAACTTCCGCTCAGTTTAGTGAAATTATATTTAAATGATTCAACGGCTAGTTCAAATAAATGGTGTCAAATCAGTCGGTTTAAAAGTAAAAATTGGGTGTTCCACAAGGCTCGATATTGGGTGCTTTCCTCTTTTTAGTATATAATAATGATCAAAAATGTATATAATTATGAATTATTTGAATAATCCTGAGTTAGCTGTTAACTCCGACTTATTTAGGATAACCCATGAACGCGCAAGTGGGCCTAAAGGTGCTAGTTTGCTATTTTGATCTTTGTTATCAAGAAATTAAATATAGTTTTCTATGCAATAGCCTGCTCAGTGCCATAACTTCAAAAGGTAATGTGTCCTGACTTGTAAAAGGAAAGAATCTGAAGACGAAAATATAACAGACTTGACTGTAACTAAATAAATCGAGATAAAAAATGGTTACCTAATAGAACAAGAAGCCACACAAATAAAACACTTCAATATTTTTTATTTGTACTTTAGCAGGAACTGTGTCACTTACCTTATTAGGAGCAGTCCAGGCATCCCTGGTATCCAACGCCTTGAAGGATTTGGCGGATTTGCTGCTATTAGGCACCTCTGTGAGGTATTCCAGGTGCTGGGTCGAACGCTCCTTGTAGATGGTGTTGTACTGGAGATATAATAAAATGGTGTTATCATACTGTTAATAAAAGTAACATTTGAAGAGATAATTTTGTAAACTTTTAGAGAACCCTATGCTCCGATGAGTAAATATCGATTGTGATAGATAAGGCAGAAGATTTTTTACCCTACATGTTTTTGTCACTACATTTTTTGGTGATATTTTAATGTCTAGACTTAAAGAGACCTCTGCCTCTTAAGTTTGGTTCGGCATTTCTTCTAAGAGGTAGTCAGTTAGGAAATACCGACTCCAGCTAAATAAAATATGACGAGTTAAATTGATTTAATTTATCCTGCTTGCAAAATAAACGATTTTATTTTATGGACAAAATTATAGATGCAAAAAGGCCTACTAGTTCAAAACTGCACCAGTGTAGTGTTAACCTAGTATCCCTGAAGAGTCTCTCGAGACTGGTTGGCTTGTACTCACGAGGACGGCTCAACACCTATAGTGCCTATATTATAGTATTGTAAAGACTTACCAGCTCAGAGCTACACCAATCCAGTGTTCACTCAGCATCCCTGAAGACTTTCTCCACAGTGGTTCGCAGGCACTCGCGAGGACAGCTCAACACTTATAGTACCGATACAATAATATTGTAAGGACCTACCAGCCCAAAGCTACACCAGTCCAGGGTTAACCCAGCATCCGTGAAGAGCCTCTCCACAGTAATCCGCTTGTATTCGCGAGGACAGCTCAACACCTATAGTACCTATACAATAGTATTGTAAAGACCTACCAGCTCAAAGCTACACCAGTCCAGCGTCAGACCAGCATCCCTGAAGAGTCTCTCAACAGTGGTTCGCTTGTACTCGCGAGGACAGCTCGGCAGACGAGACAGAGGACGTACTTCTTCGCGCAGCCTTTTCAGCTCCAAAGAGAATGGCATGGTACTGCCGAGGCGGACTACCAATCTGGAAAGGGACAAGGGTGCTTACTTAGTAGCGATAGGTTCAGCGGTCGCTATGTTTATACCACAAACACTAAATATTTCATCTTATTTCACAAAGAAATAATTTTCTTAAAAGATTCGTTTACTTTTCTGGTAAAAAAGTAAGTAAAATTTATTTCGCTGCGGAATATCGAAAATCACTGTACCGTGGTTATGCAAATCTTTGTAGCTTTTGTGAAATGCGGTAGTGGGTTCTGCATCGAGCCATTAAAAAAAACATTCATAGAATCACGTTTGAATTTCACTGTAATAAATAGATCTACCTATATGAAGATTAATTCTTTAATACATACCCTTCCCCATCACTCGGCTTCAGAGGCAGTCGCGCGCCCAGATCAATGGCAGACGCCAGGAAAGTCGCGTACAGATCGCCACTACTCTCCGTCCAGAGCTTTGTTCGCAAGATGTCCTTCAGCCGAGTCATCCTTGAAGACAGAGAAATGAATATTTTAGACAAAAGAATGTTGATCAGATCGGATGGAAACAATCTGAGAAAGATAGATTTAACTATGTGTTCAACCCTCGCTCGACAGAGCAGCCGCCATTTTGTACAGTCTGGAGCTTAAGTGTCCGAAACTGAAATGAAAGTATTAAAAAACAAAAAAATATTTTAAAGATTTCCCATCCAATTTGGGACACATGCTAACATTGTAAGCCGATCCTTACTAATTTAAAGATGACGCATTTTACCAGCATGGAAGTCAGATATGCAGTCCCTCTATGTAAAATACTGATATTCGACAGCGTCCGGTTCGTCTGCAAGCCGACCCCAGGTTAGACAGATGATGATGCATTTTAGCAGAAATATCTGAACCTTTGCAGAACAAAGAATAACAAAAGACTGAAAAATACTAATGCTACTTACTTGTGCTCATCCAGCAGATCTTCAACATTCAGATTATCGATCTTGAGCTCGACCTCATGGCGCGCCATCTTCTCCTTCTGCTGTATATCCAACGTCAGTAGCACCCTCCGAGTCTCATAGTCTTGCCGGTTTAACCCAATTACTTCGAGCTGCGAAATAGGAAAGGCAACCTGTAGCTTTATACACTTGACTATCTCGAAGACTCCGTGTCACTTCAAGCATAGTAAGAAAAATTTCTTTCAATCTCCTCAACTCTGCCCACACTAGCTGCTCTGTTATCATTGTCACCAGGCCTTAAACACGTATTAAGCTTGTAAAGTACAATTGTGTCATCAACTCTATACTGTTTACCAAAGAATTGTCCTTAATTTAATAAATATGACTATCGGCCGGATGGCCTCCACTGCTAGACAAAGGTCTTCATAAATCTGTTACGGGCCGCTCATAACCAGGGGCCCTACTCTGTAAGTCCGTCAACGAAGGTACGGTCCCGTCCGAAAGTAGTTCATTACTTCTGGGAGTAAGGACAACTGTCAAATGGTGTTGTCATTAATTCTTAGTTCGGGCCTCGAAGTAATTTAATAGTCCTTAGGTGATACGGAGTAGCAAACGCCCGTAACTTCAGCCGAAACTACGGATTTCGTACTCAGAGAGTAGACCCCTAGCTACGACCTGTAACCTACATGAAGTAGTCTGTCCATCAGGCACTAAAATGCTCCGCGTTCCATTGCGTGGGAACACTATTTCAGCATCTTTCTGCCTCTACGGGATTTCTGTTCTGCGTATATTATGCAAATACATAAAACTATGTCTGACCGTGAGGGGGCCTCGGCTGCCTTTTGGCGGGGTTCCGAAGATGAAACCCGAATGGTGGCGGCCACTGTAGATATAACGAAGCCACGAAGGAAGCTCCGGTTTGCCCAGCATGGACGCGTGGAAGCGGTACTGTTGGTCGAATTCTGTAATAGAAGGGTAAATATTCAGATGCTGGTAAGTAACATAATGTTTGCATTGATGAGCCTTAATACCTCCTTTCTATGAGAGGATCCGAAATAAATTATAGTAAGTTAGTGAAAATCTTAGTAAATTCTCGAGAAGTCACCATATTGTTAATAATAAAATATAATAAATATTCACACTGCTGGGTCTGAGTAGGGACTCAGACCCAGCAGTGAGGAGGGTCTCTCTGTGAGAGGATCCGAAAAAAAATATAGTAAGTAAGGGAAATTCTTTGAAAATTTTGGAGAAAGTCGCCATTATTGTTGATAAAAATAAGGGAATTGTATTAAAATAGTGGTAGCAATAATGACCCTAAAGTACATCCTATCGCTAAATAAAGAAAAAGCTTAACTCAAAGTCAAAGCTTCTTTTAAATCGTCATACGTTCGTCATTCGTATTCCACGTTAATATATTAAATTCAACTAGTATCAGTGGACGAAGAAATGTGAAGCGCAATAGGCTACCTACCTAAATTATTACGTAACTAGTTAGAGCATGCGCCGTGAGCGCAACGCCCACCGGTCATGGAAAGCAATTCAGCCGCCATTTTGTACGCCACAAGAAAAATTTCAATCCGTCTAGAAGTTTCCAACCGTTATTAAGAAGTCTCGCATAAATGTCGTTAGTTAAACAAATAAGATCAGAAAAGAATTCAAAAGAAGATTTCAAATAATCATCATTATTAAAATAATTATTACGTAATACCTATGTAAAGAATTCCCCCACCCCCGTAGCTTCACCCCCGCTGCTTCACCCCTGCTGCTTCACCCCCGCTTGCAACCCGAGCGATCCCATTTCCCGAAGTCGGAACCTAACAAAAATCAATATCGAGGACCGAGATAGACATGACGCATGCCCTAACTGCCTAGGGCATGCGCTGTAGCTGCAATGGTCATCGATCGTTATGCAGCCGCCATTTTGTGGATGTGAGCGCCATTCTCCGCCCACATTGTCGCTGAAGTTTTAGACAAAGAACCCGTGTTTGAGATTTTTATGAAATATTTTTGTCAATACACTGATTTTAATGAATAAATTGATAATCACAAAATATTTTTAATTTACACTATTCTGAAATTATCACAAGAAATAAAAAGAAAAAATAATCATAAGAATAAAAGCCAAAAAAATAAAAAATCACAAAAATAAAGATTATTAATTTTTGCTAAAATACGAAAATGATCCAAAATCGACGAACGAAAAAACCACAGCCCACAAAAAAAAGTGCCAAATTATATCCATACCTGATCAGGTTGCTTGGTTGGTTGAATTTTTTGTGAGATTATTGATATGAGGAACCACTCATATCAATAATCTCACAAAGATTTAGAAAGAAGAGAATCGATGAAGACACAAAGGTAAAAAATAAGTCACAAATTGAAACGACACCGGAAGCACAATTGATAGCGCAACAAGTAACACTGAGCACGTCCTCAATGCGACTCCCAGTTTCACTCAGGCAATCTAGGACATGCGCTCTGGTGCAATAGTTATTGATTTTACAGCATACCTATATTATTCTGATAGACAGTTTGGAGTGGAGTGGGTACTCCCAACTCCCAAGGGAATATGTCAAACAAAGGCTTTTGATTGACTTTATTTTACATTTCCCTCATAAAGGTTTAAGGTAGAATTTTTAATAGTTTTAATAAATGAATAATCAGGAAATATGAATAATGAAATAATCAGGGCTTAGAAAGTTCCCAAAACGCTTGCCTTCATTTTTTTACACATAAATCTGTATTTAAATCGTCCCATTTACGCAATCGAAATGGCATCCCGCAAGGTCGTGCACTTTGTCCTCTGTTCTTACTTTGTATAAATCAACAAGTCGAACATTTCATACCTACCAAAGAAAATTACCAAGAAAAAAGAAACTTATGAAACGCAAACTCAAAGCATGTATTTTAATTAAACCATTTACAGGCACCTTTGGATTGTCAAGGAATCGGTAAATCAGAAATGTGAAACTAGTTGCCCATTCCAAAGCGTAGTAGGTACCTATGGAGAAGAACGGGCAAGAAACTACATGGACACTCTAAATTATATTGTTACAAAAAATATTAGTTGTACATCATTAATGTTGAACTTATAATTTTATTATAATGTGAGAACGATGTAAAAAAGACGGACAAAAGCGCCCAGAGTACAGCAAATGGAAACAAACAAAAAAACAATCCAAAAATAAAATAATTTAAATAAGCCGTGGCAGCTAAGAGATGACGCCCAACTAACGGCGCCCGTTCACGAACATAACGCATGGATCACAACCATTCAGCTCAACCATTTTGAAGGGAGATAAATGATCCAACACACGCGCCACCATCAGCGGGACATTTGAGTGAGCATGACATACTATCAGCCGCCAGGGCACATTCAAGTCAGACATATTACGCAGTAAATGGTAGCTACATAGTACATAGTATAGTATTCACACCTGTGCTATAAAATTGTATAATACAAAGAAGATTGAATTTATACAATGCAAAGAGAGTCTTACTATCTTCAGCAGCTCCAACAGTATTTTCAAGTGTTAATCAATTAGTTGTGGTTGTGGAGTAGGAGCAGCATTGAGCCAGGCATTTTTATCAGCGATGTAATTCCCTAACTTATAATATGCCTGCCTGCATAGTGTGCGTTTTATACAAGATTTGAATTTGGTCTCATTCAGTTGAAGTATATGGGGAGGTATTTTATTCTAACATTTTAAACAGTCCCCATGAAAGACGAGTCTACTTTAGCCAGCCTGAAACCTGGTTGAACTAACAGGTAACTATTCCTAGTACTATAATTATGTCTTTCACCTTTTTTACTAAAAAGATGTTAATTTTCCTTACGTACATGATGTTTTCATAGATATATTGACAAGGTACCGTCATGATGTTAATATCGTTAAACAGATCCCTTAAAGGATCACGCCTGCGAAGATTATATGTATATGACTCTGATGGTTCTTTTCTGCAGAATAAAAATAGACTAGATGACTGCAGCCCGCCCCCAAAGTAAAATGCCGTAAGACATGATACTATAAAAGTAACTAAAATAGACTAGCCTCGCAGTATCCACATTAATAAATTGACGGATTTATCTGAAAGCATAAGCTGCTGAACATAGCCGTCCTGCAAGAGATGTTAAATGAGGACCCCATTGTACCCTTGCATCGTGCGTGATCCCCAGGAAAACATTTTTATCAACGAATTCTAGTTTCTTTTGATTCAATACTCTCTCACAATCACTACCCTTGACATTTGGCAAAGAAAATCTGATGCACTTAGTTTTTTTGCCATTTAATACTAAGTTATTAGCAGTCAACCAATTTTGGAACTGCAGTAGGCCGTTATATACGTCGTCAAAATTTGTAGTGCGTCTAACTACCTTAAAAATTAAGGAAGTATCGTCAACAAATAACACAATTTGCGGTTGATTTTTTAATAAATAGAGTAGATCATTAATATACACTAAAAAGAGGAAACGACTCAATATCGAGCCTTGTGGGACACCCATTTTTACTTTTAAACCGAATGCATTGACACCATTTATTTGAACTTGTCTATCATTTAAATAAGATTTTATTACACTGAGCGCAAATCCGTAATGCTTAAATTTCAAGAGCAAAGTTTGGTTATCGACGTAATCAAACGCCTTGGACAGGTCACAAAAGATTCCTATGGCGTCTTGGCCCATGCGTTAAAAATGTGTTTTAATAAGGTTACACCGGCGTCAGTCGTACAACGCCCTTGGTGAAACCATACTGTTGATCGTGGAGGATTTTACTCGTGAAAATGATTGAGCATTCGATTAAGAATTATCTTTTGAAACACCTCGCTGAAAACCGGCAACACGGATACGGTTCTATAATTATTGGTGTCTTTACTGTCCCCGGATTTTGAAGTGGTATTACCTTACTATATGTCATTAAATTCGTGAAGACACGATCCACACACAAATTAAATATTAAGGCTAAGTAAGGCGCTATAGTCTCAATTATGGAGGTATGGACCTTCGGTCAATTTGATCTTAATTTGCTCAAAAGCTTTTATTACTGTTATACCCCACAACAGTAATAAAAGCATACTTAAAGTAGTAGTACATACTTAAAGTACAAATTCAGTCGGGCAGGCTGAAACATTCGCCTATGATAAATCAAAAGCAAGCGAGGGCAAGGAGTTTAAGGTTTCAGTTGTTTTAAATCGGATAAAAAAATCTAAAGAAAGAAAACAAAGAAAAAAAATTAAAAATTCTTGAGCAAGTTTACTATCGCAAATGAGACCACATGACGTCTCCAGTGTGTAATCAGAATTATGTTTTTTGTTCCTATTCGTTTCATAATTGATAATATTCCAAACCGTGTTTATTTTATTGTCTGCTGATTTAACCTTGTTGCTAATGTATAAGGCTGTAGCTGCCTTACAAGAGATCTCCATCGAGATCTTTTGTCGATCATCGATCATTGATTTTGTCATCGATTATGTGGGGCAATAGCACCGATCAAAATAGAGCATTTGTTGCTCAAAAAAAATGCAATCGAGCAATCTACGGGCTTCAATCCGACGATTCTTGTCGGCCGGTATTTCAGAAACTTGGTTTGTTACCGCTACCGTCTCTATATATATATGAGATATGTATGTTTGTGTGGAAGCATAAGGAATTATTTAAAAAAGCAGATGATGTAGTTCCTCGAAACCGGCGCGATCCTCACAGGCTCGTACTGGATGTCATGCCAAGGCTAGCTAAATATAATAAAAGCTGTTTGTATATGTGTGTAGAAATATTTAATAAAATACCGAGCGACTTAAAAATTCTAAATACAAGATTATTTAAAAGTAAATTGTATGATTGGCTGTCCACAAATAGTTTTTATAGTGTAAAAGAATTTTTTGACAAAAAATTTAAATGACTGAAATTTTAAATGTATAAATTATAAATTTTAATGTATTATATAATTAAATGTACCAAATGTCATATAATAATTAATTAATTAATAATATAATGAAATGTATGCACGACAAATTTGCACGCTTATAATGTTAAGCAAAGACATGTATGCTCTGTATTTAATTTTTGTACCATCTTCTATACCATGTTTTTATGCAAATAAATTTTATTCTTTTATTCTTTTTATCTACGATTTGGAATAGGCAACTAGCTTCAACTTTCTGACTAACTGACCGACTCTGACAATTCAAAAGTGCCTGTAAATGGTTTAAATGAAATAAATGTTTTGAGCTTGAGTTTGAGTTCAAGTGTTATAATACCCTAAAATACTTATTTATTTAATTATTTTCGCATCAACATAATAACCGGCTATTTCGAATTTTTATCCCAAAACAGTTTTGTGTGAGTGAAGTTATAATAATAATAATAATAATAATAATAATCATTTTATTATCAGGCTACTAAGGCCCATAGATAAAATACACAAAATAACATCAAATAACAATAAACTAATACATAATTTAAAACCATTTAAAACTAAAACTATACACGTAATGTTGTCGGCGTCGTGTTTCGCTGCGAGGTGTCGCGTAACCGTCCTCGGAAACGTCGATATACGACACCCTTCGGCCAAAAGTCCTCCTTCATGCAGGTCTGCAGATGTTGGGTTGGAACTCGTACCACAAAAGATGATGTAAGTACGTAAGGAACGAAAATGAATGTTAAGAAGTTTCATATTTTGATGTAAATAAACAGTATCGAGAACATGGGCACAGATTCGAGACATCTAAATTAGGTTTGTTTTCCAATTGTGAAACTGTGAAGTTACTTTCCAATTAACTGTGAAGACCGCTGTTAACTGTGAAGTTTCACGAGGCACTCTGTGGATTTTCAGGCCACGTTCACACTGCGAGCGTCTCAAAATAAGACGCAGAAACCGGTGCCAACGGCGCGCGGGAAGCAAAAATACGCGTTTTTATTGAGATTGTAGGTAAAAAATCACACACGTGGCTCCGTGTCGCGGCTCCCGTTAAGTGGCGCGTCCGTTTCCCGTGCCCCGTCACGTGGCGCGCAGGGTGCACGGTGACTCATCAAGTGCTGCCATTTACAAAGTAAAAGTACAACATACGGTAAGCGCACGTGGACGACGCGACCCAAACAAAAGAGCCTAAATAGAACCCACTAATATAAGGAACGTTTTCCTAAACGATATTAAATCAAATTACCTTTTCTATAAATTACTTTAAAATCGCCCGTCATAATTATTTATTTCCTGCTTATCCTGCCAACGTCTCTCTATCCGTGATTATAAATAAACATAACGACACTAAACAATAAAAAGTTGTGATATTAAAAACACCATTAAAACTTACGCGACTTACGACTTGTAGGTCGTATGTTCGAACCCAGACAGGAGCTTTACTTTGTGTAAATTATTTCATCACCACTGCTCTCAAAACGGTGAAGGAAAACATCGTGAAGAAACCGGCATATTCTAGAACCAAAAATTCGAAGACATGTGACATCTACCGACCCGCACTGAGCCCGCGTGGTGGATTACGGCCCAATCCTTGTCACAGAGTGGAGACCTGTGTCCCAGCAGTGGCAACATTATAGGCTGATTATGCATTAAAACTTCCGTTTAAATGTCCGCTATTTTGAAACCAACCCGCGCGTGCCTATCGATGAATCTTGATAAAAATAACTCCTAATACACGCTACCTAAAACACGTAATAAAAATCTCCATCAAAGCATCCGCCATCTTGAACGCCGCTCCCGATTCGGCGCCATCGTTTAATCAAGCGTTAAAAAAAACATTAACCCTTACCTGTTCCGCCGTTTCACTCCCCTCCTCCATACAAAACTAAATTAATTACATTTTTACAAAAGCCAACTTAATTTCAATGTAACATCATAATTTTTTTAATGATGTTCCGCCGTCCGTTTCCCGCCGATCAATAGAGCTATAAATCACAATATGGATGCCCTAGGCACCCCTACCACCCAGGTAAACTAGGACATGCGCCGTATTGCATTCGGTATTGATCTTCAGACTTCTACCCTTTTTAATGGACCTTTAATTGAGATGCTTAATTATTCACAATGTGGGAATTAATAGCCGATGTATGTCTTCTACATTATGGTCCTGTACAATCCTATGGTCCTGTACTAAAAGTGAGAGCCGATCACTAGGTATAAGTACTTAGCGAAAGCAATCTGTCGAAAAAACAAAGAAACTATTTGATTTTCAGTTCCTATATGAGAAACGAATCATAAATGAGTGGTAATTAATTTGAAGCATTTAGACACCCAGTTTTTAAAATGTGGTTAATAATAGCCAATAAGTCAATTTAAACGGTCCTAAACGAAAAGTTAGGTATAGCAAAAAAGTATCGTGGAGCGAAAACTATCTGTTGACAAACAATTAAACTATTAGTTTTTTCCTGTTTTTATCAGTAACGAATCTTAAGTGAAATGGCTATTACACCTTCTACATAAACTAATAACGGCTCGTTAGATAAAGGTACCCGACACCTTAAATAAAACTACGCAATATTTTATGATAATACTTCTCGTAAAACCTGAGTTTGAATAAAAAACTAAAGTCAAGCACTGAAACACTTAATTGAAACTGAACTTGAATTTTAAAGTCGACCTATCTTTCTTAAGAAATTAATATGGCGTCATTACCTGAATCTCAAAATCTTAATAAAAAAAAAGTATAATGAACTTACCCGGCACAGCAGACCGCCTCACGAGGGCACGAACACCACTTAGGCACTACATTTTGACTACTTTCCGACCAAAAACTCTAAAAGAAACCAATAAAATAAAATAAAAATTACAACTCAATCTAAGGTGTGCAACGTCGAATATGAGAAATGGCGGAATGGTCGATTGAGGTACGTTGCAATGGACAGGACACAGGACATGCGCGAAGTTGCAATGGAAACTAGTTGGCCCAACACAACATAGAATATTCTCGAAGCAATTGTAAATGGAATATTGCGCCAATATACGGACTAATGTTGGGCCCAATATATGGACTAATGTTCGGCTAACATCCGCAGTTTATGTTGGGCCTACAAAAGTTGGGATACTCTCGAAAGTTCTATAAAATGTTTGTAGCCAACATTTGCAGAAAATTTAAACCAATACAGATATACAACATCATGTGACGTGATCACGTGGGAGAGTACAACTGTTGCTTTCAACTCTCGACCTTTCGATAAAGGTTTTTAAAATCACTTTTTATCTGCCGGACGTTGGCAAGTAATAATAACAAATAAATGACCCTCCTCTCGAAGTCTACACTGAAGTTAGCCCTTTTCGGGAGCACTGGACTAACTTGTAATCATGAATACGATTTATATGCGAATTCTATAGATGGCAATTTGAATAGATCACGTTACAGTTTGGTCGAGGGATCACATTTAACTATACTCCGGTTTACTGATACAACGCCAATTCTTTTTGCTTTAAAATGCAATTAATTATGGAAAGTAGATCTACTAACGACTCTTCAAAACAACCTCTTGACTCAAGAAGCGGCAAATCTCTAATGGCGCCCAGCGCGGGACTATTCGATATGGCGTTATATGTAGAAGCGAAACCAAACAAAAAACATCTATTTTCGGCGGCAGGGGAACCTTCCAGAGTGGAAATTTCCAGACAGTTATATAAAAGTGACTTTTATTCACCCTTGGAGTTTTTCTCCTAGCTACAAAAATATTAATGGTTGACAAGGCTATGGGTGGGAGTAATTCCTTATTAATAAGTCTTCGAATGACGAAAGCGACTGCTACTAATTGGCAATATAATCGGGATTTAACTTGAATTCAGGGCTGGCTACTTATTTATGTTTTTAGCCAATTATTATCCAGCACATTTTCGAAATCCACACGCGAGTCTATGTAAGTAGGTACCTGTGTAGGTAATGTAGAGGCACATGTAGAGGTTTTGTTTGGATGTTCGTTACGTTAGTGGCATACAGTAAGAGGAAAACGCTATTTTATATTTAGAAGAATAGGAAAAGGATCGACAGTCAGATCGAATATCTCACAAGCTATTCAACGTTATATAAGTGCGCATGTAGGTTTATGTGAAATAAAATATTTTGATTTTAAATTGTAAAGATACCTGTGATAATCTTAATAAACAACGGGGATATTAATACCGCCAAACCTAGTCGGTTTTATTACAAAACAAGGTTTTTCTTTCGACATGGTTCACACATCGGTAGTTGGACATCGACCCTGTTTTTTAAATAAGAACATAACAGAAATCGAAATACGGTTCCTTTTACAACTGATAACTTAGTCCGGTCTTCTGAGGTTGTCAATTTTGTATTAAGAATTTTACTAAAGTCGGCATAAAGTTCGAAATAAAAATAAAAGAATACGAAATAAACAACAGACTTCCAACAAAAAAAACTATGAAGTGAAAAATAACTTTAATTTCGGAAGTCGGTGGCAAAAAACGAATATACAAAATCAAAGACACCGACTTCCGAAATGAAAGTTATTTTTCACTTTGTAGTTTTTTTTTTTGGAAGAAGGTTGTTTTTTTTTGTAAAAAAGTTTTTATTTTTCACTTTTTAGTTGTGGTATCTACCCCACAAAAATTCATATACCACTACTTGCTGTGTAATAAAACTGAAATGTTTTTTTTTTTTTGAGGGTCGGTTTGGAGTTTATCTTAGTTACAATAGCCTCATGGCGACTGCTCATCACCTTTTACAAAATATTCCTTTTCCAGATGCAGGGTCGTTAATTGTTGAGGAGCTCTCCTGGTACTTCACCATCAGCTCTACTTAACCCATATGCATTGTGACGAGCATAAATTGCTTAGCAACCGTATTAAAGTAATCGAATCGCAACCCGTGAAATACTTATTATTGAGTACTTCCGGTGACTTCGTCATCTATGGTCTTCATCATCAATTCCACTTCCTCAAATGGTGCTTTTCAAGAGCAAATGCACGAGTTACTATACAAAATACCCAAATCACTATAGGTGTGCCTATAATATTTGAAGAGTTCCCTCGATTTCTCCAGGATCCCATCATCAGAACCGGACCTAATGACAATGGGATCACCTGGGAAGTTTACCCTTTAAAACAACAAAGAATTTTCCAAATCGATTCAGGCGTCTTCGAGTAATCGGTGAACATACAAAAAGATTCCGACGAATTGAGAACCTCTTCCCTATTTTGAAGTCGGTAAAAAGTAAACTAGTTTGGGTCCCATCTCCTTTCTCCAAAATTCGTCATCTTTTTCCGGTACCTCAATTCTAGTACTTAAATACATCTTTTTGACTGACCGACTTCCTGACAGTTCAAAAGAATCAGACGAGCTAAAGTAGACTCGTCTGTCATGGGGTACTGTTTAAAATGTTACAATAAAATACCTTCTTATATACTTAAACAGAATGAAACTAAATTTAACAAGCATATTATAAGTTGGGGGATTACATGTTTGAAAAAAATGCTTGGACCCACGCTGGTCCTGCTCCACAAGGGCGCTTAAACTAATTGATTAACATTTGAAAATATTGTTGGAGCTGCTGAAGATTGTAAAACTGTCTTTGCATTGTATAAATTCAACCAGTACATAGTACATAGTACTGTTTAATTGCATAGCAGTAAGTACTATTTACTAAGTATAAAGCTACCATTAATGGGTACGTCTTCCATTGTCTTGACCGTACTTCCGGTATTGTCCTGATAGCCGTGGAACACCTCTCCATTGTCATAAGCACCTCAGGACATGTTGCCCCCTTGTCGCTTCGACACTATATGCTAGCAACCGTTTTCGGGGGCCCATTATTGAGTCTGCAAATCACCCCCTCCCATTTTATCTGTGTATTTTATATAAAACATTGGACAGACAGGGGCTCGTCTTTCCTTAGTCCTAGATAACCAGTTCACTATAGCCACCCAAACACGTCAGTTAGTGCCTGATTTAATTAAAAACGTTTAACGGGCCTCTGCGGGTTAGCTTCGGCTCCTCGTACACGTTCCATAGGTCCGGGACCGGAACCCCAGTCTCGAGATATGTCAAATACTTTTAAATAATAATATAAAATGTAATTTTTTTCTACACAAGTTATTTTCCGATAGCGTGCCACTGACACTCCATTGGAAAAAATAATCGTATTTGATAATCTCGTTCGTATAACGTAATCACCTATTATTTTGACATTTCTTTTAATCCTGACATCATCATCATCCATCCATCATTTTCATCCTTTTTTGTTTTTATGAGTGTGTTTAGTTTAGTATCTGATAATCCTGTGCGAGTCTCAATAAATACTTTTTCTTTCTTTCTTTCTTTCCATTATGAATTTAGGATATTACGAACTTTTAGCACACGATAATGACGTTGCCTTGGTATGGTTGTCATAATGACCAATCATTGAAAATAGCAGCCTTTCCCCCAGTCGTTATGGCGATGCTTACAGGGGAGCATCACCATAACGACTGGGGGAAAGATTGTATCCATCAATGGAGGTCTTTCGGTTCACACGTATCTAGCTTCCGCGAGTGGTAGTCACACACCTTACGATTTCTTTGGACAGTTTTGCACAAGAAGGTAGTAATGTAGTACTGAATGTCAGATATAATTCAATCTGTGGAAAAATCTCAGCCGTTTTTGAGCATTACGGCGTCACTTGTATCAGACTTAACTTTCCCCAAAAGACCATTTCAGAAACTAATCTACATGGTCCTCAAATGATCTGACCAAGATTATGCCTGGACTTTAAAAGAGACCACAACCTCTCGAGTTGGTGTCAGTGTTTTTTCAGAGTAGACGGACAGGAAACACCGACCTCGTCTAGTTTTAAAATATGATTAACGTGTAAAAGTATTGAATAAAATAATGTATCTCTAATTAGCGCAAAAATCGTAACGTATGTCATGTGCCTACCATTAATAAGATCAAAACATGCTGACTCACCTTGATATGTCCAGTTGAACAGGTTAGGACTGATGGGTATCGCGAACATCTCTGTTTCGACAGCATGGTGCAGATGCGCTGCCGACGCTGCTGCAGCAGCTGCAGCCACGAGCAGCAATGTACCTTGTATGTACATTTTGAAGGCTGGAAAATATGAATGTTGTTATTACGAAACTCATCATCATCAGCTCTTATCTCAATTTATTCGGGGTAGGCGCCACCAGCGTTTTTCTTCCATACCTACTTCTTTATTAGTCGACATTTGTTCTGTCTACCGTGATTCTGGATTTGTGCCCGATTGATGGCAATAGACTCGCCCCCTATTACATAGGACTTATGGCGAAATGTGGGTGTATCTACTATGGGTATACCTCTGCCTAACCCTACAGCGAAACAAGGCGTGATGTCATGTTATGAGTAGTCGTAATCTCGGTAGTCACCCCCTTCCTACCCATGTCATCTATCACAAAGTCCATCCATAGTTTCTTTGGTCTTCCTGTACTCCTATAGACATCCACATTCATACACTACCTAAACATAGGGAACATAAACTATAGGGGAGCATAGGGAGACTCTTATGAACGGGGAGTCAACCCAAGGAGATGGCAACAAGACAGGGGGAAGTGTCAAAGCCCTAAGCAGCAATGCTACTGCTGCTTCAGGATAAAAAAAAGCAGTGGAACGACCAGAGCTACTGGTGGTTGGGGATTCAGAGTGAGCCACCTCTGGACTACTGTTTTCTGGAGTCAATTCAAGGAGATGGCAACAAGACAGGGGGAAGTGGTGACCATTCGTGAAAGCCCTAAGCAGCAACGCTATTGCTGCTTCAGGGTAAAAAAAGCAGTGGAACAATCAGAGCTACCGGTGGTTGGGGATTTGGAGTGAGCCACCTCTGGACTACTGTTTTCTGAATAGAAAGAAAAGAAAGAAAATACATTTATTTGCGGCAAACATGACGCAAAGAAAAAACACACAAATACAAAAAATTACGAGTTGGGGAAAAATATGCGTCACATTCACGCAAAACGGCAATCGCTCAGCATAATGCTACGACCCTATGCGAGACAGAGCCCCAGCGCTGGTTTTCAGCGATAGCCGGCGCTGACGTGATGACGTCAACCAGTGCAGCATACGAAAATTAAAAATAAACATTAAAATAAGAAATAAAATAAATACACTATAACCTAGTTCAAAAAGTATATAAACATAATATTTATAACGAAATAGTGAATGTGATAGCTTTTTAAGATGTAATCGATGGTCTACCTGCTACCATGAGTTGGATGTGAAGGATATAGGTAAATAAGTCAAGTTTAGTTTGCAATATTTTTGTTGGTATATTGGTGTGTGTTAGCTGATATTATGGCAAATAATTTAATTTAATGTTTTGTGTTTCTTTGTTTTGTAATATTCATTACTTTGCACACTATTGAACAGAATCAAGTTCTTTTAACTTAACAGCCAGATGTACTGCTGGGTAGTTTGTTGCGCCAAATTTTCTTCCCAGCTAAAGCACCAGGAAATAGTGAAGGGCGGTTGTTTCAGGAGTCTTGTCTTTTGTAATTTTGATGTTCAAAAAGTACTGATTGAACTGCCAAATTTGAATAAAAGACTTTTGATTTTGAATTACTCGCACATGCCCAAAATCCTTAACAGGTATGTATGTATGGCTTCCATGATATTCAGCGGACCCCGAGTCATAAGATTGACCTACTGGCCCACTGGCCTTCCATAGAAACACCAAAGGGGACTCTGAGATCGGGATATCCAGTGAAAAGCACCATGCGACTGACTACACCCAAATCCTCATAATTTGCCTAGCCAATTCCCAATTACTTACAATGTTGGGGCAGCTTTCAGTCTATTAAAAAAAATTACCAGATGCAGCTAAATACCTACTTGTTGGTAGATATATTGCATGGAGTGACTGGCTCATCGGATTCCCACAACCCAGTTACGTGGTTACCTACCTACTTACTGCCCCCTAGACATGTTTTATTTTTCTGCTGGGGAGTTGGTTGCACCATTTCTTCACAGCTAAAGCACTAGGAAGTAGTGAAGGGCGGGCGTTTTGGGGTATTTTCCTATGTAATTTTGATGTTCAAAAAGTTCTGATTCTCAGCCTAGTTTGAACAAATGACTTTTGATTTTGATCTAAGTATAGAAACTCGTGACCTGAGATGAAAAAAACTTTTTTACAATCAAAACAACCGACTTCCAAAAAAACACTAAAACGTGAATAATTACTTTAATTTTGGAAGTCGGTGTCTTTGGTTTTGTATTTTCGTTTGTAGCCACCAGCTTTCAAATAAAAAAAAAAATCATCTGAATCAGTTCACCTAGAAAAAACAACTGAGCCAACACACATTTAAAAAAATAAATGCTGTCGAATTGACAACCTCCTCCTTTTTTTGAAGTAGGTTAAAAAGATAAATGATGGGAATGTCCTTGTGTATTTTAAAAATAAAATATTTTACTAACGTCAGTCTAGAAGGTCGCAGCAGTTTATTATTATTTTTAATGTCGTTTATATGATGTCAGACAAATCATAATTGCTATCTGCCGGTATGTGCGACGTGCGTCATTCAACTATGGAAGACAATCCTTGTTATTAAACAATTAAATATCTATATAATTGGTAGGGTAATTAAAAAAACCTAGCTATCTTTCCCAAGAGGAACAAAAGTGAGATCCGAAAATTAAAAAGGTATAGGTACCTACCTACCGTACTTTCCTTCCTACCTTTTCATTTTTAACTTGGTCGGTTGTTTATTATTAATTCTGCGTAGAAATCAATCCAAAACAAATGAAAGCACATCCGTAATTTATTTATGGTGTTTCACTCTTCTTAAAACAAATGAATTAACAAAATGCCGAAATCTCAGACCCTAAGTTACCTACCGTTTTTAGTATTTGTTTACCAACAATACCATTCCTAATTAACATTTTTCACAACCCTATCTAAAGCGGCATAGAATCGTTAACATTACCGCACGAAACATAAATTCAGCTATTCGATTCAGAGACAATTCCACAATAAATCATACAAATGATATGAATTCCTCTTACCTACTCTTTACCGGATCGCCATAGCACTGATTTAAGGAATAAACCCGACCTAAATTCACAGGAATAGAAATAATAATCGATTTCTATTTTAGCCGTTTACATTGAGCGCCGCTGGAACACAGTCCGCATGTGCGGCGCAAAGGAACGCCCCGAAAACATACAGAGATGAATTCTGGAATTTCATATCAAACTGGGTTCACGGGCACGGGGCGCGCGCGGCGCGGGCGCACGGAAATTTTATTTGAAAAGCGCGCGTAAACGTGAAAGAAAATTCAGTCGAGAAGTTTTGTTTGTTTTCAACCAAGCTTCCTGATACGGGTATATGAAAATAATTTAAAAAAATATTTATTCTAATTACATAAAAACATAAACGGACTTCTAAAACAAGTGAGAAACATTTTTTGCTTATTTTTTTGTTGCATTTACAATTATTTCAGGTGCGATTTATTAAAATACTTCGTTTGCACAATAAAACAAGGATCTTTTGAAAACTCATGCAACGCAAAGACCTACCGACCTATTTATATTTAATCAACAATCATGTGACAGAGTCCGCAGATTTCAGCCAGCCACGCTTTTATAGTTATTATACTCATTGCAGACACGTAATGGCATAAAAATACTGAGTTAAAGATCTTGCCGTGTAAATTATGCGTGGAGCGACGCCGACGACGACGCCGCGACACGTCGTGAAAAATTATTACTTATAGAAACGTGGGAATGTCTACAAATTAAATTTAACGACTCATGTGGTGTGAGTCTCGTGCTACAAGTAAATAAAAATACATTTTCTTAATTTTCGCCGGCACAACTTACGCATTTCTTGACCTCTCGGATTTAAATACATTACAGTCTTCTCATAATTATTTACGCAAATACGGCCCTGGAAGTAGGCGTGACGTAAAACTAGCAACGACGTCATTGGTGCAACAACCAACCAAATTCGAAAGGTTCCATAGTTCAAAAGTTACGTTCCGTTCTACGTTCTTCACCCAAGCAGGTCTACCAGAATATTAGATTGAAATCGTTTTATTCATTGTTTTAGGCAAATATTAGATTGAAAATGTTATATTTGTAATGAAATTATAATATTTATCAATATTTTCAGTAAGGTTTACTAAAACATTTATGGCATTTGTACGAAAATTGTAAACATCGTAAATTATTCGGATTGTATGCTGTTTAAACGTGCAAATGTGAGTGTACAAAATGTCATTCATACAAATGTCAGAAAGGGCTGGGGCGACTCGGACGATTATAGTATATTGTACAAAATCTTCCGTTTTTCACGGGGAAACGTATTATATAAACATAATAATGTAATGAACAGTATTCTAAGTTAAGGCGTATTCGCGCCAAATTAAAAAAAAAAAACGGCGGTAAAACTTACGTTGTGTTGATAATAACCTCGTTTGTGTTAGAGGAATTGTTTTCTACTAAAAACTCTTCAGGAACATGTTGAAGTTCAAAAAAATGGGTTCGGATAAAGTGCCACTGCTGCTCGTGACCGCCAACGTCGGATCTATTTTCGAGGATGTGAGTATTAAGTATAAAATCGATGTTTTTGGACCTAACAGTTTTCTTTACATTGGTGACAAGAAATGTAATTATGTTGTTAATTCAATTAAAATGTAGCGCGCGTTTCTATGGTGAGATAACTGTTCTAATTTTAAAACAATAGACTGTATAACAATAGACGCTGGCTGATCAATCTAGCCTGAAAAGAGGTTTTTCTGGTATGTTTTTCTTTTTTAATTTTCCCACATAACTTTTATGCAAAGAGGTTTTAACACTTAATAACAAGTGTCGTAAATTAATCCATTATTATTTCGATTTCAATAGTACGTACATGTACCCATCCATTTTAGTATTAAAAAAAAATATCTGCTTAGCCTTTTCCCAACTATGTTGGTGTAGACTTCAAGTCTAACCAGACGCAGCTGGATACCAGTATTTTGTATGGAGTAACTGCCTATCTGACCTCCACAACCCACTTACTGGGTAACACAATACCTCTTGGCAATTCCGTACGCAAAATACGCGCATTGACGTGGAGTTGTGGACACCAGCCTGTATTACCTATAACCTACCTCTTGGCAAGACTGTCAAAGATGTACGAATGTATTTTAGTATTCAATTTCATAATAAAATATAATATCATGAATCAATTATATACTATACCAATAGCCCGTTGTAAGTATGTATAGTATAATAAAACGGGACACATTTTTTTACTGGAAGAGTCAAGTGACTCATAAACACATGACAATAGATAAACATTATAAACATAAATTTTAGGTTGACAGAGAACATTTTTCATCATGTCACATTTTAATACAATCAGATTACATGTAGTGTATGTGATAAAACGGTATTACTTTGAAGCAGATATTGTTAATTTTGTTTTTGCGTTATGGTTCCTAACAAAGAATTGCAGGGTCCTGCAGAGACAAAAGAGAAGGGAATTTAAATGAACTAGTCCCATTCAAAGCTTCTATACATATTTTAAATTAAAGTCTCTTTTCCTGTCTGTCTCTGTGACTGCGTTGTTCATCTTAACTACGCAATGCATTTTGATGTGGTTAGGCAACATCATTTAGAGAATTTATTCCAGAAGTTTTTATGTATAAAAATTACAAATAGTAAAAAAAATCACGAGGTTTTATCTAGTTGTAAATACTGTGTGAACCAGGGGCAGGTTGCTAGTTGTTTATAACATAGTGTAGGTTAGTATACATTTTATAGCCAGTTATCTACTTCGGTAAAACATTAAATTAGGAAATACCTATATCTCTATATAAACAAAGCAAAAATATTTTTTGTTTTTTTTCCTTATGGTCATAATTTAATATAAGTAGTTTATTATTAACAATTGAAATACAGATAAAACATGCCCACATTTATTTTTCCCTTGTTTTAAATTATTTATATACCAGCTCATGCGTAATACTCATTGTAACAATGCCATGTCAGCTAGTGGTTTGAATGTGGTTCAGCTAATGAATCAGGTTTGCGGATACTAACCAAAAAAGCTGAGGTCACCGATAAAACTATTGGTCAATAGTTGGTCATTTTTATTTTTGTACGAGTATTACGTTGGCTCAGTGTGGACACTCATTTAAAATTATTTTATACGTTAAAAATTAATAACTATGTAAGACTTATTTAAAGTTTACAGTCTGCAAGTACTACGGTACTAGTTTTGTAACAACTGAACGGACGTTAAAGTGTTTCAACAATCATATAAATTAAGACTGCTTTAAAAATTTACAGTGTTTGTTAATGGTAGGTATTGGTTATTTGTTATTTACATTCACGCCATTTATATAACCAATAGCTGTTTACGCAATTTATTTATTTGAATGGTATTGCAAACATTGCTTAGATTACAAAATTGAATTCAGTCTACAAGAACAGATTTTATTCATTCTTATGAATGCTGTTTTAAATATACTTAGGCGTCATATTAACACCTGTACTATTTAAAAATAAATTAGAAAAAATATAAAGTAATAAAAACACATACACACATACATAAACTCACGCATTCTTCCCATGGGGATACGTCATGTTCTATCTATCTATTTAGAGAGGCTCGTGGCTAAGTAATAACAGCCGTGCGGGTCGATCGACCAGGTTAAGTAATAATAGCCGCACGGGTCGATCGATCAGGTTAAGTAATAACAGCCACACGGACCGATCGACCAGGTTAAGTAATAATAGCCGCACGGGTCGATCGATCAGGTTAAGTAATAACAGCCACACGGACCGATCGACCAGGTTAAGTAATAATAGCCGCACGGGTCAAACGATCAGGTTAAGTAATAACAGCCGCGCGGGTCGATCGATCAGGTTAAGTAATAATAGCCGCACGGGTCGATCGATCAGGTTAAGTAATAACAGCCACACGGACCGATCGACCAGGTTAAGTAATAATAGCCGCACGGGTCAAACGATCAGGTTAAGTAATAACGGCCTCACGAGTCGATCGACCAGGTTAAGTAATAACAGCCACACGAGTCGATCGACCAGGTTAAGTAATAACAGCCACACGAGTCGATCGACCAGGTTAAGTAATAACGGCCTCACGAGTCGATCGACCAGGTTAAGTAATAACAGCCACACGAGTCGATCGACCAGGTTAAGTAATAACAGCCACACGAGTCGATCGACCAGGTTAAGTAATAACAGCCACACGAGTCGATCGACCAGGTTAAGTAATAACGGCCTCACGGGTCGATCGATCAGGTTAAGTAATAATAGCCGCATGGGTCGATCGATCAGGTAAAGGTTCCAATCCTTAAAAGTCATATTGAGTCTTTAATATTTTCTATATTTTGCCCGCGGTTTCACCCGCGTCGGTGTCGGAAATTATCCCACGGGAACATACTACCGGGATAAAATCCTATGTTCTAGCTCAGGAACTGGTCTATCCGTGTGCCAAATTTAATCCATATCCGTTCATCCATTAAGGCGTGAAAAGGTAACAGACAGACTGGTAGAGTTACATTCGCATTTATAATATTAGTATGGATTCTTTACTTACGTACATAAACGTAAGTAAAGAATCCATACTAATATTACTATTATTAACTAAGAAACTAAGAGTTAAGCTACTCAAAATAACTATAATTTATTTGTCTATTGTCAACTTTCAGATTATTTAATAAGACTATTTTAACACTTTTCGCCTGAAACACAGGATAACCTAGTTCAGGCGCGTAAGTCTTAGGAATATAATTTATAATTTACATTTAAGCAAAAATGTAAAAAAATCTTATGCCTTGTAATTTTTTAATAAATATTATTATTATTACTATTAGAAAGAAAAAGTGTTTATTGGGACTCGTACAGCATTATTACAAACTAAACTAAACACACTCAAAATAACAAAAATAAAAAACAAAAGTAAAATTAAAATAACAACAGAAAGTCCTGTACGAGGCCAAAAGGCCCCTATCTCAGCATGATGCTGCGACATTTAAAAAATATGTGTCGCAGCGCTGGTATTCTGATAGGGCCTGCTGCTGTGATGTCACGGACAGATTAAAGAAATAAAATAATGATTTATTATGTACAGAGGCATACTTGATACCATAGGAATTTTACTATAATATTTTAGAATTCCTGTTATTTTCCCGTTTCCGTTTTAAATAGGTAAAAATAATTCCCTGTTTACCTGTGATGCCATTAATGCTCTTTTTCCTTTATTTTGACGTCATTGGTGCTCATTGCTAAAGGATAACAACCGCACAATTCGATCGAAGGTAAAGCTACGCTTGTAGCGGTCGGTTCGTGGATGGGTGACCATTCGTTACATATTATATCGAGACCCCTTTGCCTTTGTGCCTCGGAAAGCACGTTAAGCCGTTGGTCCCGGCTGTCATTCGTGGATCTTTGGTAGTCGTTACGGGTCGTCAATGCCCGAAAGTCTAACAACCAGTCTTACCAAGGGATATCGTATAACACAGTAATTGGGTTGTGGAGGTCAGATAGGCAGCCGCTCCATGTAAAATACTGGTATTCGGATACCTCCGGTTAGACTGGAAGCCAACCCTTACATAGTTGGGAAAAGGCTAGGTAGATTTTATTGACATTAGTGTGGCAACACGTTAATATTATTACATTTTTAGAACTCAAGGACCGGAAGTAATTATCATACTAGCGTAGAAAATTATCCTTAAATGATGACTATCGAATACGACCTTATGCAAATAACACATTC
Source organism: Dryobotodes eremita (assembly GCA_917490735.1). NCBI lineage: Eukaryota > Metazoa > Arthropoda > Insecta > Lepidoptera > Noctuidae > Dryobotodes > Dryobotodes eremita. Next base: position 17,344,298 of record OU823264.1, on the reverse strand, counting down.
TATAATTCAATGGTATTTTTATCGTAAAGTCAAACAGTCAACAGTGCAAAACAGGAAAGAATCTTCTTAAGAAAGAATAATAAATAAAAATAATAATCGGTATGCAACCTGTTTGTTTGTTTTCGTATTCAAACGCGAGCTCGCAGTTAATAAAAGCTGTTAAACTTAGACCTAATGTCTTAAAAAAGGTCATGATTTTGTCCACATTTATGTTTTAAATTCGTCTCTGGTTTTTTTTTACTGAAGCTAGCATACAAAAATCTAAAATGAATATTTTCGTTCGCACTGAATAATAATTTATTAAACTTCCTTCCATCCTTAGGGCGAGGACAGATAAGCACAAACTCATTTAACTTACGCCGCTCAAATTAAACTCAAAATTCAAGAGTCATAAAGTATACTCATTGATGTGACGTAAATTGCGCCAGCTTACGCTGTCCTGGCCCCACCCTATAATCCATATACTTATGTTATTACATGTTGGATCAAAATTAATGAATCATCGCACTAGATAACATTCGTGAAGTGCTTATTGCAGGAACAAAATTATCTACACGTATAAAATAAACAGTAAAATTACAACACAAGAGTAAAATCACTCCGGGTTTATCTTGACTGACATCATCTACATAGATGTGAACCCTGATTCTCATAACCATGAGAGGTGCCATCAAGTTCCGGTTTTAACATGACGGGCGCCCTGAGCGAAATAACGGCGGCACCCTTCGTCACTCTTGGAGAGTAGAGTGTGGCGAAAAATTCCAGCACTCCACCTAGGTTTTCTTTTGTCCATTCATAAAGAAATATGAATTACTTTGTCGCCTTATGCAGAAAAGTTTGAGAATGCAGATAATGTCGGATGCAAGAGCAAGCGAAGAGAGCTCAACAATTTTTTTGGTTTTCTAACTCCAAGCGAACTAAAACAAAAGTATTCAGCAGGAACCTGAGGTGAAGGGGACCTAGTCACAGCCCCTTCGGCGCCCTTTCCCTTCTGGCAACCTGGGCGGTCGCCAGCCGCGCCCTACCCTAACGCCGATTCTGGTGCGATCCATACTACGATACGTTAGGTTACTCCCTAATATATTGGTCCTTGAGATTGTCGGTTTCACCAAGGCGCTGCTTGCCTTTCTTGAGGAGCTGGGGTGGATCGAATAATCGATTTTCGCACCCGAACGCAAAATACGCGCTTTAATATGGCGGTGCAGACCAGCCCGTCTTACTAATACCAATACCACCTAATATCAAATGAGACTAGGACGTCCTTAAAGGTTTTCCTGTCGGTATAATATGTGAACTAGACAGGATAGGGCCAAAGACGGTTAAAAGTTAAGTTAACAATTTTGCTGTGCCCGACGATACAACGACACACACATACAACAACAGAACACACACACACAACACAAAGACATACATTTTGGGAAGCAATAAATTATAGAGTATTGAGTAATTCTATCGTTAGATTTGACACCCAACGAAAAAAGATGCTTCAAATGCAGTTTGTGTGACCACTCTCTCTCAGTGACGGCTTTTAAAGAATATTTTTTTAACAACCCCACCCTTGTGTGGCCTACTTGTATCCAAATGAGGAACTCCAAACATTGAGCTTTGAACAGTGTTTCAACCCCACGTGTGTGCGGTCCGTGGCAAGTCTCCAGGGGAAGCAAATGGGGTTAAGGTCACCCTCAAACTTGGCCTATTTAATAATAATATATATAAAGCGACCGAAATATGGCAGGCCTCCAGATAGCCGCTTAATCGACCTTCCCCTAATCTGAAGGCTGAAGCCATTTATCAACGCTGCACCTTGCGATGATCCAAGTAGGCTGATTGTATTTTTTGAGCATTCACTTAAATTAAACCATTTACAGGCACTTTTGAACTGTCAAGGAGTCGGTTAGTTGTACAGTTTAAGCTAGTTGCCTGTTCCAAAACGAACATTTCTATGGAGAAGAACGGGTAAGAAACTCCATGGACACACTTTTAAATCAAGATATTCAAAATCTTGTGTATATTATTCTTGTTGCTTCTTCAGTGTCGAATGGCCGGATTTAACCAAAACTGGCTTAGAAATATTCAGGAACTGAGCTTAATAGAAGGCAATCATCAAATATTTAAGAGCAGATCCTATTATGCTACACCAACTACGCCCAAATATGTAAGAGCAGATCCTAGTATGCTACGCCAACTGCGCCCAAATATGTCAGAGCAGATCTTATTATACTACACCAACTACGCCCAAATATGTAAGAGCAGATCCTAGTATGCTACGCCAACTGCGCCCAAATATGTCAGAGCAGATCTTATTATACTACGCCAACTGCTCCCAAATATGTAAGAGCAGATCCTATCATGCTACGCCAACTGCTCCCAGAATGTCTATTCCCGTACATTCTTAAAATTTTCTCTAGGCGACACTTGTTTTGTCGCGTATCTGACAATTTATTTACAAAGTCGATGGTGACACAATAGTTGTGACTATACCTACTATCTTACATCTCTACTTAATAAAATTAAAAAAATCACTGACAGGTAACGTACAGCCTGCTGGGTCTAGAAGAAGGGATACACTAGTGGACAAATGTCCTGCGACACGTGCCGCCAGCGACGTCGGGTAAAGTGGTGCGACGTTGCCGGACTTCGCTCGACATGTCTGGCAACACCGCGCGACACGTGTCGCCGACGACGTCGAGTGAAGTGGCGTGACGTTGCCAGACTTCGCTCGACATGTCTGGCAACATCGCACCACTTCATCCGACGTCGCTGGCGGCACATGTCGCAGGACATTTGTCCACTACTGTGTGTTCTTCTAGACCCAGCAGGCTGTACGTTATCTGTACGTGTCGCCAACGACGTCGAGGGTGGCGCGACGTTGCCAGATATGTCAGGTGAAGTTTCGCGAAGCCGCACGACTTCGCCTGACGTCGCTACGGACATAAGTCGCGCGATGTCGCCAGATATGTCAAGCGAAATTGCCCGGCATCGCTTAACATGTCGCCGACACATGTCGTGGGACATTTGTCCCCTAGTGTATCCCTGGCTTAAGAATTCCTTACATAACGAAGGTGACGAATAAGGAAGGGTTTTTGAAAAAGCGGGGTAATTGCGTAACACACTAACAGTAGGAATGGCTTTCATTTTGACAGTTCAACAACATTCATTGCGTTATTTACGTTGTTGAGCAGACAAATTTTTTGAACATATGAAGGAATGGATTAGCAATAAGCTGCAAAATTATTCATATTGTGATTGATAGTGTGTTACGCAATTGGGGTTCTGGACGAATGATTGAATGGAAGTTCGTCATTTTAGCCGGTGGAAAATCCCATCGGATACACGGATTGTTTTACCTGAATTTTGAGCGGAATAATGCATCACCGCATAACACAAAGATTAACTGGAATTTCCAACGCAAAAAACCTGTGATCGGGTAATATGTAATTTGAATTGTAATAAAAGCGTGTGGGCGTCAGGATAGCAATATATTAAACAATGTATTTGATAAGATAAAGCTTTATTTAATTTAACTACTGTGGTGTGTCTAAATATAACCCGTGGGGCCGGGATTCGATAGCGCACCTATTTATTTTGGCACGAAATATTATTATGAGTTGCAAAAAATGATGTTTTTCTTCTTGTTTATATTTAGTGTTGGTACTCATCGGTTTTATTTTGTAACTGGCTAGCATGTTTGTTGATTGTGACCCTCTGGGATGAAAGAAGTAATTTGTAGAGAAATAAACCGGGAGAGACGGTAACCAAAAAAAAATTCACCTACAAAATTATCTCAGACAGCACAATATTATCACAAATTATAAGAGAACTATACACACTTATGTTATAAATGCAAGTTATGGCTTCCTGACCGTTTAATGTGCTTTAACGGTAGAATTACCAAAGGGATTCATTTAATTGAGCAGAAAAGCTGATATAAATTCATGCATGAAGACAACTGTGGCACTTAAGTGCCTATACCGTTAGTACTCATGTATTTTCAAAAGGAAAGAGAACTTCGATTTAAAAAAAAACACGAATCCGGTGACTAAGAACTGGGGCGCATTCTTCATTAGCCTTTATTGGCTCAGCACTGAACAAAGACCTGCAATCGTTCATCAATCAACTCGATCCTCAGCTAATCTCATCCAGCTGCTACCAGCCACCCTGCGAGGATCCTGGCACCTAACCTGGGATTCAGGCGCGAAGCTACTATGGCGTTCCTGGGTTTTGGCGTCAGATGCTAGTAATGCAGTCTCTGTCTAGCATCGACTTTAAAACGCATAGAACTTCGCTATTTTTTTTTTTTTACTGTGGCTTAATATTTATCTAGGTATTGAAACATCAAATTAAAAAAATACAGTCAAATAGTCTATTTGGACTTGGTTGGTTCTTGGGCCAAAAAGTCTTTAAAAACCACACCGAAATCAAGCCAATAGTGTAAAGAGCAATTTCTGTCGGTGAGAATTTCAATCCATACCACGTTAAGGCTTAGTGCGTTAAATGCGCTGGTGTTACGTACTTTGCATATTCTGTAACAACTGTAGCCGCTTCATTGTTCTCCAGTAATATATTGTTAATCTATTCACTATTCCCCGTCGTAGTATTACGTTACGTCGGTTAAATGATGTATTTAGGTTAGTATGTGTTTGTGTTAATGACGTAGAGTTGAGGCGTTGTTGTTCTAGCGGGCTGGTTACGGTCCTTGATTTTGTCACCAGTTTTGGGTCTCAGGTCTTGGCAGTCGATACGGGTAGTCAGAAGGCCGTAAGTCTGGCAACCAGTCTTACCAAGGGGTGTCGTGTTATTCAGTAACTGGGTTTGGAGGTCAGTTAGGCGGTCGGATCATGTAAAAGACTAGTATTCGGCTGCATCCGGTTAGACTGGAAGCTGACCCCAACACAGTCGGGCAAAGGCTAGCCAGGCAGTTCTTTTTTGGGTCTCTGGAAATGGAATAGCCATAACCAACTCGGCTGGCCGCAGTTTTACTGGACATATCAATTAGCTCGTTGTTGACCTACATTATACATACAATATAGTTTGCTGGCTAAGATCCTCAATTATGTTACCAGTTTTGGGTCTTGAGTATTAGGACCACTATCAATCAACGCAGCCTATCTCAGACTCGCAGTACACTGTTGAAGTTGTAGGCTCCTTTAAAGTTGAGCCAAGGACTGGTTAAGATCCTCGATTTTGTCACCGTTTTTGGGTCTCGAGTATTAGGAACACTAACAAACAACTTAGCATATTGCAGTACAAGCTGGATGAAGTAGGCCCCTTTAAAGTTGCTTCAGAACACCCGGTTCCCCGCTCTCCGCTTCTAGTCTGTCCCAGCCGCTTTTTTAAGGTCGTCGTTCGGTTAGCTGCGAGGGTTCCCACGCTTCAAGGCTCGTGCACACTGGCGCGACTTGTCGCGCGACGCGATTCTGCGATATTATAGCCGTAGAACAATTTCTATGAAAACGCGCGCGACAGTTCACACAGGAGCGACTTGTCGCGCCGCGACGGCGTCGCGGAGCGACGAGCAGCGCGACAGCAAAGGTACCATTTTGTATGGCGTCGCGGCGAAATCGCGGCGATTTCGCGGCGATTTCGCGGCGCGACGCTACGCCGCGGCCGCGACGCGACGCGACGCAAAGAAAGTATAAATGGCGGTGCCATCCAAGCTGCGCTCAGACGTGCCTTCGTGCTCTGACGAAGACCGTCAACTAGACTATCTTCGTCAGAGCACGAAGGTAGGTCTCTACATGTTTGCTGAGCGTGGGGTTCTAGACTCCTAGGTTCGATTCTCCGATTTTGTTGCAAAATAAAATAAAATCATAAGCAAAATAGTAAGTCATTGAAATGTGACGGTTATCTCATTCTTTTAAGGTATAAATTAGGATGTTAGACCCAACCACCAAACAACGAACCATTTGAAACTAAAATTCCTTGCAAATGTCAATCATTCTAATTTGTATCTTATTGCAGTGGTATAAGAGTTACATTGCAATGACTTACTAATAGTTTTGGCGGCGCGCGGCGCGGTCAAAGGAAAGTACCTCTTTGAAGATGCCGCAAGCCAGCCGCTATGCGCCGCGTCGCGCAGCGGGCGCGACGGTGTCGCGTCGCGTAGCGGGCGCGAATCGCGTCGCGCCCGCTACGCGACACGAATCAAGAGAGTATAAATGGCGGTGCCATCCACGCTGAGTTCAGTAGTAGACGATCTTCGTCAGAGGACGAAAGCAGGTCTGTACGTGTTTGCTGAGCGTGGGGTCCTAGGTTCGATTCCCCGGTCGGTCGACATAACCCAACCTAACCTAAGTAGGAAGTAGGTACCTAAGCTTGACCACATAAGCACGAACGACGAAACTGGCGAATTCGGACGTGCTAAGTGTCTTAGGTAGGCGTAATTTATGATTTTTTTACGGACTCTTACCTATCAATTTATTTGATTTCGTAAAAGTAACATTAACTTTTACTCATAAAGTTTACTTTCGCCTGCAGGCTGCAACACATTTTTGTGGCTTTGTACAGGGCGAGGGCAGATCTGTAGGCCTAGACAAAAACTTTTCTGATAGCCTTAACGCCAGACGCTAACGTCAAAATGTATGGCAATGACAATACCTACCTGCGGAAAAGACCTGTAATGTCACGTGGTAAGCAAATGTCAACTCCATACAATTTGAATTTTCTTGGCGACCGCGGGAATATAGCACCTAATTTGGCAGGAGTCATTGATAGGTAACAAAAAAAAAATACTTTGTCAAACATTTTTACTCGAATCTGTAGGAAGTTTGTTCAATAATTTTCTTGGTGCTCTTCAACATTCATTACAGTCAGCGTACTTGCCGTGCACCTCATAATTAACATTATGAAAGACATCTGAAAACATTAGGTTACCCAACTGTTCAATGCATTTAATAAGTATTGTTTGTAAAATATTTAAACGCAAACAAATGAAAAAATGTATATCACTAATAATACCTAGTTACCTACTTAATTCTAAATGAACTGGCGATGGCGGCGCGCGGCGCGAGTTGAAACGGTCTGCGTTCGTCGTACTTTTTAGCGGACGCCCGATTCATCGTAAGAGCGCTTGGGCTCCACTAGTAGTCCAGGCACTGCAGTCTCGACATGAATAGCGACAAAAATCGGTCGCTAAGTCGTATAGATGTCAAATTTCTTTAATAGATTTTGAACTTTATTTCCAAAGCATAAGGTTGAAAATCTATTAAAGGAATTTGACATCGATACGACTTAGCGACAGATTTTGTCGCTATCTAATGTCGAGACTGCAGGCCCTGGGCCGGATTTTTGTCGCTATTCATGTCGAGACTGCAGGGCCAGGCCCTGCAGTCTCGACATTAGATAGCGATAAAAATCCGTCGCTAAGTCGTATCGATGTCAAATTCTTTTAATAGATTTTCAACTTTATTTCCAAAGCATAAGGTTGAAAATCTATTGACGACTTAGCGACAGATTTTTGTCGCTATCTAATGTCGAGACTGCCGGCCCAGGGCCTGCAGTCTCGACATTAGATAGCGACAAAAATCTCTCGCTAAATTGTATCGATGTCAAATTTCTTTAATAGATTTTCAACTTTATTTCCAAAGCATAAGGTTGAAAATCTATTAAAGAAATTTGAGATCGATACGACTTAGCGACAGATCTTTGTCGCTATTCATGTCGAGACTGCAGGGCCTGGGCCGACAGTCTCTACATAGATAGCGTCAAAAATCTGTCGTTAAGTCGAATCGTTGTCAAATTCCTTCAATAGATTTTCAACTTTATTTTCAAAGCATAAGGTTGAAAATATATTAAAGAAATTTGACATCGATACGACTTAGCGACCGATTTTTGTCGCTATCTAATGTCGAGACTGCAGGGCCAGTGCGTGAATGAGATCGAACTTCCAGTTCAACGTCTGAATGCGAACGGCTGTGTTACATTACAACACGCACAGCACCGCACGCGCAGTTGCACTTGCGACCACTAGACCTACGAGGCAGTCAGTTACTTTACTATATTTATAATTAGATCACTCATTCATTAGACATAAAAAGTTATCACTGAGTATTACAAATACACATACATAACATTCACGCCTGTAATCCCCAAAGGGTTAGTACACCCGCATTTCGCCAGTTATGAGCATAATTTTATTAGAGAAGAATTCACGTCCCGTCAAACGGGGTGAATAGAGATGCCGGTGTGAATCGAAACTTTAAAAGCGATTTTAACATTCAAATAATATAGTTTGTTGCCAAAAAGGACACTTATCGTTAATTATAATACAGTAAACACATTAGAGTCCTTTTTCGCAACCAACTATATTATTTCAATGATAAAAACCCGTTTAAAGTTTCGTCTCGATTCACCCCTGCAACTGCATCCCTGCATCCCTATATTCTCTCCGTTTGACGGTAGGTAGATACTTACGGAATTAGTTTGATAAGTAAATTAAAAGTAAGTACCTATCTAGTTTAGTTCCAATATAGGTACCTACTCGTATGTTGTTTCAACTTAAATAAATATCAACTTTACGAGTGTGTAAATAAAGATGATTTCAAAATGATAATTAAGTATGTAAGTACCTACATACTCTTAAAAAGGCCATAAAAAGTTTTGTAACTGAAAAAATACACTTTATATGTAGAAATTAAAGTTATTTTTCCGAAATCACAGATTGGTAACTAAAAAGTCCATAAAAAAATTAAACTTAATTAGTTTATACCAAAGAAATTTTAAAAAAAAATTGATTTTTAAATAAATACTACGTAAAAGCATGTCCGAATTCGCCAGTTTCGTCGTTTGTGCTTGTGTGGTCAAGCTTAGATACCTACTTAGGTTAGGATGGGTTATGTCGACCGACCGGGGAATCGAACCTAGGACCCCACGCTCAGCAAACACGTACAGACCTGCTTTCGTCCTCTGACGAAGATCGTCTACTACTGAGCTCAGCGTGGATGGCACCGCCATTTATACTCTCTTGTTTCGCGTCGCGTCGCGGCCGCGGCGTAGCGTCGCGCCAGTGTGAAAGGTGTTGCGACGCGATTCTGTCGCAGAATCGCTACGCGACACGTCGCGCGTCGCGTCGCGCCAGTGTGTACGAGCCTTCATTCGTTGATTCGCGGTCTCCACTCTGACGGAAAATCAATACATTTAAATTTAGGTTTGATGGATTCGAGATTGGATTTAATCGTTTATGAGGTTTATCTCATTAACGCGCGGATTCTATATATATTTTTTTAGACACTGTCTCCTTGATCCTCCCAGAATCAGTGGCCAAATGACAGCGAAATCCTTTCGTACTTGCAAACCATTCGCTTTTGGTCCTTTTTCAAATGTACACACTGTAAAGTCATTACGGAAATAGCACGAAATTCTGTCAAGCTTTCAAACCACAAGATTTATGGTTGTGATAATTGAATGACAGGCAACTTGGCTAGTGATTCAACTATACAAGCATACTTTTGTGGCGTTGCTTATGTCAAACATGCCTATATGTATATGTAATAAGATTGGCACGAATCTGAGTGGAAAAACATGGCAAATTTTACTCCGAGCACGCCTAATACACTGATCGAAGCATACCGCAGATTTTCCAAATGAATATGCAATCCAATATCGCCGCGGTTTACCCTAAATCCTAACTAATATTATAAATGTGAAAGTAAGTTTGTTTGTTTGTTACCTTTTCACGCCTAAACCACTGAACCGATCATCCTGAAATTTAGCATATACGTTGTCAGGTCTACAGAAACGGACATAGGGTACCTTTTATCCCGAAAAAAAGTACTGTTCCCAAGGAAAACAACAATAACGTTCTTATGATAATAGATGACGCCACGTTTCTTTCGAAGCATGATTGAATTATATTATTATAGAAACTTTAGCGGTGTGTTAAGAGCTTTTTTATTTTTTATTTGAGCACCTAATTCATTTTGTGAGTCTAGACTGTCGATAGACCGGTTTTTCATCCTCCTAACTATAATGTTCCGAATTGATTGTCAAATTCTAAATAAACGCGAGCGAAGCCGCGGGCAAAAGCTCGTATATAATATATCCCTAGCCTCAGGCAGAGGTGTATGTGTAATCAATAATCATACTTCAACAGTACGCCGACACAAGTTCCCATGTTATAGGGGGCGATCTTATCATGAATTAGAATCGGTTTAAAATATACGTTCAAATAATAATGATTAGCTACTTGGTATTCGGTTTATGTACAACCAATTGTTGAAGGAAACATGTACCGAATTACTGAATAAATTCATTCTTGAGGTGGAGACACGGTTTATTCATAAATCCATTATGAATAGGTTTGTAGGGCAAATTGATTGAACAAGACATTATTAATTATAACCTATAAACCTCATAACCCCTCGTTTTGGCGTAGTAAAGGACAAATATCAATGAGATGAGAATAGGCAGTAGCTCCATGTGAAATTCTAGTATTCAGCTACATCCGGTTAGACTGGAAGCCAACCCCAACATAGTTGGGAAAAGGGTAGGTAGATTGATTGATGAGAAATAAATGATATATGACTATAAAAATTACGAAAATTCTTGCGTGTATTTATAGAGGTAAGAGGAACAGGTTGTAAAGTTCCCTCAAACCTCCATAAAAAAGGGAGGATCCTCCGACCAGACGGGTATCGTGTCTGGTGGGCAACTGCTCAACGGTTGATGTCAGGATGTTGTATATATGCTAGTTGCGCGGTAAACTCTGCTTGCGCGATGCAGGATTTTTGCGTGACGTCAGTATGACGCATAGCTCGCATGTGGCGTTTGTAGATGCCGCTACCTATTGAATAAAAGAAGAGGGCGGGCTTTTTAATAAACACATCAAAAGTGTCTAGGGTTCAAGCACGTGTTTGCTAGTTACTAAACATCAGGTTTTTTTATTATATTTTTTGTAACTCGTTAATAGTTTTTGAATTTCGGCCAAAAGATGAAAATCTTCTGTCAAGTCGTATTCCTATTTATTCCTGCAACGGGTTTGAGACCAAATCAGTAAAATTTCTGCCATACTTCTGAGTGGAATCAATACAAAATAACGTTATTATGGAGAGAAGACGTAATTTGAGTCGAGAAGAAATGATCAGAGCCGAGGAAATTTTGGAAACCGGTTTTCGGCAACGTGCTGTAGCAATGGCTTTGGGCACTACGCAGAGTGTTATAAGTCGATTTTGACACATCACCGCATCACTGGCAGCGTGGCAGAGCGACATGGAGGACGAGCTCGCACCACCACACACAGACAAGGTCGTTACATACAAATTACTGCTCGACGAAATTGTACAATGACCGCGTTGATGTTGGTGACGAGGTTTCATAGGTCTTCAGGGATGTTAATAAGTGATCAAATCATAAGAAATCGCTTGCATGAAGTCAATCTTCGTTCCCGAAGGCCGCTACGTGACCACCTTGAGCTCCGCAATCGTAGAGACCGTTTACAAAATCAAAGTCAAATCATTTATTTCAAACAGGCATATACAAGGCACTTTTGAACGTCAAAATGGGCTCGTGAACACAGAAATTGGGCAGAAGAGTGACGTTTTGTGTGTTTTTCTGACGAATCTCGCTTTGATATGAGGCGTACACGTATTGAAGGACTCCGTTTAAAATCATGCCAGGAAGTCCATGAATACAGTGGTGGAACAATCATGATAAGGCCGGGTATTTGGATCGGCGGAAGAACGGAACTGATTTGGATCAGAAGCAATCTCAATGCACAGATTTACGCTTAAACGATTGTATCAGATGTTGACATTCCTTTGCGGACCCAATTTGATGCTTAATTTCTGCTTATGCATGATAATGCATGTCCACACACTGCCAGAGTCGTTGCAAACACACCAGCAGCTAATATCAACGTCCTACCATGGCCTTCTCAATCGCCAGACTTGAATCCCATTGAGCTTCAAAGAAGAGCTCTACCAAATATGGATGCCGAACACACAACAGATAATATTTTTCGCCTGTTACAACGGACGTGGGCGGCCATTCCGCAACGTGATTTGGATGAACTCATTGAGTATCGCTGCGATTGTGTTGTACGCGTTTGCGGCGGAAATACAGACCACTAATGGTTTATTTTACGCAAAAAAAACCTTTAAAAACTTTTATTTTATCTTTTTTATCACATTTTAATGTCAGGATTAACTAAGATGAAAAATCCAGCATAAGCAAAAATCGCGAAAAGTCTTTATTAATGCAAAAGCAGAGAGTACTTCGAAAACATTTTATTTAGTCAATCTAAAATAGACATTTTTATTTAATTACAATACAGCAAAAAAAAAAAGAATATTACCTTGATCCCTAGACACTTTTGGTGTGTGTATCTGGGAAATGCGAAGAAAAATGTAGGTCAAGGAAAATTATATGCAGTTTTATATACATACCATACATACATACATAACTCACGCCTTCTTCCCAGGGGTCGGCAGAAACTACAGAACCTGATACGATCCTTACATAACTCCTCCAGTTTTATTTCATTCTGAAGCCGAATTTGCGAACAAAAAAAACAGGAATCTACCAAAAAACTGACCATATTGAATTTATCTCCAGAGTTATCTATAATTCGTTACGTTAGGGTATTTACACGCCGAAGATGCTTCACTGGCTCACTGCGATACCTCGCGTTCGCGGTTTAGCTCGCTACCTCGATGTAACCCCCATGTAAAACAAATGCATGCTAAGAGACACGCACGCACATGCCGAAGGATACCTCACTGCGGTACATCGCGGTCTGCTTGGGGGTTTACGGCTACAGCCAGGCGTACACGTCTGAAATTCGAAGTTTAAAATATCGATGTATTTAAATTGAGAATGTTCATAATCGCGATGTACGGAACTTCGAAAGAATGTCTATTCAAACTTCGAAGTTCAGTATTACAGTCAGGGTTTACCTCGATTCCTGGCATGTGCGTACGTGTCTTTTAGCATGAATTTGTTTTACATGCGAGGTAACATCGAGGCAGCGAGCTAAACCGCGATCGCGAAGTATCTTGAGCATGTAAATACAATTCTGTTGTAAAATAAAGTATATTCCATCTATCTGTCTACGAAAAGATAAATTCTTTTTCACGTTGCTTCGGCACGAAAATAGCTTATGCCGAGCTAAAAAAAATAACCAGGCAGGCAGCGAAGTTAGTGGCACAACTTCCAAGGGTGTGGCGTACCGTACTTAAGGGGGAAGCGCTAGGGTATCCTGCGAAATTCAAATTTTCTTATTTTTTTTGCAATTTGCGGGTCAAGTTGTATTTTTATCAAAATACGATTTGCAACTGTAACAAATACCCTTCACTCCCTCACTCTCTACTCTCCTTTCAGTCGTCACTTCGTTCATAAATTCATTACAATCATTCCGTTCAGAAACACTTAACATTTTGTAGGTTATGATTCTCCTGTCTTTATCCCAATTTATTTGGGGTTGGCGCAACATGTCCCTTTCTTCCATACTTCTTTATAATGGCCCGTTGTTTGATACATAGTTAAAAATGACGATTAGTCAATTTAACAATTAGTCACTTGACAATAGTCAATAGCTGTCAAAGTTTAACTAGCGCATGGTTAACTTTCATAGCAAATTGACAATTTTTGGTTACTGTAGTTAGCTTAACCATTTGTCAAACAACATACTTCTGTCATTTTTAATAAATTGTTAGTTTAAGTAACGCATTTTAACTATTAGTATGTTTGACTACTGACCAAACAACGGGCCCTTAGTCGTCAGTTCGGTAGTCACCCCTTTCTAGCCATACTATAACAAATATGTATTTACAGAATTATGTATCATTAGCATCAATACAGCTCTCTAAGTTAGAATTGGCTTAAAATGTCATGATTTCATGAAATAGTCGGTCAGTAGAGTAATTTGAATTTATAGAGTTTTATTGAGAATTTTAATGATTTTAATTCTGTAAATACATATTAGTTACGATCGCGAATCATATTTCTATCAACATATAACCTGATACTGACCTGCAAAACGTAAGAAAATTTTAATTTCGCGGGCTACAGTGGCTCATTCGCCTTAAGTAGCTACTAGTAAAATCTGTCGTGGAAGCTTTCAAGCGGTTTATGCACTTAGGGTGAAACAGGCAACAATGCATTTTCTTTTATACCTGCTATACTGTAGCGGGCTGTAATTGCCCCACTGGAAGGCGAGGGCCTCTTGTCCCACATAGGGGGAACGGGCTTAATCACAACCCTAGCTCAGTGCAAAACGGTGAAGGAAAAAAAACATCGTGAGGAAACCAGCATGTCCTAGAATAAAAATGCGTGAGTGTCGTGAAACATTCGGTAGGATCGAAGTTCCTTTCGTAGTATATTTACAAAATCCATAGAAAAAATTTGATTATCACAAAAAGGGTTATATTGAATTATTGAGTCAACCTTAAAAGTTTTACAATTCCGTCATACATGATTTTTGCGTAACTTTAACCGTTTACGCAGCGCACGCAACAGAAGCTCTCAAAAGGAATAATTATTTCCCGTTTTTGAAAAAAAAAAAACATTTATGCTCCGCTCCTATTGGTCGTACCGTGATTGTATATAGCCTAAAGCCTTTCTCGATAAATGGACTATCCAACACAAGAAGATTTTTTCAATTCCAACCAGAAGTTTCTGAGATTAGCGCGTTCAACCAAACAAACAAATAAAGAAAGGGTCGCGACGGAAAATTCTTACACGTTTTTTCGCCTAGTCCCCATCCGCTAAGTCCGTACCGAGCGATAAGGAACTTCGTTCCAAAAAATCGAAGACATGTGACATCTACCAACCCGCGCTGGGCCCGCGTGGTAGATTACGGCCCACTCCCTCTCACAGAGAGGAGGCCTGTGTCCCAGCAGTGGGAACATTATAAGCTGATTATGCTTGCTCAGTGCTGGTTAGCAGTGCACCTTCAGACCATTATAGAAACTTACTACGCTTTGGAATTAGCAACTAACTTCATACTTCTGACTGACCGACTCCTTGACAATTCAAAAGTGCCTGTAAATGGTTTATTTGAAATAAATGCTTTGAGAATAAGTTTTTGAGTTTATAAATCCAGGTGTTTTTCTGGTTGGCGACGAAAAAAGGAGATAGGCGGTAGTCAGAGATATTTTAATAATAATATTAATAATAATTTATTTATTTGTCAGATCAGTGCAATCCATATTGTTAGTAAGGACATAAACAACTTACAAACTAGTGTTAGTACATATACCTCCGTCAATTAATAAATTCAAAAAAAAAAAAAACATGTCAGAGAAGATAATAATAATAATAATATAAAATCCATCATTTTCATACAAACTACTTCTGGGCGCGGTTTGACGGCAACACTAGCGTCCTCGTCCAGTGCTTCAATATAAGGCCCTCCATCCTATCCGACACGGTCATCAAGAGACTGTTGGCGCTGCCACGCACCCGCCAAATCAGGGATGCGATACGCTTTCGAATAATAGCATAGAAGTCATCTATACTATATTTTAGATTACTAAAACTTGCCTAATTCGAGCCCACAACGGCCACAACTTCGTGCTTAAAACCGGATCTCTTATTATCTATGTTGGTGACATCTTGTCTATATTACCTAATGTCTGCTGCATAAGCTGCATTACAATTAATGGCTTGATGCTGAACTCCTGCTGCTACAAGCATTCGTTAAATGTCTCCGTAGTCTCCGAAAATACTATTTAAGCGACGTAATCGCATGATTAACGCCTCTAAAGGTGCTCAAGTTCAAAAGTCAATTGAGTTAAATATAATTAATGTGTGCATAAGTGGCAAAAACATATTTACAATCACCGCCGGTTCGGGAGGTTGATTCTATTGAGAGACGGCGAAAAACAAAGGATTTAATGCCATTTAAGAGTGCTAATTTTAAATAGGTGTGGCTCGAAATAGCTGAAAGCTTGGGATCCGCTTCTAAAACATATTTTATTTTCATTTCATTTCATTTATTCATAAAACAATTTACATTGTGTTGAATATATACCACATGCAATTTACATACAAATACTCGTACAAAGAACTATGAATTATTAATTAACATTCCAAGTGAAATTCAAGTATAGTGCTAAACAGTTTTAAATATAATATAAAACAGTTAAAAAAAAAACAGGGGTTTATTTATAAACGTTGCTTAAAGTTTAGGGACGTTTAAACGTCAAAAATGTATGGTTAAACAGTCGCTAATCATTACTTAACTCTAAGCAACGTTTATGAATAAACCTCTTAATGTCTGACAGGTTTAAAATATAATGTCAAAACAGATTTCTATATAGAACATTTATAGTATGACTTACTTTATTTTTTCTCAATTAATTTTAATCATGATCTGGCAGCTTGAGTAATTTATGCGGCCTACCCAAATGTCCTTTCTTTGGTATTGTTCGTCGAATTGTTGAGCTCCTTAAGTCCTGACTTCCTGAGTCGAGCTGCACGATTACTGACAAATGCGTGCACTGACTGGACAGGTCCACTCAATCTGTGCGGTTCTTTCCTCAAAAGACCATTTCAGATACCAATCTGCATGGTCTTCGCAGGACCTGACCAAGATTATGTCTGGACTTTAAAAGAGACTGCGACCTCTGAGTTTGTTTCGGCCTTTCTTCTCAGAGTAGTCAGATAGGAAACGCCGACCTCATCTAGTTTAAAAAATATGATTGACGTGTAAGTGTTTGTACAAACCTGCTTACAAGAAATAAAATCATTTATCATTAAAAAACAAAGCCATTAATTGGATTCAGTCATAACTGACAAGGAAGGCAAAATTAGTGCGAAAACCTAGATTTTGAGAATTAAGTCTGGAATCGCCAACTGACAGTGTGTAGCATTTTGATTTGATATTTCCTTCGCTTTGTTGATTATGTACCTGGGGGGCCTAGACAAAATCCCTTTTCTGTAAGCGTTAACGCCCACGGAAATTCAAATTGTATGGAGTTGACATTTGCTTACCACGTGACATTACGTATCTTTTCCGCAGGTAATGTCATTGTCATACATTTTGACGTTAGCGTCTGGCGTTAACGCTAGTTTTTGTCTAGGCCTACAGAAACATATTGTTCATAATTTTAAAAGAGTTTCATACATAAACTCACGCCTTTTTCCCTTGGAGGTAGGCAGAAACCACAGGACCACCACCTACATACAATCTTTACATACTCCTTCTGCTTTGTCCAGAAAAACGAAAGTCGTCTTCGACATGATTGTTTAAAAAGAGTTCCTACATCAATAACTGATGTATTTTTAGTTATTTAATATCATGGGTGTGATGAAATACTTCCACTGAAACAAAATTATAAAAAACGGGATATGGCTTTACGTGGTTATCTATCCAACGACCGTTCAATCCAAGAGTTATCTACTATTTGAGTCATATCCTGCGGTAGCCATATCCCATTACAACGATAAATTAATCCTTAAAAAAAAATACAACACTCTGAACGTGGAGGAATTTAGGCTCGTTTTTGTTGATATCGAGAGGCTATTTGAATGGAACACATTTATTAACAGCGCTATTACACAACGACTTTTTCTCCTTGACTGAACAGAATTCAGTTAACAGATTCTTAGCCGTTTTAGTCGAATCTTAAACCACTGTCATGTAGGTATATATCCTCCATCAGTTTTCTATGTAAACGATGCGTATTTCCAATCTATACAAGGCCAGAACGCAGGCATAGGAAACTGCTCGCGTACCTATACATTGTAATACTATTTTTAAATTTTTGATTATAATATATACACGAATTTTGCGTACTGAGGGCCTAGACAAATGGCATTCGCTTCGGAGCGATTCTATTTCTATAATCGCTATCGCTTTCGCTAATGTTTCCATCATACGAATCGAAAACTAGCGATAACGCTTGTCAAAAAGTTCCATTTGGCTACGCATCTCTATGGAAGTAATTGTTCGACGCTGTCGATTCGTTTCATAGAATCGAATGCTGTTAACATTGTCTAGCTAATTTCTATTCGTTGACCTATGATCACGTGACATTTTCGATAGTTTATGTCAACGCCATACATTTTTTGACTTTTCTACTAGCGTCATCGCTAATCGAATGTTACTTTGGCTAGGCCCTCTGGTCGTGTATAGTTTGTAAAGTGGACGCGCGCGTCCTTATTCCAAACTATAGGTACTGCATCATTTAGGCCTGAAGAGATTTTTAAAGATTTATAATGTAATAAAATCATTGTAAGTGACAGGAAAAACCTATTAGGGCATCCTATTTCTGAATGGCAATAAGAATAAGGCGCCACGCAACGGAGCCCCGCTTAGCAGGGCTCCTAGTTTTTAGTGGTTTTAAAAAAAATACCTGCTCAAGTCGGAGTGCCCCAAGTCCCGAGCTCGCTTCGCTCGCTCTTGCATCCTAACTTCTCCTAGAACAGTAATATTGCATTTTGTACCGATCCCTTCGACACAATTTTTACGACAAACAGCTAATAATTCCTTACAAAATCCATGGAATAGAGAGGTCAACAAATCAAAATAGCGAGCATTCAAATGCTCGCGCGTATAGATTGGAACCGCGCGCTTATTCCGATCTATACATAATTAGTGCGTATGCGTACTGTCACTATATAAAAATAAGGTAGTTAATTCGTTCACTACGAAGTCTACGCGAGTATTTGCGTACTACACTTATATAGATTGGAAGACCTTAGTAAAAAAGTGATTTCCAATGTATACGCGAGCAGTTTTCTATGGCTGCGTTCTGGCCTCGTATAGATTGGAAATACGCGTAAACGATCATAAACCACTTGTCTGATATTCTTGATTTTCTTATTTGATTCAAGAATAAATATATTCATACTAAATTAAAACATAGGTACTTAGCTCACTAGTTGGTCGCCCTAACCTTCAGTTTCTGGAAGCCTTATAAGTCTCTGATGCGTTAATCTGCCATAAAATATTGTGATTTATTTGCTACCTAAAGCAAACAAAGCTAACAACGACAAACAATCACGAACAAAACTGACATCAGATAAAATTGGAAAAGTTTTCGGAAGCCGACACGACACGTGACGGTGCAATTTTAAACACTAGCTGTAGAGCTCGTTCGGGAAAGTTCTAACACCTTTCCTGACTTGCGGGGTAATGGCGTAACACACATAAAATGACAATAACAATGGGTTTCATTTTGACAGGTCATCCACGTTCATTGCGTTATTTAAGTTGTTGAGTAGACGAATTTTTCAAACATATATTTTTTTTCTTTATCAATAAGAATTAAATTTTTATAGTAATTTATTACAATCTAGCTTGAGGGGGATGCGCTGAGGTAGACCGCGGAATTCAAATTTACTTACTTTTTTGTAATTTGAAGGTTAGTGTCAGGTTGTATGTTGATTAAAATATGATTCGCGGTCGTAAGAAATATGGCTTTACAGAATTATAATCATTAGAATCAGCAATACAAATCCATAAGTTAGAATTGGCCTCAAATGTCAAGATTTCATGAAATAGTCGTTCAATGAGGTAATATGAACATAAAGAGATGTATTGATAATTTTTGTGATTGCAATACTATAAATACATATTTTTTACGGCCGCGAATCATATCTAAGTCAACATACAACCTGATACTGACCTGCAAATTGCAAAAAACCTACTTAAGACAATTTGAAGTTCGCGGGCGACCCTGGCGCTTCCCCCTTAATAGACGACTAAGCAACTTAACTCTAACTTATTATTTTACGAGATAGATTACATTACAACTAAGAATAGTGTCAATTTACACTTTAACAAAATTCCGTAGCACTTTCTTAGGGTCTGAAAAACACTTTGTTCATGTGTTACATGTGTAGCACAGCATCGATCGGCGGCGGCGATCTCTCGCGCCCGGCCCTGGTTCGGGCAATGGTACGGAGCGAGAGGGAATGGGAAGCCGTCACCTCCTTCTGCGAAGCAGTAACGCTTGCGACAGTGGAGGCGGAGCGCGTGAGGGAGAGGCAATCGTTGCGCCCTCACGCCCCTAGTCGCCGCAGGAGGAGACACCCTGGGCGTCGGGAGTAGATTACCGACTCCCGGCCAACGTAGGCGCGGGCTTGTGGACGGCGAGCAATGGGCAGCTCGCCGTCCGGCAAGGACCAGGCCCGGGTCGACGGCGCGTCGTGTTCCACGCGCGCCTCAAAGAGATGTCAGCATAATTGACGGGGTCCGATAGGG
Organism: Dryobotodes eremita; assembly: GCA_917490735.1. Lineage (NCBI taxonomy): Eukaryota > Metazoa > Arthropoda > Insecta > Lepidoptera > Noctuidae > Dryobotodes > Dryobotodes eremita. The sequence goes on along the minus strand of OU823264.1, from coordinate 17,324,152 downwards.
CGGATTCGCGGATTGTTCGAAAGAGTTACCGTGGCCTTGGCGCACAGGCAACTCAAGGAACACTGGTGGGTTTTAGTCAGTAAGAGTCTAACACGCCCTTCCGCTCCGCCCAGAGCGGGAAAGGTCATTTGATGATATCCCAACCAAAAAAAAAATGCATTGTTACTATTATACACTACACTAAGTCAAGTGGTTTAGTTCTTTTTAGCCTACGCACGATGTCCGTGTTGTCTAGCAGCTGAATTGCCTCGACATTCACATGTCGGTGAAGTGTGTGTTCGCGGGCTTCAGCAAATTATTGGATGACGGTGGTGACGGGTTCTTTTTTTAAACCTATGAAAACTCTCGAATCGAGATTGAAAATTGTGTTACACAATTAGGGTGATGTTTCTGTTGCCGAGCTGTTCCTGAAACTGTGTACCAGATTGAAGGGTGCAGATGTGATTATGAGCACATGAAATGTTTCAGCTTCGTCTGTATCTATGATGAGAAGTTTAATTTTTTGTTTTATCATGTTTAGGTATCGATACGATACCCACCACGTCTGAAGAGTTTCGCTAGCTAATTTTATTTGACCCTGTATAGGCATGTAGAGTCTCCCCCTACAAGGATCTTTTGGGGCTTGATGACGACAGGGGGGCGCTGTTGCTAAACATTTGTAAAATGTATTGAGAAAACAAGATGGCGGCGCTAGTTCCGATTTTGAACACACGTCAAAAGATCCTTGTACAGCCCGATTCAAACTTTATGGATGGCGGCTTGGAGCATGAGGCTAGCCGCTGCGCAGTAACAAATTCACATGTCAGCGGGGGTGAGGGGTGAGGTACTGCGCAGCGAGTAGCGCACTTCAGATCCGCCATAGTTTGAATCGGGCTGTACAGCTATACCATCAGATGGGCCGTCTAATTGTTTGCGAAACAATTACATAAACAAAAATTTTATATCCTTTATCTCTCTCCCACAGCCCTCAGTAATGCTACCAATATGGACGTCAGAGTTCCTGCAAGCCGTCTCTCGAATGGACCCGAAGTTTATTGCCCTGCACCTGCAGGAGGTCGGCGGCAAGGCGTACGAGAAGTCAATGCAGTACGTCAAAGACTTCGTGCAGAGGCTTTGTGACTGTCCCGAGTTGAGGCTCTTTGACAAGATCAGGATATTTCTGGACGAAGACTTCAGTTCTCCTGAGAAATTTACTGTGAGTATTGACTGTATAATACTATGGGGTGCAAACTCTTTAAGTGTTGGAAAGTTAGTTAAATGAAGTAACAATATTCTGACAAATCAATGGACTAAGTTATTACCTATAGGGTTACCACCCGTACTCTAAAATAGAGTATTGCCCTCTTTTTCTTCGTGTAGGTGTACTTTATAATCTATGACACCAATAAAGTACGCAAAAATACTCTATTTACGTAACTCTGACTGTTACCGACTTTTTCTCCCTTATGAATGTAAAGTGTAGAGACGAAAGGAACAAAGCTTCCCTGAACGTAATTAAAAACGATCTGATCAAATATTTCAATTTAAAGTTTGATTGCAAAGAGGCTGTCATCTTCAAGAAAGACAATATTTGTTGAACGTTGCGAAAAGTAACGAAAAGTGTTTTTTATTAAAAAATAAATAAATACTCTTTTTTATGCTGTGTACTTTCGTTCTACCGAAAATAAAAATAAATACTTTGTTCGTCCCAAAAAAAGGTGGCAACCCTAATTAAATTACCTACTATAAATAAAAGTCAGTGGTCGAGATAAACAAAGTCTACTAATATTTACAAAGTCAAAATATAGATACACACGACGACATATCAAGCCACATTTCCTGTTTTAGCTGACCTCACATTGTATAGGCTTTTCGTACAATGAGAAGTCAGCTTATACTGGAAATGCATAGCTTGATATGTCGTGCGTACTAAATCTTAATGTTCTGTTATTATCAGTACGAAAGTTGAATGTTAATTATGTTTGGAACGTTTCCAATCCTAGTCGCTAATTGATATTACGTAAATTCATCGCTTTATAGATGATTTTGTCTAACGACCTACATACCTAAACGGTTCGGCGGCAGGTTTTTTTTAGTTGTTTTCTATAGACGCTTTTAGGCTCCCGCAGACAGGCGCGACGCGACTCTTGTATTACAATGTCCATGAAGTTATCATAGATATTGTTCTACTAGAGTCGTGTCGCACCTGTCTGTGGGAGCCTTTTAACGTGCACGTCTTTCTACATCGTTCTCACACGTATAATTTAAACTTGAATTGTGTAATCAATATTTTGATTTAAAAGAGTGTCCGTGGAGTTTCTTGTCGGTTCTTTATAGGTACCGTCAAACGGGATGAATAGGAATGCAGGGGTAGACCGGAACGAAACTTTAAAAGGGATGATAACACACCACACACAGCAAACACACCACACACACCACACACCACACACACCACACACCACACCATCACATGGGAAGGGGGAGAATTTAACGTTGAAATAATATAGTTTGTTGCCAAAAATGACTCTAATGTGTTTACTGTATTATAATTTACAATTAAGTGCCCTTGTTGGCAACAAACTATATTATTTGAACCTTAAAATCTATTTTAAAGTATCGTTCCGATTCACCCTTTTTTTTTTTGTGGGAAATCATCAAATGACCTCTCCCGCTCTGGGCGGAGCGGAAGGGCGTGTCAGACTCTTACTGACTAAAACCCACCCGTGTTCCTTCAGTTGCCTGTGCGCCAGGGCCACGGTAACTCTTTCGAACAATCCGCGACCCCGGCACCCCTGTATTCCTAATCACTCCCTTTGACGGTACCTACTACGCTTTGGAATGGGCAACTGTCTGTAATTGGTTTAATTGAAATAAATGCTTTGAGTTAAGAGCATAACACCGAACAAATACTTTTTAAAAAGAATAGTCCACTCTTTTGCCAATAATATAGGTAGCTCTGCAAACAAACTGCCAAGAGCGGGGTGCTGCGAGGGTTGACATGATGATGACTGCTTTCCGAAAAAGAAATGACCCATCTCATTTTTCGCCTGACTGTTAAACGTTCCCTGCTGAAAATGGGCTGCTTTGCCTGCTCAACCCGGTACCGACCCGAACTGGGTCCGCGTGGTGGATTATATCCCACTCCCTCACAGAGAGGAGACCAGTGTCCAACAGTGGGAACGTTATAGGCTGACTATGCTACATGCCTCTTCCATGACTGACAAATAAATTTAGAAAAAGCTCGTACACACTGGCGCGACGCGACGCCCGACACAAAGGCACCGCGTGTCGCGCGACGAGCGGCGCCTTTGTATAGCGCTTTCGCGTCGCTCCTGTCTGTGGGAGCCTAAATTGCGTCAAAACTTCAATAGGATAGATAGAATAACCCTGTTATCCATGGCACAAAAATCATCACGATCTTATAGTATAGAAACTGTTCACAATAACATCTACATAATATATTGTGTCTAAGATAATAAAAGACTTAATAAAAATAATGTATATTGATTTTGTGTCGTAAAGCTGGTTTTGTTACGCACGTCAGTGGTATCAAAACCAGTTTATGTGTTGGCGACGACAAGAAAGACTGCAACGAATAACTGATTGTACCTAGTTAATTATGCATTAATATGTGATTGAATAAATAAAGCCAAATAGTTATCTACCGCACCTAGTCACAGATATGAAGCAACTCGAGTTATGTAATTACATAGGGCCAGTTTTATTATTGTAGACATGGACTAGAAAAAAAAAAGGACTCCGCGCCACGCATATCGAAAGTGAAGCACCGTACCGATCTATGTGTGTGTGTAAAATAAGTCTTATTTGTGATATGTTATTCCTTGACACTTTTTCTGGGATGTAGAATTATTTCTACACTATTTTACAACACAAGAAGGCATTATTTTATTTTATTACTTGACGTAAACAGTACCGACAATGACGCCGTAGTGCCGCGAAATGGCACCTTATGATCTAAATGTGTGCGTGAGGCATGTTTGTACAAGCGGTCCGGCGTACTTATAGTGCTTCACTGTCGATACACGTGGCGCGGAGTCCTTTTTTTCTAGTCCGTGACTTTAGTAGAATAAGTCAAACTAATACCTTATTACATTCTACCTTAGTTATAAGCTCTATTGTAAACTGATTAGTAGAATAATCACTAATTAAACCAAGTCAATACCCCAAAAACACTCATAGTCAAAGTAACACACACGTAGATAAATACAAAGAGCCCGAGAGCAGGTTGCAACCTGTCGGGAGCAAGTTTTGACTTGAATTTGGTATCCAAGCCTCATTTTCATGTTATTAGCCGGAACCTGTGAAATATTTAGTCCAACTGTGAGGACCACACACTACCTGTACCATGGTGTTTTACTATGTAAGCAGGGCAGAAAATACGGCTGAGCACACCGCCCCGACCCTTGCTTGAGCTAGCCCGCGCCGCTGAGCCTGTAACTTTAAATTCGTCCCCTAATAATAATAATTTCGATCCAGCCTGTCCCTTGCTGCCCTCCCCCAGCGACGCTCTAAACCGAGGTCCGAACCCCGCAGCGGGTGCCCTTAGCACGTAGTCGCCTAGTTTGTAAGTTTGTTAAGCCCTGGCTGGGGGCCTCAATTTATTAAGGCAACCACAGGCATGTCCGGTTAAGGTGTCGACAACCTCCTAGGTTGACCTGCGAGAAACCAATCACAAAAACAAAAATGGCTGAGCACAGTTCAGTACGCAGCTCACTAGTAATAGGCGGTAAGTAATAAGTAATAAATATACAGCTTAAATTAATAAGAGTTTTTAATAAAATCCCCTACAAGAATCTTATGCATCAGTCTATAATGTTCCCACTGCTGGGACACAGGCCGCCTCTCTGTGAAAAGGAGTGGGTCGTAATCCACCACACGGGCCCAGTGCGGGTTGGTAGATGTCACATGTCTTCGAATTTTTGGTTCTAGGACATGCCGGTTTCTTCACGATGTTTTCCTTCACCGTTTTGAGAGCAGTAGCGATGAAATTATTTACACAAAGTAAAGCGTCTGTCTGGGTTCGTTTCGCAACCTACAAGTCGTAAGTCGTGGCAGTTACCGCTGGGCCACCACTGCTCTCACCGCTCTATTCCCATCCAATACCAAGAGCTAATACCATTTGGTATTAGTTTATTTCCGAATTTATTTTCTATTCCCAACGAGTACCACATTTTAAAACCAATACCAAAACAAGTTTGAAGAAATCAGATACAGTCAGGTTCAGTAAAATTAAAATGCTTTGAGTGACGAACTAAGTTTCCGAAAACATAATAAATGTTCCCGAAAATCCTAACCCTAGACGGTCGACGTCAGTGGCATCCCGAGGTTCGGTTGGTTAGGTACCTTTAAGAGCGGGTAGTAACCAAAATTGCCTATCTTCAATTTAATTTTTCATGAAATTCATAAGACTTAGGTATAAAATAAAAATTATATGAGTAACTACATGATATTTTGAAACTTTTTGTGGAACAGAAACACAATACGTTAAAATTTTCTCGATAAAATAACATCACGAAGTTACCCCTAATTTTCACGTTTTTTCAATTTGTACTTAATATGCTAATGACTAATAGGATAATTTTTTAATGATTATCTGTATCAAGACAAGGTGAAAAAAATTGTGCAGGCATTTTTTGAAATTCCTTTTATTTTCGGAATTATTACGACTAGAAGCTTTAAGCACTTACGACGTTTTTAGTTCGTGGAAGAAGTCATCTTGCGTCGCACGTTGCGGGAACTTCAAGCATATTTTTGTTTCACAAATCAGTCGCCGTCGCTCTGTTGAGACGAGAGGACTGCGCTTGAATTTTCTACTGCTCTGCGATTTAATTTATTTGCGTAAATAATATTTTCGTAATTTATCACATTGTTGGAATGAAACTGTGAAATACAAAACATGAAAAAATCACTAAAACCACTTCCGAAACGATTATTAAAATCTTTAAGAATTGATAAACTAAATAAATACCACGGCTAAACTATAAAATAAAAATATTATAATAATTCAATGTTGATATTTGAAAACTCAAGATGACATACAATTATTTGACAGATTTTTGACTGGTATAGTACAACTAGCGCCATTGTTCTCCACTTCAGTCAATTTGCTTGCGGAGAAAATTTACAACATAGAGTTCGTGCTGGAGATTTCAGATCCTATTACTATTACATAAAGAACCAAATTCGTTTACTCCCACTTTCGTTGACAAACTTCTTGTAAGGGTAACCTTAGACGACCCATTTCGAGTGACTTTTGACCAAAACCCCCGAATCAAGTTGAAACTCAAAATTTAACATATGGGTAGGTTATTGGTATAATTATATTACTGGAGTTTACAAAATAAATAAATCGGAAAACTAAAATAGGGTTTATTGCGGACACAAGTACGAAACGGTGTGCACGGGACATGACAGTTTTCATACGGATAGTGTTCTCGTGACTAGATCCCTTCTTATGGTGGGGATGAGTAAAGATTGTGACGGATCGCAATGTTTGGGTCTGTTGGCTTGCTTTTCAAAGCTAAAGTTTCAACGGTTACAAAAGAGGAACCTAATAAACTTTCGACTTTCTTTGGCACCCATATAAATAGATGCCAATTATTTTGTCGGTAAAGCCGACTAATGTACCCTAGTTATTTGTTCCGAAATTGGCCTGTTTTTCATAAATGTTTTCGGCGAGGACTTTTTTATACTCGCGCTCCGCGCAGGATAGGTTTTCATGACACATTTCATTTGACTTTGCACAATACATTGCAAAATCCACCATACCAATATAATTTTTTACTTGGTAACACTGTTGCTAATTGAATTTGCACGATCCTGCAATGCAATATCCACGATATACCATTATATTTTTTACTTGGTTAACACTGGTTTCCACGAAGACGTCGTGACCTCCAACTTGTACAAGGCCCTAAATAAAATTTGGTTACATTGGAATTTGAACTTTGTCACGCCAGCATTGAGTTTCTAGTTCCAAAACATGACTATGATCTAAGATTATGAATTCAAGCTTAGCGTATAGTATAGGCAAAATAAACAGATATTTTACCTACTGAAGAATTTCATTGAAAATAAAGGGAGTGGACAATACTTCGTTTAAATATGTTAATTGAAAAACCATTCCAGGTACCTATTTGTGCTATGAGACCTTGCTTCTTTCCAAAAAATCATGATTCTAGGTCAACGGGATGTATCATATGGATTTTAATTTATTTGCGAATGTTTATTGACATTTTTGTTCAATTGATTTAATTTTCTCTAAATAAAAAAGCGGAAGGTAGCGGGTGATGCGATTATAATTATACGCTTTTATATCATCAAAAAAGCAATTTTATCGAAATTGTTTTCACCATCATGTAGGTAGTATCATGAGTATGTAGTATTATAGTACTTTGATGGAAGTGCTTTGCTCTTTAGAGTTCGGTACCTCAAAAGAAAAATCGAAACCCTTATGGGATCACTTTGTTATCCATCTATCTGACCGCTTATCTCAGGAATGCGTGGGGGTATCAAGTTGAAATTGATATCAAATACTTACATAAACGGTCCTTTGGAGCTGTAAAAAAAAACGAGCTTCTAAGACGTTGACTTAGTATCTTGGCATAAATTGCCATTCATTTCACATATCTTGACACTCGCAAATAAATTAAAACCCATAAGATACATGTCGTTGACCTAGAATCATGAAATTTGACAAGAAGCAAGGTACAGGAATAGGTACAGGAAAGTATCTGAAAATTGTTCAATGGAACAATATTTTTTCAACTACAACGTTAGGTTTGTCTTTCAATACGGTATCGAAAATTTATAGGCCGTATCTTGAAGTAACATTTAGTCTTTATTTCATTTAAGTCAGTCTAATCTCCAATCTAACATCCCACCAGCATCGGTTACAGATTCACGGACATACAATAATATTTAATAATATACCTACTTGTACACATAGGTAAATTGAATAAAACAGTTTCATCTGATTATTTTGCGTATACAGACTACACACAAGATTCAAATTCAAATGCCTAAATATACGCCGGGCGAAAAGCAACTTGATTTTTTTCTGTCTTACTGCGCCCTCTTAAGAGGGCGCAGCAAGACAGAAAAAAATCAAGTTTCACCCGCGCCTCTTTGCCTACCCCTCTCATCAAACACGACAAAAACAAAACACAATCCCTTCCCGCCAGCAGAAACTTTTCGCCCGGCGTATATTTAGGCATTTGAATTTGAATCTTGTGTGTAGTGTGTATACGCAAAATAATCAGATGAAACTGTTTTATTCAATTTACCTATGTGTACAAGTATGTCCGTGAATCTGTTACCGATGCTGGTGGGATGTTAGATTGGAGATTAGACTGACTTAAATTAAATAAAGACTAAATGTTACTTCAAGATACGGCCTATAAATTTTCGATTCCGAATTGAAAGACAAACCTAACGTTGTAGTTGAAAAAATATTGTTCCATACATTATGTAACATAACTACAATTGAACAATTTTCAGATACTTTCCTGTACCTATTCCTGTACCTTGCTTCTTGTCAAATTTCATGATTCTAGGTCAACGACATGTTTCTTATGGGTTTTAATTTATTTGCGAGTGTCAAGATATGTGAAATGAATGGCAATTTCTGCCAAGATACGAAGTCAACGCCTTAGAAGCTCGTTTTTTTTTTACAGCTCCAAAGGACCGTTTATCTAAGTATTTGATATCAATTTCAACTTGATACCCCCACGCATTGCTGAGATAAGCAGTCAGATAGATGGATAACAAAGTGATCCCATAAGGGTTTCGATTTTTTCTTTTGAGGTTCCGAACTCTAAAAAGCAAAGCACTTCCATCAAAGTACTATAATACTACATACTCATGATACTACCTACAAGATGGTGAAAACAATTTCGATAAAATTACTTTTTTGATGATATAAAAGCGTATAATTATAATCGCATCACTTACCTTCGGCTTTTTTACTTTGAGAAAATGAAATCAATTGAACAAAAATGTCAATAAAATAAGAAAATAAACATTTGCAAATAAATTAAATTCCATATGATATATATATCCCATTGACCTAGAATCATGATTTTTTGGAAAGAAGCAAGGTCTCACAGCACAAATAGGTACCTCGAATGGTTTTTCAATTAAAATATTTAAACGAAGTATGACCATTGTCCACTCCCTTTATTTTCAATGAAATTCTTCAGTAGGTAAAACATCTGTTTATTTTGCCTATACTATACGCTAAGCTTGAATTCATAATCTTAGATCATAGTCATGTTTTGGAACTAGAAACTCAATGCTGGCGTGACAAAGTTCAAATTCCAATGTAACCAAATTTTATTTAGGGCCTTGTAGGTACAAGTTGGAGGTCACGACGTCTTCGTGGAAACCAGTGTTAACCAAGTAAAAAAATATAATGGTATATCGTGGATATTGCATTGCAGGATCGTGCAAATTCAATTAGCAATAGTGTTACCAAGTAAAAAATTATATTGGTATGGTGGATTTTGCACTGTATTGTGCAAAGTCAAATGGCATGTGTCATGAAAACCTACCCTGCACGGAGCGCGAGTAGAAAAAAGTCCTCGCCGAAAACATTTGTGAAAAACAGGCCAATTTCAGAACAAATAACTAGGGTACATTAGTCGGCTTTACCGACAAAATAATTGGCATCTATTTATATGGGTGCCAAAGAAAGTCGAAAGTTTATTAGGTTCCTCTTTTGTAACTGTTGAAAGTTTGGCTTTGAAAAGCAAGCCGACAGTCCCAAACATTGTGATCCGTCACAATCTTTACTCATCCCCACCATAAGAAGGTCACGAGAACACTATCCGTATGAAAACTGTCATGTCCCGTGCACACCGTTTCGTACTTGTGTGCGCAATAAACCCTATTTTAGTTTTCCGATTTATTTATTTTGTAAACTCCAATAATATAATTATACCAATAACCTACCCATATGTTAAATTTTGAGTTTCAATGTGATTCGGGGGTTTTGGTCAAAAGTCGCTCGAAATGGGTCGTCTAAGGTTACCCTTACACGAAATTTGTCAACGAAAGTGGGAGTAAACGAATTTGGTTCTTTATTTAATAGTAATAAGATCTAAAATCTCCAGCACGAACTCTATGTTGTAAATTTTCTCCGCAAGCAAATTGACTGAAGTGGAGAACAATGGCGCTAGTTGTACTATACCAGTCAAAAATCTGTCAAATAATTGTATGTCATCTTGAGTTTTCAAATATCAACATTGAATTATTATAATATTTTTATTTTATAGTTTAGCCGTGGTATTTATTTAGTTTAACAATTCTTAACGATTTTAATAATCGTTTCGGAAGTGGTTTTAGTGATTTTTTCATGTTTTGTATTTCACAGTTTCATTCCAACAATGTGATAAATTAAGAAAATATTATTTACGCAAATAAATTAAATCGCAGAGCAGCAGAAAATTCAAGCACAGTCCTCTCGTCTCAACAGAGCGACGGCGACTGATTTGTGAAACAAAAATATGCTTGAAGTTCCCGCAACGTGCGACGGAAGATGACTTCTTCCACGAACAAAAAACGTCGTAAGTGCTTAAAGCTTGTAGTCGTAATAATACCAAAAATAAAAGGAATTTCAAAAAATGCCTGCACAATTCTTTTCGCCTTGTCTTGATACAGATAATCATTAAAAAATTATCCTATTAGTCATTAGCATATTAAGTAGAAATTGAAAAAACGTGAAAATTAGGGGTAACTTCGTAATGTTATTTTATCGAGAAAATTTTAACGTATTGTGTTTCTGTTCCACAAAAAGTTTCAAAATATCATGTAGTTACTCATATAATTTTTATTTTATACCTAAGTCTTATGAATTTCATGAAAAATTAAATTGAAGATAGGCAATTTTGGTTACTACCTGCTCTTAAACCCTTTAGACAGAAATAGGAGCCCCGCTTCGCGGGGCTCCGTCGACCAGCTTATTAACCCTAACCCTATATTTAGATTACCCTAGATTTCGGTAAAACGCAATTTAAATAAAACTTTGTGTAGCTGAGTGTACAAAAAGTCACGCTTTGGTATTCGTTAGTAATAGATTTTTTATTTAAAAAAATGTGGTACTCGTTGGGAATAGAAAATAAATTCGGAAATAAACTAATACCAAATGGTATTAGCTCTTGGTATTGGATGGGAATAGATCCTCTCACCAATCAGTATGCTGACCTTTTATTCTATTGCAACTCCGTACTGCGCTAGGCAAGTTCAAGGTCAAAGTGTTACCACTTACGTGCAACATACTGTACCTAGGTACAAGTCCCCAAGAAGAGGGCTGTTGCCAAACCAATTGGCATTTCCCCTAAGTCAACTTTATGAACCAGCGCTGGGGTCTTTGTCTCGCATAGGTTCTCAGCATTATGTTGAGTGATGGCCGTTTTGCGTGGATGTGACGCATGTTTTCCCCCAACCTGTTCTTTTTTGTGCTTGTGTTCTGTCTTTGCGTCATGTTTGTCGCAAATAAAAAATAAAAAAATTCTTTCTTTTCTTTATCGACTTCCACGAACAGAGACATTGTAAAATTAAATTATTTTTAAAAGAGTATAAACCGTGGAGTTTTAGTTTCCTGCAGGCTTTTCTCCATAGGAAACGATCAATTATCCTGTTTCCTCTGAAAATTTAAAAAAGATCCGCAAGGAGCAGCCCTAGTGGGGGGTACACGTGTTTTGATTTCCCTATTGACAGTAACGTTAAACGAATTAAATGAATAAAAAATATTAAAATATAAATTATCATGCCTACCTAACATTGTGCATTCTCGAAATGCACTTCTGATAGTCGATACAAGCTAGATGGTATAAAATTTGTGCCGTTTATTAAACCTCAAGTTGACACGAAAAACGGTTTGGAGAGGATTAATTTATCGCGAAGAACCGATTTAACAATTAAATAATAAAAAAAAAAACATTTGTATATATGTGTACGAAACATGTCATTAATCAAAATGGTTCAACAATAGAACATCCAAATCCGTTATCAGCGAAGTTATAAGTAAGTAAGTAAGTAGTAGTAAGTAAGTAGTATAAGTAATTATACATTGTAGCATAACAGAAAGTACGAGGAATAGTCCGGGATGGGATATAATTGCCCAATTTGAAGAAAGAAAACTGCAGGATGTCTGTGGAACTGGATTGAGTAATTTCATGCGCTGCTGCTTATCATCTAAACATTTACCACCATAGATTCCGTTTTTTTTTATCATTATCATTCGCAATGCATTCATCAATACTTAATTAATTTAAAAAAGAAGGAAGCAAAATATGTACATAAAATATTTAAATCTCTGACAACAAATAAAACGAACTGTCAACGTCAACTAACCTTTCTACGAGTACATTTTTATTACCTGAAACAGGTAAACCACGTCATGCAAGCCATCGTTTTAAATCCCGGACAAGATGATCTTGAATTTTTGCAAATTTCAATTTTGCTCCAGGTGCATCATCTTCCATAAGAGCGGCCAACCCGTCATGCTTTTCATATAAACGCTCGTATGATTATAGCGTTGTAACACAACTTTCATTGACATTTTTGAACTAATAGGTATCTTGTGCACTTTATCTAGGTTTCTATGTAAGTAAAAAATCAAATTTTGGAGAAACAAATTCAGTATACTCGTAAGCCTCCAAAAATCTGATTTATTGTACAAATTTTACCTGAACTTTGGCCGTTCATAAAGTACTCATTAATTGTAAAAGTAAAGAAAACATCTTCATAGAAACCTCGCACAGGTAATGAAGATTCTAAATGACACACATTTTTTCCAAAAACTTGCAAGGCTTTTTCAAAAACACGTATTTCCTGGAACAAGTTTTGTGAAATCTTTGCGCGCCAATTTTCGTTCTGTTTTATCGCGTTCTCACTCTTGCTTCTTTTTCAAAAATTGCGTTGGATGAAACAACAATCTTTTCAGTCATGGTCGCGTTGACGATAGACGGACCCGCGGGGTAATTTCGTAACACACTAACAGTAGGGATGGGTTTCATTTTGACAGTTCAACAACATTCATTGCGTTATTTACGTTGTTGAGCAGACAAATTTTTCGAACATATAAAGTAATGGATTAGCAATAGGCTTCAAAATGATTCAGATTTGATAGATAGTATGTTACGTAATTAGGGTGCGGGAATGGCCCTCTTAATTCCATTTTTACAATGTACGTTTAACGTTACTGTCGATAGGAAAACATGTGTACCCCCCACTAGTGCTGCCTCTGGCGGATCTTTTTTAAATCTTCAGAGCAAACAGGCTAATTTAAACCTCGCACCTGCTTCCGACGTTTCATAAATGCCCATGTAAGTTGATGTATTTAAAAATATTTTGAATTTTGTCCCTAAGTTACTTTTATCGACGAATTGAGGTTCTGTTAAATGCAGGACTGTTTACTTTGCATAGTCTTCATCATGGTCTAAAAAAACAAGGTCTGGCACTCCGGGAGTGACACATGCTTTCGTCACTATCCAGTTGCCACTTTATTGCAACAAAACACGAATTATGGAAACATTTTCAGTCACCATTCTGTTAAAAAAAATATATAAGGCATTTAAATTGTCGTTTCGTTTTTCTAATCAAACGAAACAATTCAATTTAAACACATATCAACGTAATTATTAGTTACACACAGTTAATACAGGCGTTAGGGGAGTTATTATTACACACTACTGGGAACACAGCGGTGATGACGTAGGCTTGTGTCGCCCACGTGACCACTGTGTCTCGGATTGCTATACCTGGCGAAGTATATTATTATACCATGGTCTTAATAATATCTTAATGTCAGGCTAAAGGTCAAGTTATTCTAGAAATACTTCATTCTTAACAGATTTTTATAGTCCTTTTTTATTGTCTTTAAACTAATCTGATATTTAATTTTTTATAGGTATTTTATTTTCTTGTACAATTAAAGTAATAGCTGTATAATATAAGACACAGTTAGATCTCATGTTTATGTAAGTCTGTGACAAAAATTGAGACCTAGGCCTAAAATAGTCGCTGTTTTTCTAAAGGCTCTCACTGACAGGCGCGACGCGACAGCGCTACACAAAGGCGCCGCTCGTCGCGCGACACGCGGTACCTTTGTGTCGGGCGTCGCGTCGCGCTAGTGTGGACGAGCCTTAATTCTCGCAAAACTACATGTACTGATACAGCAGTACATACAGTACGCAGTAATACACGCACACACAGACAATACATGGCACATTATACGCAAAATTTACATAGGTACTTGAAATAAATGAAAAAAAAAACACGTGTGGCACTCGGGGACTGCCGCGGTAAAGCTATTGCATAGCATTTTTTATCAACTTATGCAATTATAATTATTTATTTATGCAGTATTTTTTTTCTTTGATATTAATTCAAGTAAAGTCGTACCATATACATACACGTTAAGCGAACGCTCGGCCGAGCTACATGGTAGGTGGAGTGGGGGGTGTTAGGTTTTATTTTCGTTACGGAATTTCTCTATTCGGTCGCCTCGCTCAAAGTCCGAGATAAAAGCTATGCAATAGCTTAATTTTTTTTTGTCTATTCTGCGGTGCAGTAAGTTTTAATATATTATTTACATGAATTCATACATAATACAATGTGAATAAAGGATTAAGGCTCCCGCAAACAGGCGCGTCGCGACTATAGTAGAACAATATCTATGAAAACGTAATGGAAATTGTTCTACCAGAGTCGCGTCGATCCTGTTTACGGGAGCCTTTATCATTTACTAGCTTTTGCCCGCGGCTTCGCTCGCGTTAATTTAGAATTTGACAATCAATTCGGGTTGTTCGGGGAGTTATAATTAGGAGGATGAAAAACCGGTCTATCGACACTCTAGACTCACAAAATGTATTAGATAGTTAAATAAAAAATCAAAAACTCTTAATACACTACTAAAGTTTTTACAATAATATAATTCAATCACGATTCGAAAGACTTGTTGATTGTTGTTTTTCTCGGGAACAGTACTTTTTTTCGGGATGTAAGGTACCCTATGTCCGTTTCTGTACACCTGTCCACGTATATACAAAATTTTAGGATGATCGATTCAGTGATTTAGGCGTGAAAAGGTAACAAACAAGCAAACAAACTTACTTTCGCATTTATAATACTAACTAGCTTTTGCCCGCGGCTTCGCTCGCGTTAATATCAATTCGGGTTATAATTCAATCATGATTCGAAAGACACATGGCGCCATCTATTATCATTAGAACGTTATTGTTGTTTTTCTCGGGAACAGTACTTTTTTGCGGGATGAAAGATACCATATGTCCGTTTCTGTACCCCTGAAAACGTACATGCAAAATTTCATGATGATCGGTTCAGTGGTTTAGGCGTGAAAAGGTAACAAACAAACTTTCACATTTATAATATTAGTTAGGATAATAACTAATAAGTTAGGAAGTTAGGATATCTGTTATGTAACAGAAAAAAGTGACAGATAAAATAATGTATAAGATTTAATTGCACGTGTCTAACCTACAAATCTATTTATTTCCACATCAATTCACATGTAAAACGAATATTTTATATTTATAGCAAATATCACAATACAAAGCCATTCCCTAGTGTGAGTAATAAACCAGTAAGTACTTCCCGCTATTTTGAACGTCTCACAGTAAATATAAAGAGGACTACAGGACCTAAACGTAAGTTTTATAATCCCTAGAAGTATATGATCCACTGCACTAAACAAAATCGGAAAAATATATGTTATTCTTCAGGATATTTGCTAACTAGCTTTTGCCCGCGGCTTCGCTCGCGTTAATTTAAACTTTGACTATAAATTCGGGTTATAATTCAATCATGATTCGAAAGACTCGTGGCGCCATCTATTATCATAAGAACGTTTTGTTGTTTTCCTCGAGAACAGTACTTTTTTGCGGGATGAAAGGTACCCTATGTTCGTTTCAGTACACCTGACAACATATATGCAAAATTTCAGGATGATCGGTTCAGTGGTTTAGGCGTGAAAGGTAACAAGCAAACAAACAAACTTACTTTCGCATTTATAATATTAGTTAGGATTAGATAGTGTGTTGAACACATAATACAACTAATTTGATATGATAGAAAAAAACCACGAAGATACCTCTAAAAATTTCTTTTAACGATTAAAAACCATACTACTATGCATTAAATCATTGTGATTTTTTGTCAGATTATTCTACAAGCAACATACTAACGTAATAAGTGTTTTAATTTTTTAGTCCAATCAATAGTTTTTTTGTAAACAGATAATTGCTTCATATTTTGCAATAAATTACCAGCGTTGTGTCATCGCGCTTCTCCTTCTTTTCTATGCAGTCCGACAGTGACCGCGCTTTAGCTGTTGTAAGCCTCTTAAGTCAAATTTTCTTTATTTAACGAAACCATCCGAAAAAATATATTGAACAAAATGGCCGAGCATTTATTATTCCGTCGTTAACTATGACAGCTAGTGAAGTAATGTTCCCAGTATATCAAATTTCTTATCCGTATAATTTTTATTTATTTTTTATTATGCTCAAATTAAACATTTAATCTGTTTGTTTATGAAATTCTATTCAGTTGTATCTCACTATAAAAATAATTGGGTTGGAAATTAAGAAAGTAGTAAAAGTGCAATTATTTTGAATAGGACCCATTTAGTATTTTGACATGGCGGTATATTAAGAACATTCGCTCTTAAAGGATATTACAAAAAGGCGCGACACGCGAAACGACAAAAAGGTACCGACTGTCGCGTGCGATTCGCGTCGCGTTCGCGCCTGTTTGTAGGAGCCTTAAAGCGACAAACGTCCGTTTCCGACTAGTCTGCGCTGCTAATGTCCTTCAAACTCTCGGTCGCCTTTATAACTATTATTCATATTGAGGCTAAATGATATTTTAAATTATTAGAAAACACGATGTGATAGTAATCAGTTCGTTCGGCAACGTATACCTGCGTGCATTAAGTACTAATTGACTCCGAAACTATTCAAAGAACCCCTATAAACTAAATATATGTCAAAAGTCTTACATAATCTTCTCTTGACAATGTCATCGTCATCATCATAGATAGACAGCTTTGTTTTACTCACTTCAGAACACAGACCTTGCCCCTTTTATGCGGTTTTAATTCCTAACTACATTGTGTAACATTTCCAGGCCCTCGGCAACATGTACTTCGCGCACTCCTCCCTCACAGACCTGAAGATCTGGGACTTTGAATTGAAGGCGTATGTCGAGGCCACCGGCAAGGAGGTGCACGCAGGGAATATTGAGAAGATCACCACCAAAGAGAAAGCCAAGTTCCCACAGCATTTCTTTCCGGAGGTAGGTTTTGGGACTATTTTTAAGTTTACTACTGCTAGCGAGCAAGAGGGCGTGATTTCGATCCCCATCAGCTACATTATTGACATTAGGTAACTCATCATGTAAAATAAAAAATCAAATCATTTAATTATTCATGAAAAAAAAAAAAATGCTTACTACGAGTATTGAGAGAAAGTATGGGTACGAGTATAGCCAATAGTTAATCTTTCTGCCCTTCAACTGTTCAATTTATCTGGGGATTATTTAGACTTAGAGTAATAACTTTTTATAGCCCAGAAGATCCAGTGAGCGAAAAAATCCAGCCGTGATATTTTTACGTCCGTGCGAACGTGGACTAAAGGTACAAGTCCGTAGCCAACTACAGGCAGCAGCAGCAGGCGACGTATCGCCGCGGAACTACTGGTTTCTACGAATTTCTATGAAATCGACATGTCGCTAGTACGGAAGGTATTTCATAGAAATACATAGAAACCAGTAGTGTTGCGGCGACACGTCGCCTGCTGCTGCTGCCTGGAGTCGGCTACGGATTTGTACCTTGAGGCGGAACCTTCAAGGTAGTCCGCGAAATTCAAATTTTCTTACGTTTTTTGCAATTTGCATATCACTGTCAGGTTGTATGTTAATTAAAATATGATTCGCGACCGTAACAAATATGGCTTTACAGAATTATTATCATTAGAATCAGCAATACATCTCTCTAAGTTCATATTACTGTATTGAATGACTATTTCATGAAATCATGACATTGACGCCAATTCTAAGTTAAGGAGTTGTATTGCTGATTCTAATGATTATAATTCTGTAAAGCCATATTTGTTACGGCCGCGAATCATATTTTAATCAAAATACAACCTGACATTGACCTTCAAATTGCAAAAAACGTAAGAAAATTTGAATTTCGCGGGCTACCCTTGCGCTTCCCCCTTAAGGTTAAACTAGTTGCGGGCTCGAACTCACTGGTTGGCGTGGCCAAAAAGTACACTGTGTCACCTGACATCGTGTCCGACAGAGATAGTATCAGTGATCAGCAGTTAGACGCTAGTCTCCATCCACAACGTCTAGTTCGCACTCAAACACCGTTATTTTAATTCATAGTAAAACGAGCGCATAAAAACTTACGGAAAGTCCTTTGGAAAATCGAGTTTTATGAAAAAACCTCTGCATAAATCAATTACAAATAAAGTTTATTGAACTCTTCGATAATTGAGCTTTGTCGGTGCCGACTTTGTCTTGGACATTTTACACTCCTTTATTACTTATTTACGCCCAAAGTTGCGTTAAAATTAGCAAGAAAAGCGAATCTTTGTTGGCTCATAAAGTTTTAATGGCTTTTTAATTTACTATTATGTTTCCGCACAGACAAAATTAATAATGAGACAAAACTATATCATGTTTAACTTTGGATGTACAATGTCAAACAGTGGAGTAATGGAAAAAATATCGACTAGTGTAACCTTAACACCCATATTCGAATCAACTATCAGTAGGTATTAGGTATCTGCAAAATCAATTTCGTTCCGTGCCCCAATCGAAATCGCAACTTGTAGTGCAGCAACCAATCACCTAGATTAGTTGGATCGGCTTCATTTGGCCTCTGACCTAATTAACAGTTAACAGCTTTCGTTTTCGCACTGTCATTTGAACACGATTCAAAACGTTTTCGACTGCAGAGCAATTTGGTCGAAACAATTTGTATTGTGAAAGTATACGTAAGTCCTTTGTTTCCTTATGAGTCGGTATGATAATTAGAAAACAAATGCTAGGGATACTAAAGCGATGTCGGACGTCTAAAGTCTATACAATATTGCATAATCAGCCTATAATGTTCCCACTGCTGGGACACAGGCCTTCTGTCGGTGAGAGGGAGCGGGCCGAATGTAATCCACCACGCGGGCCCAGTGCGGGTTGGTAGATGTCACATGTCTTCGAATTTCTGGTTCTAGGACATGCCGGTTTCCTCACGATATTTTCCTTCACCGATTTGAGAGCAGTGGTGATGAAATTATTTATACAAAGTAAAGCGCCTGCCTAGGTTCGAACATACGACCTACAACTTGCAAGTCGGGGCCGCCACTGGCACCACTGGTCTGCTTACAATACAATATTACTTGAACCTTAGAAACATTAGTTAACTAATCATCGCCATTTTCATCATTGTCATTTTGTTAACCGACTTCAAAAAAAGGAGGAGGTTTTCAATTCGACTGTATTTTTTTTATGTGTCTTAGCTCAGAACTTTTTGTGAACCGATTTGGATGATTCTTTTTTTATTTGAAAGCTGGTGCTTCACATGTGGTCCCATTTAAATTTGATCAAGTACTGACCAGTAGTTTTTGAGTTATCCTTAATAATGCGTATTTTTTCCACTTAGTTTATATTGATGATGTTATAATAATTTCCTGTCACGGTTATTTACATAGGTATCAAGTAGTGGTATACGAATGTGTGTGGGGTAGGTACCACAACAAAAAAGTGAAAAATAAAACTTTTTTACAATAAACAACCGACTTCCAACAAAAACACTAAAAAACGTGAAAAATAACTTTAATTTCGGAAGTCGGTGGCCAAAAACGAAAATACACAACCAAAGACACCGACTTCCGAAATTAAAGTTATTTTTCACGTTTTTAAGTGTTTTTGTTGGAAGTCGGTTGTTTTTTTGTAAAAAACTTTATTTTTATTTTTAATCATCATTTGCACGTAACTTGCCTGACTATGTGAATTAATATTACCTACATAACCTACGTCACGCTTGTATTTTCTGATGGAACATATTTATTTATTTTATTCTCGAAAACAAACAAAAGACTTTTGGCCGACTCACAGCAGTCTAATCTTGTTGACATATTCTTGCCTATAAAACACGTCACCTTATAAATCTTCCCGATCGATTTCGGTCACGACGGCAAATCTCAACGGAGATTAGCCAGGTACACAGGAGATATAGCGCACAAGTAAAAGAAAAAAAAAAAGAGAAAGAAAATACATTTATTTTCGGTAAACATGACGCAAAGAAAAAACACACAAACACAAAAAGAACGAGTTGGGGGAAAATATGCGTCACATTCACGCAAAACGGCAATCGCCCAGCATAATGCTACGGCCCTATGCGAGACAGAGCCCCAGGCGTTGGTTTTCAGCGATAGCCGGCGCTGGCGCTGATAGTGTGTGCGCAAACGCAGGTGCACTCCGTTCCTTTACTCTCATAGTCCGATGGGGCGGCAATCTGACATAACTGAGGATCATGCGCAGGACGAACGGCTTTACGTGCTTTCTACCACCTCATAAAATTATTACCGATTACTGATGTTATTTAAACCAGGATATTGCCGTCCTGTCACGAGAACAACTGCAATAACCTGTTTTAAAATCAAAATAGGTACTAAGGACAATAAATACTGAGTATTTTTCCTCTATGTAACTGCAACAAGGTATCAATAATAACTTAGCCGTTTCCAAGATTAGCGACCACAGACAAACAAACATTAATTAGGTACAGATCATTAAATGACGCTATGAATACTTCGAAATTGGTATTTTTTCCTACTAAAGTTGTAAATAAAATTCACTGGCCTTCAAACTTAGTAGGTACCACACTTTTAAAATTGCATTTTTTTCTAAACTATAGAAGTCCGAGTTTTGAAATAAACAACGACGTTTTATAGCAAATTTCATCATCTTTCTTTGAAATTATAGTTCATTAGTAACGCTTTTAACTTAAAAAAAGATAAAACCAGAAAATAGGTATTTTTAACTTACTGGCAAAAAAATTACCTTATTTATAAGTATGTTTTACGCCTTATTTACATTTTAATAACTGGTATTGCGTCCTCGGGCTCAGATTATGGCTTCGAGCCGGTTTGGAATACTGAAGACAATGTTTCGGAGGCGATGTTGGGGAATATTCTCCTATTCTTCCATCAGGGCCTGTTATAGGGCCCTGAGGGTCATAGGAGGTGGTCTGCGGCTTCCGACCAGCCTCCCGAGCTCATCCCAGGCGTGCTCGATCGGGTTGAGATCAGCACTTTTTGATGGCCAAGCCATCAAGTTGATACCAACCTCCTGAATGACTCTTGTACTACCCGAGCGGTGTGTGGCCGGGCGTTATCCTGCATCAGTATCGATCCATCACCCATATTTATTAAATATGGTCCTGCATTCTCATTAAGGATATCTTGAGCATATCTTTCCCCAGTCAGGGTGCCATTTTCTATGGCCACAGTTCTGTGCGACCTTCTGAAGAGATGCCAGCCCATACGTGTACAGACCCTCCACCGTATTGGACTCTTTCTGTGAAGCAGGCTTGAATGTATCGATCACCAGGTCGCCTGTACTCTCTTCGCCTTCCATCGGAAGGGAATAGTGAGAATCGAGACTCATCAGTGAACAAAACTCTTGCCCATTCTTCTTCACTCCACCGTTCGGTTCACGGGCGTAGCGTAGACTTGCTACTCGATGCCCTCTCTCGAGTTTGGGGCCCACTTGCTAGCTTTTGGGGCTTCAGGTTTGCTTCAGCAAGTCCTTTTCTTACTGTACGGTTACTAGTGTAGTCTCGTCGGGTCTGAAGAAGCTGTTGCTGGACTTTAACTGCAACTGCATTGAGGTGGCGATTTCTCAACACACTGGAGACAATATAGCGGTCTTCTTGGGTATTAGTGCACCTGGGTCTGCCATTACAAGGTCTCCTCAGATGGTTTCCAGTTTCTTCGTACCTTCGCTTCACCACCTTATATCCACCATTCTTGCAATACGTCGCATACTGATGGCTAGTTCCAGAAAAGCCATGCTTCTTGCACATTCTTCAGGTTAAAGAGGCATGATAAGTAAAGCTTACGTGCTGTAGATACCTTGACTTTTGAATCAAAATTCATCGATCAAGAAATAAATGTGAAAACAAAAAAAGAAACAGAAAAGTCAAAAATAAGACAGCAATTTGAAAAGGAGTGTTTTTGTTTATACATTTCTTTTTTCAGCCATTCCTTAAAATAAGTATAGAGGTATGAGGAACAGGGTGTAAAGTTCACTCACACCTCCATAGAAAAGGGAGGATCCTCCGACCAGACGGGTGTTGTGTCTGGTGGGCAACTGCCCGACGATTGATGTCGGGACGTTGTATATATGCTAGTTGCGCGGTAAACTCTGCTTGCGCGATGCAGGATTTTGCGTGACGTCAGTCTGACGCGTAGCTCGCATGTGGCGTTGTAGATGCCGCTACAGAAGGTTATCGACATAAAGTTTTTGTATAAAAAAATAAAAATAAAATTGTAATCCTTTTTATTTCGAAAATATATCTTGTGTACGGTCACTTAAATGTGATAAGTAAACAGGGCCGCAGGGTTTCGGATGAAATTGAATTTTAGTAAGAAACCGATGGGTGTTTTCGAATGAAATTTGATTTTATAAATGACCTGTTTGTTTACTATTAATTAAATTAAATTTTATTCTAAAACATTCATCGGTTTCTTACTAAACTTCAACTATATCCGACGACCCTGGTTACCATCACATTTGGTGACCGTACATAAGCCTTTCTCGGGGCTGTTGGAGGTATTCTGCATTTGTACGGATTCATATTTACACGTGGATATTTCAATAATATCTATTATGACTCGAAAATTAGGCCGCAAGTTAGTGGAAGCACTGACCTTGAGCTGTAGTACCCGTAGTATGGAGTTTTGATAGATTAAGGCACCAGCTTATACTGGTTCCACTGATGTGCGGCTTAGGGGCCGTCCATTAATCACGTGAGACTCGAAAGAGGGGGGTGGGGGTTTGGCAAAAATCACGAAATATGACTGGGGGAGGGTGGTCTAGTAAGACATCAAGTGTATTTATTTTGTCGTCAAACGCGCGATTTCTAACCGCATGATTACACCATTCCTTTAATATTATTTTTATGTCAGTCAAAAACAACCTGCAACCTTTCTGTCTAGACATTTTTGTCATGGTCCTTAACTTCAGAATAAAATTAGGTTATACTTTATACCTGTATTTAAAGATAATATTCAAAAAAAAAATAAAGGTTCTTTGTAGGTACTAAAAATTACACGTGACTTGTGGTGGGGGGGGGGGGTAGTCTTAAACCTCACCACTTATCACCAAGGGGGAGGGGGGGGGGATAAAAAAAAGCTAAAAAACATCACGTGATTAATGGACATGGACGGCCCCTTACTGGACATGTCTGAGATATCATCTGTAATATTTAACTTTAAATTGAACGTCATTCAGACTTTTCGCTGTTCTTTATTTCCTTATTCATAATTCACACATGGACCCCATATAAGTCATTTAACTGTGTCGAAATTAGGACAGGAAAACATCTGTCGGGTGAGGTAGTACACACGGCTACATATCACGCTATACATTTCCAGTATAAGCTGATCTCGCATTGTATAGGATTTCCGTTCAATAAGAGGTCAGATTATACTGGAAATGTATGGCTTGATATGTAGCCGTGACTACCGAAGTTAAAAAAAAAAAACACGTGTGGCACTCGGGGATTGCCGCGGTAAAGCTATTGCATAGCATTTTTTATCAACTTATGCAATTATAATTATTTTTTTATTTTTTATTTACGCAGATTTTTTTTTCTTTGATGTTAATTCAAGTACAGTCGTACCATATACATACACGTTAAGCGAACGCTCGGCCGAGCTACATGGTAGGCGGAGTGGGGGGTGTTAGGTTTTATTTTCGTTACGGAATTTCTTGATTCGGTCGCCGCGCTCAAAGCCCGCGATAAAAGCTATGGAATAGCTTAAAAATTGTATTTACTTAAGTCATTTAAAAAGTTAACAGTCTTTAAATAATAATATGTACAAATATTTAAAAAAGGTGCGGAAATAATCAAATGGCATCAAAAAATTCATCCGCGTCGCTGTCAACAGGAAAAGTCCCCAAAAGGCTGACAGCATTGCCTCTTTGTATGGTAATTCTGATTCTTTGGCCAAAAAATAGGCCAGCCCCCTGGTCACGTGAAGAGTCGACCAATCGCTTGGCGATGTCTCGAAAAACTAAGTGGGTACTCGGACCCCATGGCCCTAGTGTTTCAACCCCAAACAGTTCAAACAGATAAGTCCCAAAAAGATTGGAGTATTTGCTCGTTTGCGGCTTTCCGCACCTGCAGCAGCCGCTCCAGCACAGCCCACCATGCTAGAAAGATGGGATGGCGCAAGGGTATCGACACACGTTGCATCCCACACCAAAGGCCTACCTACCTTCCAAGGCGTTGTGGTCATTCCGTCTGGTCTCTTCCCGTCGTCGCGTGCCAAGCCATTTTGTTCTAAAACAGCTGGCACCCCGGTTGTGACAAAAGCACGACAGAATATGATGTCATTGATGCTGGTGTGTCTTACTATCCGGCCTGCGCTCTTACTGCAAGATAGACCATAGTCTCCGAGGTAGTCGACACCTTTACCGCATTCGTAGCGATGCGGAGCCACGCAAGGAGCGCCCAGACACAGACAAGTAGCTTTGTCTTATGATGATGTTTAAAAAAATGTGGCAGTGTAATTCCGATCTTTCATTGTTTCTCTTTTTTTTGAAGTAGGTAAAGGTTTAAAACTGAATACTATTTTTAAAATCAGTAAATACGATAGTCAAAGAATGAAAATGTTCCCTAGGGTTCTAAGACATGGTTTATGAAAACTAAAATACTTTGAATTTGCTTAACATTTTCCTTCCATGTACATTCATATGATTTCATGTTTGTTTCAGTGTAAATGGTCTCGCAAAGGTTTCCTGCGCACACGTTGGTCGATGCGCGGCACGGCTATCGAATTCGTCAACATACATCTGTTCCACGACGCGTCCAACCTGCTGGCTATTGAACCATTCCCTTCTGTAAGTCTATCTTTATATATAATAATTACGTGTCACGTTGTTTGTCCGCGATGGACTCCTAAACTACTGAACCGATTTTAAATTTGAGTTGCACACCGTGTGCAATTTGATCCAACTTGAAAGAAAGGATAGCTTACATCTCAATTTATAGTCGAAATATTATTTTATTGCAAATAATTTGTCTATTATTTGACAGTCACAATTATCTGTTAGCTCCAAACGATTCTAACAGATGGCGATATCTGTTGACTGGATTGAGTAAGTATTCAATAGATGGCGCTATGTTAAAAATACAAACGTTTCATATAAGCTACAATTTAATAAAGAGAAAAGATATGATTGTTTGTTTGTATTGAATAGGCTCCGAAACTACTGAACCGATTTCAAAAATTCTTTCAGTTGGGAAGCTACCGTATCTCCGGGTGACATGGCTATATTATATTTTGCTTTGCTACCCGGGCGAAGCCGGGGCGGGTCGCTAGTTTCATTTAGATAGCATGTCATGCTCACTCAAATGTCTCGCTGGTGGTTGCGTGTGTGTTGGATCATTATTTATAAATGCGAATTGCGCATTGGTTATAAATGCAAATAGCGCATTGGGACAACACCAAGAGAGGTCGTTGACCCCATTTTTTTTATTATATTGTCATGTTTAGATATCGGTAGCCATCACGTCTGCGGAGTTTCGCTAGCTAATTTAATTTGACCCTGTAGTACAATATAACTTCAATTTGTCTTGTATGCCAGGTGTACTGCCGCTCCCGCCGGCGCGCGTTACGTCACACACTGCGGCACCTACACTCGGACGTGAACGCCGCGCCCTACTTCATCTTCGGAGACTTTAACTTCAGAGCCGATACCGCTGGTGTTGTTAAGGTAAGAATTTGCTTGTTTATTTGTTGCTCTCCACTAGACCATAGCTCACTTGTTGGAGATACCAATGTGGGACCTACACTTGCACTTAAAAGGAAATAAAGGATGCCAACGATGCCACCATTAACATTGCTAACCTAATGAAGAACTGCGGCTTTCCAAATAATCTATAAAAGAAGTAGCATTGTTTTGAAGACTCATGACCAGAGACAGGATATTCGGATGAATATTCACCTAAAGTTGAGTTGTTGGCTAATATGGACTGCGCTATGTATCAAAAAAAAAATGTTTTTTTTTTTGTTTTTGTTTTATCTAATACACACCACCACTCCTCTTACACCCTACATACACATAAATTTGCATAGCGGATTCAACATTAATTTTAAATTAATATACATCTGAATAGTTATGCAATCCAAGAACCCCGGTTTTTTAATTTTTCTATAATAAATCATTTATTAGAAGTCGCTTCCATACTATATAACCGACTAGTTATGCGTTCCTGGCATCCCGAGATTTTGTTCACAAAAAAAAAAATATTTTAAGAAGCCGCTTCCTTACTTTTACAGCTAAAAATTAACTTTAGATTAATATGCATCCGAATATGCGATCTCTGCTTATGACACTGGCCCGGGGGAAGGAAAACGAAGGTCAGACGTGGTTAAGAAGGCTGTTGAAGGCAGCATGTACCAAGCGGTTCATAATGCGGAAGACTGCATAGCTTGGAGACGCGCGGTATGTGGTCGCGATCCTCAGCAGTGAAAGAAAGACGAAGAAGAATTGATTTGAAAAGAAGATCACACATTAACTGTCCTCTTTGGTGCTGGACCTATTTAGCGCAGCCGCGAGGCACACACTTTCCTGCTAATTTCTCGCATTTTACACTCTTTATTTGTTTGTTTTATTTTTCTTTTTTACTTGTAGGTATATGTTGTGTTGTGTGCTTTGTAGTCTGTGCTAAATAAACGTATTTTCTTTCTTTCTTTCTTTTTCTTTTCTTCCTGCAAAAATTGGCAAATAGTAATGGATATGGAATTTGTTTCTATGTGGATGCTGATACCGTATATATCATCATTGCCTGTCCATCTTTCCTTCATCAGTTTTAGAACTCACTCGCCCCTATATTAATTAGGTGATACGGATATTTTACTTAAGATATTCTTTGTTAATATTCCAATCAGTTATAGTCAACTACCATCATTTTCGTCCTTATTGTGTCAAATATTACTAGTGGCTCAGTGAGCTGTAGACCTCGCGAGTCTATTTTTGCATAGCTTAAAACTGAATAAATGTTCACAAAAAAAAAAACCCTTAAAACAGATCGCGAAATGGCTGAAATATCTTCTTTTTTTTTTGTATGTTTTCAAACCCCATAACTCCGTCATTTTGAAAATTATCGAAAAACTGAATCGATAAAAAAATACCATATAATTATCGAACCTGCTCACAAAATTTCACGAGAATAGGTTGAGAAATACGACCTGTAGAGGAGAACAGCCATCCGTCGGACATCCGGACATACGAAAGCATTTTTACCCAAGCTGAAACGGAGACGCTTCGCACTCGCTCGGTCAATAATTGTCAATAATTATGACTCTTACAGAAGGTGACAGAAGAACTCTCAAGCAGCAGACTGCAAAACGGCGCCAACGTGGACGCGTCCCGCCTGCAGTACCGCTCGGCCGTCGACGGCAGAGTGGTGCTCACTATCGGCAAGAAGGAGTTCTCGCATGTAGACCACCAGAAGATATTCAGAGAGCCCTGGGTAAGGGATAATATGTTAAAACTATAATATATTTCTATATTAACTTAAGGGGGATGCGCTAAGGTAGCTCTTGAAATTCAAATTTTCTTACGTTTTTTTTGCAATTTACATGTCAGTGTCAAGTTGTATGTTGATTAAAATATGATTCGCGACCGTAACAAATATGGCTTTACAGAATTATAATAATCAGAATCAGCAATACAACTCTCTTAGTTCATATTACCCCATTGAATGACTATTTCATGAAATCAAAGTAATGTATTTATTTTATTTAACATTTTATGTACAGTCAGCAAATGAGATAAGTATCCAGGGTCGCCGGATAAAGTTGAAGTTTAGTAAGAAACCGATGTAAATTTTCGAATGAAAGGAGAATGGCGAGGTTGCATGTACAATGGGACCCACTGTTAGGAGTACCGTGCAGTATGGAAACTTATAACTAGTTGTAGAACTATATAAAACTAGCAAAAAAGCAAATGGGCAGTAAGTTGTAGAGGCTGGGAGAAAAAAGATATGCAAGGTGAAAGATTATAACCTAAAACGAATATAATAGTGATAATACAATGTCTTTTTTTGTACTAAGTAGTTTCAAAAAGGTGTTCAATCAGAATAAAAATATTTAAGTACCAACACTACCATCGTGGATCTGCATCTCTCTGGCCAAATATAGGTACTTACCTTCTCAAAATAAAAAATACATACCTACTATGTCTGGGAGCTAGGAACTATAGTGACCTGGTCAAAACGAGATATGAAATACTGTAAGCATAGACTGGATTGATATAGGATGAAACTATAATTATTATTGGTAAAAAGTAAGTTGAAAGAAGCGTACATATCTAGCAGAATATGTAGTTTTAAGGCTCAATTGGCGCGATGTGTCTAGTTGCGACCAAGATTCTTTCTAAAGTCGGGTCATACCTGCGTGTGGAGTGGCGTGCTATACACCCACATTTTGCCAGTTACATACGTTTAACTCTCATCTATGAGGGGTGAGCCAACTGTCACTGACCGGGCACATATTCAGACTTCGTGCTGATACTGAGAATTTCACCTTGCCTGATTTGGGAATCGAACCCAGGACCCCACGTTCGGCAGTCGTGCTAACGATCACTAGACCAACAAAGTAGTCGAAAACGAAGTAAAGATACCTACTAGGAATAAATATCTATCTCCTGGAACTCCCTCCGTGAAAAGCAATTAAGCAAAGATGCGATTTTACAGACTATTAAGAACTTGAATTTTTAAACAAGAGGTTTGTTGAATAAAACAATATTTATATAAAAACAAATCTTTTATTTTTCGTTTTGTTTATTAAAAAAAATTGACAAGCGCAAACGTCTGCAAATGTAAGAACGTAGGCAAATCATGTAATTATTAGTTTGGAATGTAATACGAAACACAGTGCGTTTAATAACTGCATGATGACTTATTTTTAAGTAAATAAAAATCTTTTCTAACTTTTAATTCCCATCATCTAGTGACTCAATATTTTTTATATATCCTCTTACAAACCCTTAATTATAATAAATATGAACTTGCAAGTGAACGACACTTCGTTAATTTATAAATAATCTGGGTCCAAACTCGCCATCCTTCTTTAATTTTATATGTTTTCTATTAATTTTATTTTATTCGAAAACATCATTTTTTTTCTGCGACCCTGGATCTCCTTTGCTGACTGTACATAAATGGTTAAATAAAATAAATACATTACCTTGTCATGAATTCTGGTCCTAATTTGAAGAATAAATCTTATTATTATTATACAATGATACGATATAAATACAACCGAACCGCATCTCGTTGAGCCTGAGGGAACAAATCGTTGTATTCGTCTACGAATTCTGTACATCAAACTAAGCAACATTCTTCAAGTGGCGAAACTGTAATGACCTTATTGACAATTATATTTTCGAGCCGTTTGGGGTTGCAACCCTTGGGTCGTGGGGTCCGAGTGTTCATGGTTTGTTCAACGAAATCTCCAAACGGCTGATTAAAGAAAGAAATATAAATAAATTTATTTGATCCAGGTTAAGACACACAATGTTCACACAAAAACAAAAAAAATATTAAAAACAGTATTGTGTGCCTCACGGCTGCGCCAAATAGGCCCAGTTCAGCATAAATGCCAGACAACTAGCGCCTGAGGCTGGTTTTCAACTGGACCCTATGTTACGAGGACATCTTACGGATGTAAATCAGTTTTATAGTGTGTAAATATTTAAATAAAGTAAATAAAATAGATATATATGTGTAACAAATTTAATAATAATAAAATTGGAGGAGGTTCCTCTCTCTGGAGCCCTGACCGCCGGTAGCTTGGACCCTGTTCCCGATACCGCTGGGCTACTATTTTTTATATTTTTAAATGTTTATTTTTATTTTTTATATTCTAATATTTAAAAATATAATTGATATGTATATAATGAAATAAAGGAAGATAAAATCGATTAGGTATTTGTCTAACTCATAATTATAGATAATAATATAGTGGTGTTTATGGAAAGAAATAAAATCGTATAGTTGCACAAGAAACAAAGGACTGTAGTCAATAAAGAACAAATAAATACATAAATCACAAAATATCAATGAAACATTCAAGTTGATCGTGTCTAGCTTCCGTTGCTCATCTATGATTAACAATTTCCGTGACCCAAGGGCTGGCTTTTACCGTGGCCAGAGGCTAAGCATCGCCATACAACGTGGCAATGCCGCCAGTCTCTTGGGTACATTACCAGTCAACAGCGATGCGGAGGAATTTTTCGACGCCATATTTTAGTTTTAGTTAGGATATTATATTTTTATTTTAACAGTTTGTTAGTTATTATTAAACCTAATAAAAAGTTAACATAAGTAACATTGTATAAAAAAGGTGTGAACAGCGGGGTAATTACGTAACAGACTAACAGTAGGAATGGCTTTCATTTTGACAGTTCAAGAACATTCATTGCGTTATTTACGTTGTTGAACTGACAAATTTTTCGAACATATGAAGCAATGAATTAGGCTTCAAAATGATTCAGATTGTGATAGATAGTGTGTTACGTAATTAGGGTGCTGGTCTCAGATCTATTTATTGATCCGCGCGGTTGCTACTTAACTACGAGCCCCACAAAGAAAGAATATATCAGTCTATATAACAGAAGCAGCGGTAAAAATAGAAAAGGTTACACTTTTAGAAAATGTTTATAATTTTGTTACCAATTTTTTCCACAGCTTCAGCGCTACGACCGCGAGTTAGAAGCGTTACGGCCACATCTCTACGAGTTTCCCGTCAAGTTCCCCCCCTCCTACCCCTTTGAAGAAGACGTACATCTACCCACACACTACATGAAGACTAGGTATGTTATTATCAATCGCTTTTAATGTTGAGGGTTAAAGGAAATGAATATTGTGATGTAGTAGACCAATTTTACAAATACATAAATAATAATTAGTATTATTATTCCGTTTATTAATCTTATTACATACTAAATTATTTTTAAATTATTTTTACATAAAAATATTTATAACTAGCTTTTGCCCGCGGCTTCGCTCGCGTTAATTTAGACTGACTATCAAATCGGGTTATAATTCAGTCATGATTCGAAAGACACGTGGCGTGTATTATAAGGACGTTATTGTTGTTTTCCTCGGGAACAGTACTTTTTTGCGGGATGAAAGGTACCCTACGTCCGTTTCTGTAGACCTGACAACGTATATGCAAAATTTCGGGATGATCGGTTCAGTGGTTTAAGCGTGAAAAGGTAACAAACAAACAAACTTACTTTCGCATTTATAATATTAAAGTTAGGAAGTTAGGATTTATCCTACTATATATATATCCTACTATATAATATTATAAATGTGAAAGTGTGGATGTTTGGATGTTTGTTACTCAATCACGCAAAAACGGCTGAACAGATTTCGATGAAATTTGGCACATAGGTAGACCATGACTTGGATTAAAACATAGGATACTTACTATCCCGATATTTCATCGGGATCGAGACTGATGCGGGTGAAACCGAGGGCGCAGCTAGTTTGAAATAAATGCATTAAGTTTTTAGTTTGAATTTGTTTGTTACGCTTTCACGCCAAAATGGCTGAACGGATTTGGATGAAATTTGGCACACAGATAGATCATGACCCGGGTAAGGATATAGGCTACTTTTCATCCTGGATCGCAGACGAAGTCGCGGGCAGCAGCTAGTTAACTATAAAGTCCAGGTTTCCTCATTGACTGCCTCGTTGGTCTAGTGGTCACTAGCGCTACTGCTGAGCATGCGGTCCTGGGTTCAATTCCCGGGTCGGGCAGTGTTAATGGGTTTTTCCATCTGGAATTTCTCAATAGCAGCCCGGAGTTTGGATTTGTGCCCGGTTGATGGCAATAGGTTCGCCCCCTATTACATGGGACTTAAACATAACTGGCGAAATGTGAGTGTACTATAGTGTACACCTCTGCCTAACCCTTCGGGGAATACAAGCGTGATGTTATGTTTCTTCATTGACTGATCGAATGTTGTTTTTCAGATGTCCATCTTGGTGCGACAGGATCCTACTATCGCAGTCTGCGCGGCTGCTGGTACAACATCAGGACACCGCCAGGCAGGCGGACAACAGACACATGCATTCGTCCAGGTCTGTTCATAATACGTCCACTTTTTCTTATAATAATAATAATGTCCTGACAAAAGAAAAGAAAATTGCAAATTCACATTGCTGCATCCGGTTGGACAGGAACCCGATCCCAACATAGTAGAGAAAACGCTAGGCAGATCATGATGAATAACTTTCTGGCAGATTATCTAGACTGACAAGTTGCTAAAAGTATAAAAAAATGTAATTAGTACTTGAAGCCCGCTGTACAAAAAGAGAAAGAGAAAAAAAGAAGAGAAAATAAAAGAAACAGAGAGAGAAAAAAAAGATAGAGAAAAAAGATAGTGACAAAAGATAGAGAAAAAAAGAGTATTCTATTCTATTCTACACAAGACCCAAGGTGCTGGGCCAGCATCTTGGGCCAAAAAATTGGATAAATGATAAATTATTTTATTTCTGTAAGTAGGTTTGTACAAACACTTTTACACGTCAATCATATTTTAAAACTAGATGAGGTCGGCGTTTCCTATCTGACTACTCTGAGAAGAAATAAAAGGATATCCAACAGTCGCTGTTTACACATCGTATTGATCATTCTGCGTTGACGCTTTGAACCGTCTTTGCTGACGAATAACAACGAACTGAATAACACGCCAACATGTGAACACTGTTTGCGGAGCGCGCCAAGATCCTTTGATGTGTGCACAAAAAACTGACGCTATTTGGTTGGCCGGCCAATGTTGGTCGCCAACTACCAACATATCCCAAGTAGATCTCTAAACGTTGGGCCAACATGCTGGCCCAGCCCCTTGGCCCAAGGTGTACAGCGGCCATGAGGATCGGCACTTGTTGCAGGCTGACTCTGTCGCTAAGCACTCATGAGTTATTGTTGCTACTTCTTGCATTAGGGCACGGCTGCGGGTCTCTCCAATAAAGATACGTGGTTTATTTCTGAATTAGTTGTATTTAAATGATTTAACTGTTACAAAATATTGTGCAGTAATATGATCGATCGAGTGTCGCCGGCAAAGTGACAAAAAGATGGCGGTCGACGTGAATCCGACGCACGGGAGTCGCGCGCTTCGCACAGACATTTCGTTCAGAATTCAACTGCGTCAGGTGGCGGCAAGCTTGCTTAATGCTTGAACAGTTATCTTATAATGCAGCCCAATGTTGCCCGTAGCACATTATAAAAGAGGCATCAAAGAGATTTAATTCAAAGGCAAATTCATTGTATGAGTTAGAGATACGAGATCTACATAGACAATAACCCGTTAGTCTACCCTGCTTATGACTAGGTAATAACAACCGCACGGGTGATCGTTCAGGTTAAGCTACGCTTTCCGCGGTTGTTCCGTGGATAGGTGACCATTTTTACATACCAAGAACCCTCCGAGGCTCCTCCTCTGGCTTACATTCGTGGATCTTTGACAGTCATTACGGGTCGTCAGAAGCCCGAAAGTCTGACCACCAGTCTTACCAAGAGGCTTCGTATTATCCAGTAACTGGGTTCTGGAAGTCAGATAAGCAGTCGCTTCATGTAAAATACTGGTACTCGGCTGCATCCGGTTAGATTGGAAGCTGACCCCAACACAGCTGGGAAGAAGTTAGGCAGATCAGATGATGACCCTAACATTTTTTTTTAATTGTTTGCAGGAAGTCGGTAACAGATTCTACAGACAGCAGTGGTCGCGTGTCATCTTCTGACAGTAGCCCGGCGCGGTCCGGGTCTCCGGCGCGGCAGAGCACACAGGTATCCACAATTATCAATGAATTAAAATAAAACACAAAAAAAAATCTACCTATGTCTTTTATAGATTTTGAAACCATCCAACTGATGTGCCCCAAACCGGTTTCAATAGAAAGCCAATAATGCGAAGATGATTTTAGATCATTAAAACAATGGAAAAAATTACTTAAACTTCATGAATGGACCGAATGTGCCTAATGAATTGTTTTATCGTAGTAGCACACGCCGGGTATCCACTTGAAACTAGCTTGTGACCGCGTCTTCGCCCGCGTAGATGTCGGAAATTATCCCACGGGAACGTGCTACCGGGACAAAAAGTAGGGTAAATCCTTCCTCAGGATGACATCTATCTCCTGTTTAGGCGTGAAAAAGTAACATACAGACAGAGTTACTTTCGAATTTATAAAATTAATATGGATAGGAACTGTTAGCGCGGGGAGAAAATAAAGGAAGTGGATTGTACTTTGGCAATGGTTTAATGCCGTCTGATATTACACAAAGATAAAAACAACCGACTTCAAAAAAAAAAAACACTAAAAATCGTGAAAAATAACTTTAATTTCGGAAGTCGGTGTCTTTGGTTGTGTACTTATTTTTGTTTTTGGGCACCGACTTCCGAAATTAAAGTTACTTTTTAGAGTTTTATAGTGTTTTTTTTTTTGGAAGTCGGTTGTTTTTTTCTTTGTGTAATATCAGACGGCATTTAACCATTTAAACAATATAAACTAAGTGGAAAAAATACGCATTATTAAGGATAAGTCAAAAACTACTGGTCAGTGCTTGATCAAATTTAAATGGGACCACATGTGAAGTACCAGCTTTCTAATAAAATAAGAATCATCCAAATCGGTTCACCCAGAAAAAAGTTCTGAGCTAAAACACATTAAAAAAAAAACTGTCGAATTGAGAACCTCCTCCTTTTTTGAGGTCGCTTATTAAAGCTTACCGGACAAACAGTTAATAATTAAAGTTAGGAGTAAGTATGGTCCGTCGCCGTGGAGTCCGTTGAAGCGAGCGGTCGTTGCCCCGAGCGTGTCGCGGCGCCTCAGCTTGCCGGTGACGCGCTGGTCGCGCCGCCTGCTCGTGGAGAGCGCGCGCAACGTGTTGGGGTCGGTTCCCAACAGGCGCTTTTGAACTTCAACGTTTATATTTAAATAGAATTGATTCTAGTGGCCCCTTTTAAAAGGTATTTTCATATGGACATATAATGGGCATATTTTTATTTATTATTCACTCTGTGACTAAAAGAGAGTTTTATTCACTGTTATCGATAAATCAAATACTCCTTTTTCGAGTGGTAATGGTGAAAATTTATTTTCTTTCTATCTACCTTTCAGATAGAACGTATCGCTCCTCAAATATATTTTATGTAACTGAAATATCATAGTTCCGCCTCATTCAAATAAGGTTCCTATTCATCGCTATACAATAACTATTAGTGGCCATCCATAAATTACGTCACAGAAAGTTTGTAACCCCCCCCACTCATCCTTGTCATATAAAAGGTTGTCTGTAAAAGATCGCTATTAGCGATAAGACCGCCCATTGTGTCACCCTGTGTAAAATGTCTACATGTATATCTGTTATTTTTTATGGTGTACATAATAAAGAGTATTCTATTCTATTCTATATATATATTTTGCAATTTTGAATGAAATCTTGTGATAATATTGGTTCTAGCTGGTGACATTTTAAAGTTTTTCGTTAGAGGTGAAGGTTTTGATATACTTTAGATTTATATATGTGACGTCACAAAGCTTATGACACGTCCTCCCCTCCTCACAGGATATCACACTTTGTTGACCACCTCCGTCCCCCTTAACGTGTGACGTACTTTATGGATGGTGTCTTATCTTATTTATTTCCAGGGCAGTCCAGGCAAGACGTTGGAGAAGAAAAGCAGTATGGCGGAACTAGACGCTCTATCTGTGCCAGCTGGCGGTATGAATTTTAGCAGGAAGAGTATTGCTGATCCTACCAGCGTGCAGCAGGCCATCAGTGCCAGGTAATTTAGTAACCATACAGGGTTTTTTTTTTTTTTTGTTGGGAAATCATCAAATAACTTCTCCCGCTCTGGGCGGAGCGGGAGCGTGTCAGACTTACTGATTAAAACCCACCCGTGTTCCTTCAGTTGCCTGTGCACCAGGGCTACGGTAACTCTTTCGAACAATCCGCGACCCCGGCAGGCATCGGCCCTATCAACCCCTTCAATTGTGCTGACATCTCTTTGAGGCGCGCGTGGAACACGACGCGCCGTCGCCCCGGGCCTGGTCCTTACCGGACGGCGAGCTGCCCATTGCTCGCCGTCCGCAAGCCCGCGCCTACGGTGGCCGGGAGTCGGCAATCGACTTCCGACGCCCAGGGTTTCTCCTCCTGCGGCGATTAGGGGCGCGAGGGCGCAGTGATTGCCTCTCCCTCTCGCGCTCCGCCTCCTCCTTCGCGAGCATTACTGCTTCGCAGAAGGAGGTGACGGCTTCCCATTCCCTCTCGCTCCGTGCCATTCCCTCTCGCTCCGTACCATGGCATGGACCAAGGTCAGACGCGAGAGATCGCCGCCACGAGGACACGGCGCTGCTCCCCAAGCCGGGCAGACCTCACCGAGTACCTGTTACCATGGATTCAGTACATGATTCTAGACCCCTAGCACAGAAATTTCAAGTCGGTTATCAAAAAAAAAATTTACTGTTTCATAGAAAAGTGCAATAACCTACGCGGTCAAAATGTATAGAAAAGCAAATAATTTTTTAAATAACTGTCGTAATATTTCAACGCAGGGTTCAGAGTCCATGGT
Source organism: Dryobotodes eremita (assembly GCA_917490735.1). Lineage (NCBI taxonomy): Eukaryota > Metazoa > Arthropoda > Insecta > Lepidoptera > Noctuidae > Dryobotodes > Dryobotodes eremita. The sequence continues at coordinate 17,287,231 of OU823264.1, read as the reverse complement.
AACAGGTTGCGCGTCGATGATCCCTGCCAGCCTGCATAATGCTAATATATGTATCTTAACCTGGCGCGAGGTTGTCAACATGTGGGAGGTGGATACAACAGCATTTTCTATTTTGTTAAGTACCTGGTACTTGTTGACAGGCTTACACTGTCCTTCCATACCTATTAAACTCACACTCCTTACACTTCACACTCACACTCACTCACATATAGAACGACAATATATTAAATCAATTGCTATCATAATTTTTACTTCTCTTTTTTACCATGTATTTAATAACTATTTAATCATACATTTATTTCAATAATTAATGTTACTACAATTTTGCTATTTTCATTATTATTTTTGTTTGTCGTAAAGTAAACGATGTATCCGATTCTACTAATATTATACGAGTATGAAAGTTTGTGAGGATGGATGGATGTTTGTTTCTCTATCACGCAAAAAAAATATGGAACGGATTTGGATGAAATTTGGCACATAGACAGATAGACCATAACCTAGGTAAGGACATAGGCTATTTTTCATCCTGGATCGCAGACGAAGTCGCGGGCAACAGCTAGTATTGCATAAAATCCAGAACCTACTTATTAGGAGAAGACACTGGCTCCTTTAACACAGGTGTTTTTACCTAGCGCAGGAGTCAGGGCTTCACTTTGGACAATATTTTATGCCAATAAAAGAATTTATTATTATTTACTATATTAAGACTGTAATTTGAAAATATTAATATACGGGGTCAAATTAAATTAGCTAGCGAAACTCCGCAGACGTGATGGGCATTTATAAACATTTCTAAACATGATCTGAAACTATTTTTTATTATTCCCTTATCGCCAGTGTAGCACCAACAGTAGGTCCAAGCCCAAATATTCACCTCTACTGTTCTAAGATCATCTCTGTAGCAATGAACAAACTAATGTATTGTTATTGTTGTCCAGGATGTGTGACGCAGAAGGTTCCGGCCGGCGTCGCTTGGTGCGCAACCAGTCCGAGGGCGAGCCCGCGCCCCGCGAGCGACGCGAGCCCGCGGCGCGGCGCCGGCCTGCCTACGGGGTCATAGGCGACGCCACTTGTATGGGGGACCATAAGGTATACATACACTATCATATTTATGCAGAACACACTTACTTTCATTAAATAATCAATTGTCTCAGAAAACCGCCCTTTTAGACCATGTATATTTAAAATTGAACTATTCAAACTTTTAAATGAATTTGTCTATTAAAACCTAACGGTTGTGTACCGAAACAACAGTAACTCGACTCAAGAATTAGATAATAGCTTTATAATAATAGAAGCAATGTTCTCGATGTGAAAAAACATTCTAAAGTGCTCGCTCACTTTCGTTATATGAGGAGCTCTTCGGTAAAATTTAATTCTTATAGACCCACCGTGCACCGGTTTAGGCTGGCCACATACAGACGGAATTCCGTTCCGAAAAAAAGAAGAAAATAAATAAATTTATTTGACCCAAGTTAAGGCACACAATATTCACTCAAAATAAAATATACTTAAAATAGTATTGTGTGTCTCACAGCTGCGCCAAATAGGCCCAGTTTAGCATAAAATCGATTCGAGATTCCGTATAAAGGTACATCACACACATACATTTATTCAGAAAGCATGTTAAGCCGTTGGCCCCGGCCGTCATTCGTGGATCTTTGACAGTCGTTACGGGTCGTCAGAAGCCCGAAAGTCTGACAACCGGTCTTACCAAGGGGTTTTGTATTACCCAGTAACTGGTTTGTGGAGGTCAGATAGGCAGTCGCTCTGTGTAAAATACTGGTATTCAGCTGCATCCGGTTAGACTGGCTGCCGACCCCAACATAGTTGGGAAAATGCTAAACAGATGATGACATACACACGTTTATTTCCAAAACAACGAGTCTCAGTTGAGAGACTGAATCAGAGTGAGGCACGGAGTCCAGACGATCTGGCAGCGAGTATGGACTTCAACGACGATTTTCTGATTGCGATTGCAAAGTTGCTCTATCTGCTAAAAAAAGAAATAAGGTCACCGTTACTGGGTGCATCCCCTGAACACCCAAAGATTGCAAGATAGCCAATTTTATACAAAAAGAGCCAAACTACGAGCCAAATGAGCGTAATTTTTTCAATATGACAGGAAGTCTATAAATATTTTCGATGAATTATTCAGGAAAATAAGAGGAAAGCATCAGAAAAAGCAGCTTCAAGTACATACACCATTCGCTTTGGTCGTGCGATGTACACTGAGCGTGTTTTGTACAGAATTTACGAATGTATGAATCGGCTTATAAAATATCTATGGAAGACTTACATTCGGAACGACTTTTTCCGTGTGGGATTTTGAATGCACAGACTGTCATGCGGAACTTCGAATCGGAGCAAAATTTGTAACGGAGAACTACTGTAAGTGTGTTCTTGTTTCTGATCCTTAATTTTTTATGGATTTGCTGCGTTTGAAATTCCAAATCAATATTTCGTAACGGAATTCCGAATTAATATTTTGTAACGGAATTCTGAATCCATATTTCGAAGCGGAATTCCGAATCTATATTTCGAAACGGAATTCCGAATTTATATTTTGAAACGGACTTTCGTCTGTATGTGGCCGGCTTTAAGCTGTATGTTGTCAGTGAATTAATGTATATTAAGTACAGTGACATTTCCAAAATAAAGTGATAGTTATGACACGCGGACGACACATTACCGATAAGTCGTCAACTACAAGAAATGATTTTGCTATGACCAATAGGCTATAATCGTGTGTGCTAATGTGTTCCAATTTTTCACATTGTGACTTCGTGTAATCTATCAATTCATATATATATACACACATACAAACGCGAAGTCTGTCGAGTAAACAAGCGCACTAACCCGTGCGCGTGTTGCCCGCAGCCGATCTACCTGCGCGTGCAGCTGCAGAGCGAGCGAGGTACGGCGCCGTGCTGCGGCGCGCGCGCGCCGTGCGCACTGTGCGCCAGCGCCGCGCGCCGCACCTCCACGCTGTCCCTGCTGCCCCCCCTCCCGCCGCCGCCCCGCCTGCCGCGCCTGCCCACTGACCCGGACCTATACGCCAACAAAAAGATTAAACTACCTGATATCTCTATCAGCCAGCCCGACAAATTCACCGACGAATTTAGAAGAACGCGTACCGGATCTCTTAATGAAGCTATGTTTAGGATACCTCACGTGGAGATTACTAGTGCAGATTATTGTAGTTACGATGGCATTTATGTAAATGATATCGATAATACTCTTCTATGTGTCAGACGATGCGTCGATCCCTACACACCGGAGAGTACAGATTCTCATAGTCCTAACGTTGAAGCGTCGTCGGGTTCCGAAGTTTCTGTCGAAGTGACTGAGATATCGAGTAAATTAAATCGAGATAGGAGTGTGTCACCGACTCAGTTAAAAAGTCGATTAGATAAGTTACTAAATGATAAAGATGATAAGATTAAAGTTATACCGGAGTTGCAGAGGTTGAATAGTCGGGAGTCTTGTAAATCGGAAGCTAGTAAAAAAGGAGGGTTATGTTGTCTAGCGTTGAAATGTTACGGGTTCTGTAGGCGGCGCGCGCGCAAGGTGAAATGTGACTGTAGTGGCTTTACCAAGTGTTGCACTTAATAAACTTGAATTCAGATTCTAAGATAATTATTAAGTTTTGGAATGACACACTAAGACTGAACTATAAAGCGAACTTTGTTTTTACTCAAACAAACTAAGTACAATAAATGTGTCATACGAATATGAAGCCTATTCGTATGAATTTAAAATATATACTTGTATGAAACGCTTCATTACATTTGCTTTTAAAAATATATACATTTTTTCTATATGAATAACGTTGACATTCGTATAAAATGTTTACCAATATTATAAAATGATAAGTTCAAATTTCATTGCGCCCAACCGGACCTCCTCATTACAATTGGTCACTGAAAAATAAACTTAAACTACATGTCTCTAAAGTAGATAATTGAGTGGCGATAAAATGTAAATGATCTAAGACTCTGAATTCAAGTACAGCTTGTAGTTATAGTTATGTGATTTGATTATTTTTGTTGTTTATTAGATTTTCTAAACGATTGTAATCTTCGATAATAAAAATATTTGACCTTTGAAAATGTGACTTTAAAAATAATTTTAATGATATTTTAAATAATAATTTTGATACGAAAATTCGAAGATAATTATCGTTTGACATTGCATTGTTTGTGCAGTTTTTATTTTCTTATTTTATGCACTGTTTTGACTTTGTTTTTTGTTATAATTATTAATTAATTATTCAACCTTGAAAAATGGTTGTGTTTAACCAAAAATGGTAAATAACTTACCATGGACGCGCATGGTAACATAATTTAATACCGCATGCATTTTTTTAATTATGTATAACATATCAATTTGCAATTGAATCTTAATTTAATTATTTTGTAAACTATCTTAGGGATAAACTGTGTGCTTACTACTAGTCGATAATATTATAATCGATATTTTTTATCGTGGACTTAACCAATAAGTTACCACTCTAAAAATGTTCGATATTCGAATCCATAGAGTGATGTAGAGTTATTTTTATAAGACAAGGCATATTTATTTATATTCATGGATTCCTAATACTTTTTATTCCTAAATTCCATTATTAATAATAATTTATTACTTATTTTTATTTTGATAGCTGGGTATAGTATTCAATGCAATATAAAATAGCCTAGAATTATAAAATAATTTAATATGATATAATTATAAATTACTCAGCTAATTTACCATAAAAATTATACCAAATGGTTTTTTTTTTAAATCTAGTCTGTATGCTCAAGCGGTTAAAATACATAAATAAACGTATGTGTTCTAAAAACTATTTTGTTGACTTATTCTAGAAGTCTCGATCAAGTTCGGAACAAACAAAATACTCTAAAAAGATCATTTAGTAGGTATGTTAGCAACAAGAACTGTCTTTAGCAGAGCATTAAACAGAGAGAAGCGGAAAGAAAATAGAGAGGCCTTTGCCCTGCAGTGGGACATCACATGCGTTTAATAAATATGAATAATATATTATATGAATAATATATTATATGAATAATATATTATATTAAAAAATCTAAATCTGTACCGTCAAACGGGGTGAATAGGGATGCAGGGGTGAATCGGAACGAAACTTTAAAAGGGATTTTAACATTGAAACAATATAGTGTGTTGCCAACAAGGGCAGTTAATCGTTAATATGGTATTTTACTCTATATGAGAAAAAATCTAAAAATATATTATTGAGATAGCTTAGGCACAAAGCAGTCGGAAAACGTTAGTTTTAGTTCATAAAATAGCAAAATAAATTTTAAAATTCAATTCAAAGGTTTCAGCTTTTTTAATCTGTTTCATAACACCTTAAATAGTAGTCGCCATGTTATTACGTCATATGGCTATGTAAACTTAGAACTGTCAATATCAATATATAATAATAATATTGTGTCAATATCACTGCATTTGTTTACACAGCCAACTGACGTCATGACCACAGAGCAATATGGCGTTCACTGCGTCCAGCGTTTTCGTCAAAGTACGCGCGAAATTTGAAAATGCAAAATTTAAATGCATTTTTATGGCACTTAACGATTTAATAAAAGTTTTGTGATTTTTTTTGTGGTTCATTAGCACTATAGAATCTAATTGAGACAGGTAATACTCTATTATAATACAGTACACATTACGGCCTTTTTTGGCAACAAACTATATTATTTCAATGTTAAAATCCCTTTTAAAGTTTCGTCTCGATTCACCCCGTTTGACGGTATTAATAATAAAGCTGAAGAGTTTTGTTTGTTTGTTTGAACGCGCTAATCTCTGGAACTACCGTCAGATTTGAAAAATTATTTATGCTTTCGATAGCCCAATGCTTGAGGAAGGTTATAGGCTATTTAACATCATGCTACGACCCTTAGAGGACTTCGTTTGCGTTGTGTCTTACGACTTCCACCACGCGAACGAATCCGCGGGCAGAACCTAGTCTGTATAAAAAACGATGGTAGTTGCTTCTACCTCAAAAAACCTTTACTTAAATATTTTGGTTGAAAAGACAAACAAATTTATTAGGTGACTTATCCCCCCTGAAACATACTATTCCCCCCATATTTTCCCCCTGAAAAAAAAAAGTTTTTCACGGGAACAATTATCTTTTCCTAGAGAAGATGAAAGATTTTGTCGGACGCTTAAAACTACACTGTTCCTCCAAGTACCTCACGGCGGGGTTACTTCTCAAGTAGGTCTTGTTAGCCTTAAGCGGGAGGCGCTAAGGTAGGCCGCAAAATTCAAATTTACTTACGTTTGTGAAATTTGCAGGACCGTGTCAGGTTGTTTGATGATTAAAAAATGATTCACGACCGTAACAAATATGGTTTTACAGAATTATAATCATTGGTATCAGCAATACCACACCTTAAGTTAGAATTGACTTCAAATGTCATGATTTCATGAAATAGTCATTCAATAGGATAATTAATATGAACTAAGAGAGTTGTATTGATGATTTTTATGATTATAATTCTATAAATAAATATTTGATACGGCCGCGAATCATATTAAGATCAACATACCTGACACTGACCTGCTAATTGAAAAAATATAAGAAAACTGTAATTTCGCGGGCATCCCTGACACTTTCGCCTTAATAGACTATTAGACTTAGAATCTGTCAACAAAATGCTGTCACCAGTAACTTAAAAAGTATTATGATAATTATTGGTTTATTTACATTCTAATTTAACATAAAATTAATAGTCACTATCACTATTAGTTACCATTATTTTTAGTTTAAAGTCACTATTTTTATTTAAGACTGGTAACACTTATAATAACTTAATAATTTTTTTTGCAGTGGTAAGACCTTACGACATTTTAATAATTCATTATTATAAAGAACCTGCTGTGTCCCACTTCAGGACCAAGGCAAAACTTAATAATTAATCATTTTTACTGACTTAAACAAAATATTATCTTTTTATAAATATAAATAAACATGTTACTTTAATTATTAAATTATTGTAGTTAAAATAATTAAATTTAGTATCATTCTCTATTAAATTAAATCATCCTAATAATGTTAAAGAGGTTTCAACTCGGCCATATTACATTTTTCGGTTCTTTCGGTGGGGTAAAATTGTGTCGTCATAACTTTTCGTTTCAGAATACGTAGGTAGGTATCACGTGGAAAAAGGGACTGTTAGTTACTTAGTTACATAGAAAACTGACATGGGTTGCTCATCCAAGCAAAATCTTAAGGTCTTTCCACTGTCGACTCAACTTAATACGTAAGTCGCGTATTTATGTAAGCGTTGCCCCGACGTGGTGTTAAATAAACGTTCTCTGCACTGATTCGTCAAAGTTTTATTTTACCCACTGTTTAACTTTTTGAGAGACATGCATGGTTTTTTCAATCATTTTAATCACAAATACGTACCCACGGTGATATAAAATTTTACCAATAAGTACGTAGGGTGATTGCAATAAAATAAAAAAATAATTTTGTCTTTTAAAATATAAAACACGATAATTTTAGTCTTTTTAAATGTGCTTTTGTACAGTCACTAGCAGGTCAAGCTACACAAAACTGTCAAATTTCTCCAAACGATTTTAAACCTTAAAATGTTGATGGTTAAGTTCAAAATCGAATGAGAAAATCTGACAGTTTGTGGTAACTTGGTGTGTTGGCGACTGTACTTTTTGTTGTATTGTGTTATTTTTCAGTTAGTTGTTGTCGTTGTTCGCTTTGCTTGTAAGTATTGATTTTGTTTTTTTTTTGTTTTGCACTGTTTGTGTACGTTAGCTAGTGTATTTTCTTGCCATTAGAAATAGCAGTAATTTGAAATAGATTTGCGTAGTTTTTGTTAATTTAGAAAACAATCCTATACATTTAAAGTCCCTTTTCATATTTATGTAACGAAACCCCCATTATATAAAGCAAAGAAGATTAGTTAAAAATAAAATAATAACCATAAAATGGTTGTCCTTATGAAAACAGCACCTCAATTGCGAAACACACTTCGTATCACAATCCGAAGGATTTTGAAGAAAATCATTGCTTCACATGTTTGAAATATTTTTCTGCTCAACAATGTTGTTGAATTGTCAAAATAAATAGCATTGGGATTATGAGTGCGTTACGCAATTACCGCGCAGTACAAAAAATTCAAGGTTTTTGTAACTTTACAGGCAACTTTCGTCAGGAGTTTCATTCTGAATCATCTCCAAAGCATATCAAGCCGGAAGATCCCGAGACGGTCACAGAAACGGTCGCAGACTCGCCCAACTCACGGTACATACATTTTAATCTAGAAAGCCCTAGCAGTATATTTAAAGAGACCGACATTTAAATACTGTCATTTAGAAATTGCATATTTACTGGGTTTTAGTAATTGAGGAACCTTATATTGTTAAATTATCATTTTTCCATAAAATATAGAAACGAAAATGAAATTATAATTATAATAATTAAAATATAATTATTATAAATAATATAATTATAATAAATAATAATAATAATAATAATTAATAAAATTGTTCATTCTGTAAATAGGATATCGGAATCAGTTTTACACGTCATATAAAAACAATTGCTAGGTGGATTCGACATTTCCTATCTGACTACTCTAGAGAAGAAATGACGAAACAAACTCCTATCATAGTGTAAGCCATAGTTCGTGGGAGTTGTGGTCATAAAACGCGAAAGCAAGACAACCCGAGGCGATTTCTCTTAGGCCCGCTTGCAGCACAAATTATGAAATGCGTGTAATGCTAAACATATTTAAAACATCATTCTGTTTCTGTCAATCGTTTGAAGTCAGAATGATGTAGAAAATATGTTTATGTAACCAATATTTTGTAAAAATATTTTGATTTAAAAGTGTGTCCGGGAACTCCCCGCACACACTTTCTCTTGCCCGTTCTTCTCCATAATTACCTACTACGCTTTCTCTCTACGTCATCTACGGACCGACCCCTTGACAATTCAAAAGTGCCAATAATTGTTTTTTATTTTTTAATAAATGTTTTGTGTTTGAGTTTAGCACTAAACGCTTTTAGTTATTTGTAGTGCAAGCGGGCCTTAATCCCGAACATAGTATTTACTATCCTACTCTTACCTTTTATGAACACGTTTGAAACGAGTCTTGGCGTTTAGCTTGCTATAAAGTTTAATAGGACATAAAATAATCTGTAGAACGTTTAAATCGCATCGCATCGCATCAGATGCTCGCATTACCCTCAATTACTAAAATCCTGATAAATGATTTGCATAATCAACAGTAACTGTTACTGTTGATAACAGGTATAAAAAGTATATAGAAACTACTCCCTACAATATAAAGTAAGTAATCGCCAATTACTTAAACAAAGTAGTATTTAAGTATAATTAAAACTATGAAGTTTTTATTATTAAAATTATGAAGTTTTTATTATATCTTTATGTTTTTTTTTCAAACTTTAACGTTTTATTATATTTAAAAATGTGTTTAAATGAAAATATGTATTTATTCATATTACATTATATTCGCGAGTATCCTATTATACAATTATTTATTTCACGTATAAATATTTGTAAACAATTTGAAAAAAGCCTGTATAATCTCTCTTTGACAATCTAGTTGTGACATTCCAAATATTAATTATGATTATTAGTAGTAATTATAATTATTTTACAAGCGCAATTATGTATTGTGTTTTACCATTATGATTACAATTCTAGTAATAGTTGCTCTAAGTGTAATTGTATTGATTTTTTTATAATATTACAATACAATTTGAATACTCATCTAGTCTTAATTATGTTTAATAATTGTTGTTTTCGCTCTTTTTCATTACTATTTTATATAAATCATGAATTGAATTTATTTAATGTTTAGGATAATATAGTCAGGGATTTACCACAGGGTACTTATTTGCAATTTTCGATTTTTTGCGGGTATTTAAATAACTAAATAAATATAAAATAATTATATATTCAGTCATTTGGGAATTCTGTACTTCATTGTAATAATAATATTCGGTTATCATAAAAATGAAAAAAATGTGTTTTAGATAAATAACATATCTACAGGCAAATTATACATAATAATAAATAATAACTAGCAATAGATTGTGTTCGGTGTCTATTTACTATCGCCAATAAATAGTTCATATAATTATATACTTATTAAAGTATAGTAGGAAAATAATAAGTAATTAATAATAAACCCTCCAGAAATAATAATACGATGCTCATCACTATTGTGATAATCAGATACGAATCATTCGCCCGCCATCAAAAATAGATTATAATAAAATATATCTTATCTTCGTATACCTATCTTACTAAAAAATCCAGCTGTACAGTCACGAGCATAAATATGTATACACTTTGCTAAATTGAAAAGCGATTCTCTCCTCAATTTTTGAATGAAATTTTATGTTGTTACGGACATAGTATTTCCGAACCCATAGGTTTATGTAATATGTCGCATTTCAAAGTTGCATTCGTTATTTCACGAAAAAATCGCTATTGAAAGTTGCCAAGTGTTGACATATTAGTGCTCGTGACTGTACTTTACTAAAGTTGAAAAAAAAAAAAGTTTCTAAAGTTGAACTTTTACTTAAACATTAACCGTCTTATTCATAATAAAGCCATTCGCTTCATAAACCTATTTTAGCTATAGAACTGTTTTGTCCCTTTCTGTCAAGTTAAAATGAAGTTTGACAGAAAGGGATAAAACAGTTCGATAGCTAAAACAGGTTTATCAAGCGAATGACTTTATTATGAATAAGACGGTTAGTATGTATGTAACGTTAGAATATAAAATATACAGGGTGATTGATAATTGGGTGCATTCCTTGAAGTGGTTTTTACTAGAGCTAATTTGCTACTTTGATACCGATTATTTATCGGGGTCAAAGTTGCAAATTAGGATGTATAAACGTACAATTACACAATCACCATATCAATATACATTATACAATTACCGATCACCCTGTATAAATTTTCCGTTTGCGTATGTAACTGGATTCCTAGGAGGTAAGTACCATTATTCGAAATAACGTTTGGTTATAGAAGTTATCATATTTTTTTTCATTGCCATGTTGTATTTTATCTTGCACTAGGTTGAAAGAATTTGGAAAAATATTTTACTTTAAAAATAATACAAACATTGATCCGTTCATAAAGTATATGCTACAGATTAATTCTCAATCGGTTCAGTAGTTCCTGAGATAACCATCTTATCTCAACTGTAATATAAGATCTTATTGTTATACATATTTGTAAATTAAATAAAAATTAATTACCTACTTAAATTGTTATGAACACGTTTCTTCCTTATAATAAGCTTTTATTAAGTCTTCTAGGATAGTATTTCAATGTTTATTGTTGATGTGATAGGGTTTGTGGCAAGAATTTTATGGTTGCCTTATAGTAAGAGTGAAGAAGAGATCTCTCTCAATTTTGCACTATTTTTGTGCAATTTCTTGCCAAATAAGGGCTTGAATCTCTCATTCTGAGACAAAGGCCCGTATTACAGAACGTCACTCAATACTCAAGCATTACTTAAAACTAGATTCAAGCCATTTGATTAGTTGAAACTAGTTTTAAGTAATGCTTGAGTATTGGCTGACCTTCTGTAATACGGGACTTAGACTCGTTGAGCCAGAGTAGTTAGCTAGTTATATTAAATCACAACGTTTTTAATACCTATTACGAAACATATGAAAAAAAAAAACAGAATTTGAGATAATTATCAAATTTTTGAACAACAAAGTTAATGTTCAAACATGACAAAGTTCAAATTCTATTCTGCATAGCCTTTTCCCTACTATGTATGTGGGTCGGCTTCCAGTCAAACCGGATGTAGCTGAATACGAGTATTTTATATGGAGCGACTGCCTGTCTGACCTCCACAACCCAATTAGGTACTGGGTACCACGATACCCCTTGCTAAAGTCTGGTTGACAGACTTGAGCTTCTGACTACCCGTAACGACTGTCAAAGATCTACGAATGACAGCCGGGACCAACGGCTTAACGTGCTTTCCGAGGCACGGAGAGGTCTCGATATGTAATCGATGGTCACCCATCCACGAACTGACGGCGGCAAGCGTAGCTCAACCTTCGATGGAACGGCGCATTGCAACAAAAAAAATTAGGACCTTTTATAATCATCACTCAAAAATCAACTTTGAATACATTACAGTAATGTAGATACTTGAGTACATAGACGATGAAATGTAAAAAAAATTGATTATGTATATTTGAAGTATAGTATCGTAATATTTAGCGACCTAGGCATAGCTGTCTCTTTGTGGAATCAGTGTTAAATAAACTACTATACGAGCGGTTTAAGGTATACGTCGAACACTTTAAATATTCATCTAATATTTAAATACTGTCTGGCCATTTAAAATTCTTGCCACAAATTACGAAAACATTTTAAATGTTCTAAAATTGTTAGTTATAATAACCATATCATTGTCACTATCATGAGTTTCAACAGTACCTGCCTTAGTATTAATTATATATTATTTTATTAATTTATATGTATATTTTATAATTTTAAAACGTCACTATAAATATGTGAAAATAATAATTAGGTATAAGTAATGTTTTATTTATTTAAATATTAAATAAGCTTCTAGTCTATAGATTAGTATTATAAATTATATACATGTAGAAATTCAAATACGCTAGCCCGAAAAATAGCGATAATATAGTGAAATTGTAATGTGTATTGGGCGTGTATTTTCTAGTAAAAAATAATGAAATTAGTGTAGCGATCGCTTCACAACATACGATAGTCGTTTGTTTATAAAATGTTATTAGCACACGAATCACTTAATAGAAATGTTATAGCTACATAAACTTATCATCATCAAAATCAGTCTATAATGTTCTCATTCCCACTGCTGGGACACTAATGGCAACTAAATCATGATATCATTATTAAAGAATTATGTTAAACAAAAGAGCCAATGAATTTGACTGTCTAATATATCTTTTTTTGTGTCTGATTGAGCCTGATTTACAAGGTGCGATTTTGTTAAGTTGAAACATCAATAAAAGTTGCACCGTCTAAACGTCATTTTGCTTCAATTTTATTGTATGCCACAGGAAAGAAACTCACATAACGTAAATGGAGCTTTAGCCTTTTAAAATCTGCGGGTTTAGCCCAGAATACACATGCCTGTAACTTGCACAAAAGTATCCAAGAAGCTTGCGTGGCGTGTGCTATAACAACTTTTGATTGGTGAATACCAGAATGACATGCAAGCTACTTGCATACTTTTGTGCAAGTTACAGGAATGTATTCCGGACTTTACTCTCGCGAACATAAAATTATACTTTAAGCTAAACTGGCCAAATAAAAGAGTATTTAGCTTAAATAAGCATAATAGAAGGTACTTGCCAAAATGTAGACGTTAGGTCGAAAGCCTCCCGTCCTAGGCACAATAAAAGACGGTCAAGGTAGCTCTTCTTGCCCTAATTATGAATTACATACATACATACATACATACATACAAACTTACGCATATATGCCATGGGAGTAGGCAGAAACTACAGAACAATTGGATCCTATAATATTTTTTTTTTCTATAGCCATTCTCAATTTAATATGGATCCTATAATATTTTTTTTTTCTATAGCCATTCTCAATTTAATATTGTACTTAGACGCATGGTATAATAATATAATTCGCCAGGTACAGCATTCCGAGACACAGTGGTCACGTGGGTGACACAAGCCTACGTCATCACCGCTGTGTTACCAGTAGTGTGTAATAATAACTCCCCAACAGCCTTTATTACCTGTGCGAATCCGATAAAACGATGAGGTTTTAATTAACAATGACGTTAATATATGTTTAAATTGGATTGTTTCGTTTGATTAGAAAAACGAAAGGACAATTTAAATGCTTTATATATATTTTTCAACAGAATGGTGACTGAAAATGTTTCCATAATTCATGTTTTGTTGCAATAAAGTGGCAACTGGATAATGACGTAAGCATGTGTCACTCCCGGAGTGCCAGACCTTGTTATTTTAGATTATGCTTAGACGTATTTTAGTCTGTGACTAGTTTATAAATGTATATGCAAACTTTATAGATAAAATTTGAAAAATCTAGTTGTCTAAATAATTAAGATACAAAGTAAAGAACACCAAAGTTGAGAGATTTTAATATATCAATGTTGTATCAAATTCTTAGATAGCGAAACGTTATATGCGTTGTAGACCTCAAGTTGAAAACTCAAATAATATACTTAATATTCGTCCATCTTTATGGATTACAAATAACTTTCCTGTAGCCTTGTGTTCAATGACCTAATATTTAGGTCATTGAACACATGACTACATGAGGAAAACTTGCTTTTCCATGATTAAATTCATCGGGGATTTTAACGCGTGTGTGCCCGTTTGTCTTTTTGTGACCGTCTAGCTTATTTTATTGAAAAGGAACAACAAACAGCTACAATATAAAACATAAAATATGAAATACACAAAACACATATACTTACAATATTGTAGCCCACCATGCTGTTCACAGATTAACTATGGGATAAAAATAATAAAATAATGATCGCTAGGTTTACAAATATATACCTATAGTTTTTTTTTTTTTTTTTCTAACTAATTAACTATCGCGTTTAAGATATAAATAGTATTTATGAAAGAATTGACATGATAAAGATAAATATAGCAAAAAATGTTCAAGAGAGCTCCTTATGTATAAAATTTACCTTATATAAACTTAACACCAAATTACCTAGTAGAATGTATAAAATTCTAATCCTTTTTAGATATTTGAAGATTTACACATGAACCTACTTGTGACAACTGTGACTCCTAACAAATATGTGTTTTTGGAAAAACCATTTTAACACAGATAAGAATTCAGTTTCCGCTACATCTTCAAATATGCTTATGACTTTTTCAATAGTACTAGTCATTGTAAAATCAACTTAATTTACAGAAGCATAAAGTTGATATTCGTTAAAATGGACATAACAGCAATTGTAAACGAGGATTTCAATAGCCTTTATTCTTTTAAGGGCTGATATTACCAGTCAGATATATTTTGTCCGTGGAATAAAATTGACGCCTGATAGTTCTAGTATGGTAAACGGTAAAAAATTCAAAATTTATTCTCAGGATAAGATTTTACTAGGTATAAAAGTTTGGTGAATTTTGCCCTTAAAGATGTTGGATTAGCAAAATTGCGTTATCATCCTATAATGATCCCACCACTGGGACACAGGCCCCTTCTTTTTGAGAGCGTGTGGGCCGTAATCTACCACACGGGCCCAATGCGGATTGATAGTTGTCACATGTCTTCGAATTTTTGGTTGTTTGGTTTTTGGTGGTTTTCCTCACGATGTTTTTCCTTCACCGTTTTGAAAGCAGTGGTGATGAAATAATTTACATAAAGTAAAGCGCCTGTCTGGGTTCGAACCTACGACCTACAACTCATAAGTCGCGGCCGTTACCACTGGGCCATCACAGAACTGAGCAAAACGGGAACTATACTAACTATTATTTAATTTTATAAAAACTTACTAACTAAAAGTTTAACACATGCGGGCATTAAATATGTAAAATCCGGATTAAACACAATATCATCTAATGTAAGCTTTGAGGTCTACAACAAAGAACAAAATTGCATGTAAAATGTATGCGTAGGAGCGTATTTCGCTAAAATACCGAATTGTTTTGTATAAGTAGTAATATTGTTTGTATATTTATAGGAAATACATCACATCTCTCTTCTCGTTATTTCACTATGAAACTGTGCTGTATCAAGTATAGATTAGTCATTTTAGTAGTTCTATTATAAAACTATTATTTAACTTTCGTTTTCGAGTGATGATGGTGATGGTGGTCTGTAAAGAAAGAAAAAAATAAAGCAAATACGTTTATTTGCGGTAAACATGATGCAAAGAAAAAACACACAAACACAGAAAATAACGAGTTGGGGGAAAATATGCGTTACATCCACGCAAAACTGCAATCGCTCAGCATAATGCGACGACCCTGTGCGAGATAGAGTCCCAGCGCTGGTTTTCAGCGATAGCTGGTGTTGACGTGATGATGTCAACTAGTGCAGAATACGAAAATTAAAAATAAACAAAAAAAAAATTAATAAAATAAATACACTATACCTAGTTCAAAATATATATAAACAAAATATTTATAAAGTGTTAACATTCCGGGCAACGACTCATGCGCCGCCGGGCTGTCATAAGTCAGAAGAAGGTTCCAATAATCTTCAATTTAAACACGTTGAAAGTACCACAACCACCAATAGAGGCGCCATTAATTAAATAGATAATTAAAATATGATTTGTACTTCAAGGACAAAAAAGCTTTCTAAACCATACTTTCTATATCTGCAAAGAAAAACCGTGACGGATAATCACAAGTATAACCAAAATATGACATTGAGTCTTAAGGTCATCAATAAATTATTGGTTTAAAATACCCTCCATAATTAAATGTGATTGCAAATAGGAAATTCCTGGCATTCTCGGAACTTGTTTATAAAATTAGCCTTATAGAAAATATAGAGCCAACATTATAAAGAACATAATTACAATATTTTATCGCTTCACAGAAGTAACATTTATTTATTTATAGTTAATTAACACGGTACAATACCAATTAAATTAGGGAACTAACATAGAAAGGAAACCGCAACATTAATATTTTCATAATACAAAACCCTTTTATAATAGTATTGTAAACATTTTACTATTGTTGTAATGATTACAAACGGTCATCACTACGCAGTGGCGAACCTAGTCCTAAAGGGGCCTTATATCATAATGTGATGGGGGCCCTATATCATAATTTGTTGGGGGCCCTACATCATAATTTGTTGGGGGCCTATATCATAATTTATTGGGCTCCCTTAAGCCCCTTCCCGACTGCAGCGAAGCTTAATAGGAGGGGTGATATAGTTATTTTACAAAATAAATAAAATAGCTTCGTGACTCGGGAAGTTGAGCGGTCATTGTGTCCCTACTAGAGAATACAAGAGCGAGTGATGCGAGCTAGAAAATTAAAGTATCCTAGCATTCATTGAAGAGTGAAAAATTAAAGCATTCTAAACCGGGATAGGTTAATTTGTATTGTGATTTTACTAAGAGAATGCGAGCGAAGCGAGCTCGAAAATCGGAGCATTCTGAACTCAGATAGGTCATATTTTTTTTGTGATTTTACTAACAGAATGCAAGAGCGAGCGGAACGAGCTCGAAAATCGGAGTATTCTGAATTGAAATAGGTTTTTTTTTTTTGTGATTTTACTAAGAGAATGCAAGAGCGAGCGCAACGAGCTCGAAAATCGGAGCATTCTGAACTCAGATAGGTTCATTTTTATTATGATTTCACTGAGAGAATGCAAGAGCTAGTGAAGCAAGATCGAACATTAGGGCACCCTTACTCGGATGGGTTGTATGTGTGATATTTTTACTAAATTAATGCCTGAGCTTGAAATTTAGATACTGCCTGTGTTTGAAACCTTTGTGAGCCATATTCGAATAACGTTCATGTATCACCATATTTTCATTAAGTATCTATTCAATACGGGCCTCTCATCAATAAGAATTTGAGGTTTTGTATATTTAACGAATTTTTGTTTACTTTCGTGGGGGGGTCCCTGTAGCTTGGGGGCCCCGTATCATTGATACGGCTGATACGGCGGTAGCTACGCCTCTGTCACTACATCACTCGATAGCGAATATCGTTAACGTCTGTGTCTATCTATAATACTCTTTAGATGAGCAATTTTCAACTATTTTATTGTTGTATATCTCTATATCTAGTCATTTTATGTGTATTGTGATCGGTGTGATTAAATTGTTAAAAAGTATTTTGGATTTTTTTATTTTCAACATTAAGGCCTATTTGTACAAAATCACTTAATACACGTTAAGCGATAAACGAATTTAAAATATCTTTATTTTTCTGTCAATTGTTTGAAGATAATAAAGACAAAATATTGTTTTAATTTTTTTTAGCGCTAAACTTATTTAGTGATTTGTGGTGCAAGTGGGCCTTAAACTCAAAAAGTTTTGATTAAACCTACAAACCATTTTTTGTTATGGCTGTACTCGGTCAGAAAGTTGAGGCAAGTTGTATTATACAAAAACAACTAAATGGACTTAACTAGGTACGTTTCCAATTTGCGTTATCAAAAATATTAGGTTTTCCTGGACCCAATCGAATTAAAAAATATGTACGCACAAATCGCGGCGATATAATATACCTACCTACCTTATATTCGGTAAAACAATGTAAGTAAGTACCTAAAGCCGTACGCACGTACGAACACGAATATAGTGAACACAAACATCAAACATGAACATTTGGTTTGTACGTATGGACGGCATATTCGAACACGAACGCGAACATAGTTCGAATCGACTTCGCGCACAACAGTTGTGAACTCTATCTCAATAGCCATGGCGGCGCCGCGCCGTTGGAAGTGGTCGATTTTGAAGTAGCGGAAAGTTTTTTGGTATTTGCAGTGATTCACGAGATATTGTTTACAGCGGATCCTAGATCCCGCCAAGTTATATACGAACAGTTTTGTTACGTAACATTTATTAAAGCTATTCGAACATCGTCCTTAGGGAACATACAAATAGGATCGCCGCAAACATGTTTGACGAACAGTGTTCGATGTTCGTTAGTGGTACACACGTGCGAACCAAGTTGTTGCGATGTCATGCAACGCAACAAATTTGTTCGTACGTGCGTACACGGCTTAAGGTGTGATATTTCGCATTTGCTATCCGAATCTGACCACCAATTAAAAACTTCTGGCCGCAATATGGAAACGATAAGCCTTCGTCCACATAATCTACGATTTTAGAATAAATACCTAATTTTAAGGCAATAAGGACTTGGCTTCTAGATCTAAAGCAAAAATACAAATGATGGTAATAATATCGCATAATATTAATATCGTGTCCAGCGTGTCGTGCTGTCTGCATTGCACGTTACAGGAACTGACCAGGGGCCCCGGTGCAAACTAGAAATGGCGCCCCAATTTCTCATTGATCTTCCAACTCGAGTTGTTGCTTTTATAAACTCCAGTTGTCAAACTTTGTTATTTTTTCGGGTTATATTTATCATTCCATACAAAGAGTTATATGCAAGTAGGTATTTCCATGGTTGCAGCAGCTCCATATTAGATCTCATCATCGGACGTTCCTATTTCCGAAGAAAGATGATTCCCAGAAGAAGCAAAAAATTTGCATACGCATTCAGAATAGTGTCTAGAATAATGTGCCAAAACTCCTTGCGCTTTTTAGATTGCCATCGATACGCTAAGAAGAAGGATGCTAAGTATTAGGTCGGGGAACAAGTTTTTTCCTATTTTTTAAAGGTATCAAGTTGTAGTAAAATCTCTTTGGCCGTACTGTTTGTATCAGGCTGGTTTTGATACCATTAAATAGATGACATTTAAAAAAGAAAAATAAGTACAAAACGATTTCACGCCATTTTTCTGTCCGCCAAAATGAGTGAATCTAACCAATAATGTAACGAAGAAATTCAACACACTTTGAAGTTTTATTACAAAAACGGGAAAAATGAGGCCAAAACCGCGAAAAAATATGTGACGTTTATGGACTTAGTGCAGTGTCAATAAGAGTAGGAAGCCGAAAGTTGGTTCAAGCGTTTTTAGTACGGGAATTTTGATATCAAAGACACAGCTCGCTCTGGTCACCCTGCTACGGCTAAAGATGATGCCATTTTTGAAAATGGGGACAAAGATCGATTATCAGCGGATAGTTACGACATAGCTGAAGAGTTAGGGGTTAACCACAAAATAGCTTTGACCCATTTGAAAGTCTGGGTACGTAGGTACGAAAGAACTTTTTCCCCGACTTAATAATACAACAGTTTGGGTGATGTATAAGTTTAATATCATTCCAATAAACACAGGTAGGTATTAACATTTAACTTTATTTTGTATAAGTAACTACAAAGTCAATACTTAGGTACATAATATCTTAAACTTCAGAGGTTCACTTTCTAACAATACATTTTATTATGTACTTTACAAACAGCAGAGTCTTTTTACTTCAACCAATTTCTCTTATGCCATCACAGCATGTCTTACGCCTCTATAAGCCTTTCTCTCTCAGTATTCATCTCATATCTAGCCACAGTCCTTTCAAAGGTATTTTACCTACAGCAACCTTATAGCAACCAGAGTAAAGATCTATGTACAGAGGTAAAATATATGTTATGAAAGAATTGTACCTAGCGTATATAATATAAGACCCACTAGCACCGGCAATCACTAAACACGTTTAGCGTTAAACGAGTTTTAAAACATTCATTTCTCTGTCATCTTCAAACATTTGACAGAAACAGAATTATGTTTTAAACTCGTTTACCGCTAAACGTTTTTAGCGATTAGCGGTGAAAATGGGCCTAAGTAGTGTATATCGTCTATTACACAATCCACCGTCCACCGTCAATCTCTACTCTTACAAACATTCACAAAACTTATCACGACATGTCCCTCATAACTCGTATTAATACTAATTATTAAATTCTATATTATTGTCCAGTTATTTAGTAAAACATTCATATAAACAGTATCACTTAAGTACATAGGAGTATACAAATAAGCACCTTTTTATTACAGCAGTTATTAATTCATGCGTGTACAGTCAGTGTTCTTCATTACCTGACCTTACAAAGAAGAGGGGTCGGTTGATGCAGAGCACTCGCCTGTGCATGAGTATAATTGACTTAAACCCTGTTACATTATTATTATTCATAAATAATTATAATATACTTTATTTTCAGACCAGGGTCCATAGAAAAAGAAAAGACAAAACATGCGTTATAAATTAAAATTAGTATTTTTTTTAAATTTAAATGCACATATGACTTATTTAAGGTACAAACCTAGCTTATAGCTTAGACCTATGATTAATAGCTTTTATACAAAAATATAGTATATTAACAGCTTGTTTATTAAAAATATTCACAAGTCCATTTCAGTTCTGATATCTTGCAGCAGTTACAACAATTTTAAGTTAGCACCAAAATAACGTCTGCAAATACCATGTACCTATAGGTATTCAATCTAAACAAAATTGCAGGCTTTATACATAATAACAAGGTATTTACTTATTAATAGTTTATTCTGCAGAACTATACAAAATAGCTAGCTGTAGGCACTCATCAGTCAATCAATATTAATTATACTTTGATCGTAAATATTATATTCGACTTTATATAAGTATAGGCCAATTAGATCTTGTTTCAGCGCGACATAATGCGACATTTTTTTTGTATTACATCAATATAATTTCTTAATTTCTACGTACAGTAGCCAGCAGGTCAAGCTACACGAAACTGTCAAACTTCTGCAAACGATTTTAAACCTTAAAATGCTGACGATTAAGTTCAAAATCGAATGAGAAAATCTGACAGTTTGTGGTAACGATGTGCTGGTGACTGTACAAGCCAGTTCTCTGTCTGAGCCTACGTCATAGGTACAAAATAGGGTTAATTAGGCACCTAATTGGGATGGTTAGCTTTGGACTATTTTCATTAGTTAAAATGAAAATTATTTCCTTACATGAACATTATAGGTAGTTCCGGTAAAATAAACTTAATTATTTTAATAATGCAAGGATATGTAGGAATAGATCGTCTAATTTAAAATGTCCTACAAGTTTAACAATTTCAAATTATACAATATATTATACTTAGAAACCTTTTAGGTATCACAGAACCATTTCATGTAGAATCTGATTTACAGAGCAATTAGAAATAGCGACAAAAGTCGATTAACACTTCAGTTTTTTTAAATCTTAATTATTGAGCTACTTAAATATTTAATTAAGTAAAATTGGAACAGAAGTAAAATTAGTACCTCTTCCTACATGTTTCGCCAAATTCATGGTATGGTGCCAACAACATTCATAGTTTTTCAAAATTCACATTTTAAGGACAAAATGGTCAAAAAAATACATAAGTAAGTAACAAAAAAAGTTACTTTAAAAAAATTGGTTAGGTGACTAACTAATTGTATTTAACATACACAACATGAGTTTAAATATATTATTACTGTTAAGTACTAACCCTATGTAAATAGTAAGAAATTATAGTCGTACTTCAAATGCGACTTAGATAAATAACATAATAAAATCACAATTCAGACTTGAAATACAAAGCTACCATTCTTCCAAGTTAGGATTCAATCGTAGACCAAAAAACTAGGCTAACTTTTGGAAAAAAATGCATTTTATATTATTGTTCTTTCAACAACTTTGCTTGGCCAATGACAACAAAATTGATCAAACTATCCTTTCTAATATAATAAACTTGAAATGTCTGGAACTACCAGTCGCATTTCAAAAATTCTTTTCTCATTAGATAGCCCAGTTCTTGAGGATGGTTACAGGCTATTTGACATCACACTATGACGCTAAGGAGCCGAGCAAAAAGAAAAAATCAGAAAGAACTCTCAGCGAAAACGAAGTAAAAGCGCGGGCGAGCGATGCGATGCGACGCGGTGGGTCGGGGGAACAAGAAATTTCACGCGGGCAGAAGAAACTAAAAATATAATGATAAGATTTAAATAGACACTTTCCAGCACCTCATTAATAACATGCTTATAATGTAAATGTTGAAAAAAATAATGGAAATGGATATAACTTTAATTGTAAATATCCTTTTTGGCTTTGTATTATTATGTAAAACCATTTTAAGGTGCATGTTGTGTTAGCCTGTAAGTGATTGTTGCACTTATAAATGTATATACTATTATGGAAATTATTATAAATGTATTGTGTAAACAATTGTTGGCTAACGTAAATAAATAAATAATTGAGTGCAATGTTCTAATAAAGCATTTTTCTATACTATACTCTTAAGTGCCCAAAAATTATAAAATGGTTTACACAAAGATTACAGAGGTACATATTCACTGTACAAGAGATATAAAAATAATATGGCACTTTACTGTACATGTTGCACATAGGGTAATGTAAGTACACTGTAATAGACCTTTTTAAAAAAGCTAAAATATAAATCTGATAACAACATACAATCGCAACAACTTAACAATATCAAAAGATACTATGATATAATATGAATGCCTAAAAAAATATAAAATCTTATGGTAAATAAATACCAACAATATAAAAATATTCTAATCAGATATCCATATTGGGATTGAATTATAATTTCTTTAAATAAATTGGCATGCATAGTACAACATAAATAAATAAAAAATAAGGCTAAGTTTGTGCACTTAAGTACAAACAAAATAAAAGTAATCTAATCATTACAACATTCAAAACATGCGCCACAGCACTCAAGACAGCCCGCAATATCATCTCCATCTACATTGATGTTGTCAGCAGACGGTCCATCTTCACAGCACCCAGTGCAACAGTCCCCGCTATCATCGCAGCAGTTATCGCAGCCAGTACAGTCGCAGTCAGGTGAACAGTCGGCACTAGCAAAACAGCACCACGTGCAGTCATCGGCCACTTCCTCAATTGTATCTATGATAGGTTCTTTTCTCTGCTGTTTTTTTTCCTCCTGTTCTTCATCGGTCACATCATTCATCATAGGTTGAGTTGTTATTACTGCTGCTGCTTTGTCAGGAGAGACGGCAATGTTTGCCATATTTTCCATGACTGGATTCGGACCTATTAAAGGCTGAGTTGTAATTGCATTGGCCTCTGCTGCAGATTGAGACATCTTTTTTGTACCTATCTGCTGTTCAAATTTTGTTTTTTCTGGTGTAATTTAATTATTTAGTAGATGTTTATTTTTGGTGTATGGCTATAAAAACTTCTTTCTTTTTTCTTTAATACTAAGTTTTAGCAAGCTGGCAGACAATCAATTACCCTCTTCTAATTTCTAAGTCAATTCCAACCACAAAATATATTTCTGACTTAGAATTTTAATAATAACTCAATACAATTCTAATTCAGTTAATTTAAAATTAATGCCCTCTCCGATTTTGTTATCTACTTTTAGCACGTTGATAAAAAACTTCTTCGAACGTCTTCTTTAGTTTTAAATAATAATCGTGAGGCCATTCAATTGCATAAGTTATTTTTGTAAGATCCGTAATTCGGCACTTCGGTACCTATTATCAAAACATTTTGCACAACACTTATTCTTTCCTTAGATCTATAATACACAGTCAACGTCTACAGAAATCTTCATTTAAATATTTTATTTGATAAAAGTCACTTCTATTTTTAAATACTATTTTCTGACTACGTCCAAAACAACACACACGCAATTATGTACATTGCAAACTCACTGAAGACATTACAACAATCAGTCAACTCGAAGTTCAACTTGAATTCATTCATTTGAATGTAAAATTCTTGACAGCACCAAACTTTGAAACGTCAAACTTAGTCTTAGGTACGTTTAGTTTCACCAGTCGACTTTTTAGTTTTTAGCTAATGTTCATCAAACAAAATTATTATTTATAATGAGCGATGGTAGGCGGATTGTTGGGCCCTAATTATGAAGCTTAATTAATATGTTATCATCCGTTAAAAATGTAGCCAATTTGTCGGTCATTCATGCCATGTGTAAAAAATTGAGATGCTAAACTGGTATCAAATCACCAGAATTTGGGGTGTAATCAAAGTCAGTTAATCCAGTTATTTCATCATTCACTGGTTCTTTTGGAGATCACGCAGCCGTAGATACTCAGCTCAATCAATTTAGCCTATCGCAGTCGACTGTTGGACATGTCCTCTTCCTTTCCCAGTCCGTCCTACGCTACATTTGCCAGCACAGGATAGCACATCCTGCGGTTACTCAATAGCAGTCCAGTACTAGTTGCAGCAAACAGCACAATCACACTGTGAACAGCAATCCATACACCCCGTACAACAGCTAACACAGACTTCTGAATCGGTACAGCAACAGCAGCACCAGTTATAATATTCATTACAAGAGTTGAAAAAGCAGGTTGTACAAATGTTACAGAATTGCATCAAACATAGACTTAACCCAAAAGTAGTTCCTGCGCCTGGATTTAGATCGGGTTCGTTGATATTATAATTCCGACGATATTCGTTTGCTTCTGGCTGGTAATATTTTGTGGAGATGGTTGCAGTATGTTTTGGTGAATTCTTAACTCTATTTGGGGCATCCGTGGCTTCTGTTAGTTGATTCGTAACTGCATTTGGGACAGCCGAGACTTCGTTTAGTTGTGTCATAGATCTATTTGGGGCATCCTTGGCTCTGTTAAGTGGAATCGTGGCTTCATGTAATGAATTTAAGGGTCCAATTAGTTGATCGCCTTCATCAATTGGGGGAATTTGGTGTGGATTTTGTGAATTCACTTCGCCGTTTTGGGGAAACATGGATTTCTTCAGCGGAACCGGAGTTACATTTGGTGGATGAGTTCCATCTGGTGGAACTGGGGACCTTCTTGCTGAAGGCTGGTTTGTTATTACGTCAAATTCCGTTGCAGGCAAAGTCATTTTTCGGCTTGTGTCTAACGATTGACGTAAGTATTTTTAGTTTTGTGTATAAAAAAAACGAACAGAAAAATTCACGGTTTCTTGACTGAAGAACTGTTTATTCAATTGCTCCGGTACAGAGATAGCCACAGCGTCACTACGATTGATTGCGCACATAAATCACGTATCACTGTTTTTTCCTTATTTTAGTTTGTAACTAACCAGTATTTGTTTACATTACACAATACATAATCATTTTATTTCACTATTCGTACAGTTCGCTTACTTATTCAGACTTGATCGGACCACTAACCGAATTATAACTAACAGTCAGACTCGTTTATAAATACCACTGGGATTTCCAACAGTAACCAGTAGATTCGTTACCTACCAACATAATAAAATAATTTTGTGCAAAGGCTCCTACAAACAGGCGCGACACGCAACGCGAATCGCGCTCGACATAAAGGCACCGCTGGTCGCGCGACGAGCTGTGGCGGCGCGCGGCGCCTTTGTGTCGCGCTGTCGTCTCACGCCTGTTTGTGGAAGCCTTAACTTCTGACTGGAGCTAAAGGCACTCTGTGGCTGTGCTACAGGTAAAATATAAATATTGTTAATATGATTATTATGGTAACCTCTGACCCCGTGTCCTAATAAAAGCGAACGTGGCGTGAATTCGCGATCTTCACGCTTTTTTTTGTTCGGTGGTGTGCTAATGTTACGGATACTTTGTCGCGATAAAGCAAACTACACTTCGCGCGCTCTCTGTTTATAGCGAAACGTCGAGCGGTGTGCGAGAGAGAGCGCGCGGAGTATAGTTTGCCTTATCGCGACAATTTAGCGGTAGCATAACCTGTTTTTTTATATTTCTATTAGCATAACCGATAGCGTCGCGCTCGTTTATATGCATATGACGTACTCGCGCGTTTAATCAAGTCGCGTGTTTATGTCATAATTAATGAACTATAGCGTAATCGCGAATTCGCTCGGTAGTCGGTTTCGGTTATGATTATGATACAAGGACAGGGTTCAGCGAACCCGAACGCATCTTCGCGCCGACAAAGGGAGCCTTCCGGTTTTCTGAGCAAAAGATTGCGATGATCGCGTACTCGCGCGACGATCGCTTATATTAGGACATGGCCTGCCTTTTCCTGTTTGGGGCCCCAAGGTCAAACATTTGTTTTTTTTAATAACTACCTAAGTAATGTCGAAAGTGTTGGGTTATGCCAAACACGACTAACGAGTTGATGAGTCAAACATCATCATTACATTTAGTTTACTTGCTCTTGTTTCATGTTTATTATTGTATATATTATATGTAGATAAGTATATGTTGTATGTATGTATGTATTTGTTGTATATGTAAATGGTACACCACTGACTACCTCCATTATTGTCTCTCCTTCTCCCTTGAATCCATCCAAAGGTTGTCTGTAAAAGATCGCTTTTAGCAATAACACCGCCCATTGTGTCACCCTGTGTAAAATGTCTACATTTATATCTGTAATTTTTATGGTGTACATAATAAAGAGTATTCTATTCTATTCTATTCTATGAGTCAAATCTAGGTAGGAAGAAGAAAAGCTAGCTCGGGCCTACGTGTCAGTTTTGAAGTAGGCCATCACACCTCGAAAAAACGCGTGTGATGGATGATATAGCTAAGGATCTTTGTCCTGTAACAGGAAAAATAACTTTTAGTCCAGTTGTGAGATTACTCACTTGTTTTCCTGCTAAGCCTAGCGCAAAACAAGTATGTTGAAAAGTTACTATATACCTAAGTACCGTTCATTATTATGTTAGGTAGGTACCTACAGTAGGTAATCAATACACATCAGGGGTGCCTGGCTAAGGACGAACAAAAGAGGTCGAACAGATTCTCGCTAGCAAAAAACTGTGTCACTCAAGTTGGCCAGGCCCTGCATTCGCGACATGAATAGCGACAAAAATCTGTCGCTAAGTCGTATCGATGTCAAATTCCTTTAATAGATAGTCAACCTTATGCTTTGGAAATAAAGTTGCAAATGTATTAAAGGAATTTGACATCGATACGACTTAGCGACAGATTTTTGTCGCTATCTAATGTCGAGACTGCCGGCTCAGCTCGCTGTACGCACAGGCACACGCACACATTCACACATTAGTCGGTCGGCCATTACGCACGCAAAAGGCAACACTCACACATAAACGGTACCCTAATTGCGTAACACACTATCTATAACAATCTGAATCAATTTTGAAGTTTATTTCTAATCCATTGGTTCATATGTTCGAAGAATTTGTCTGCTCCTCAACAACGTAAATGACGCAATGAATGTTGTTGAACTGTCAAAATGAAAGCTTTTCCTAATGTTAGTGTGTTACGTAATTACTCAGTTTTGTTTTAGCGGATATCCGCCCGACTTTTTTTGGATCGTCCATGACATCAGCCCAATAGATTTCCGCTGATGTGTCGAGAGTCTGGCAGACATACATTGTATCCAAATAGTCTTCTCGTTGGTCTAATGGGTTGTGTTGTGGCAGAGATTTCTGCGAGCATTGCCTTTCAATTCGAATTACCGTGTATTGACTGCTTTGCTAAGCAAAGTATGCGTCACATACGAGTATGAACATTATTTTAATTTTAAAGTTCGGTTTCGTATGCGACGCTTGCACACATTCATTTACAATTATGAACCTTAATAATGTAATATGAAGGTTTATATACGAAACGCGTACTTAGCGAAGTGAAGTCAAAGTACGCTTTACAAAATCTTGTCCTTACAGTTACCACATACTACCTACGACCGACTATTGTATAATTGCATAGCACATGTGTGAGTACTATGTACCTACTATAAAGCTACCATTTACTAGGTTTGTCTTTCATTGACTTGATAGTGCCCTGGCGGCTGAGAGTACGTCATGCTCATTCAAATGTCTCGCTGGTGGTGGCGTGTGTGTTAGATCATTAAGTTCCCTTCAAAATGGTTGAGCTAAATGGTGCTGATCCATACGTCATGTTCGTGAACAGGCGCCGTCAGTGGGGACTGGTCATCTCTTGGCTGCTACGGCTTATTTTAATTTAATATTTGAATTGTTTTTGTCTCTTTATTACGGATGCTTTTAACGTTCTTCATCGTTCTCACATGCATAATTTCAACATGAATGATGTAACCAATATTTTGTAACCATATTTTAATTTAAAAGAGTATCCATGGGGTTTCTTGCCCGTTCTTCTCCATAGGTACCTACTACGCTTTGGAATGGGCAACTAGCTTCATCTTTCTGACTGACCGACCCCTTGACAATTCAAAAGTGCCGGTAATTGCTTTATTTGAAATAAATGCTTTGAGTTGAGTTGAGTTCTGAGTTTAAGAAATAGGTAAATATACCTACTATTTGCATCACATGACTGCCTAGTTGGGCAAGTGGGTGTGGTCCTGGGTTCGATTCCAGGGTCAGGCAGTGTTGTTGGGTTTTTTTACCATCTGGAATTTCTCAGTAGCAGCCCGGAGTCTAAATTTGTGCCCGGTTGCTGGCAATAGGCTCGCCCCCTGTTACATGGGACTTAAACATAACTGGCGAAATGTGGGTGTACTATAGGTACACCTCTGCCTTACCTTTCGGGGATACAGGCGTGATGTTATGTTATGTTATTTAATTTTAACCACAGATTTTTTTAATAATATAATTGTTTTCTAATGGTCGCTGGTTCAATACCTGTGTCTTGATTAAAGAAAGTAATCAAGATTTACCTTAGGTCCGATAATTTACTGAGAATTGTGTGTTTTGAATAAGTGTCAGACTGGCGCAAAAATTTTGAAAATAAACAGAGCTTTTCGATGTTTCCAAGATTTATTATCAGAAGTTTTTAGGGCTTCCGCAGACAGGCGCGTTTCGATTCCAGTAGAAAAATTCTATGAAGTTTCATAGAAATTGTTCCACCAGAGTTGCGTCGCACTTGTTTGCGGGAGCCATTAAGCACTTCCTATAAAATTCTGCTAATAAATCTTTGAAATGTCGAAAGCTCTGTTTATTTTCAAAATGTTAGCGCCATTCTGGCTCTTATTCAAAAACAACAATTCTCAGAAACGCTTTGAAGATTCCATAAAATTCATAAGCGTTAGACGGTAGTAAGCATATAATTGAGGATGCACTTGACCAGGTGAGGGGAAACCAAGCCAATAATCGGTATAAAGTGGCAAAGAGCCAGTAATACCCAGAAAATGCAAGTGCATTTAAATTGACGTCACTACTTACGCGCTATTATTGTTCTAAATACGATTGTTTATCTGAACGTCTGTTTCGTGCGGTTACACACCTTATTTTCGGAACGGCTTTTAGTGAAATCTTAGCTGAACGGTTGGTTTATAGAGGTATGAGGAACAGGGTGTAAAGTTCACTCAAACCTCCTTAGAAAAGGGAGGATCCTCCGACCAGACGAGAGTTGTGTCTGGTGGGCAACTGCCCGACGATTGATGTCAGGATGTTGTATAATTATATGCTAGTTGCGCGGTAAACTCTGCTTGCGCGATGCAGGATTTTGCGTGACGTCAGTATGATGTGTAGCTCGCATGTGGCGATTGTAGATGCCGCTACAGGTTCTAATCGGTACAAATTAATTGGGAGCTTGGAAACAGCCCATGGTGTGGTATAAATATTTGCCACAATGTAAAACCCTGTATTTCTGAAGGGTGTAATGTGGGAGTGGTCTACGGCCACCAAATGTGATAAGTGACCAGGGTCGTCGGATATAGTTGAAGTTTGGTAAGAAACCGATGGAAGTTTTCGAATGAAATTTAATTTTATAAATTACCTGTTTGGTTTAGAGCAGTGGTATCGGCCGAAGGTCGTGGGTTCGAACCCAGGCAGGCGCTTTAATTTGTGTAAATAATTTCATCACCACTGCTCTCAAAACGGTGAAGGAAAACATCGTGAGGAAACCGGCATGTCCTAGAACCAAAAATTCGAAGACATGTGACATCGACCAACACGCATTGGGCCCGCGTGGTAGATTACAGCCCACTCCCTCTCACAGCGAGGAGGCCTGTGTCCCAGCAGTGGGAACATTATAGGCTAATTATGCTTTTATGTTGTTTGTGTTCTATTAACTAAATTGAATTTTATTCGAAAACATTCATCGGTTTCTTACTAAACTTCAAGTATATCGACGACCCTGGTTATTTATCTCTTTTGGGACTGCACCTACCTATAGTAAATTAGTACACCCACATTTCGCCATATATGTTGATCTCCCATGTAATAGGGGGTGAGCATATTGCCATTAACTTGGCACAACACCACGCTCCGAGCTGCTACTGAGAAAATCCTGATGAAAAACCCAATGACACTTTGCCTGACATGGGAATCGAACCTCACGCTCAGCAGTATCGCTTGCGACTGCTTGGCAAACGAGGAAAATATTCATTTCTAATGGTTAAATTACTCTAACGACCCTTTAAAGAAGTCTAAGAATTAGAAATTCTTTTGCAGGTACGCACGACAATATATAGGTGCATTTCCAGTATAAGCTGACTTTTCATTGTACGAAAATCCTATACCATGCGAGGTCCGCTAAAACTGGAAATGTCGCCGTCTGTACCATTAAGTGTTTAGTGTGTCACGGACTCTGGCAGGGCCACCATCAGGGATTTTTATTTTGATAACACAAAAAAATTGTCGCCAATTAGTCGGAAGCAGTCGCCAAATATCAGAATTTGTCGGTCACTGGTTCAAAAGATATAAGGGTTTATAGGTGGCCGATCTGGAGAGGGTCTCCCCAGCAGGGACACATTTATATCTCAAAAACCAGTGACCGACAAATTCTGATATTTCGCGACAAATTTCGACTAATTAGCGACAATTTTTCTGTGTTATCAAAATTAAAATCCCTGATGGTGGCCCTGCCAGAGTCAGTGACACGTGTGATGTTACCACCAATTAAAAATAAATTATTTTATTTTGCTTGCACTGATCATCACAATAATCTCAATTACCCATTATTGTTGTAAAAAAAGATTGCATGGCAACACTGAACTAGATTATAAAAAGACAGCTATGTTGTTTTAATAATTAAACGTTTTTAATAGGTAAGTACACAAAAATACAACATACAAAAATGCACAACATTCAATGTAGCTTATTTTAATATTAATTACAGACTTATTACATTTTTACATGGCAGGCCAAGCCTATTACGTTATTTAAGTAAATTGTAAATTGTTACAAAATTATTTTTATTATTGTACAGTCGAAAAAAGACATCAGTAAACAGGCAGCGTACATACTATTTGACTATATATTGTATAAACAATGACTTTAATTAATCCCTTGTTTTGCGTGTACTAAACAGTCAAGACTTTGATCTTTGATCTTTCGTACAGCCGCCAATACATCAAGTTACCACAATCTGTCAGACTTTCTCATCCGATTTTGAACTTAACCATCAACATTTTAAGGTGTAAAATCGTTTGGAGAAATTTGACAGTTTCGTGTAGCTTGACCTGCTGGCTGTACATGGTTAAGGGCCCGTTGTTTGATACATAGTTAAACATGACCAATAGTCAATTTAACAATTAGTCACTTGACAATAGTTAATAGCTGTCAAAGTTTAACTACTCTGTCTGCGCTTGGTTAACTTTTATAGCAAATTGTATTTTTTTTAACTGTAGTTAGCTTAACCATTTGTCAAACAACATACTTCTGTCATTTTTAACAAATTGTTAGTTTAACTAACACATTTTAACTATTAGTATGTTTGACTACTGATCAAACAACAGGCCCTTAGTGATGGTAATTTGTCGTGCCTCCTTTGTCTGTTGCTGCACAAACTGACCTAATTGTATAAATCAATAAGTAATTTAGGTGCGGACAGTCGTCTGGCATATTTTGGCAGATGACGAAATAAGAACATGTCATGTATTCGCCAATAATGCATACCAAAACTATAAACTAGGCTGTCCTTTGCTTTTGTTAACATTTTTTACATAAAAATTTCCAAACATTAGTTTAAAAATATTTTGCAACAAAACTGTAGCACCTAATACCACACATAGGCACATTTATGTGTGTATATAATTTGACTTATATAAAATACATATTTTACCTTAGTACAAATCACCAGCCTTGTGTGCGTTGTCAATTTATTGATAGGAACAGATAAAGCTGGTATAAATGTTTCCAAAATGATTCGATGGGATTCTGTTGAACCCTGCTATATGTTTTTTGTTAGGGTTCCGTACCTAAAAGGTGCCACTGCTGGCACCCTATTACTAAGCCTCCACTCTGCGACCGTCTGTCTGTCAGCGGGCTGTATCTCATGAACCGCAATAGGTAGAGTTAAACACACAAGTGTGTATAGCCGCTATAAAAAAAAATTGAAAAAAAAAATTAAGTAAAAAATTAAAGGGGTCTCCATACAAGAAACGTGTTTTTGTCGGTTTTTTTTTGCCTCGTGGTACGGAACGCTTCGTGTGAGAGTCCGACTCAACTCTCTCACTCACTCGACTTTTGGCCGGTTTTTTAACGATTGTCTGGCAGTTTGAAGACTTTATGCGGCCTACCCCATCCTGAGCTACACGATTACTTAATTACAAATTAATGCGTGCACTGACTGGACCAGTCTACTCAAATCTGAGTATTTCTTTCCTTTTTTCTACTACAGAGTATTTATCTGACAACTTATCGTAAATATTTCATGTAAAAGCAGGCGGCGGCAGCGCCATACTTTAATTAAAAAATATAATGGAAGAATAGAATATTAATTAACAATTAAGTAGGTACACAATAAAACAGTGATTTTACGCGATACACATTTAAGTTAATCAAGCAAACAGCATAAGTAATTACATAATTACAATAACCCTTGTGCCTCATCAACGACAAACCAATATTAATAGCTAGACAATTAGAAGATTATTCTTGCTCTCCAATGGACTTTAGTAAGACTATATGATTGATTTTTAATTTTGTAGATAAGCGAAAATCAATCAACTTGATATTTGTCTCGTGGACAAGTTGCTTAGGGGGGAAGCGCCATTGATTGATATTCATTCAATAGAGTTATATGTACTTAAAGGGTTGTATTGATGATGTTAATGATTATAATTCTGTTAATACATACTTGTTACGGTCGCGATCGTGAATCATATGCTGTTCAACATACAATTAGACACTGATCTTCTAATTGCAAAAAACGTAAGAAAATTTTAAATTTCGCGGGCAACCCGGCGCTTCCCCCTTAAGAAGTCAGACACATTTTCGTTAACGTTTTCTGCTAATAGGTATAATTATTGTCTCATAAGTACATTTATTATAGAATTATAGTAAAAGCATCTCACAAAAAATAAATATTATGTACTAATTAGTCATCACATCCCCCTCCACAGTCACCCCCACCTGAATCACAACCACCCCCAGAATCGAAGCCTCCGCCACTGTCGTGACAAGTTGAAGTATCGTGGCTACTGGTGTGATGGGTGCCCGAGTCGTGATGGCTACTAGAGTGATGCACGCCCGAGTCATGATGGCTACTCGAATGATGCGTTCCTGAGTCATGATGGCTACTAGAGTGATGCACGCCCGAGTCGTGATGGCTACTCGAATGATGCGTTCCTGAGTCATGATGGCTACTCGAGTGATGCGTGCCCGAGTCGTGGTGACCACTCAAAGGAAGCGTTGCCGAGTCGTGACCACTCTTATGCTGAGTTGAGGACTTGTAATCATTATTCGAATTCGACATCAAGTCTTGTACTGGCTCGCTAAGATGATTTCCAACTCCAACATGCGTATGTTGCTCCGAGAGACTAGTTATGCCCCAAGCGTCGTTGTTATCCGTTGTGTTGTCATAGTAACTGCCGCCGGAGTTCTTATATCTTTCCGAGTCGTGACCACTCTTATGCTGAGTTGAGGACTTGTAATCATTATTCGAATTCGACATCAAGTCTTGTACTGGCTCGCTAAGATGATTTCCAACTCCAACATGCGTATGTTGCTCCGAGAGACTAGTTATGCCCCAATCGTCGTTGTTATCCGTTGTGTTGTCATAGTAACTGCCGCCGGAGTTCTTATATCTTTTACTATAGATCCTTTGGTTCCTCTCCCTGGGTTTATCTTCACAGCAGTCGTTCAAGGAATTCGCACAGCAATCGCAACAACTCTCGGTACAGTTTTTGATACCCTGGCAACACATTGATAGAAGTGTGCACACGAATAAACAACATCCTTTTTTGTTTCTTGTGTGGATACAGCAATCGTCGTGCTGTTCGCTGTCTATTCTGTGTACCCTAGGTGGGTTATCTGCACTATTGCCCTCTTGCATTGCCGTCGGTTGATACGGCGATGTAGCCGACGGCTGGGCTGATATCACATGCGACATTTTATTGTTTGTTTGGTTCTGTATTTAATTTATTCTACGTCTGTACCTACGTCTGACCGCTCCCGACCCGAAACATGACGTAATCGCTCGAAATATCCTGTCCTGTTTCGTAAATAGTAGGTTTATTATTATTATGTACTAAATCACATTGTACACTCGCAGTTTTTATGAAAAGTCCTTTGATAAACTCCAACGTCAATGTTGTTTACTTTTTATATCACTGAATAAACACGTTCATCAAAACAGCAGCCTTAAAAACTGGTAAACAATGTCACTTTGCTCTTCAAGGCTTGAATTTACTATTGAGAACACGTATTTCAATTAATTCATTATTCTTGACGTATTGTTCGACGCTGAGGCACAATAATACTGGACGGGAATAGCCACGCCACGCTACGGACGGTCAACTAATACAAGTTAACGTGGCACACACACATTGAACCAAAGACTGTCTGTGACTCTGTGGTAATAATCACTAACTGTGAAACGGTCTGACTCATCAACTAATGCCACGGAGTAGGCAAACAAGACTGCGTTCTATTCTACCAAATGTGTTGGAGAATCGACTCGTTTTGTAGTAAGCACATACTTAATTAGCACATGGTATTTATCGTAGTTGAGGAATGAGGTACCTGTCTGCTTACCTGCTTGTTTAATACTTACAGTTTGTTATTGAAACTTGGGAGTGCAATTAGTGCATGAACAGAGCCTATGTTTATTTCAATAAAAATATGTACCTAGTCGCGATGCTAAATATTTATTTGTCGTAATCGTATTAATTTATCTACAATAGATAAGGTATTCCTTATCTATTGTAGATTGTCAATAAAAAAGATAAGCTCATAGTAATAAAATATTAGTGAAGAATATCTTGTGACGTGACGATATAGGTATTTATAAAATGCAGTTTGCGTAACACAGCTAATTGGACTTCATTTAGAACAATAAAGCTTACCTATCTTATTCGTATGGTAGCGCAAATTGCATTGTTAATCGAGCAAAATGTGGTAATTTAAAAACAACGCTTGCAACACCGACATTGAAAAGTCAAATTCAAGGTCATTGCTCTTATCGCCAATTTAAAGGAGCGACAGCAGGGGCGTAGCTACCGCCGTAGCAGCCGTATCAATTATACGAGGCCCCCAAGCTACAGGGGCCCCCCCCACATGTGTAGTAATAATTCGTAAAATTCCCAAGACCTCATTCTTATTGATCAGAGGCCCGTAATAAATGAACACCTAGTAAAAGCTTGTAAGCTGTAGGCGCGGCATATCGTTCTGAAAACTACCCTATCCGAGTCAAGATGCTCCAATTTTCTATCTTGCTTCGCTTGCTCGCATTCTCATAAAAAAGTTACAGTGAAAACTACCAATCCAGGACCAAAATACTCCAATTTCCGAGCTCGCTTCGTTCGCTCCTCAATGAAAACTTGCCGTATTCGGGTCAGGATATCTCAATATATTACCTCGCTTCGCTCGCTCTTGCATTTTCTTAGTAAAGGCGAAATAACAACTGACAAATGCATGCACTAACTGGACAGGTCCACTCATTCTGTGTGGTTTTTCCTCAAAAGACCATTTCAGACACAAATCTACATGGTCTTCACATGCTCTTACCAAGATTATGTCTAGACTTTAAAAGAGACTGTGACCTCTGAGTTTGTTTCGGCCGTTCTTCTCAGAGTAGTCAGATAGGAAACGCCGACCTCATCTAGTTTTAAAATATGATTGACGTTTACAAGTGTTTGTACAAACCTACTTACAGAAATAAAATCATTTATCATTTATCATTAACAGTTTAACCTACTGACTGTGGATGCTATTTTAATTATTTTGTTAACACAAAATATCGCCATTTTCAGCGGCAGTCGGGTACAAAGGGCCCCCAACTCATTTTTATACAGGGCCCCTTTAGGACTAGCTACGCCACTGAGCTACAGCTATAATTCAATGTCTTTGGGCGATTGTATGGAAATTTATAAATAGTGGGTATAAATTCATTATTCCTATATGAGTAGGTTCACACTCGAGTTAAATAATTAGTTTGCAACAAAACTACTTAAGTATAGCAAACTACATTTAATGTTGTTGGCGATTGCCGCGCTCTCTCTGAAAAGTTAAGACAAGAGAGACATTACCGGAGCGGCATAGTGGCCCATGGCAAGACGAGGTGCTTACGCTGCTGTACCCATCCCGAGCTGTGGGGTAATGGTTTAGTGAGATAGGACTAAACCGGGGTAATTACGTAACACACTAACAGTAGGAATGGGTTTCATTTTGACAGTTCAACAACATTCATTGCGTTATTTACGTTGTTGAGCCGACAAATTTTTCGAACATATGAAGCAATGGTTTAGCAATAGGCTTCAAAATGATTCAGATTGATAGATAGTGTGTTACGTAATTAGGGTGCGGGTCCCTCGCGCTTGTTCTACCCTGCGGGGTAATTACGTAACACACTAACAGTAGGAATGGGTTTCATTTTGACAGTTCAACAACATTCATTGCGTTATTTCCGTTGCTGAGCAGTCAAATTTTTCGAACATTATGAAGCAATGGATTAGCAATAGGCTTCAAAATGATTCAGATTGTGATAGATAGTGTGTTACGTAATTACGGTGCGGGTCCCTCGCGCTTGTTCTACCCTGGCCTACACACTACACGATAAATTTGGTGTATGTAATGTATATGAGAAACACCCGCAGGAGATCCTGCTATACAGGTAGTCAAATAAATAAACATAGATAATAAAATGCATTTATTTAATTTAAATTGTTTAATTACCTATTTTAAAAGTAATTTTCGATGTTCTTCAGCAAAACGGTAGGTATATGACGTCTCCCGTGAAGGAATCGCCCATCTGTTTAAGTTTTTTATGAACACTGAGCATACAAAGCCCATTTAACCTGTAGGTATGTAGGCAAACAAGGTAAAGGGGGGGGCTAGTGCCCCCCCTGGGTACGCCCATGTACATACACACACACATTGAACGGAAGACTGACCTAGTTATTTATTATTATTATACCTTTTAATAAGTGCAGTTATGCAGTCGGAAACTTAATTACACGTTGTGAAACTCACGTTCACTGCTTTTCAATTCACTCGATAGGAGATTTGAGAACAGATAAAATTTAATGAGGTTTTCACTGCTTTTTAAAATTCTCAGTTTCCTACCACTATCAGTTTATTATATTTACTATATAATATTATACCATTGTCAGTTTTGTCAAACCAACGGGTGTTAGACAAATCTTGAAAACTGCATTGTATGAAATCGCACTTACGTCGGTAGGCAAACATGGTGGTCTTTATCCTGTAGCGGGACAAATACCTACCGTTATATAGAAAACCCATTATTTGATTTGAGTCACATACACCTAAGAGGCTCGTGGCTAAGTAATAACAGCCTCACGGGTCGATCTTATTATCTTATTCGCGATCTTCTGACTTTGATTATATAAAAAAGAAAAGAAAGAAAATAAATTTATTTGCGGTAAACATGACGCAAAGAAAAAACACACAAACACAAAAAAGAATGAGTTGGGGGAAAATATGCGTCACATTCACGCAAAACGGCAATCGCTCAGCATAATGCTACGACCCTATGCGAGACAGCCCCAGCGCTGGTTTTCAGCGATAGCCGGCGCTGACGTGATGACGTCAACCAGTTCAGCATACGAAAATAAAAAATAAACATTAAAATAATAAATAAAATAATTACACTATACCTAGTTCAAAACAACAATAAACAACTCAATGATCTAAAACAGGGCTTCCTCTCTCCTACCCTTTTGCTCTACCCTACAGGGTCCATAGTGATCTCAATTATATTAGTTACCACCTAAGTACACATTATGGTAAAACAATAAAGATATTGAGTAGGTATTGAGTATCGCGCCTGCCGCGGTTGGTCGGTGGATGGGTGACCATTTTTACATACCAAAGACCGCTCCGTGCCTCGGAAAGCACATTAAGCCGTTGGTTCCAACTGTCATTCGTGGATCTTTGACAGTCGTTACGGGTCGTCAGAAACCCGAAAATCTGACAATCAGTCTTACCAAGAGGTATCGTATTACCCAGTAACTGGGTTGTGGAGGTCAGATAGGCAGTTGCTCTATGTAAAATACTGAGGAACAGCTACTTCCGGTTAGACTGAAAGCTGACCCCAGCATATTGTAGTTAGAAAAAGGGCTAGGCAAGTAATGATGCCACCTATAATACACGGGCAGGTCTTGATGGCCTTAAACACAGGTTTTCATAAACCTAGATCAGGCAGGTGTACATTACGGTTAGAATAAAATTTTCCTCGATCTTAATGCTCTGATCATTTCTTCTCGGATCAAATGACGTCTTCTCTCCATAATAAAGTTCTTTTGTATTGATTCCACTCAGAAGTACGGCAGAAATTTTACTGATTTGACCCCAAAGCCGTTGCAGGATTATATTAGGAATACGACTTGCCAGAAGATTTTCATCTTTTGACCGATATTCAAAAACTATTCCCTTTTAAAATGACGAAATTTATTAAAAAGTGTTACAAAAATATCATAAAAAAACCGGCCACGTGCGAGTTGGACTTACGCACGAAGGGTTCCGTACCATTTTATCTATAAAAAAAACGGCAAAAAAATCATATCTGTTGTATGCGAGCCCCTTAAATATTTATTTTATTCTGTTTTTTAGTATTTGTTGTTATAGCCGCAACAGAAATACATCATCTGTGAAAATTTCAACTGTCTAACTACCACGGTTCATGAGATACAGCCTTGTGACAGACGGACGGACAGCGGAGTCTTAGTAATAGGGTCCCGTTTTACTCTTTGGGTACGGAACCCTAAAAACCAGATTTTTAGCAACTAGCAAAAACGGGCTTGATCCGTAGACACTTGATGTGTGAAGTTATCTGACCGACTAAAATCACTATGCCTTATTCCTGCACCTTGGAAATCCCAGCATTATTTACCCTATACCTATATCAATAACATTAGTTATAAACTACTGTAGTCTTTGACGTCACATTATTTTCCCGTTAGACGTTCGAAACCACAAATTGTTTGTGAATCTATTTCGACCGGCCATTCTTGTGGTATCGAAATAATATCAAGCTATAGGTACATTTCATAAGCTGGCCCCGTATTGTAAAGACTTTCCGTACATTAAGAGGTCAGCTTATATTGGGAATGTATTATTTGATAATGTCGTCAGCGTCACGAGGACATAAGCTCGTTAATTTTATGTATTGTAGGAACAAAATATGTTTTGTTTTCCTTTGTGATATTTTCCTGTTTTAAACTAGGCATTAATTAATTACTTACCTATTGCAATGTGGTTTATTTAATTACTAGCTTTTGTCCGCGGCTTCGCTCGCGTTAATTTAGACTTTGACTATCAATTCGGCACCCTAATTACGTAACACACTATCTATCACAATCTGAATCATTTTGTAGCCTATTGCTAATCCATTGCTTCATATTTTCGAACAATTTGTCTGCTCAACAACGTAAATAACGCAACGAATGTTGTTAAACTGTCAAAATGAAACCCATTCCTACTGTTAGTATGTTACGTAATTACCCCGCTGGTTATAATTCAATCTTGATCGGAAGACACGTGGCGCCATCTATTATCATAAGAACGTTATTGTTGTTTTCCTCGGGAACAGTACTTTTTTTCGGGATGAAAGGTACCTTATGTCCGTTTCTGTACACCTGACAACGTATTTGCAAAATTTCAGGATGATCGGTCCAGTGGTTTAGGCGTCAAAAGGTAACAAACAAACTTACTTTCGCATTTATAATATTAGTTAGGATTAGGTTAAGTTAAAACGGTTTATGCCAAAGGTACCTATTT
Organism: Dryobotodes eremita; assembly: GCA_917490735.1. Classification (NCBI taxonomy): domain Eukaryota; kingdom Metazoa; phylum Arthropoda; class Insecta; order Lepidoptera; family Noctuidae; genus Dryobotodes; species Dryobotodes eremita. Next base: position 17,246,552 of record OU823264.1, on the reverse strand, counting down.
GCATTGTTTGCTTGAAATAGCTGCCTTGGTTTTACGTTCATACGTTTTAGGCATTTAAGTATACCTACCTGCTATTAAGCACGTACTAATTGTTTTTTCCTTCAAGTGCCCACCTACCTAATATTTCATGCTTCCCAGAAATATGTTTTTTTTAAAAATTAGTCTACATTGTTTCACTTCTGAGCAAAGGCCTTCTCTAAATCCTTCCAGGCGTCCTTTTTCAGAGTAACCTCGATCCTACCCTTGCGGTACAGAAATAGGAATATACTTTTGTCAATTTATATGAATTGTATTTTGTATAAAAGCAATTCGTTGCTGGCTGAGGTCCGGGGCAGTGGTCCAACTGCACTGTCCAACTAGTTGGACCATGGATCTTTACTAGGGGCAGTTGTCCAACTTTAAGAATAGTTGGACCACAGCACCTTTTTAGAGTTCCGTGGTCCAATTAATTTAAAAAATACATTTAGTATAACGTTCACATAATTTTCAATTTGTATAATGCTCTTTTTATACATATAATGTTCAGTTGACCTAATTTTCATATTTACTCATTTTCAGCCAAAAACTGTAATGAATAAGTAACTATCAGGAAACATCATACTGTTATAACCTCATCTAATCCAAATGTTTCACCAACAATAAAGGGGATCTTGCTCTCATGAAACTCGTCTTAGGTGGGGATTCCGACCACACTTTGACTTAACTTTGCTGTAAAGTTAGCGTTTCATACTAATATGAACTTTATACTGTACAAACGGGGTAAATCGGGACGAAACTATAGCGATTTTAACATTAAAATAAAATATAGTTTGTTGCCAACAAGGGCACTTAATCGTTAATTAGGATACAGTAAAAACATAAGACCTTTTTGGCAACAACCTATATTATTTTAATGATAAAATCCCTTTTAAAGTTTCGTCCCAATTCACTGCATCCCTATTCACCCCGTTTGACGGTACTTATGCTTTTAATTAAGCGATTTCGGTCAAGCGTTTCATACGAAAATTTGCATTAATTTGTTATGAAATGCGGGGAGATCGAGGAGAATTATTACAAAGTCCATTTCTCGGATTCTATAATCGTTAGCGAGCAGGCAATATCGTGTTATCTCTTTCTTGACGCACTAGCCGATGCAGTTTGTCGCGGCGGCCTTTTTTTTTTTTTTTTTTTGTTTGGGAAATCATCAAATGACGTCTCCCGCTCTGGGCGGAGCGGAAGGGCGTGTCAGACTCTTACTGACTAAAACCCACCCGTGTTCCTTCAGTTGCCTGTGCGCCAGGGCCACGGTAACTCTTTCGAACAATCCGCAGCCCCGGCAGGCATCGGTCCTATCGGACCCCGTCAATTTTGCTGACATCTCTTTGAGGCGCGCGTGGAACACGACGCGCCGTCGACCCGGGCCTGGTCCTTACCGGACGGCGAGCTGCCCATTGCCCGCCGTCCGCAAGCCCGCGCCTACGGTGCCCGGGAGTCGGCAATTGACTCCCGACGCCCAGGGTGTCTTCTCCTGCGGCGACTAGGGGCGCGAGGGCGCAGTGATTGCCTCTCCCTCTCGCGCTCCGCCTCCTCCTTCGCGAGCATTACTGCTTCGCAGAAGGAGGTGACGGCTTCCCATTCCCTCTCGCTCCGTACCATGGCCTGAACCAGGGCCGGACGCGAGAGGTCGCCGCCGCCGATCGCCGCCACGAGGACACGGCGGTGCTCCGCCCAAGCCGGGCAGACCTCCACCGTATGCTCCACCGTGTCCTCCGGTCGATCCACACAATGGTAACACCCGGGCGTTTCCTCCCGCCTTATCCGAAACAGGAACCTCCCGAAACAGCCATGTCCGGTGAGGACCTGCGTCAGGCGGAAGATGAGGACGCCGTGGCGCCTCTCAAGCCACTCCTCAAAGAGGGGTCTTACCGCCGCAATTGTGGCGTGCCCTGCGCTGGGTTGCGACAGTCGCACTCTCCATGCCGCCATGAGATCCCGCCGGAGCTCTGTCCGCTGTGCCGTGATTTCTCGCGGCAGCGGAGTTACGCCCCAGCGTTTCGCCTCCTCGCGCCACTCCCAAACGTGCGCGAGGACCTTTGCCTCCAGATCCCACTTGTCGCGGCGGCCTACGGGGCGACAACGGGGAGTAGATGTGACTGTGTGACGTCGATGGCGAAGAAAAATAACATGAGTTTTGCACACAAAAAAAAAATAGTTTCTGCCCGCGTCTTCGTCTACGTGGATATCGGAAATTACCTATCCCACAAGAACGTTCTACCAGCACCCTAATTACGTAACACATTTTCGCCAAACGATTAAGACTAGTTTGCTTCGTTTCTATCGCAGTTTGCTTAATTTTACGACTTTCGTATTGCGTAACTCCACTATCATGCGAAACCAACTGCAGTCTGTTTGAGACGCTAAAGAGTGAACGATATGCCAAAATTGCCAGGAAAAATTGAGCATACGTCTATTTTTCGAATTACGTAACTCATATGACAAGCGAGAATTTGCTTAAATCGTTGACATGAAACCAACGGCTAGTCGCATTGAAACCGAAGGCAACCTTCTGCTCGCAATGGTTTTCTATTCCACTTAATTTAGGATTTATACGTAGGTATAATCTCCATAATGATTTCGAAAAAATGTGAGTGGTAGTCTTGCTGATAAATTGTGAATGCATTTTTGTATAAAACCTCAATGATAAATCAATCCTAATGATATTTTAAAAATCGAGGCGGGGCGGGGTGGTGAATTTCTTAAAATAATTGTAAAAGTCTTCATCTGTTACAACTTACAAGTGCTTAAAACTTAAACTAAAGATACCTTCAATTTATGATATTTCAGAATCGAGATATTTTGTTGGCATTTTAATGAAAGACAAATTCGTACCTCGTACCGTATGTAACAAACTTATCATATGCCACAAGCTTAGCAACCCATCTATCAATAGAATTGTAGGCACCTAATCGTTGTCTACAGCAGAATATTGCTGTCCTATGAAGTAAATAGATCAGGGTTTGGGTTTCAGGTGTCAGGCTCAACTACATTATTCAGGAAATAGGTATTTAAACTTTCTCTCATGCGCTCACAGCAAGCAGTAGGTAGGTATATAAATTATCCATGATGTTGGGAAGATATTGAATGCCAAATTCCACCAATCCATACAATATATTTGTTCCATTTAATTTTACCCCATATCCAAATATTTCATGTTAAATGTGAATAAATGCTATTGTCAGTTAATTGTAATGATATAAATAAAACAGTTTTTCTTTGTTTACCATAATTTATGTTTCTATTTACTTGTACCTAATGAATGACAGTTAATTTAGCTAAACACCACTATTTTCTAATTAGTATCACTATAATAGTAAACACTTCTCAATATTAAAAAAAGCTTACTAAGTATTCAATTTATAAATATTTCATACCAAGTTATTTTTATTTGTACCTTTAGTTCATAATTAAAGCACTCTATATTAAAGTTTACACAGTTATCAATTAACACAATAGGTACATATGTTTACATTGCTGTTATGCAAGACTATAATCAACAGTTTTCTAAAATAAAATGCATTAGCTTTTATGAACAATCTTCAGTTTCTACTTTTGTACTTGAGAAGCTTGAAAACTGAAGTAGTTGCAGAGCCGCAGTAGCAATGTAATGTCATAAGTAAATAGCAGGAGTGGCCGAAGTGAACAGCAATGGGGCAACATCATTCATGCTGCCTTCATGTCTTCGTAGGTGAAATGCCCCTGGAACTCATCTACAATTTGAAAAGAAAATCAAAATTATTTTCTGCTCAAATAAAGTACATAAAGATTATGCAGCAAACTAGGCATATCAACTAGACCTTCATCAGCCCATGGCTGGACAAAAGCCATCATCCTACTCATTGCTGCAGGTAGTTTAATTTCTTCTTTATTTAGGGCAGATTTTTCAATCTCCAGATATTTTTATCAAGCATAACACTAAATTAGAATTGTAAACATTAGTTAGGTGTACATAAAATATTATTATGTATGTGCCTATGTAGGTAGAAAGTTCATTCAAGGAATATATTCATAATTATGTGAGTTGCTGCTTGATTCTTAACTATGTGTCAAAAGTTTACCTTCAATAATTAATACAGAAGATTGGTTTCCCATGCCCAACCTTGTCACAGCAAATCCCCCTATGTCAACTAGATTGATGTTGGTAGGGTAGTGTTCCATTCAGCTCTATCACCGTCTGCGAAAATATTATGATTAATATTTTGTAGTTAGTTGTTATTTCATTAGTGGTTATTAGGTGTAGTTAGTCTGTTTCAGCGTCTACATAGGTACCAACAAAAATATTAATTAACAATTTCAGTTGTTAGAAGGTGAGCTTAACAGACATATACTAACTACAATCATTATTTTAGCTGCAATAAACATCTAACCTCACGTAAGTTGTTTGAGAGTCTACACAAATAAAAAGGAATGATAGTCCGTATGTAGACTGACCAATAATGTACCTACAGCCACAATAATCTAATGAGATATGAAGGTACACATGTAATTCCTATATATATTGGTTTACTTACTTGTAGTTTCACTATTGCCAAACGTCTTCAGCAAGCCACAAGAAAAATGTTCCAAATCTGCAACATAGTCCCATGTTTCTGCATCAGTATGGGAATAGTAAATATAATTTTGGTCAGTGGGTCGTCTTGGGTTTGTATGTTGCAAAATATAAAATAACTAAATGTAAACAAAAACATTCATAATAACATTTACCTAAGTGTTGCCAACTGTTTTCCCCGAGGCCACTACTAGCGGTGTATCGTGTATCACAAAATAATTATGTAGATACTTGAAAAATTAGTGAAGATGTTTGGATGTTTGCTAAATACGCAATAATGGTCTAACGGTGGGATTTTTTATCCCAGAAGTATGTTCCCGTCGAATATTTTTTCGAAATGACGTTGTTTTTCGATCTCCACATGGGCGGAGCCTCTGTGTAACTTCACTACTTATAATATTATTCGTCATGCTGAACGGTCTTAAAAATTCAGCGTTCGAATCCGGAGTGGTTTCGGCATTTCAAATAAATCAATCGTAAAATTACTGACACATGTTTTAGACAAACAATAAAACATGCCATTATCGTGTTATTATACTTTTGTCGAGTCACAATTTTAGTAATTGATGGTAGTATTTTCTACAAATTGAATTAGACTACCCACTGGACAAAACTACCTGCCACTAAAAGCAAAATTTTGTCTGCCCGGAGGGGTCTTAACCCCTAGGTTTAGTGGAAATTCCACTAAGTTGACAACACTGCTTTTCTACGACTTTTTCATTGGTCACAGATAACAAAAAGGTGAAAATAAAAACGTTTTGTTGCGTATTTCAATTATGGTAGCTTTTGGTAGAAAGTGTTTTACAAATTGGTTTTTCATTTTTAGGCAATCGTTGTACATTTTTATTTATAAGCAGTAGTAAACCATCAATTGTGAATGAAACAAAATTATATTATAGCAAAATTATTCGGAAGCGAATAATTCTTTTATGATGAAATAAAACGTATAGGTTCGCCAAAAGCGGGCAGGATTTAGTCGCAACTCTATCAAATTGAGCAGAATTTGAATGTATTTTGTTACGCAATTCCAAATATGGGAACCGATTCCGATCGGAGTTTGCTTAATGCAGGACAAAAAGTAGCCTATGTTCTTCCCCAGGATGCTATCAATCTCCTTGCAAAATTATATCAAAACCCGTTCAGTGGTTTAGGCGTGAAGGGATAATATACAGAGTTACTTTCGAATTTATAATATTAGCATGGAGAAAGAAAACACGTTATTTTAAGTTTCCTATTGTTTTGTGTGTGTTGAACTTAATATTTCTTTTCTATTTATTTCTATTGGTTCCATACAACTCGGTATCCTACCGACTTCCCTTTAAAAAATGGCACTGTCAGTATTCTATAGACAAATAATATAATCACATTAAAGATATGTACTCCGGCTTACCTCTTACAAAAATTGACGCTTCGCTACTGTAGAACACAGGTATCTATTTGGTATTAATGTAAAATTAATTTGCATGCCGAAAACAGACAAAATTAGGACTCTACATTCAGGCTCCTTCAAACAGGCACGACACGCGACGCGAATCGCACGCGACACAAAGGCACCGCTCGTCGCGCGACAGGTGGTGCCTTAGTGTCGCGTCGCGTGTCGCTCCTGTTTGTAGGAGTCATTAAACCACCAACTTTTACAACTGGTAACACCTATATTTTCTGCAAATAAATAATTCTTATTCTTAAATAAAAACCACAGACATTGATTTTCCAAATATTTTATTTTATAAATTAAAAATATAATCTAATTAGACACTGACCATGTAGCAATTATGTACAATGGGCGTTTATACATGGCCAAGACTTATAGATCTAATAAAAAATGGACAATTCTATAATATGACTTATGTTGTAAAATATAAAAAATGACTACTCGAATGAACTATGAAGCACTGAAAGGGTTGCTGCAGATGTCACAATATTACACTTTTTTATCGGTTTTTGGGTAACTCATGAAACTCGCTTAGGGTGACATTCAGACCACACTTAGTTAGCGTTTCATACTAATATGAACTTTATATACTGTACAAACGGGGTGAATAGGGATGCAGGGGTGAATCAGGACGAAACTTTAAAAGGGATTTTAACATTGAAATAATATAGTTTGTTGCCAACAAGAGCACTTATTCGTAAATTAAATGATTGAATGTTGATTTCCTAGGAAACCGGTTTCGTCATATTATTATAACGGCCCTCGTGCAAATCTGTAATTTTCAACAGTATTCACATTAAAGTGTCAAAAAACATTATTTACTTGGACAGCGGTTATTGTGTCATGTTCGTGAACGGGCGCCGTCAGTTGAGACTGGTAATCTCTTAACTGCCACGGCTTATTTTTATTATTAATCTTATATTTTGAATTGTTTCTTTATATATTTTTTTTCATTGTTCTCGCATATAGAAGCAACAATAATAATGTACCCAGGATTTTGTAATATCTTGATTTAAAAAGAGTGTCCTTGGAGTTTCTTGCCCGTTCTTCTCCATAGAGATCTACGTTTTGGAATGGGCAACTAGCTTCAACTTTCTAACTGACCGATTCTTTGACAATTAAAAGTGCCTGTAAATGGTTTAATTGAAATAAATGCTTCGAGTTTGAGTTTGAGTTTGTGTGACTGTCCATCGCTTTCTTAGGAAACTAAAGCTTTAGGCCGAGATTATTAAACTTTATTTAGCATGTGCTTTGGGCTTTGATATTTCCCCGTCTCTATCTTGCACTTGTAGTTTGGCAGTGGTCCGACCGTGACAGGAATAATGGTTAGCCAATTCACGTGCTAAGTAAAGTTTATAGATCACGGCAAGGCGTGTATGCTTTATAGATATCAGAGCGACACCGTCGAGAATAAGAACATTTTCTCGTTTCCCTTGTGGCCAAAGCTTCTCTGACTAAACAGTAATATCTGGATTTTCTAACTCATAAGATGATTGTCTATGGTCTGCGTTAAGCCCCATTTACACGAAGCAAGTTTCTTACCGATGGCATACAATAAAATTGAAGCAACAAATGACTTGCATCGTTTAAAACTTTTATTGTTGCTTCAACTTATGCTTGCTATTACATCGCACCGTGTAAATCAGGCTTTAGCGGTCGTACAGTTACCTTATGAAAACGTTGATCACTTTGGAAAGTGTCACATTAGACTTGTTACTTGTCAATCGGTTTAATATGTCACATTTTTGTAACCATTTAGCATCGTATAATATGACAAGGTTTGTACAGCGGTACAAGGATCTTTTGACGCGTGGCCAAAATCGGAACTAACGCCGCCATCTTGTTTTTAACAGACTTAAAAAAAAGGTGGAGGTTCTCAATTCGACTGTATTTTTTTTTAAGGTGTGTTATCTTAAACTTTTTTCTAGATGAACTGATTTTGATGATTCTTTTTTATTTGAAAGCTGGTGCTTCTTATGTGGTCCCATATAAATTTGATCAGGATCTGACCGGTAGTTTTTTTCAATACATTCTACAAAACAATTGGCATATGTGTATGACAATTAATGTTTTCATCGCAAAATCAAAATATTTTATTTCACGTAAATCTACATGGGCACTTATGAAACGTCTGAAGCTAGGTGCACGGTTCCAATTGGTCGTTTCCTATGGAGAAGAGCCGGCAAGAAAAACCACTGTGACTTTTAAAAAATAATTGGTTTTTACAATGCTTTGAAATTACAGTGTTAAATGATAAATGATTTTATTTCTGTAAGTAGGTTTGTAGAAACAATTTTACACCTCAATCATATTTTTTAAACTAGATGAGGTCGAGGTTTCCTATCTGACTACTCTGAGAAGAAAGGCCGAAACAAATTCAGAGGTCACAGTCTCTTTTAAAATCCAGACATAACCTTGGTCAGATCATGCGAAAACCTTGCAGACTGGTATCTGAAATGGTCTTCTGAGGAAAGAACCACACAGATTGAGTGGACCTGTCCAGTCAGTGCACGCATTTGTCAGTAATCGTGCAGCTCGACTCAGGAAGTCAGGACTTAAGGAGCTCAACGATTCGACGAACAATACCAAAGAAAGGACATTTGGGTAGGCCGCATAAATTACTCAAACTGCCAGATCATGATTAAAATGAAATGAGAAAAAAAAAGCAATTACCCACATAGTCCTCACATTCATAATCTTTAAAATAACATAATACTTTACAAGTAAATAGGTATGGGAGGACAGTGTAGGCCTATCAGCGCCATTCGAGCGCCAAAGATCCCTCTAAGTCTAGCACTAAAAGTATGGTTAATAAAGGTATACAGGTTGTACCAGAAAGCTGTGGTCAAATTTAAGGGTGTGGTACAGACCATTAAACTGAAAAACTTTCTCCATGAGACCAACATCGTAATCGCGAAAAAAATCTGATACACCCTGTATAGTAACTGATAAAAGAAAAGTATAGCGAAATTAAAATTGAGGAGCTGGCGAACAAATCCGGACTTGTCCAGTCATTGATTTTTTACAGTAGAGGTCAAAAACAAAAATAAGCTAAAGTTAATTAGGTAGCTTTTTTTTTTGGACAAGTTTTCATCCAACTAGACAAGGGCAAGTCCGTGTCTGACTGAAAACACCGTTGTTAACAATTTTTTTGAGGCAGCTGGAGTCAGTTTTGATTGATTTGGTTGTTAGTAAATATAAGAGTGCACAAAGACCGCAAAAAAATAAATGGAGTGTGTGGAAAAGTCCGGATTTGTTTGCCAGCTCCTCAATTGAGACATCTACAGCCACCCAGTTGAAAGTATAAAATAAATAGCCCACAGAATTATTATTATCTATACGTCTAGAATGTAGTTCGGATGTATACGATAAGACATTTATTTATTCAAAATTACTGTTTAAAATGGATGCTATATGTTCGAATAAAGACGAGGACTCATAGTTCCTTTTTACACGCTTTGGCTGCCATGTTCACATTTTACCCGGTTTTTACTGGCCGCCAGAGCGATACCCGGTTTCTGAAATGCTCATCAGCACAAGAATTAATTAAGACTTTTAAAATCATGTCAAGCAATCAGATGACTGTCGTTTCGGTCAGCCAATCACAGAAGTTTTTACAACGTCAAATTGAATAAGCTAACAAACTTCACAGACGAGGGTATCGGTTTTCTAAAAACGATAAAATAAAAAAAGAAATATTTTCTAAACTCAATTCCTCTTATTACAAAACACAATCTAACTTTAGCCCGACCTAAATCTTCGAGTCAGTTTTTGTATTTCGAACTTTATTAAAGTACACTAGCCGACATTAGTAAAATTCTTAATACAAAATTGACAACCTAAGACCGGACTAAGTTGTCAGTTTTGTTGAAGGAACTGTATTTCGATTTGTGTTATGTTCTTATTTCAAAAACAGGCTCGATGGTTTAAACAATGTCCAAAGAAAAATCTTGTTTTGTAATAAGACTGTTTATGTTAAGTACAGCCCGATTCAAACTTTGTTGCGGCTGTGAAGTGCGCTACTCGCTGCGCAGTACCTCACCCCTCACCCCCGCTGACACGTGAATGTGTTACTGCGCAGCGAGTCGCCTCATGTTCCGAGCGGCCATAAAGTTTGAATCGGACTGTAACTACAGCCGATTACGGGGTAGTCGTTGCTCGTGTGACTTGAAATTATGAGTTTTGAAAATCTTCTTTCGTAGTTTGATAGTCTAATAGTCACTAGATTTTGTGTTGATTCGCATTTCAAAAGCTGGATTCTGTGATGGGGCCCATGACCGTTAGGTAAATCTCACAGAACACGGAGATGCCTCCGCGGCTGCAGCTAGAAGCGCCTTTGTCAACAGTTTAAATACAAAGCAAACGTGTCACCGTTTACTCGGACTACGACTCAAACGACGTTTACAAACTGATGGGTTTGAACGGTATCCATGACAGAAGTTGTGCTCTAAAAGCTCCTTCGGCGCCATGAACTTTATGAAGGGGTATCACATCTCCACCGCGAAACCATAACAGCGAAGTCGCAGTAGGTCCGCCATGACCTGTTCGTTGTACAGCAAGCAAAACAGAAGCGAAACTGCCTGTTCTAACGCGCAGATCTGATTACGATTCTATCTCTTTCCTGCGGGATTTCTCCGATCTGCTCGGGAGTCAGTTACACCTCCGCGCTCAACGCGCTATTTTGTTGCGGTGCCGCGTTTGTTTCGCACGTGTTTGTGACAGCCGACAAGTTTATAAAGCGAAACAATATTTTTTTTGTAATATAAATGTTAGTTTTACGGAAAAAACAATATAAGAGGTCCGAAGTAGACCTTTACTATATTTATTAAGTCGAAAGCGACGACATTTTGCCCCAATTGCTACAATGCAACTGACTCTCATGATGACCCGCTACTCCAATGGCGACATAATGTAGTAATGTTTCTTAGCGGAATTCGTTAAGCGGTTACCCATTATTTTTTTCGCGGCGGAGGTGTGCTAAGGCCCTCTTGGTACTGCCGCCTCTAGACGCTGCCTGCGCGGCGATTCCGTGCTCTGTATGTATCATCGTAATAATCGGCATATCATATCAACAGAAAGGCAGCAACCTTCGTTAAAGAAAGGAATATATTCTACACACCGTTTTCTTACAATAAGAATACTTAATTAAGGTGAATCCTCAGTTGCAGCGCGCCAAATTCAAATTTTCTTTGGTTGTTTGCAAATTGCAGATCTGTTTTACGTCGTATGTTGATCAAAATGTGTCTACCTTAGGTCCGACCTTAGGAATGATATATTTACTGAATAGGAATCATAAAATTCATATCAATCGTCAAACTTTGGAAATTTGTTTCACCTAAAAATTTATTTGAATTTGTCGGGCTACAACTGAGGATTTACCTTAAGGCTCATCTACACGAAGAAAGTTTCCTGCCTTTGGAGAGGCAACAATGTCCCGAGACGATTTTTTGGGACGCTTCCAATTTTGAAAGGCGAGACTTTTCTCACATTTCGAAATACGAAACAAACACAAAATAGATAAGTACACTCCTTTCACTGTTATTTTACTTCACTATCAAAAGGACAGTGATCTTTATTCTCGTTACCATAAATATGTTTTTGGGTTGCTGCTGGTAAAATAGAGAAAGCCGGCTCCATACAACGAGCGAAAACAGACGCACGCGCACATAGACGCGTACAAAGCGATTGGCAATCGTGAGTGCGTTTGCACTCGCTGTACGTGAACCGAGTCTATATCGCTCATTTGGAGAAACAACGACGTAAATGTAATTTTTCCCAAATTGAGTTGTCGATGTATATTGTGCTCGAAAAAAATTTCAGAGGAGCACAGGCGTGAAATATTTAATATGGTTTTGGGATTTATCAACATTTCAGAACGAGACGGTAACAGATAACAAAAAAAAAACGACTTTAAATCACTCCCTTGTAAAATTGTAAAAGTAGTATTTACGTCGATATTTCTCCAAATGAGCGATATGTGCGTGCTTTTTCGCTCGATTGGAGCCAATATTCAGCTGAACTTATCTATTTTATGATACGAGTATGGAGTAAACTTTTCCAACTGTTTTCGATAATCGCCTATTGGTGGAGAGATACAGTCCCCGTGTAAATGAACCATTAAGTCCTGTTTCTTACAAGTCGTTGAGGTAAATAAAATGTAAGTTTATATGACCGAAACAGTACAGTTTTATAGCCGAACAATTATGTTTGAAATGCAAGAATTTACCTATTTAAATTAAGACTATAGGGTCTTAGTTATTAGGTCCAGTCCTTTTAAATAGTAAATGTGTTTTTTTATGAAGAATTGATCTGAATTCAGGTAACAAGTCAGGCAGGTAATACCTAAGTCTATTGCAAAACATTTGATTTTACGTAATAACAAAACCGTTTTTCATTAAAATTGTTTATACTATGTTTTTAATTTGCACTGCTCAAACCTTCAGTTACCTACATTAGAAAGATCACGAAATGTTACCAGAATATTGATAAACCCCCGAAATTCAAGGGTAACAAAAGTTGCGCAACATTATATCAGATATTTTTGCGTGATGGGAAAAGATGTTGCCAGCAACAAAAAATATCATGCAGCAGATGATATAATGAGGCTATTAAAAACCAGGTGCTTTTAGTAAAATTTAAATTTTTGTTCTGAGTTTTTTACCTCTAAAAACACTGGGACTAATAAAATAAGACCACGTTTAAATACAACGCATTAAATGCAATGTTTCGTTACCTATATCGTCTGCATTGTCATGAAATACAGCCTTTCAGTATTCAATGGCTCCTGCATCTATTACGCACTGAAGTGTCTGTAACCTTTATTCTTTGTTTTTATTTGTCTCTGTCACCTCTGACTTAGGCTAGAGTCAAGAGCAAACCCATCTCAAATAAAAAACATAAAAATAAAAGTGACAAGTGTCACAGATTTAGTAGAACAATTAGAAGATATTACGGGAGTTTGTGCTTGTAAATTACTGGAGATCTGTTCCAAGTTTTATGCAGAGTTCGAATATTCGGATGCATATTTACCTAAAGTAAATTTTTGCTATGAAAGTATGGAAGCGGCTTCTAAAAATATTTTTTTGTAAAAATACCAGGGATGCTAGAAAAACCGGGAATGCATAACTACTCGGGTGTATAGTATGGAAGCGACTTCTAAAAATGTTTTATTTAAAATTGATGTTTAACCCCCGATGCAAATATGTGTATGTAGGGTGTAAGAGGCGGGGTGGTGTGTGTTAATCAAAGTTAAGATGTTTTAAATACAAAGGCGCATTCCATATTAGCCAACTTTAGGTGAATATGCATCCCAATATTCGATCTCTAGTTATATGGGACTTGTCAATAACTAAATCGAAAGAAAGTACTGACTCAGCCAACATCCATCGGATTCAGCGTCTTAACAATTAAGAGGTGCCCATCAAAGATTAATATTTCTATAGTTTTAGACATTTCAAGATTTCCCTTCCGATCAGCCTGATCTATACTCCATTTGAAATAAGATTAGATATTTTTTTTTTTTTTACAGGCCATTCAACCGATTTTGACTTCTATTCCGTAAGCATAAGGATGGCATTAAAAGCAAAAACGTGGTTACAATACCAACTGTTTACTGCAGCAGCCATTTGTCACGCCATCAACGCAATAGAAGTCAAAATCGGTTGAACGGACTGTAAAAAGGGGTTATTTAAATTTCTAATCTCATTTCAGATGGAGTATAGTTGAGAAGGAAGAGGAAAGCCAGTCAGAAATACGGGATCAACCATCACAATTTGTTTTGCCCCTCACGTCTAAATCACATTCTGAAGACAAGAAACAACAGCCTTTTAATCTAACATACCCCAATCTTCCCAAACGCCATTGTCCCAATCACCTCTTTAATAATACTAGGACACAAATACTTAAATGCACTCCGTGATGTTGATGCAACCATATTTATTATCCAGATGGGTGGGAAAAAGTTAAGAAGAATCCTTAGACTGCATGGACCGCATTAAATATTAAAATAATCAAATATACGAACTGTAAAGTCCAAGATCAAGGGATTATTATTTCAGAGGTTGAGACAGGAATCGATCTCCTATCCGCCTGTTGTTTAGAAAATAAGATTATTAAGGCTATGTTTTAATGCTAGATATACAACAACGTGTCCAGGGTGCTGTTGAGGCTGCAAGCTGCTGCAGCGCATCAGGGATGTTCGCGGACACACGTGGATTGTTTTTTTGCCACAATGCGTAAGCGCTGTGTGTCCCTGGTGCGTGGGGTGTGAGGCGGCAACAACAGTATCCTGTCTCTAATTTCGAGCAGGCTGGACTGTTCGTATGTGAACAGCTGCTGCGCCATTCCCCATGGAATGATGCAGCCGCTGTAAAGCGTCGGACAGTACTGCCGCTGTGTATATTGTATAGAAATTTGTTATTTTTTTTAGGTTGTAGATAAAATTATCTTAATTCCTAACATGGGATGAGTTTTACTAACAAATGAGTCATGGTTACTTGAATAAATTGAATTGAATTGATGGATAACAAACAAATTATACGGTAATAAGGAAAATTAAAATTTTATCGGTTATTCAGTTTATCCACCCTAAAACAGCCATCCTAGGGTAGATACTCGGAAACGAGTGTTCATCTATCCACCCCAGACGGGGCGGCGCGGGATGCGGGATGCGACTGCGCGCGTGTCGATTGTTTTAAGCCTCCTCTACACGTTGGGCCGACGAAACCTAATGTTCGCCACAGTATACTTGAACTGTTATCAGAACATTGAACTACCGTCATTTGCGTATACTTATCGTTGTAATATAGACATTCTGTGGGTTATATTGGCGCATGTAGAGGGAGCATTAGAAGTCACGCGACTATTGGCGCCAATTTGAACACCCCCATACAAGTTAGTTGATGCCATCAGTGCGACCGAATTTCATCCCGCAACCCGCGCGGTATTCGCCTCAATTTGGCCAGAGCTTTAATGGGAATTATTGTCAAGTGATAAAGCAAACGAGACCGCCTGTGTTATGTTTTTTTTTATTGATGTAGGAGCCATATCACTACCACGAAGGCTAATAATTTGATTCGTGTGCAGAGTTTTTGGGCATTATCTAAATGTTGCCAAGCATAAAATTAATTAAATAAAAAATATTCAAATTGAGAATTACACAACTGATTGCTAAAAATATATGTTACGAGTCCACTAGCGCCATTGCTGAAACTAACTTTATTTATTAGTCTCATAATTCACTTTTATTTGTTCTAGATAATATCATATATTTTTAAATATTAACACAAAGATCATTATTTGAAATCAACCTCGACACAATATTGATCAACGGAATCACTAACTAAAATGCAAATCGCCTTAATTTTATACGAATAATTAAAATCATTGTTTTTAAAACATTTTTTCCTTAACATTTTAAATGTTTGACTTAGGTTTCGAATATTTTGTTTAAGTCTAAAGCTTGTATAGCGGGACTGCAGTCTTATAAGCGTATAAGGCGATTCGCAGACCGCGGTTCGGTCTGTTGTAATTACCGTCATTCTTTGGGCGTGGATGGGGTGCTGTCCTCTGCTTTTCTTTTGCTTCCAGCTTGCTGGGTCCTATTTTTATCAGGCTTGTATTTTTCCCACTTTTTATGGTTTAAAAGGTCAAAATCGTCGCAGTACTGTGCGATGTCCCTAAGGTAGGTGGAAAGGTGCAGGAGCTCTCGATCTCTGTCCCTGTTCAGGTGCGCCTGTCTGAAGGGTCTGATCTTGAGACCGCTCTTGGGGTTCATGATGAAGTTTCTTCTGATATCGTCGAACATTATCGTGTTTTTTGAGCTGTATTGGGGGTACTTGCCCCATATTACGCCTAGCGGTTTTACCTGGAAAATAAATTTTGAGGGTTAGAAAAAGAATTCAATTTATCTGGTTCTATTATCTTGTTGACCGAGCGAGCGCGAAGCGTCTCCGTTTCAGCTTCGGCAAAAATGGTTTCGTATGTCCGGATGGCTGTTCTCTCCTCTACAGGTCGCATTTCTCAACCGATTCTCGTGAAATTTTGTGTGCAGGTTCGATAATTATATGGATTTTTTTTGTCGATTCAGATTTTCGAAAATTTTCAAAATGGCGGAGAAAATGTAAAAAAAAAATCATATTCCAGCGATTTCGCGCTTTTTGTTTTAAGGTCAACATTTATTCAGTTTTAAGCTAAACAAAGACAGACTCGCGAGGTCTACAGCTCACAGAGCCACTAGTAATTACATTGTTCAAAAAAACACCAACTCGCTTATTTGAGCGATCTGGTGTTTTTTTGAAGAAAATGAATCATTTTGTTCTAATGACTAAAAAGCCGTAAACGACGAAGATTCTGCTTATTTTGCAAGAGATAGTAGGCGAAATGTGTTGCACTACGGGTACACCTCTGCCTAACCCTTCGGGGATTACAGGCGTGATTTTATATATGTTTGTGTGTAGATAGAACGCCTCTAAGAAAGCTTTTCTATTTGAAACGAATCTCTTGTAAAGAAAAGTACACAATATACAGAATAACTACTTTTGAAGCTATGGGCACCATAAAAATTGGTTTTAATATAATTGTCAATTGTTTCTTAATATATGTATATATTTTTTACATTGTTCTCACATATGCAGCAAGAATAATGTACCCAGGATTTTGTAATATCTTGATTTAAAAAGTGTCCTTGGAATTTCTTGCCCGTTCTTCTCCATAGAGATCTACGTTTTGGAATGGGCAACTAGTTTCAACTTTCTGACTAACTGACCGACTCTTTGACAATTAAAAGTGCCTGTAAATGGTTTAATTGAAATAAATGTTTTGAGTTTGAAATCTAATTTAAAAAATAATAAATACATAAAAATGAACTCACATCTATAGTCCCGTATTTGGCCGTATGCACAGTAATCATAGCGAGATAGTCGAGGTAGAACATGATCTTATACTCCTGGTGGGTGGACACTCCCAACAGACGCATCTTCTCTTCAATCCATTTCATGCCGGTGGCCGACCAGATCACTATGTCGTAGTCTTCGTACGCCGATGTCAGGAACTCGTGGAGGAACGGGCGCATCAGCTCGTATCCTGGAATTAGGGTAAGAGATTGTAAGCGTCTTCACTGCCTCGTTGGTCTATTGGTAGTATAGAGGTATGAGGAACAGGGTGTAAAGTTCACTCATACCTCCATAGAAAAGGGAGGATCCTGCGACCAGACGAGTGTTGTGTCTGATGGGCAACTGCCCGACGTTTGATGTCGGGACGTTGTATGTATGCTAGTTGCGCTGTAAACTCTGCTTGCGCAATGCAGGATTTTGCGTGACGTTAGTGTGACGCGTAGCTCGCATGTGGCGTTGTAGATGCCGCTACAGTAGCAAGCGCTACTGCTGAGCATGATGTCCTGGGTTCGATTCCCAGGTCGGGCAAAGAGTTATTGGGTTTTCGATCTGGAATTTCTCAGTAGCAGCCCGGAGTCTGGATTTGTGCCCGGTTGATGGCAAATAGGCTCGCCCCCTATTACGTGGGACTTAAACATAACTGGCGAAATGTGGGGGTACTAAAAGGTACACCTCTGCCTAACCCTTCAGGAATAGAGGCGTTATATTATGTGTGTATTGTAAGCGTTGATCATTACTTTCTCCGGACCTTAATTAGGTTTGCCTTTGTCTACCCTGTTTGTGTATCTTGAATTAAATGTGACTATTTCAATGTAATATCCCATTTTATGTAACTCTTTGCCTACAGCAAAGCTTGTAGCGAGGCTGACCGCAAAAGATAATAAATACAGGGTGGCAGAGACCGGTGGAGGTCTGCCCGGCTTGGGCGGAGCACCGCCGTGTCCTCGTGGCGGCGATCGGCGGCGGCGACCTCTCGCGTCCGGCCCTGGTTCAGGCCATGGTACGGAGCGAGAGGGAATGGGAAGCCGTCACCTCCTTCTGCGAAGCAGTAATGCTCGCGAAGGAGGAGGCGGAGCGCGAGAGGGAGAGGCAATCTCTACGCCCTCGCGCCCCTAGCCGCCGCAGGAGGAGGAGACACCCTGGGCGTCGGGAGTCGATTGCCGACTCCCGGCCACCGTAGGCGCGGGCTTGCGGACGGCGAGCAATGGGCAGCTCACCGTCCGGTAAGGACTAGGCCCGGGTCGACGGCGCGTCGTGTTCCACGCGCGCCTCAAAGAGATGTCAGCACCATTGACGGGGTCCGATAGGACCGATGCCTGCCGGGGTCGCGGATTGTTCGAAAGAGTTACCGTGGCCCTGGCGCACAGGCAACTGAAGGAACACGGGTGGGTTTTAGTCAGTAAGAGTCTGACACGCCCTTCCGCTCCGCCCAGAGCGGGAGAGGTCATTTGATGATTTCCCACCCAAAAAAAAAAAAAAAAAAAAGGGTGGCAGAGACATTGACGGGCAAACTGTAACTGTTTTACTAACATTAGAATTGAGAATTGAATTCAGCACATGATTCTAGACCCCCTAATGTAGAAAATTTTCCTCATATATAACCAAAAAAATTGCTGTATGTGACATAATGTGCGGTGTTGCACTTTTCTATAAAACAGCTGATTTTGTTTTGGTAAACGACGAAAAATTTCAACGCAAGGGATTCAGGATCATCTACTGAATCCGTGGTAACAGGGTGCGCGTCAATATCCCAGCCACCCTGAATATGTATGTCGGATCCTCTACATAGGATCGAGATTAGACATAGTGTCATATATACCTACCGTGGGCGTAGAATTGAGATACGGGTGAACTAGAGAAATAACTCCTTATTCAGTCCACACTGGTAAATTTACAGAGTCAATTATAGGGACATTACTTAACACTACAGAACTATTTCTCTGAACTTAAAAAGAAAACACTGAGCCACACTGAGCACTTGAGCAGTTCCTAGGCCGGTACGTGTCGCGACTACGTCTCAATGATCACTGTCGCTCCATGGTCTATATCGACGCCAAATCCCTAGACTCCGCACAACGTCAAGCAAAGGCGATTGTGTCTCGTATTTAAGTGCATACGCATCATAACAGATCCAACATGTAGGTATTTTTTTTTCTTCACCCCATAATCAGTGGTGGCGGATAACATCGCGTCTTTTAAGGCGAAAGCGTAAGGGTAGCCCGCTAAATTAAAATGTTCTTACGTTTTTTGCAATTTGCAGGTTTTTGAAAAATCTAGAGGCAGGGCCAGATTTAGGGGAGGGCATCCGGGGCGACCGCCCCGGGGCCTCCACAAAATAGGGGCCCCCACAATAGAGACTTCGAAAAAAAAAAGAATATTTCGAACCTTTAAAGACAAACCGTTACTAAACGAAAATATAAAATATTACATATGAGCTTAAATAAAAAGAAATACAGGGCTTTTTTGCAATAGAACTTATGTTATAGTGTAAATAAATACCCGTCACTAGGACCTCAAAAGATGGCTCAAAGCACCATCATCCTAAATTCAATTGCAAAAAGCCGTGTATTTCTTTTTATTTAAGCTCCTGTGTAAAATTTTACATTTTCGTTTAGTAACGGTTTATCTTTAAAGGTGCGATTTGTAAATTCCGACGAGTAAACACTAGTAATCAACTTTTCCTTTGATATTTTTTTTCGCTGTTTTACACACGGTGTGTAGGTACAACGATTAAGGTACCTTGCCCTTACTGCCCTATCTAAAAAATCCACCCTCTTTAAAAATTACTGAAAAATGCGGGAAAAAAGTTATCGTCTGTTCCACAAAATTTTTGGGGCCTACACTTTTTGGTTGCCCCGGGGCCTCCACATGCTTAAATACGGCCCTGTCTAGAGGAGTAAGGTCAGGTGACGGTTCAATTGTCATGACCAGCGAGTAGACCGTGATTCATGTTAAAAACTCAAAAGCTGCTTCGCGACTTGTGACCTGGTCATGAAAACCTGGGTGCCTGACGTGTGATAGATTGCTGGGTGGCTAGAAAGTAGTGGGATGGCATAAAACAGTTAATTAATTTGATTATCATACAATTTTTTTATATTTCAACAATTTGCAAATTCGACCTTTGCTAGCATTATCGACTGTTTCTTTGGCACCTCTAAATATTTTTGAAACTCTTGTACGTCGTTAGAGATCTGATTAAATGAAGATTTCTTCCCCGTAATTTGTACGCTTCATGGCTTAGTAAAATTTTGAGATAACTGGTGTCAAAATTGATGTACGGTCACCAAATGTGATAAGTAACCAGGGTCGTCGGATATAGTTGAAGTTTGGTAAAAAACCGATGGGTGTTTTTGAATGAAATTTAATTTGATAAATGACCTATTTATTTTCTATTAATTAAATTAAATTTTATTTAAAAACATTCATCGGTTTCTTACTAAACTTCAACTATATCGACGACCCTGGTTACTTATCTATTTTGGTGACTGTACGTAAATGATTTTTGAAAATGTTTAGTAAATTTCTTCCTTGTAACTCTTAACTATCTGCTATTTTAGAAAAAAAAAATTTCACCGAAAGGTTTGCTAAAGTATTAGGTACCCAATGGAATAGCAATGAAGTCCATTCAATTCGAGAGTTTAGAGTAAAGTGATATTTAGTGACAAAAAAAATGTTTTTTTTTCGTATCCAATGAATTTTCGCCTATGGTTTATGGGGTGCTTAATTGTTGCAAATGGGTCCCACAGTCACGTCCTGGAAGGAATTCGTCAAATCCTTGAGGAATACGTTAAAATAAGACAAGTCACCCTGTATATAGGAAGAGACATTTCTGCTGGAGCGGGACATCTGATAAAGTTGGTAGTAAAATTTTATTAATCTTTCAAATATATAGCAAACTTTAGATTTGTATAATGTAGAAGCATTTTGGCGTAGAGAACGTTGCGTTTTTTTGTGTAGAGAAAATAAACATTCTTATATATTTTATTTTGTAAATGTGAGTACCATGGATTCGTGTATTATGTCATTATGTATGTTGACTTGAAAGCATGGCAGTTGAGAGTGCCTTGCTCGCTTAAATGTCTCACTGATGGTGGCGCGTGTGTTGGATCTTTCGGTTCCCTACAAAATGGTTGAGCTGGGTGGTGCTGATGCACACGTCATGTTCGTGAACGGGCGCCGTCGGTTGGGACTGGTCATCTCTTAACTGTGGCAGTTAAGAGATGACCAGTCCCAACCGACGGCTTATTTTTAATCTTATGTTTTTAATTGTTTTCTTGAATGTTTTGTTACATTGTTCTCACTATTATAGAATCAACAAGAATAATGTACTTGATTTTGTAATATCTTGATTTAAAAGAGTGTCCTTGGACTTTCTTGCCCGTTCTTCTCCATAGAGATCTCAAGTTCTGGAATGGGCAACTAGCTTCAACTTTCTGACTAACTGAGCGACTCTTTGACAATTCAAAAGTGCCTGTAAATGGTTTAATTGAAATAAATGCTTTAAGTTTGGTTATTCGAATACTTTTCACGGTTTTGGTATTTTTACTTTTTTGCTACAAATTGATAAGATATGGGACTCGTGTACAGCTGGTTTTTATATGAGAAACGTTACCTGTTTCCGCCACAGAGCGATGGTCGAATAGCGTGTAATCAATATCAAGCACGAGCAGTTTCTTGCCGGGTCGCGGCTCGTTCAAAATGTTGATCTTGTAGTCTCGCACCCGCTTGTTTATTTTAGCTAGGTATATCTGAAATGCGATGATTAATGTGGTGTTTATTTAGTTATTTACCAATTTTTTATATAAAAAATTTTCTTGTGTCAGTTTTTTTTTAAGGCCTCCAGGCAGGGCTTACAAAACTTATAAACTAGGCGAGTAAAGGCTAAGGGCTCTCCCTGTGGGGTATGGACCTCTGCTTAGGGCGTCGGTGGGGGAGGCCAGCAAAGGACAGGCTGGATCGGAATTAGAGTCAGTGTGTGTTTTTTAAAATTATATATATACAAGCTGTTAGCGCCTATCTGATGAAATGTAGTTATCACAGCTTTTTAACCCCTAGCAACACCAAGTCCTCTTAAAAACATAGTATCATCATTTATATCACCAAATATGGGCTACCAGTGGCTCAAACAACTTTAACGCCTGGATTGGATTCCCAAGTTAGAAAGTGCTAATGAATTCTTCTGTTCTGAATGATAGCATTCAGTTGTGACTACAATGGCCTGGTTAAAAACACCACACCTGGGTATCGTAAAAGGCGACTGCTGGACGTGCACAAGATGGTCTTTACTATGGAATACAATCCTACTGCATCTAGATAAGGCTGTAATCACTAATCCCTCAAATTCTTATTTGATTATAATGGTTTACAATAAAGAGTATTCCATCCATATTACAAGTTTTGGTCATCGTTTTTCATTTTTACATACCTCCTGATTCTCCACATCAACCTCCTCCTCCTCAATATCCAGGTCGTTGACCACTTCATCTCCCACATCCGGCTTGGTCTGTGCGCCGGCTATGGCTTCCTCTAGAGAACCCATCATCATGATCTTGAGGTTCGGCTTCAACTGCAGGTCTGAGAGAGTGCAGTTGTCTGTTGCGACTTTGCCTGGTAAGTACAATAATGATTAGCATTTTCTTGTATGAAACTACCTTTTGCCTGCAGCTTCACCCACGTGGAGGTCGGACATCAACCCAAGGGAATGTACTACCGCAATGAAAAGTTTCCTATGTCCTAACCTAGGTCAGGGTCTACCTGTGTTATAAACATCGAAATCAATTCGGCGGTTATTACAGGCAGTGACCAAAGTTTTCTCACTCCTGTATGAAATGGTCTGGTTGACTTGAGTTAAAAATACCATTGGCCACTGCATAATTATAGTGCTTGGTAACCTGGCATGGAATGGGCCAAGTGGCACACTGGCAAGTATCCAATTCAATACTCAATTCTTTATTGCATTCCATATGTATTACATAGATGGTCTAACAAGGTAAAAGATCAATATGGACCCTGTCGGACACAGCTAAATTAGGAGAGAGGAAGAGGGCCAAGCAGCAATTCAAGCAATTCAATATTATTAAAAATTATTACATGAGTTTAATTGGGTTGGGTGTATTAGGTGTGTTGTGTTCAGATTATGAGTTAAAGGGTGTCCCAAAACAGAATTGGGTGTAGTACTGTAAAGAACTTTCATGATGCCTAGCAGAGAACAGCTTTATTTCTTAGGCTAAATTTAATAATAGAACATATTGCATCAAAGAGCAACTGTTTTCATTTTATTATGGATCCTGAATTACCCAATAATAGTAAATCTATGACTACATGAGCAGCCACGCAGTGTGCTAAACTAGTTGTTTTTCAATCTCTTCATTAAATGCTTAAATTAAATTAAAAAATATTGCTTTGTAACCATGTTTATATCTTGGATGAGAATATATCCTGTATGTGGCTGAACTGAACATAACCAAATTATTTATTCTCTTTACTATTAATTTTATTAACTGGGTGATGCAATATCTACTTTACCTTACAACAGATGATATTTTGGTTTTTACGACAGGAAATTCAATATTAGGTGGTTATACTACAAACCAGACAAGTCCCGTCTGTTGGGGTCGGCTTCCAGTCTAACTGGATGCAGCTGCATACCAGTATTTTACACGGAGCGAGTGCCTATCTGACCTCCACAATCTAGTTACTGGTTAACACAATACCAGACAAAACCCAAATAAGGCAAAATATTATAGGGATTATAAGGCAAAATATTATTAGGGGATAGACACTTATTCCAATTTTTTGAGGTCAGCGCAACATCTTTTTCTTCCACAGTTCTCTATTAGTCATCATCTTGATAGTTATTCGCTTTTTAGCCATATTGTCTTTCACAAAAAAAGTTTTAGAGATTGTCTAATAATAGCCTAAATCAACTTGCATTTGTGTAGTTTGTCTATTAAATGGCTATATGTAAAAAAGATTTACCCTAGAGCAGCCACGTGTTTGCCCCTGTCTTGGGAGATAAATAGGGAGGTAGTTTCTCAAAAGAGTATTGTTATATTATGAAGCATTTAAATTAATGGTGACTTCAAGTTTACTGTACTGTGTCAGTTTCATTTTGTTAAAGAGTTCTTTGACAATGACAGCGGAATTGCTTACTATGCAGAGCTTCAAGTTTCAGTCAAAGATTTAAATAGTTGGTCAGTGGGTCGCCTTAGTCTCTACTAGCCTATTAATTTTCACTGCGGGTCAAGTCTCGCCTTACAAAGAAAGGCACAAACATGTTTTTAAAACCGAGCTAGTTAGTACATCCTGGAGTAACTGTAAATAGTAGCGATATTTTACGTCAACTTAGCAGCATATAGAAAAACCACTTTATGTACAATGGCCATGTGAGCATTCACTCGTTTTGTTAGAAAATTGATATTATCTACACATCTGCATGTATTATCATGTTCTAGATTAAAAATAGTCGGCAAAATGTAGGCCATTGTATGCATTTCTGAGAAACTTAATGAATTACACGTCTATACCGGCTCGATATTACATAAAGTGCTGATGAAAATCGGTGCGGTTTTAAAACGAGTTTGAGTACGCAAACTGTAGATTATAATACAAATTATCAATGTCGAAGCACCGTCGAGTGCATGCAATTTATGATAATGACAAGAAACACGTTATAATTACCCTGAAATTTAACATTGAGGAGCTTTTGCCTTTCTGGTCGAACACCCGTGGCATTTTCGATGGCGATTTTTAGCATCGCTACCGAGTCCGAGGGCGAGAACTCCGGTATCTCGTACTCCTTGCCATTCCATTTTACACTTAGTTTTAAAGGATTATCGTTTATATCGCACATTTTTAACTAATATTCAGTAAAACTTGGATTGACGTGACATATAAACAAAACAAATTTGACACGGCACTAGTGATGGCCGATTTTAACTATTTGTGAAAGGTGATGGAACTAGTGATGCATCTTGATACTATTTAGAATGATTTAGTAGGAAATTGAAATTAAATTAAATGAATTAAAGAAAATAATAACAAAGGGACTGCGATCATGTTTCAAGGGTAGCGTGGTGACGGATTTTATAATAAAAGTAATATAACATCACGCATTCATAATTTTTGAACCCGTGGTCTGGGCGTTCGCTCCCAAAAAGGTTAGGCACAGGTGTATTTTTAGCACACCCACATTTGCCAGTAACAGGAAGCGAGCAATTAATAATGCGGAAAGTTACAGCTAAAAAAGAACCTGTGTCATTGTTTAAAAAAGATCTTTTATTAGAATTGTGGCGTCATGTATTGTGCATTTGTGAACGCACCTTAGAATACGTGGCGTCGCCTGTATTATGTTTATTTAACGGGGATGCACCAAGGTAGCCCGCGAAATTCAAATTTTCTTACGTTTTTTGCAATTTGCAGGTCAGTGTCAGATGTATGGTGATTAAAATATGATTGGTGGCCGTAACAAATATGGCTTTACAGAATTATAATCATTAGAATCAGCAATACAATTCCATAAGTTAGAATTGTCCTCAAATGTCAAGATTTCATGAAACAGTCGTTCAGTAGGATAATATATTTTAATTATTTAAAAATTATACGAGATGTTTGATGATTTTTGTGATTATAATTCTATAAATAAATATTTTCTACGGCCGCGAATCATATTTGTGTTGTTTAGAAACAAAAGTGATCAAATCCATTCGGGAGTATAGACGGGAATCAAGGACTTTTCGTTCTGATCTCTTTGCAAAAGTTGTTTATAGAGATTGTATCATTATGGCTTCGCTTAAGTTGGTATTAAAGATTTAAAAAAAAAACATTCACTTCCACAAACCTAAAAAACTAAAATAATTAGGATTGAATTTTGGATTTGACGTATTTCAAAACCAAGCTATGGATTTGACTAGTTTTGTTATTGATGTAGTTGGATTTGACCATGTTTGATTCTTAACAGCATGTATATGACTGATTTTGATACTGAAACAATATCATGTCAGGGGTTCTCAATATTTCCGGTTGGTTGGGTAGTAACAATAAATATAAACAATTTAGTACTTTGAAATCAGTCTTACTTTATTTGAAAACCCTTCATTCATCATCACTGTTATATTTTTTAATTTCTTATACAAATATAGCTGGTAATTCTTCAGAGAAATCACAGTCTTCAACAACCTGTTCATGAGCAGTAGATGATTTAGGTATTTCTAGTACTTGTTTATAATAACATAAATCTGTGATTTCATCCCACTTCTCTCCAAAATGTGTGGTTAATAATTTCTTCACATCGCTTAATTTTTCTTGTTTAACGTCAACGTATAATTTAATCACATCTGGGTTTATAGCAGAAACCTTCTTTTTTCCTTTGCAGATATTTTGATACTTATTTAAAGTATTTTGGTAAGACTCTTCCGCTCGAATATACACATTTTGTTTGTCACGAGTCTTTTTAAGAAAAAATCTTTTTGATTTTTTTATTGAAAAATGCATGTTGGTTGTAGATTTTAAGACTTCAGCTGATGATCGTTTCCAGACGCAAACTTTTATATCAAGTCCCAAGTAATACACGGTTCCATGACGGATGAAAATTTCGTAATAATCATCAGGGTTAGTCATTACTTCACGACTTTTAATCTCTTTTTAAATTTTTGCGAAAACTCTATCTGGTACTCTATCTGGCAAAAAAGAATGGCCAACAACTGGAAACAGAATTTCTAGGCCCATAATGTGTACAGGTGCATAGTCTTGTAACCATTTAGCTACCATACCAAGAACAGATTGACTTTTATTTTGGCCGCTGCACCCATCTGCTACCAAACGAACCTGTGTGATGTGCTCTAATCCGGGACTCAGAAAAATGGTATTCAAGCAATGAAAAACAGCGCTAGCAATTTCATTCGATGCTTTCGGCAAAACATCTTCAGTCCAGGTGTAGATGAACGTGTTATTAACAGTTAGGGGTGATTTTGAATTACCGATTACCACCGTAAAATTGTACACATACAACTGCCTCGAGTAATAGGCAGTTTGATCCGGAACTTTTATTATTTATTATTTATTTATTTATTAAACTTATACACACTATCTGGACACGGTTGGTTCTTTTGGCAGTCAAAACTAAGAATTAAAATATTTTCGCTGCTGTCTTTTAGTAAATCATAAAACGATTTGGCTCTCAATTTGTGAATTCTACTCTCAATCATTAATTGATTTTTTATCTCATTGTTTTTTTCATGTTTTAGTCGTTCTTGCAAAACTATGCAAGTGGAGCACATATCTATGTTAAATTCGGTTTTGAAAATTTCTCTGAAGTAAGATGCCTTAATATTTTTATATTCATCCGCGGTTTCTGCGATAAACATTTTGTAAAGTTTACTAATACTAAGATCCGATGACAAATATTGTCTACTTTTTATTTTACTTCTACAGTAATGTATTTCTAAGGGCTCAAGCTTTTTAATAAAGTCTTTAACAGCTTCCCTTTTAGGTGCATATTTTTGTATTTTACGCCGTCCTCCTCTCTTCTCTCGCGCAGATTCACCCATGGCTTTGAAATGTCGATTAATAACACCTGTCACTCTTCCTTTCTTTAAAGCAAAATAGAGAGAAATGTGCGTTTGCAAATTGGAATCAGATTTTGTCGTCGTCGTGCAAAGTACGTTACCGCCATTTCTTTTTTATTCCCACAATTATTTACTGGCCGATGTCGCTGAGTAGTAGTAACTTTCGTATGATTAATTATAAAATTATCCTGATAAATTTTGTCCGGTTTTTATAGAACGCTTTATTAAATACTAATATATCAGCATGACTCAATGAAGTGCACCTGTATGCTTTGGTGTAATGGTCACATGGAAGTCTTAAATTAGGTGGCTCTTTTGGAGTATACCTAAAACAATAACAATCATAATTAAGTAAATATTTCTTTTTTAAACGGTGCCCAGTCGTATAATTTTTATGTAGTACTTTCAATGGGTCCCACAACCTTTGTCTATAGTATTGTAAGTTTAGGTTTAATTAGGGGCACTTACGTTATCAAGAGGAATCTAACGACGCATAATTTATCGAAACCGGTTCAGCCGTTTGGTAGTTACGAGGGAACATAGGAATGTACATACATAAAATTATTATACTGGTTAAACACAAAACCCTCCTTTTGGGCTTCACTGCAGTCGGACAAAAAATACTTCATGCCATCCCATTGTAAGTAATAAAACAAAAAAAAGCAAGAATAAAGTAAATTAGTCAGTAGCTGATCCAAAAGAAAACCTAAGGCTTCTACGTAACTGATGACACAATGTTTAGTACCACTGACCATGAAGGCCAGCGTGAGTGATCAAAGCAATACAAACATACCTTTCCTTCTTCAATTTGTTGCATTTCCAATCCGCTTTTTGTTGAGTCCTTTTCCTTGATAACTGAGGAGTAGTTTCCTTTATTAAATTATCCATTTTATTGTAATTAAACACCAACTTTTAATTAAAAACGGCGAAGTAAATTCAAAACCACGATCCACAAGCTCGTCACTCCGCAAAATGGCCGCCGGTCGGCTGTCATTTTCATACATAGTTCTGGCTTCTGATTGGCTACGCGAATTAGACCGATTTCGTTTCTCAGCTATAAAGGATTTGACTCTTTTTGATACTGAGCTGTGATTTCGAATCGATTTTCCTATGAATTGCTTTGGATTTGACTCTTTTTGATACCGGTAATAAATACAAGATTTTTTATCGAATAAAATAGCGTACTCTGTTCCAAAACCTTTATTTTTGGATTTGACTAGTTTTGTTTCTAACCAACACATTTAGATAGATATACAACCTGATACTGCTTCCCTCTTAAGTATTTATAAGTTAGTCAGGAACGCTCCCTTGTTACGTGGCAACACTAAGCCACAATCCGGGGCGCTACTAACGTGCCTACTACTAGCGTTCCTCATGTGGTGTCTGTTATTTGCTTGTCTACCGTCGCGGGTCACGGACTAGATTTTAAGTCATCAGTTTATTCTGTCCCTACTAGTTTAATCAATCGTAGGTATTGTAGGAAAGCAAAAAGTAGGTTAGCAAGCAGTGACAAGGGAGGTCAACAATAACACTGTTGAGTCATGAAAAGAGCTTTTCAACGACATACGTCCGGTCGTTATTGATCAGTGGGGACATCCTATCGTATCATCCTTTTCGCACTTCTTTCAGCTTTTGGTTTATAACTTCTAAAAGGTGCATTCTACGTATAAGTCACTCTTCTAAAGTAGGTATATAAAATTTGCTACAATTAGAGCGCAGCCGTTGCTCTCTAGGTCCAAAAGAACCCGAGATACAGTACTTCAAATATTGGCAATTTTTCGGAAACAGTTCAAAATTTTAGTCTAACCGTCTTCCGAGGAGGATATCGGTTGAAATACTCATTAGTCGCCTGAGTACTCCCTTAGCCATGACTGAATCTCATGAATAAGACGATTTTGGCGACTCTTTACCACTAGACCGGACAACAAAGGTGTCTTTGGAGCCTCAAGAAATTTTTTGTGGCCTACTTATATTGCCATCAACCGGGCATAAAATCAGACCAGGCTGGGAAATTCCTGATAGAAAACCTAATAAGTAACACTGCCCAACCTGGGAATCGAACCCAGGACGTCATGCTCAGCAGTAGTGCCTGCGACCAATAACAAGGAGGAATATCAATACAAAAAATTAGGACAATTTTCATACTGAAATTACAATACTCATTAGCAGCCCAGAGTCTGGATTGGTGCGATTGCTTGATGGCTCGCACCCTGTTAGGCCCGCTTTCCTATTATGCGGATTTATGTCCGCACGCTTGTCTGGCCCGCATGCGCACCGCCCGCATCCTATCGTTTTGCACTGGTTGGCATTTTACCTTTCCCTTCATGTGCATCACACCACGCACGCGGGACGCGGGGAGTTTGCGGGTGCATCACACGCGCGAAGCTCATGCATGCGGGTAAGGTACTTACGCGGTCGCAAACACGCCTGACAGGAAAAAGGCACTATCATGGGACTTAAACATAACTAGCGAAATGTACCCTATTATGGCACACCTCTGCCTAACTAACCCTTCGGGGAATGCAGTCGTGATATTATGTTATGTAATTTTTATAACGAGAGTTTTTGCCCAGATTCATTAATTTGGGCAATAAAGATCTAGATAATAAAACAACACAGAGAGCACAAATATTTATTAAATTATTAATTCTTTAAAATATTAAATTACAAGACTCATTTTACCGCCTTTCTTGACTATCTGCTCTGGACACTTCGATAATAAACTTTTCAGGTTCGAAATCCGGGTCGAGAATCTTCGACCTGATAATTTCTTTATAAATAAATGCAGACTTTCTCGGAGTTCGCGTCTTGTCTGGACTTGAGTAATCCACTTCATATAAACCAAACTTTTCTCTGTAATCGAAATAGTGTTAATTCGATTTCGCGTTAATTAGTGGGCTGTTTACTCAGGTGGGTGTCATATGACTTACTAAAGTTAGATAATAAATAAAATCTTTTTTACAAAAAAACAACCGACTTCGGAAGTCGGACCGGAAGTCGGTGTCTTGGTTGTGTATTTTCGTTTTTGGCCACCGACTTCCGAAATTAAAGTTATTGTTCTCGTTTTTTAGTGTTTTTTTTTTTTGGAAGTCGGTTGTTTTTTTGTAAAAAAGAAATTATGTTTCACTTTTAGTTGTGGTACCTGCCCCACACACATTCGTATACCATTACTTGATATGTAAATAACCGTGACAGGAAATTATTAAAACATCATCAATAAAAACTAAGTGGAAAAAATACGCAGTATTAAGGATAACTCAAAAACTACTGGTCAGAACCTGATCAAATTTAAATGGGACCACACATGTGAAGCACCAGCTTTCAAACAAAAAAAAAGAATCATCAAAATCGGTTCACCTAGAAAAAAGTTCTGAAATACAAAACACATTTAAAAAAAATACAGTCGAATTCAGAACCTCCTCCTTTTTTTGAAGTCGGTTAAAATAGTAACTTTCATGAGCGTACAAAGATCTGTTGGCGCGTGGCCAAAATTGGAACAAACGCCGCCATCTTGTTTTTGCAATATAATTTCACAAAACATTTTTACAATTTTATTAATAACCAACAGCCCCTCTCGCCTAAAGAGCCATGTTGCACTTTATGATTCGTTCGATTCAGAACCGCGCCTCGCTTCGAAACAAGTTAAGTATTGGAGCTCCGATTGAGTTACAAACATCAGCATCTTCATCAGTCAGTTCATAAAACGCCTATCCAAGCGTTTCTTCGATTCCGCCGCCACTCACCGCAACCTTCTGGTTGTCGCGGCCGCCCGTTATACCCCCTCCCGTATATCATCATACTCGCCGTCCCCGGCTTGTCCTAGTCAACATCGATGACCCCATAACCCTCCTCCAGGAGAGCAGTAGGGCCACCAGTACAGTGCACATACACAGACCGCCATCGTTCCGACCTCGCCGACGAGGTCCCACGCAACGACCCCGCCGTAACCGTCCCCCCCGACCCTTGTCCGATGAGGCCTCAGCCCGCGCCGTAGCTGAGCCTGTAGCTTTAAATTCCCCTGATAATAATCATGATATTCTAAACCATTCGATCCAGCCTGTCTCCACTCGCTGCCCTGTCTCAGTGACGCCCTAAGCCGAGGTCCGTACCCCACAAGGGGTGCCCTAAGCGTGCGGTCATTTAAATATAAGTTTTAGTATTAAAAATTCCACTCCTGGCTGGAGGCTCTTTTGAGTAAAATCATTAAGGCACCCACAGGACAGTTCGGTTAAGTAGCCAGGATCTCAGTGGTCAAAACTACGAGTTGCCAAACCAAAAAAAAAAAAAAATAGTTAGAAACCAGTCGGCCAATCCAAAAATAACACGTGAAATATACTTACAATTCTCTTACTCAACTCTTTACATAGGGCTTTTGTAAACAGATTTTAATTCAGATGTGTTACAGTTGTAATGGCAATCATGACATTTGGTTTAAATAGGCTTTTATTTTTATATAGATTCTTCTATATTTTGTGAATGTGAGAACGTTGTAGGCCTGACTTGTAGACTGTAGATTTGTAGACCTTTTTATATTTTGTTGAGTGCCTGTTACTTGTTGACAATCTACGCTGTCCTCCCATACCTATCAACACTGTAATTTGAAACATTGTAAAAGCCCCTTATTTTTAAAAGAGTAACCGTGGAGTTTCGTGCCGGCTCTTCTCCATAGGAAACAACCAATTGGAACCGCGTACCTAGCTTCTGGCGTTTCATAAGTGTCCATGTTGATTTATGTGAAATAAAATATTTTGATTTTGATTTGATTTTGAATTGTAAAAATAGACACGTTTGAATTTGAAGCTCTACATTTAAAGAATACTCACAAATATCCATTACTCCACTCAAAAGTATCGATAAGAGACCACATGCTATATCCTCTGATATCGCAGCCTTCGTTAACAGCATCCAATAAAGCATTCAGATAGGTCCTCATGTAGTTTATCCTGTCTTCATCAAGTAGCCCTCCGCCGTTAGACCAACCATTTTCTGTAATGTAGACTGGTGGGTTGTCGTACTGTGATTTTATTTCCATTAGAAGTTTGAAGAATCCCCAAGGAACCTCCTGAAATGTTAAAATGATTGTGTTTCGATGGTGTGCCTAAGAATGGCCTACGTCCAGTAGTTGTCTGCTAAAGACTGATGATAATTATATGGGGTGTAAACGGTTTTTAAATTGACAAAAGTTTCGAGGAAGAACCTCATGGGTAGAACATTAAAGTTCTGAGTTTAAAATGTTTTTTGAAGCGGTAAAAGCCCACCAGCACCCTAATTACGTAACACACTATCTATCACAATCTGAATCATTTTGAAGCCTATTGCTAATCCATTGCTTCTTAAGTTCGAAAAATTTGTCTGCTCATTAACGTAAATAACGCAATGAATGTTGATGAACTGTCAAAATGAACCCCATTCCTAATGTTAGTGTGTTACGTAATTACCCGGCTGTAGCGCGGACTGGCAATAAAAGGCTTGAGATCGATCTCCAATTTTCCACTCGTTGAACTATTGCTATTATAACGCCTGTATTCTTTTATTCCTTTTGTTCGTAAGTTCATACTTGTCCGAGAGCTTGAATTGTTGCGTGCTGAAACACACGCTATAAACTTATATGGGGAGCAGATGCTAATAATTAGACACAATTGTGACTGATTTACTTTTAAGCATATGTAAGTAGCTAGGACAAATTGTGTAACATGTTTATTCTTTTTGGTCTATTAAAATAATATTAAGTATTATTATTCTCCGAAAGATTAGGAAGAGGTGTAGGTACCTATAGTACACCCACACTTCGCCAGTTATGTTTAAGTCCCATGTGATTGTGGACGTGTCGTGGGGGACCTATTAATTTAATGTTCAACCTATAATAAATAAAAGAAAATACCTGCAGCCAGCTAGTGTGAGACTGCGGCCATGAGGGATCCTTGACCAGTACAGCGCCCATATCATCCATGTATGAAGGCACAGGATACATGCCTTCTAAAGAGGCGTCCCTATACGCCAACTTTGTAGTATACGCATTGACGCCCAGGAAGTCTGCTGATCCTTTCAGCAATGCTACTTCTTTCGGTGATAGATCTGGTAGGCGGGATCTTGGATATGCCTGTTCAGCACTTTTGAGTGCTACGTTCTTTCGCACTGCTGAAGGGTAGTTACCTGCTTTTGAGAATATTGGATGGGCGTATAGACCCCACTGGAAAAAGGGAAATATATATAAATGTAGTATGAATTCGTAGTTATAGAATTTGGTTGCCTGACTTTCGGTGCCTATGAATTTACAAGCTACATGAGTATCAAACGGCGCGGTAACCATATTAGATCAGGTCGACCAGTCTGAGAATCTATCACATCAGGGTTGTTGCAGTAGACAAAATTCAGAAAAGCTTTCAATAAATCCTAAAAATACATTTTCGTTACTTACTTCAAACTGTCTGGCATCAATACCAGCTTGATGATCGTCAATAGTATCAGACGTAGCTTCATACCATACGAAACCAATGGAAATTCCAATCGAGCCTTTCTGCAGCTTCCTAAATTCTGCGTCGTACGTGTGATACGTTTCAGCATGAGCTATCAAAACGTTCCGAGCGCACAGGTACTCAGCAACGCCCGAGATATTCAGAAATGGAGCTTGACTATCAGACCCATACCCTTTTACACAAATCTCTTTAGGCTCATTGATAGTGATCCAATATTTCACTTTCTCACCGAACTTTTCGAATAAAAACTTCGTGTAATCCGTAAACCATTCAACTACTGAAGGATTGGCCCAGCCTCCTAGTTTTTGTAAATTGGCCGGTAGATCCCAATGGTACATTGTTACCATGGGAGTGATATTCTTGGCTAAAAGGCTGTCTAAAAGATTGTTATAATAGTCGACTCCAATTTCGTTTACTTTATCGGAAAATCCATTTGGCAGGACTCTAGGCCACGATATGGAGAACCTGTAGAAGTCTAAGCCGAGTTCTGCGGCTGCTGCCACATCTTGTTTGTATTTGTGGTAGGACTCTGCTGCCACGTCTGCTGTGCTGTCATCCTTGATCGCCGAAGGTTCTTTGTGGCTTGCTACGTCCCATATCGAAGGACTTTTACCTATGGTGCATTCATACAAAATTTTAGTTACAGTGAATAATAATAAATCGATGTTTTGACTTAAATCAGGATGAGGTCTGACTAATCATAACTTTGGATGTTTATTATTCAATATAAGCTAAAACAATGATTAATCTTACCATCTTCATTCCACGCTCCTTCGATTTGGAAAGCAGAAGTAGAAGCCCCGAACAAGAAGTCAGCAGGAAACCGGCGGGGTTTACTTTTGCTAAACACATTATCGCATAAGAAGAGAAAGACGCTGGGGATGGAAAATTTACAAATGTTAAATTAAGATCAACCCCACTTCCAATTAACAAGTTAGGAGTCAAGGGCGTAATACTCAAGGGGAATTCATCCACGGCTGATTGTTTATCCAGTTTGTGGCTATAGTGATAGAAAAGCTGTGCGGTTAGAATGAAAGACATTCTTCAACGACACACTAGTACTACTGGTGCTACTGGTGTACTGTGGTACTGCTGTACCTCCAGTAATGATCTCGAGGACGACGGCAAGTCCTTGTTCATGTCCTGCGGATGTGAGCATTACAGAGATATCGATGCAACGAATTAACACTCCCTCAAAAACAGGAGCTACTAAAAAAGGTAGGATGCTAGGTGAACACCACGGTATCGGTGAATTTCATAGGACAACCCAGAAGCTTGAAAAACCCCCTTGTTTTCAATCAATTTATCCTATCGCCGTCTACTGCTGGAAATATGATTCTACGATTGCCACATGACCCGAACGTTCCCCTTTCTTACGTAATTGAAGAGTAATTATTATTAATTAAATAAATAAATAAACTATTAACATTACCAGAGGACTGCCACGCAGTTGTTCATGGTTCCGAGGCACTCCACTCACTACGCGCGGTGACTCTTTACAACGGTCACTTGTGTGGAGTACTGGAGTTATTCTGCAATCGATGCTTGTACAACGCTCTTTGTATTAATGGCTTGGGCTTCTGCTGTTGTCACGGACGTTCACGGAACACAAACTTAGGCAACTGATAAGTCTTTCAAGAATTATGATAATAAGACGTACTCGTACTAGTAGCACTACCTATCACTAGTTTACTTCCTAGGGTGTCCCCAGATTACTCCCCAATCTGAATTACTGTTCCTCAAAGATTTCTATGTAACATCTGATAAGATTCTTATTTTGTGCGGATTTTGCTGTAGGTACAACGTCGAGATTTCAAGTTTACTGAACTGCGGGGTAATTGCGTAACCCACTAACAGTAGGAATGGCGTTCATTGTGACAGTTCAACAACATTCATAGCGATATTTTCGTTGCTGAGCAAACAAATTTTTTGAACATATGAAGTAATGGATTAACAATATCCTTCAAAATGATTCAGATTGTGATCTATAGTATGTTAAACAATTAGGGTGCTGGTCCGTGGCTCTAACGACTTACGGCAAATTTGGTACGTCAGTATGTCTGGAATTCTGTACGACGAGTGTATGTATTTTGTCGAATTTTCGGTAACTAATGTGATTGGCCGATAACTGTTTTACATACATAAACTCACGCCTTCTTCCCATGGGGTAGACAGAAACTACAGAACGCCACCTGCTACGAAGTAAAATAAATAATGTCTCCACATCCTAGATATGTACAAGTGCAGTTTTTTCAGAATCAACCTTGCAACGAAATGTTTGAACTTACTTACATCGTATTTATGAAAAAACAATGCGGTCGCGCTTGTGGATTATACTAAAGTACAATAGTACAATAACCTGTCAATACATTACATTCATGATGTCAGGCTCTGGCCATAATCAATGGAACCATGTTGTTTATTGGACCTAAGGTCTAGGTATACGGTCGCGGTGGTCCCTCTGGTAGATCGAATATGTCCATCTTCTATGGTGTCAGCTTATTATAAATCCTTCAAACTCCCGAACACCCATAACAGGGAAGGTCTCAAAGATGTACTGACTGGACTGTGTGACGGGACCATCTGGCATTTCAACCATTCTTAACAAATTTTTGAGACACTCCTGCTGCGGCGCTGTTGAGAGGAGTGTTTCAACAACCATCGAACGTCCTCCTGATGGCTCAACGATGCGACTGTCCATACAAATGAGCGCCATTTTCGAAGCCTCTTATTGGGATAAACGGTATCTGAGGCTTCTAGTCCGTCTTAGTAAATGAATCCTCTCATGTTATTTAGAAAGTTAAAGAAAGAAAGAAAGGAAGTATTATGTTTGGGAAACTACTAGCTAGTTGTCCATTCCAAAGCGTAGTTTTCTATAGAGAGAAATAGTCCATGGTTACTCTTCAAGCAAATTTTTATCCCATCACCCGTTAGTATTTGGGTGGGAAACTGCTTTTTTGAGAAATTTTGTATTTACAGTCGTTGGGCAAAATCACATTCGGTATCGCCATTAGAAACATTCGGCCAGTTTATCAAGACCTACCACCGTCTTCCAAATACGTTATAATATACATTTCATCTTTCCACTAACAAAGTATTACTTAGCACGTGGTGTTCTGTAGTTTCTGCCTGAGGAAGAGGCATGACATATGTTCTCTTGTATTGTAATCTATCTGTTTAGAAATTCAGCAATAGATACTGAGGACGGAATTGTCAGATTTGTGCGGTACTTGTCCATTGGCAAGTCCACTTTTCGATTCAGTCTATAATAATAAATCCTGAGGGTTTTTTCTTATGAGCCTTCGTGGCATGGTTGGTTCATCCATAAGGTTTTTGCTAATACGTTACGATGGTGCGCAATTCTTACCCTTTAAGTATTATTTTTCCTTAATCAGTTTTCATGTTAGGGTCATGATGTAATCTGTCATTTGTTATATACCATGGTGCGTTCATTATCAAACGTAGCAATTAGGCATCACATAGGCAGATATTATGGATGAAAAAGATAGAAGAAAAAAAAAATAGAAGAAAAAATAACTTTATTTCGCATAAAAAATACACAATCATAATTACGCAGACAATTTAACCAAGACACAATGTCGAAGACAAGGCATCAGTAAATATTAAATAAAAAACGTTGTAACATCAACATTCACAAAATATTTTTAAAACAAAGTTCTTCTTTCCTTTGTATCGCCATCTTGTTTTTAAACTAGAATTATTTGTACGCTCTATAATTATATTTCGTTATATTTATACTCGTTTCCTGGGAGAGTTATTTTTTGCATTATGCCTGAAAATAAAGTAATTATTTCCTTTTAATTGGCTTCCTTTTACGTGCGAAGCGAGGTCGAGACTTGGAGCATTTTTGACCCGGACAGGTTAAAATTTCATTGTGATTTTACTAAGAAAATATGCAAGAGCGAGCGAAGCGAGCTAGGCAGGAGTATCCTGACTGGGATATATTAGATTTTCTGTGTGGTTTCACTAAATGAATCCAATAGCTTGAGAATTGGCCCGCGCCTGTAGTTTGAAGTCTTAAATAAATTACATTAATTTTCATTAAGTATTCATTCATTATGGGCCTCATGTCAACAAGAATTTGAGGTGTTGGATAGTATTTTACGAATTAGTGCTTACATACGTCGGGGGGGCCTGTAGCTTGGGGACCTCGTATCATTCATACGGCTGATACGGCGGTAGCTACGCCCCTGTTAGAAGCGATGCATGTGTAGGTACTTTACTTAATAAAAGTCTAGTAATACAAGCCTGTTAGTTGATGGTCGATCATGTCGATGAGGAGTTTTCCGCCGAGGAGAATCTGATGTCCTCGTAGATTCAGTTTTATATTGCCTTGGAGACAGCTGAAAGATTCAAGTTGTGTTGAAGGGTTAGATCATTCAGAGATAGTTCATCTCTGAATGACCTGTGAATGTCAATCAAAATAAGTAAAGCGAGAAAAAAGACGACAGAAGGCTTCAGATCAGACCACATAGAAGATGGTGGAAGGACCTAGAATCTAGATAAACCAACAAACCATGGCCCACTTTACTCCTGGACCTAAATCTCTAGAAGGCATGGAGATGGTTTGCCTTAGCTCTGCAATTGGATGATGATAAAGCTATACTCTGATGCAGGCTAAAAGTAATTTAATAGAATAGTAAAGGTCCGGAAAATTAAAACTCCATCTAATTATTACCTGTCGTCTTGGTGAGTAGCATTCGTCGAGTCTTTTCGTCTTACGATG
Organism: Dryobotodes eremita; assembly: GCA_917490735.1. Lineage (NCBI taxonomy): Eukaryota > Metazoa > Arthropoda > Insecta > Lepidoptera > Noctuidae > Dryobotodes > Dryobotodes eremita. The sequence continues at coordinate 17,207,855 of OU823264.1, read as the reverse complement.
ATGATCTGCAAGAGTAAATTCTAATTTATTGAGTTACACCTATGTTTTTCTTATAGCTCTTGTCGATGCAGGTTTTATTGGTTGGCAAATAAGTCGATGGTAGGTGGTCACAGCCGTCTGCTCACAGCTGTATTAACAGAAGCATTACAGCATGCGTAGCATGACCACCCTAGAAGCGGGTTTTGTCGACGGAAGAATAGACAAAATGGCAGATTGATGACAGATTTCTAAATAAATGTTTCTACAATCTGTCATTTTGTCTATTGTTCCGTCGCCAAACTCGTTTCTATATTGGTCATGGTACGCGCGCAGGTGAGTTGGCATCTAAGATAATAGCTTAAATGTCTCTTCTCTTCAAACCGAAACACAGCAACTATCCTTGGCGCAGAAATAGGAATATGAGCCCTTTTTAACCGACTTCAAAAAAAGGAGGAGGTTCTCAATTCGACTATTTTTATTTTTTTTGTGTGTTATCTTAGAACTTTTTTCTGGGTGAACCGATTTGGATGATTCATTTTTATTTGAAAGCTGGTGCTTCACATGTGGTCCCATGTAAATTTGATTAAGTACTGACCAGTAGTTTTTGAGTTATCCTTAATAATGCGTATTTTTTCCACTTAGTTTATATTGATGATGTTATAATAATTTCCTGTCACGGTTATTTACATATCAAGTAGTGGTATACGAATGTATGTGGGGTAGGTACTACAACTAAAAAGTGAAAAATATAAACTTTTTACAAAAAAACAACCGACTTCCGAAATTAAAGTTATTTTTCACGTTTTTTTGTGTTTTATTTGGAAGTCGGTTGTTTTTTTGTAAAAAAGTTTTTATTTCTTGATCTATTTTACTTTAATGATGCTGCAGTGCACAGGTCAAGATTCGGAGACAGTTACATTTGGTGCAGACATGGTTAAAATCGCATAACACCTAATTTTCCGTTTAATGTTGACCTGTTAAAAGAGTGCATGTTAAGCTCCTTGAAGGCCTATCTGTAATGGTGGCAGCTAGCTAGACTTACTTCTCCGACTTCCTACGGGTGACCGTGACTTCTCCTTCTCGTGATATTTCGGTATCTGGGTGACGTAATTATACGCCGCTTGTGGACGGGGGCGGTAGTTGTAGGCGAATAGCTCGTTGTAATACTTCTGAGACTGAAATGGTAATTAGTAAGTACAAAAACAATAAAAAATGTCATAGAACAAAAAATCGAAGACTTGTGAAACTCTAACTCAAACTCAAAGCATTTAATTCAATTAAACCATTTACAGGCACTTTTGAATTGTCAAAGAGTCGGTCAGTTTGTCAGAAAGTTGAAGCTAGTTGCCCATTCCAAAACGTAGATCTCTATGGAGAAGGACGGGCAAGAAACTCCAAGGACACTCTTTTTAAATCAAGATATTACAAAATCCTGGGTACATTATTCTTGTTGTTTCTATATGCGAGAACAATGAAAAAAAAATATAAAGAAACAATTCAAAATATAAGATTAATAATAAAAATAAGCCGTGGCAGTTAAGAGATGAACACACGTGACATCCACCATACCGCACTGAGCCCACGAGGTGCGTAACGGGCTTCTTACAGAGGGAAGGCTGTGTTACTGGATCTCAGCAGTGGGAACATTATAGGCCGAATATATGTATGTATGTTTATTCTATAAGGGGCTGGTGGCTAAGTAATAACAGCCGCATGGGTCGATCCATCAGGTTAACCTACGCTTGCCGGGGTTGGTCCGGGGATGGGTGACCGTCTTTCGATACCAAGAGTCCTCCGTGCCTCGGAAAGCACGCTAAGCCGTTGGTCCCGGCTGTCATTCGTGGATCTTTGACAGTCGTTACGGGTCGTCAGAAGCCCGAAAGTCTGACAACCACTCTTACTAAAGGGAATCGTATTACCCAGTCACAGGGTAGTGGACGTCAGATAGGCAGTCGCTCCATGTAAAATACTGGTATTCAGCAGCATCCGGTTAGACTGGAAGCCGACCACGACATAGAACTTGGGAAAAGGCTAGGGAGATTGATTTGTTTTTTCTACAAGTACTCTCTTCGGGTAACTAATCGAAAAAGCGGTTTAAGACGTCATTGAATTGGAGAAAATAACACTGAGGAGGCTGTAAATGATAAGCACCATCATCCTGCCAGTGGCAATATCCGGTCTACATAATTTTTGTATGGCAGTCATCTCAGTGTTTTGGCAATTTTCTTGTCATATTATCATCATTCACACGATCCATCTATGTTACCTTCGGAGAACCTACTTATCTGATTTGTTCATGTTGGGCCAATAACTAGAACGTGAATCTTGAGGATTTTTTTGATATATTACACAATACTTTGAGCTGAGCACGTTCAGTGCTCCGTAAACAAACACAAAATTTCACAATGAATTTGCGATTGACGTTCTTTAAACTCTTTTTTTCGATATTTCTCTATGCTTGAAAACGGTGTGCTCCAAATCTGCAGACGCGGTATTTAAAACAGAGCCATCTAGTATAAATTTTAGAACCTTTCATAGAGTTACCATGGTACAAAAACGTTTTATATGGAACAAGTCAGCGACGCCACTTTAGTTGCCTCGGCGTTCAATCTGAAAATAATTTGGGCAATCGCAGACGCCGCCGCCGCGGCGTTTGAGTGGATAAAGAAAAACCATAGTGAAGTTTGGCTCACCTCTAAAAGATAGCGAGCGGGCGACATAATATCCTCAACACCGGGGAATAGACCTGTAAAACAATAATATTTAACTAAGTTGAACTGTAGGCGTGTTTAGAAACTTATACCGGGTGCGTAAACTGTTAAAATATCGTCCGTAACGAGCACTTTTATGTAGTTAAACACTTAGCAACTTCTTAATTTGATTTTCTCCTACTGTATTGGTTGTAATTTTATGCTGTTACGGGCTATTTTGAACCTATACTGTTATGAAATAGGTCTTATCTCAAAGTTGCAATCAATGTTCCACGAGAAAATCACTTTTAATTTTTGTTAAGTGTAAACATATTACTGTTCGTGACTGTACAGTACCAGGGCGTAAAGTTGCTGGGGAGTTGTTGCGCCACTTCTTCCCAGCTAAAGCACTAGAAAGTGGTGAAGGGCGGGCGTTTTGGGGACGGTCTTATGTAATTTTGACGTTCCAAAAGTGCTGATCCTCAGCCTAATTTGAATAAATGATTTTCATTTCAGTGGTGCCAACTTTGGGGTGTTCCGCCTAAATTTAGGGGGAAGAAGTGTTAAAAGGGGGAGTTTTAGGGGCAGATTTTTATTGGGGATATTTTTAGGGGCTAATTCTCGAACGAACGTGGTCTCGGCCTGTGTGTGGAATGGAACGAACTGCGACCCGCGTTCTTTTCTCATTCATAAATTATATATAATTGTTCGTTTTACTGATTCTAATGATTATAACTTTATAAATACATATAATTTACCGTCTCGAATCATACTTTAAACAACATAAAACCTCATACTCACTTGCAAATTGCAAAAAGCGCAAAAAATATGAATTTCACGAGCTACCTGGAGCTTCCCCCTTAAGTAGTTTAGCAATCGCCGAAACCCGCTTCCCAATCAAGGTAGGTGGACCTTTGGGGTCGCAGGCGCACAGAGTGGGGACTCTGTACGCCCACCGAGTGACCCCAGGAAAGACGGCGGCACAGTGGTCACATGTTGCCGCGCATAGCGAGGCTCAGGGGAGGCCCCTTTACAGTCTCCCCAGGGATGTGCTTTACAGGGACCGGGACCCCCTCTATGTGCTGATGGTGATCACTGGGGTGGTTTTAGTGAGGTAAAAATCCTGCGCTCCCCGACCTCGCTCTCCAAAGGTCGGGTGCCTTTTGAAGGCTTCCAAGAAAAAAATATGGGACTTCGGTATTCAAATATTTAAAACAAATAATATGTGTGCGTTTTATTTTATGAGTTACGAACGACTTGGGCACTGCAACAAACAAATTTTACTTATGCGAACCTATACAGGGGGTTACTTACTGGGATAGAAAAAAAAAATTGGGTTTAAATTTTGTTAGTGGTTGGCAACACTCATTTTGTTTTTATAATACATAGAGTTTTAGAGAGATTTGTCTTGATAAAAGACAGAGCCGACGCTTTACTATATCAAAAAATTTAAAAATAATTATGTTCCATAATGGCCACGTACTGAAAAGCTAGTACAGTACAAGCTGGGGCAAAATAATGCCATAGTGTGAATTGGCTGCAGTTTATTGGAAATGAAAAAAAAATGGGTTTTGTTTTCACGGAAAGTTTATTTAAAGGTGTAAGTCCAAAAAAACTTTTTTACAAAAAATTAAACCGACGAAAAAAGAAACTGTTCAGTCTAACTAAGCTCTTAAATTACTAATCTTAATTCGGCGCCAAACATACATAAAGGCGCCAAGAAAACTTATGGCGGTTTCATTGATCGTCGTTAATTGATCTGCGTTGGTTGTTTGTTTGGCGCCGACTCAGTAAGTATTTAAGAGCTTACTTAGACTGAAAGGTTTATTTTTTGCTTACCAGTTTCTTTTTTCATCGGTTAAATTTTTTGTAAGAAAGATTTTTATTTTTCGCGTTTCAGTTTCCTTTTCAAATATGAACTTATTTATTTATTTAGGGCACGAACAACGGCTTACAATACTGATTTATTTAAAAAAAACATGAAATTAAAACTTAGTACAGTGGAAGAATTACTTTAAGGTAAACACTACATTACCAAAATTAAATTATGTTAATTGACAGCTTAGGTACATGACAAGTTTTCAAGAAAACTTATTATTAGCGAAAAAACAAGCTAGATATAAAAATCAACATAAAGGATTCATAACAAATGAGACAAACAGACAAGAATTTTATATTTCTGTTAGTTATGGAATCAAAGTTTAAATCGATTAGATCGCTACTACATACTAATACCTTGCAAAACCTAGCATGTAGACAGTTATATGCTATATATATATGCCGATTTTCTCTGAGGAGGACAAAGAAGAGCAACAGGTCTACACGGAATTCATGACGCCGGAGCACGCAAGATAATATTGAGTGCGAGCAGTGGAGGCGAGTCGACAATTCCTTTAAGAATATTACATACAAACATTGCGTCGTTTATACATCTTCGTTCCTCTAAAGTGTTGAAGAACTTCAATCTATTTTTAAAAGAAGATGTTTTTTTAGCTATGCCAACAGAAACAGCTAGATGCCAAACGAAGCGTTTTTGAACGTGTTCTAGACGCAAACTATTCGTAGCATAGTGCGGCTGCCACACCATATTACAGTATTCAGCTACATTCAACTACAAAGTGTAAAGTACTCTGTCTTATGACAAAAGCCCTTGGACCTTTTTAGTTATGTGGTGTAGGTAAGGTGCAAATGTAAATTTTTGGCCAAATAGAACTCCGAAGTCACGTATAGTGTCTATTTAAGTAACTTTGTCGTCATTAATGTAATACTCTGCTTTTGCTTATAAGATAATTTTTTGTTCTTGTATATTTAACGTGGTGACATTTCATTGAGTTCAAATACATTTCATTATTTTTTCATGATTGAATGAGACTATTAAGATCCATTTGTAAGAGCGAGGAGTCTCGGACTGACTTAATTATTCTGGGAAACTAAGTCATCAGCATACATCAAAATTTCTGTGCTGAAAACAGCTAGGACTTTCATTAATGAAATTGCTTAATAAAATTGGCCCCCGATGTACGCCATGTGGGACTCCAGAGAAGATATTTTATATGTAAGATTGATAACCGTTTAAATAAAGATCTATTTGCTGAATATGAAACCACCCCCGTTCAAGTAAGCTACCAGTTGAGAGCCATAAGCACGCAACTTTTAAGAAAGGATTTTGTGTGAACCTTTATCAAAGACCTTGTTTAAGTCAGTATATATGACGTCAGCCTGATGACCAGCATCAACAGCTCCAATTAAAAGTTCTGCAAATGGAACTAGATTAGTACTTATTGTTCGTGATCCAACAAATCTGTGCTGGTGAACGCCAATGAATAGCTTTAGATGGTTTTGGAAATGCAGGCAGAGAAGTAACTCAAACACTTTGGCAAACGTTGAAAGAATTGAGATGGGCCTATAGTTTTTATGTCATTGTTTTCCGATTTATGTATAGGCACCACCTGTGCCATTTTCCATTTTAAAGGGAATATGCCAGAAGTTAAGCATTTGCTGTTTATGAGCATAAGTAGACACACTAACTTCGCCGCGCAAGTTGTAATAATTTTTTGAGTATGATCTCACAGCTAATATTTGGAACTTCCCTCGACAGCCTTCCGTCCCCAACATCACACCCTCCATGACAGTCATACCCCAGCTAGGTATAAAGTTCTCATCAAGATGAACGAAATAAGCCCAAACACGATGCAACTGCTGTAATCTGTCGAGGAGCTCTCTCGATTGTCTTCCGTCTGCATCGTCAGATGATCTCCATGTCTCTTTTTTGTTGAAGCTTCATTAGAATTACATATATGTGCCAACTTTCAACAGAATCGGTTCACAAATGAACATTCAGTAGGTGAAAAATCATTTAACCACTATTTTTCTATCTTCAGGGGTGGATTTCGTTTTTCAATTTTAAATGGGACCAACTTTCTATTAAAAGATAATCATCAAAATCTGACTGTTCTGTAAAAACTTATGAGTGATCAAAGATTAAAAAAATATATATACGTGTCGACTTGAGAACCGCCTCCTTCCTTTTCGTCGGTTAAAAAATGATATCGGTCAAACGACCACCTCCTGAGTTGATGCACATTTGTGCTCGATTTACGGCATATTGAATTGATGCTCGCAAAACATTCTCCAAATTGGTGATTTCTTCTTCAATGTTGGCTACCAAGACTGTGACTGTGTATCGCTCCATTGCTTTGTCTGCTAATTCTTATCTGTCTACAACATATGTATCAAATCACAATGACATTATAACGCCATTAGCAAAACTTATAAAACATTCACACTATGACATTACTTTTGCCCCACCTTGTACGTACGTAGGATAATAACCAAAGTGTACATTATCCCGGCATTAACGGTTGACCTTCCTAATTCCTATACGTAACAAACGTTTATCAAATTTACAGAGAGTCGTACACATTTGCAATTGGCGAGGTCACCAAACAGGGTAAACACTTTGGTCATCTAGATTAAACTACTTATGTGCTAAGAATAAAGTTAATAATGGCTCCAGAACGTGGAGTTCAACGCAATAAGCCTTTGTCTTCCGTTAAGTTTGATTAGGCTATTCTTACCTATAGTACTTATGATATATTATATATTTTCTGTTGGTGTACCTTTATAAGTAAATAAATAAAGACTTGTATAGAATATTTAATAAGTACATCCTTCATCGATTTGCCGTGTTAAAGCCATTTCATACAAATCTCAAATGACTATTTCAATTGGTAATCAATTTGTTTATAATAAATGTCTCAATGAATTTACATACTACAGACATAAATATAACAAATCAAATTTAAGAAAAGGTCTGCTATTCATAACAGTGTGAAAAACTCTACCTTAAACTTGTTTGATTTTTTCACGTGGTAGGTTACATAGATTATAAGAATGAAGTACGAGTGCCTGGATCAGAGTCCTAAGTTACTTTTAATTGCTCACCAGTTGGTATAATCTGCGTCCTGCTTCTGAAAGTAACATTCCTATTATCCATCAGCCCGCTGTTCCTCCTTCTCTTTCTAACATCTTTCAACTCCTTCCATTCCTTCAGCTCCCTCAACTCCTTCTTCTGCTTATCTATTAAATTGAAGCCTCTCTTCTTTTCAAGAAGAATTGGATCGTTCGCTTTTCTTTCGATTAGAGGACTCCACCAGTCATGGGTGATCGTTCCAGTGTCGCAAACTCGTGTCTTGTCGGTTAGTGTTGATTGGTTCTGCTTTGTTACGACTTTGATCCGGTGCTTTCTTCGTCGGGGGGTATCATCGTAGTTGAACGTCGCCAGGCTACAAATGGTCGTGTCTGTTTTGCTTTCATCGCTCTTTAGAGATGTTGAGCTGCTAGACGATTCCGTAATGGAGTCTGCTACCTCGTCTTTCAATGCTTTAGCTACGTTTATGCCACCTGCAATAAATGATTATTATTCCTGTGCCTATCGCTTTTGAAATATCCATTGCTGAACATGGGCCTTGATCCTTCAAACCTCTATGAATAGCGATGTTAAAATCGCTATTCATAGAGGTTTGAAATGGTCAACAGTTAAAAGTATTTTATATTGCAAATGATGCCGCAACTCTCATCCTTATTCCTTAAGCGAATATTTACGATGTCCACAAAAAGACGACCAAAACAGTGTGAGAGCTAGCGCACACGAGTGACTTTTGTTACCGTGACAAAAAAGTTTCTGTCAGTATCACGTCACTTGAAAGTGGAGTGCGTTCACGAAGGATTATTTGTCGACATGGATTTGGAAGAAACGGTCATTATCTCCGAACCTATAAGACGTAAAATGAGAAAATATTGTAATAAAAGAATACTGGATGAAAAAATACATTGGTGTGAGAGACTGATAAATATAAAGTATTACACTATGTTTCATAAACTTCAAAAACACCCAAAGCACATTATTGTCTATATCATCCTCGTCCACAGTCACGTTGTGAGAAGACGCTGACGCCATGTTTGCGTGTTACCTTGTCGGTAATTGGAAAGCGAAATGGGAGCGGGAACGCAAGGGATGAGCGGAGAGTGACAATTTTGTCACACGTGCGCGCTCGTTTTTTGAAACCTAGCTGAGCGGTAACGGACGCGGTTAGCGGATCAGTGGACGAAAGTGTCACCAGGTTGTCACGTGGTCTGCCGGGGTCGCGGATTGTTCGAAAGAGTTACTGTGGCCCTGGCGCACAGGCAACTGAAGGAATACGGGTGGGTTTTAGTCAGTAAGAGTCTGACACGCCCTCCCGCTCCGCCCAGGGCAGGAGAGATCATTTGATGATTTCCCACCCAAAAAAAAGGTTGTCACGTGGTAACGTGCGCGCATCCCACAAACTGGACAAGAGTGACAAAACAGTCACGGTGACAAAAGTCACTCGTGTCCGCTAGCTCTTAGTAAGAATATATTATCTGATTCCACTTACGGTTGAACAATAAGCTGCTTTCTGAGGATAGTTTGTGATCCTCCGCTGATACACCGCATTTGACATCTAAGTAAAAAAATAAATTTTAGTACTATGTCTTCGCAAAGAACTGAAGTAATTCTTAATTATGTTATCTTTCAAGCTCCATTAAAGCGTTGGTTTCCTAGGAAAGAGGTTCCGTCATATTATTTAAAGGCTGTCATGAAAATCTGTAATTTTCACCAGTTTTTGACATTATTAAGGTATCAAAAAACGCTCTGTATTTGGACAGCCATCATTGTGTGACCGTTTAGACGGTGCAAGTTTCTTGCCAGTGCAATAAAGTTGAAGCAAAAATTACTTGCATCGTCTGAAGTCTGTTTAGTTGGTGCAACTGTTATTGTTGTTTCAACTACGAATGCTTGCGAATGCTTTTATTGTTGCTGTTGTTTTCTTGTTTTAAATACGAGGCTTTTGCCAAATTTTTGTTAGTGTATGTATTTTGTTTAGCTTTTGTAATGTGCGTCTTGATTGTGCAAAATAAACAATTGTTCTTTCTTTGTTACTTTCTTTAACTTATGGTATGAAACAGGCAAACTTAAATCAACCAATATTAATTAGGTAAACCTCAGTCTATACCGGTCTGGTTTTGGACATAGTCTTCTTTTAAGTTTTGCCTCTACACCTGACCCGACGCCCTTTCATTGTATTACTTAGGTAAGTATACCATAACCTTTTTCATGTTTCTTGGCTTGCTGGGGAGTTTATTCCCAGTTAAAACCTTAGAAACTGGTGACGGATGGACGTTGAGTGGGGCTGCATTTGCTTTGTCGGTAAAAAAGTGCTGATACATAGTTGCATCATTATTAATTTAGTTCTTTTAGGGGTTTAGTGTTCAAAGTAAAGTTTTCCTTAGTGTGGAGTCCTCCTTCAGGCCGAATTTCGGCTGTGGCAGCCAATCTCAGCGGAGACTAGCCATCTACGCGGGAAATATTATACTGCACTTGTGTTTGCGCTGACACAGGTGCACTCACTCTTCCTTCACTCTCATAGTCTGATGGGATGGCAATCCGACACGACCGGAGCGAGGTTAGATAGGAAAATATCCCTTATAGTAGTTCTAATAAAATTAATTTTAACCTTTTCCTTTCTTGTAATGCTTCCGAGCAGTACAGTATGTGGCTTTGTGGGCTACCTCTGAAAACAAAAAGCTGATCATAGCATCACCCGGTTTTTTCTTCGTAAATTTTGTACAAATATACTCGTAGTTCTTTTGTTAAAAAAAACGTGTTGGGTCGGGGGACTCCCGGCAGGATTTTTTTTTACCATCTTGGATTTTCATTTGGACCCGCTATCGGCTTTAGCATCCTCGAAAACCATGAAAATTATGTCTCTCTCTCTCTCTGTCTCTGTCTATTATAATATATAATAAAAAGTCGCATGGAGGGGGCATAACGCTTTTTCGTTACGTAACGATTTCTACAAGTTTACTCCTACCGCAAGTTGCGTTGAAGAACTTCGTTTTGTAATTTCGTTTAGTTGTGTGTTGTTGAACCTCATGCTCACTGTTCAGTTAGTCAAAATACCCACCTCACTGGCGAACGGTCTTAGGGAATACTAAAGCTATGCCGAGATACCTATTGCTTCCCTGCCTATCCCATTAGTCCCACCTGCTAAAAATCTCCAACCTGTGCAAAAGCTGCCTTGGCTAATCTGGAAGACATAACAGACTCCAGACCCAGGTTGGTCGAAGCAAGAAAAACCTGCTCAGATAAGTTTCATAGATGACGCCGCCCTGGTGTGCAAATGTGTTGCAGTTCCACAAAACGATGGGACGCCCTGATGCCTGCACGTTACAGGAACTGATGGACGCTATCACGCTACTGATGGCACCAAACTCTGGGCAGGATGAATTTAGAATGCCATCGGAATGCTAAGAAGTTGGTCAAAGAGCGGTTCGATATTTTTTTACAAATGTGTAGGTACTCACCTGTACTTGTATGCTGAGTCTTTTTTTGAACGACAGGGCTGCCAGGGGTCATCTCGTGCATTAACATCGAGTTTACCTGTCTGTACCTCATGTTCGAGAGTTTTAGTCCGGAGTGTTGCGTAGCGCAAGTGCATATATCGTGTGGAGTGATTTGTACTGCCTCGTCTGTGAAATTAAATATAGTTAACTGTTTTGAGCGGTTTTTAGACCGCGGTCGATCGATGTCGACCGTAGATGGAGTATAGCAATAGACAAGTCACAAAATAATAATAATAATAATGAGACAAGGACACATTTATGATGCAGTAGTAAGACCAAACGAGACAGATATATATTTTCTCTATCTCCTTTGCAATTCCTTAGTATGCAAGCTTTTTGTCTGACTTCAGTTGTTAGCTGGGGCCAGACAAGGGCTATCACGGTCCGATTTCTTTGGACGGTGTTACCCGAACACATTAGAAAGTATTAGTTTACAAGTGACTGTCAATGACTATTGCTCTCTCATAGGGTATACGCTGATAGCTGACCTACATAATTCGGCGACGGTCGACGCCGTAGATAGAGATCTACAACGACACCATAACTGAGCTGCACATGGACGATTTCGTTAATCGACTGCAGTTTGGTACACCAAGATGTTTCGTATGTATTGTTGTCTATCTATTGTTTATAGGAATCAGGTTCGATCTAATTTGTTTAAGAATAACTATGACTAAAATGAACGGTGATTTTATCCTGATGCTGCAGTCAGAGTAAAAAAGAGTGTAGTTTCTCAACTACATATTTTGATTAGCTGCTGCCCGCGGCTTCGCCCGCGTCTACGTCGGAAATTATTCCACGGAAACATGCTATTCGGAAAATCGCCTATGGTACTCCTTATAACATCAGCTATCTGCCAGTGAAAGTCCCGTCAAAATCGGTCCAGCCATTTCGGAGATTAGGCGGAACAAACAGACCGACAGACAGACAAAAAAATTAAAAAATGTTTTTAAGCTATTGCATAGTTTTTATCGCGGGCTTTGAGCGCGGCGACCGAATCAAGAAATTCCGTAACGAAAATAAAACCTAACACCCCTACTCCGCCTACCATGTAGCTCGGCCGAGCGTTCGCTTAACGTGTATGTATATGGTACGACTGTACTTGCATTAATATCAAAGAAAAAAAAATACTGCATAAATAAAAAAAATATAAATAATTATAATTGCATAAGTTGATAAAAAATGCTATGCAATAGCTTTACCGCGGCAGTCCCCGAGTGTTTTATAAGTACCGTATATACTTTCATATGCATTTAGTAAAATTTAGTTATTTTGTACAAACAGACACTTCAGTTTTATTTATTTGTATAGATGTATAGATAAAGTAGCAGGAATAGTAATTTATATTTAATAATAGGCAAGAATAGCTCGGGCTTACCACATAGGCACATAAAAGATCCAACAGCTTTAGCAAGTTCATGTTCTTCATGTGGTTTTGGGTCAGATGTTTGTGGGTCAGATTTTTGTGGGTCAGATGTTTGTGGGTCAGATGTTTTTAAGTCAGTATCATCCGGCTTCTCATATTGTGCCTCGCGATGACAGTAGGTCGAACCGTCGATAACTTGACAGGGGCTAAAATGTACCATGTGTTGTATTCTAAGAGAAAATATACACTTCCGGACCTCTAAATCGAGCCAATGTGCATTTTCATGTAAGGTTTAAAAAAGGCCTAAAACATCAAAACAATGATAAGTCAAAGAAAAAGTGTTTATGCAGTTTTGACGCCGATATTAATGGCCATCATTTTGGTGTCATCCATCATTCACCATTCATCATTCATGGTTCCGAATTTGAATTAACGACCATTTAAAAGTTTTATACTTCTTTACAAAAAAGTGCAGCGTGACTCGATTTAGCGTAATGCATCTGATTTCGAGAAATGGCGATTCATACCAGCCTTAATAATATTTGGTATGAGGGATTTTGATCTAGATAATCTACTTAATAAAAATTGTGACGAACGCAACGCGCCACATTTTATTTCTGTTGGCAACACCAACTGAATGGTCTAGCGATATGATTGTCAAAAACATGTAACTGACAGGTCCAACTTATTCCCGCCAATTACGATATCATTTGTGGTTGGGAGATTCACTGACAGACAAGACAACACACAAACAACCTAAACCGATGGATCTGGAAACATGAAATTCTGGACGAGGAATCTTTATTTAACGAAGGTGAGCACTAAAGAATGATTTTTGAAAATGTATCCCTTAAAGGGGTTAAATAAGGAATGAAAGTTTGTATGGAAGTTCGTCATTTTTGCCGATGGGAAATCCCGTCGGATACACGGCTTGTTTCGTCAGAATTTTGAACGCTTCCAATTTGAATCGACCTCGGATCTTAAATTCGGATATCGGATGCAGTGAGAAATTTAGCTTTTAACCTTCTGACTAAGAATAAGCGTAAGAATAAGGCTAAGAATAATAATAAATTTATTTCGCTAAGTTGTTTGAATTTCTAGACCTCAAACAAACTAGGATTCCCCTTTTGTGAGATCCAGGCACCTTCGTTCAGTTAACAATTTTATATAAAAAGGTACATTTCAAAAAATATATGGGTCGACTTGAGAACCTATGTAGTGGTATCCACATCGTCATATGCGAGCTATACGTCACACTGACGTCACGCAAAAATCCTGCATCGCGCAAGCAGAGTTTATCCCACAACTAGCATACATATATACAACGTCCCGACATCAAACATCGGGCAGTTGCCCACCAGACACCACACCCGTCTGGTCGGAGGATCCTCCCTTTTCCATAGAGTATGAGTGAGCTTTTCACCCTGTTCCTCATACCTCTATACCTCCTCCTTTTTTTTCGTCGGTTAAAAATACTTAAAATAGGCATAAAAAGAGTGTATACATGGCGATGTGATTTGTGTCAGTTGTGCTGGTGTTGTAAGAGTGTTTTTAATTCTGTATGCTATAGGTACGTAAATATATAAGTGATTGCATATGTATTTGTGAATTGTCAATGTGTGTACTGTGAATTTTTACTTAAAAACTAAAAAGCTTTCTGTCATATCGTAGTCCAGTGTAAGACGCCAATTTATTACCGGCACTTTGTATTTTTTTTGTATTAATTTTAGTATTTTGTGTAGACCATTGAGTTTCGTGTATAAGTACACGAACCTCAATGGTCTGCATATGTGTGGTCCCAGAAATCCGTAAGACATTCTACCGGTTGTTTTATGCTAGCTAACGTCAATTTTCCAAACTCTGACAGGGCTATTCGACCAAAACTAGCCGTACCAGCCTGGCAATGCAGGATCGAGCGTCGTATCGATGGGGCCAGGGTACTCATCGGCAAACTATACTGCTTTAGGTAGGGCAACACACGACCACGTGTGATGCGCTTTGTAAGGCGGGCATTCTCGGGGACTGGAATCAGCCCTCGAGAATACATGTCCCGTGTCACAGAGTGCATCGACTTCCTGATGCAGAAAGTTTGTGCATGGGGGAGCCGTATTCGGCGGAATAAGCGGCGGGTTGATCGGTACACGCAGACTCGCATGTTCCAGAGCGATGAGAGATGGGTGTGTAGAACTTGGGAGCGACCTGAAGAAAATGTGACATACCAGTGCCACCCGGATGATGCCGCCACGAGTACATTCTGGCGCAGCATCTGGTCAGTGCCCGTCTGTCACGCTGAGGCTGGCTGGATGCAGGATGTCGGGCGAGTGTGTGAAACTGTACCAGAAATGGAAGCAGTCCAAATTACGCCATTAGACGTCGCCAGAGCAGTCCGTCCGTTACCGAATTGGAAATCACCGGGACCGGACGGATTTTGGTTGAAATGGCTAATTAGTTCACACACCTGCCTGGCATCTCAGTTCCAGTCATCCTTAGAGTCTGGGTCGCTTCCGCAGTTTTTAACAACAGGCATTACCCACCTTTTTTTTTTTTTTTTTTTTTTTGGGTGGGAAATCATCAAATGACGTCTCCCGCTCTGGGCGGAGCGGAAGGGCGTGTCAGACTCTTACTGACTAAAACCCACCCGTGTTCCTTCAGTTGCCTGTGCGCCAGGGCCACGGTAACTCTTTCGAACAATCCGCAGCCCCGGCAGGCATCGGTCCTATGGGACCCCGTCAATTTTGCTGACATCTCTTTGAGGCGCGCGTGGAACACGACGCGCCGTCGACCCGGGCCTGGTCCTTACCGGACGGCGAGCTGCCCATTGCCCGCCGTCCGCAAGCCCGCGCCTACGGTGGCCGGGAGTCGGCAATCGACTCCCGACGCCCAGGGTGTCTCCTCCTCCTGCGGCGGCTAGGGGCGCGAGGGCGCAGTGATTGCCTCTCCCTCTCGCGCTCCGCCTCCTCCTTCGCGAGCATTACTGCTTCGCAGAAGGAGGTGACGGCTTCCCATTCCCTCTCGCTCCGTACCATAGCCTGAACCAGGGCCGGACGCGAGAGGTCGCCGCCGCCGATCGCCGCCACGAGGACACGGCGGTGCTCCGCCCAAGCCGGACAGACCTCCACCGTATGCTCCACCGTGTCCTCCGGTCGATCCACACAATGGTAACACCCGGGCGTTTCCTCCCGCCTTATTCGAAACAGGAACCTCCCGAAACAGCCATGTCCGGTGAGGACCTGCGTCAGGCGGAAGGTGAGGACGCCGTGGCGCCTCTCGAGCCACTCCTCAAAGAGGGGAGGCACATTCGTTGCGATGCGCGCTCGAACACGGTCGTGTTTCCACTGTGCACGGCACGAATTTTATTCGCGTGTTGCGCGGCCGTAGCCGCTGCCCGAAATCACAATGAGTTCAAAAAAACTTATAGTGAATGAATTGCTGGCATTCCTAGTCCATGCCATCGACTACATGGACGAGGTGAGCATCCTGCAGATATGCCGGTCCAACTTCAAGGAGGACGACATCAGCAGCGGGAAGCTGTTACTGTTCCAGTCTCTTGGAAAATTGGACCAGATGCCCTCTCGGCGCAGAGATGGAACCGAGAAGAGTCTTCAGGATATCCTCGATATGTTGAAGAAGACTGACCCGGACGACGTGCCAGATTTCGTGGCGAAGGAGCTAAGTAAACTGCCTCCCGTCACTTTCGATCACGTCGACGTTACACGGCTGCTAAAGGACATCACTACCTTGAAAGCGGAGATGACCAAGATGCAGTCCAGAATGGAGATATCAGAAAAAACCAATACCGAACTACGTGCAGAAATAGCGTTATTGCGCAACGTTGGTTCGGTATTTGGGTCACCTGAGGCCTCAAAGGTGAATACACGTCGAGGGGCGCAAAATGCAACCATCGGCAGTTTTGAATCGGCGAACACAAGTGCGTCATCAGCTGCCGATAACGCTGAGCAAGCGCCGCCCGCCGCCGTCGTCACCCGCGCCGCAACACCGGCTGCGGATACGTCACGCGTAGGTACGTCGACCCCAAAACGTGCCTATGCTGCTATCGTCACCAGCGGAAAATCTGATGCGTCGCAGCCTAAGCGACAAACCAGAAAAGGGGAAATACGGAATGAGGGTGGTCAACCTGCCCTGACTGCGGTCCTTAGCTCCGTGCCAAAAATGACACAAGTTGATGAGGAGGGCTTCACTAAAGTAGAAAGGAAGAAGAAGAAGCCCTGTTCTCGTAACTTGTGCGGTACCGCACCGAGTGGACCCAACATGCTGCTGCGTCCTGCTGTGCCTACGACGCAGCTGTACATTTCACGTCTGCATCACTCCACTACAACTGAAGAAGTGGTGCAGTATTTGAAAGTGAAGACCAACTGGACTCTGAGGGTCGAAAGGTTGGAATCGCGCCATAACATCAACTTTAAATCTTTTGTGGTACGAGTTCCAACCCAACATCTGCAGACCTGCATGAAGGAGGACTTTTGGCCGAAGGGTGTCGTATATCGACGTTTCCGAGGACGGTTACGCGACACCTCGCAGCGAAACACGACGCCGACAACATTACGTGTATAGTTTTAGTTTTAAATGGTTTTAAATTATGTATTAGTTTATTGTTATTTGATGTTATTTTGTGTATTTTATCTATGGGCCTTAGTAGCCTGATAATAAATTGATTATTATTATTATTATTATTATTACCCACCTGCTCCATAAGTCAGGTAGTCCCACGAATCCTAAGAATTATAAACCGATCACGTGTTTGTCTATAAACTTCTTACATCCATTTTGAGAGCGAAAACTAATACGCACATCGAAAGTAACTCGGATTATGTCCGCCTCTCAAAATGGATTTGCGAACCGGTCCCGCGGTACTAAGGAGCTAGCTACACTTTATCGATATGGCCATTTGCTAACAGGTTCGTCGATCCCGCAAGGGTCTGTCGACATGCTGGATAGATTATAAGAAGGTCTGCGACTCGGTACCACATACATGGCGCATGAGGGTGCTGGAGTTGTACAAGATAGATACAACTCTACGCACCTTCCTTAAGTCGTGTATGGGGTAATGGAGGACGGTTCTTTGCTATCCAGGGTGTCGACAGATCTAGGGGAATGATGAGCCTGTATGAATTAAACAGTGAATATTTCAGGACGGCAGTTCGGTTTACTACTGGAGGATTCAGGTCTAGGCTATCGGTTGAGGAGAGGTGGTCAGGTCATATCTCACATCCTCTACATGGATGACTTGAAACTCTTTGCCCTCAACAAATTGCAACTGATGGAGCTACGGAAGGTAACTGAAACTTTCAGTAGCGCCATCAGGATGGAATTTGGTGTGGACAAATGTGCAGTCATGCATGTAAAGCGAGGTGAGATTATGGAATCCGAGGGAATTCCACTTTCGGATTCCATACACCTTAGATCCCTCTCCTCATCCCAAAGCTATAAGTATTTGGGTATGTCGAAAGCGTTCAACGTTGCTGACATGAAGCAATCGTTGAAGGAGCGCATCTTTGGTCGCCTGAAAGAAGAAGAAAGTATTAAATAGTCTTCTTTCAGGCGGAAACAAGGTTTGCGCCTTCAACGGTTGGGTCATGCCGGTTTTGATGTACTCTTTCGGCATATTCAAATGGACTCAGACCAAACTCGACGCCCTGGATAGGAGGGTCTGTAAACTGCTGACCGCAAACCGGATGCATTACCCACGATCATCGGTGATGAGACTGTACATACCGCGGGAAGTGCGGGGGTTGAGGCTTTTAAAATGCGAAGATCCTCCACAACCGCGAAGTGTGCAGTCTCAGGGAATATTTTTTTAAAGCCCAAGTGGGTATGCACCGTGATGTGGTAGCAGTGAACAAGGGACTCATCCCGCTCTCCATGGCTAAAGAGAACTGGCGCAAACCTGTGGTACTTACTACCGATGACCGCAAGGAGGTATGACAAGGTGCTTCACGGACGCTTCTATCGGGCTCTTCACGAACCCGGTGTAGATTTCTTAGCGTCCGTATCCTGGCTACGTTTTGGTGACCTTTTCGGGGAAACTGAAGGTGTCGTCTGTGCAATTACGGACGAAGTTATCTGGACGCATAACTACCGAAGACGTTATGAAAGACGGGACGTTTGACGAGAGTCGGGCATGCCATCGTCCGGGTGAGTCCATCAGATATATTACCTCTGGTTGTTTTCGTTTGGCTAACTGAGAGTAGTTGCACGGACATAACCAAGTAGCCAGGATTATTTACCAGCAACTTGATTTGAAATATAAGCTAGTGAATTCTGAGGTACCATATTACAAGTATGTGCCAGACCCAGTTTTCGAAAATGACCATATCGCGTTGTACTGGGATCGATCTAACATTACTGACAGGACTATTGTCGCCAATAAGCCTGATATAGTGGTGATAGATCATTAGCGCGCCGCACAATGATTGTCGATATTACCATTCCGCATGACGAGGACCTGGTGAAAGCTGAGAAAGAGAAACAAATTAAATATCTTGACTTAGCACACGAGGTTATTACTGACATGTGGAAGGTGAGCTCGGCTGTCATTGTGCCGATTGTCGTATCGGCCAATGGCTTGATGGCCGAAAGCCTCGATCAACATCTCTCGAGGCTCTCGTTAGGTGGCGGAGGTAAAAACGTTTTTATGTGTTTTTATAAAAATATTTAAAAATGTATTTATTATTTATGAAAATAAATAAACGAAATAATAATAACTCCACCGCCGTATCTCGACTTTGTGTCTACTCTATGTCGTGGTGGGGCTTGTGCGCTCTGAACTCTAGGTCTGTGCTGGGAGAGATTTTAGTTTGCCGGAATTGGTCCAGAGAGATACAGAAACCCACAGGGCAGCATGTCGAGAGCTGTTGGGCAGTAACGACCCCAAGGACCCTATCGCCCGGGAGAAGTCTTGTTCCTCATATCTGGCTTGCCTTTATTGACCGACTGGAGTTAATACTGACGAGGAAAGGAGCTCCCACCTCTTTCTTGCCTATAATGGCCGGTTTGAGTGGAGATTCGCAAGAGCAAACGTGCTCGGAGGAAGGAAAAATTTCAGTAAGTGCTGGTAGGGGTCTTGATCATCTTGTGGGCTCCGGGATTGTTCTGATAGCCATGGAATACCTCTCCACTCCTCAAGCACCTCAGGAGGTGTTGCCCCCTTGTCGCTACTGCGTCATGTGCTAGCGACGGTTTCGGGGGCCTATTATTGAGTGTGTAAGTCACCATCTGCCATTTTATCAATTATGCGAAACTTTTAATAATGTTTACTTTTTATCTTTCTATATCCTCTTTGCGACTCTCGCAAGGATAGTCTCGAATCTGGTAGAGATTCGAGAATTCTTTGCGAGAGTCGCAACGATGTTCTGAAGAAATGACAACTTACCGTGATTCCATCTGAGGTTTAACCACAATCTGAATTCCTTTGTGTGCTAAAAATAATAAAATAATGACTTATCACAATCAAGTTCCCGCAAATAGGATTCCTAGACAGAGATATATTATATTATATTTAAAAATACGAGGGCTGCACTAAAAGTATCGGGAATGGAATATTTCCACTGTTCCTGTCATATTAAAATCTTTTTAATTGAAAACTCCTTGGTTTTAAAAATCGAATACCATTTATTTATTTTAAAAAAGATTCTCGGTCTTGTCACAAGGTTTTGTCAAACTTGTTTAGTGGTTGAGAAAATGGAATTGACTCGAGAAAATTCAAGAGCGATGATTTATTATGACTTTCGAAGTGGTTTAACACAAAAACAGTGTGTTGACCGGATAATTTCTGCATTTGGTGATGGAGCCCCATCCAAAACCACAATTTATCGCTGGTTTGCTGAATTTCAACGTGGACGTGTCAAGTTCAGTGATGATCTCCGTCAAGGTCGTCCAAAAACTGCAGTCACCCAAGAAAACGTTGATGCTGTGCGTAAGCTGATTGAGGAAGATCGACATGTGACATACCGCGAAATTCAGGCAACTTTAGACATTGGCATGAATCAAATACAAATAATCTTGCATGAACAATTAGGTGTAAAAAAGTTGTTTTCCCGATGGATACCGCATTCGCTCTGTGAAGAGCAAAAAGCGGCTCGCGTTACTTGGTGCGTCAGAACTCTCGAAAGATTCCACGCAGGATCGTCAAATGCTGTATACAACATCGTATCAGGTGACGAATCCTGGATATACGCCTACGAACCCGAAACAAAAAACCAGTCACGAGTTTGGGTGTTCGAAAATGAGTTAAAGCCAACAAAAATTGCTCGTTCACGGAGTGTTGCAAAAAAAATGGTGGCCACGTTTGTCTCTAAAACCGGCCATGTTACGACTATTCCTATTGAGGGACAAAGAACGGTTAATGCAGAATGGTATGCTAGCATTTGTTTGCCACAGGTCGTTTCTGAACTCCGTAAAGAGAACTGCAACCGCCGCATCATCCTCCATCACGACAATGCGAGTTCTCACACCGCGCACAGAACATAAGAGTTTTTAGAGCAAGAAAACATAGAATTGTTAGACCATCCGCCGTACAGCCCCGACCTAAGCCCTAATGATTTCTATACTTTCCCTAAAATAAAGAATAAATTGCTTGGACAGAGTTTCATCACCTGAAGAAGCTGTGGACGCCTACAAAACGGCTATTTTGGAGACCCCAACTTCCGAATGGAATGGTTGCTTCAATGATTGGTTCCATCGTATGGAAAAATGTGTCAAATTTAGCGGAGAATACTTCGAAAAGCAATAAATACATTTTTAAATAGTAATATTGTGTCACTTCCTTGATTCCCGAAATTTTCAGTGCCGCCCTCGTATTATCTTTCCTAAACCACGAATGCTTATTAGTACCTATATACCGCGTGTATCAGAAAGGCGTGGTCGTATATAAGATTGTGGTACAGCACGTATAATTGAACGACTTTCTCCATTGGACCAACATCGTAAACGCAAAAAATTATCAACTGACCCATGCAAAACTTCAATACCTACTCGACTCAAATGTATGGGACGACTAATAATTTTTTCGCGATCACGATGTTTATCCCATGGAGAAAGTTTTTAGTTTGATAGTCTGTAACCACACCCTTAAATTTGACTTACTTTTCTGGTACATGCTGCAACTGTCCCTAAAATCTCGGTCTTAATTGTACGAATTGTTTTACCCTTTGTTTCTTGTTGCTTCCGTACTCCTTCTTTTAATAAACATTCCTTAAGCTTGGTCTTCTCCTGTGCACACATGGCGTTTTTTATTTCTTTCAATACCTCCTCTTCATCTTCCAGTTGCGTCTCTCTGTTCTTTTGTGTTTGCGTTTGACATCCGACTGGTGTATTTGTGCATGATTCTCTACATTGCATTTTAGGATCCGTATTACATTTTCTGTTTTTTTTACTGCTACTGTTCTTTGTCGTTCCATCTTTCTTGTCGCGTCTGTTTGGACAAGTATCCAAGGTGCAAGAAGGCCCAAATAGAGAGGAACAGAAGTTCTTCAACATACTAAAAGGATTCCTGGTTCTATAAATGTAATAAGCATATTTATAATAATTATAAGCTACTAGCTATCCCGCCCCTGCTTCGGCTTGGCCTAAACATAGTGTTTTTTTTTATTATATGTACCTAAGTTCAATATAAAATTATTATAGATTATTTATTATTGATACACATAAACCTTTCGGAATAAATTTCTGAAAGCAAATCGCATCAAAATCCTTTAAAAAAGACACAAAACGCGACTTTAATTTATAACACTTATGTAAACATATGGAAATAAAAATGTTATGTATGAGTGTTTTTTTTTACCCTGGCAGTTCCGCGAAAGATCTGAAATCGAAAATAATGTTGGTTCAAAATCACTCGACAGAATAGACAAAAAGACAACTCACACAATTATTATAAATTTTCCTCACTTTTTCACATGGTCCCATTTTCTTTGTAGATCATCATACATATCACACTTGCAGCGCCTAGTGATTTTGGTATTTTTTTCTGAACTGCAAGAGACAACTGAGGGAGAGAAGAAAATATTTATTACTTACTAGCTGACCTGACAGACATGTCCGTGGCTTTGGCCCTGTCCAAATTTTAATTCACATAGAAAAAAGCAGTTTCAGTTTTCCCTAAACTTTTAAATTTTCCGGGCAACTTTCCCATTTTCTTCCCTAAAAGCATTATTCAGACTATTACGAACATTTCAAAACAAAAAAATTAAAATTGCCGTATCGATCCAGCCGTTCTCAATTGATGCGCTTACCAACGAACAGCATTTAATTTTTAGGGTTCTGTAGTCAACAAGGAATTCTTATAGTTTCGCCATGTCCGTCTGTCCGTCCGCAACTTAGCTTAGAGACTCTTAGTACTAGTTAAAAAGCTATAATTTGGCATGGATATACACGTTAATCACGCCGACAAAGTGGTAAAACCAAAAGACGGAAAAAAAAATTCTTAGGGTTCCTCGTGTCCACGTAAAGTGGGTTTATTTTTTCTCGTCTATCCTGTGGTGTGGGGTATCGTTGAATAGGCCATTCAAAAATATTACAGGTCTGTAAAAACAATTTTTCGATTCAGGGATCCGTTGGCGTAAAATAAGCTTTAAATTGATAATTTTTGTTAGTCAAGTGTCTCCCCCCTTTTTTTTTTTTGAGCCAGCTAAATGGTTGCTTTTGGATATGTGAAAAAAATTCACGGCAGTAGTATATATATATATATATATAACGAAATTAAAAGGAAAACTATCACAGCTAAGTAGGCTTTACAAGTTTACGAGTAATAGTCGACAAACTTACATCTGCAATTTGAACGTATGGGAGAACATGTTTTTCAACTATAATGTTAAGTTTGTTCTTGGGATAAATTCATCTCAACTACTGAATCGTTCATTGTGCATGGTCCGACATGCACTTGGTCAGTTTTTTATTTAAATAGGAAAGGATAAAAAAAACATTTTATCTCAACGTATAAAAATCCTACTTCCTACTACCTACTTAATATTATAAATGTGAAAGTTTGTGAGGATGGATTGATGGATGTTTGTTACTCTCACGCAAAAACTACTAAACGGATTTGGATGGAATTTCGAACACAGATAGTTTATAACCTGGATTAACATAACTTTTTATCCCGGTAGTACGTTCCCGTGGGATAATTTTCGACATCGACTTGGACGAAGCCGCGGGCAAAACCTAATTAAAAATAAAACTGTATTGTCCCACTGCTGGACAAAGGTCTTCCCCATTGATTTTCACTCTTTCTAGTGTGTTGCCTTTTCAGGCCAAAATCAATCTGCCTAGGCTATTGCCAACATTAATATCGTAACACTGCGAGAGAGTCGCAGAGTTACGAGCGCGTGGCAACGACCCACGTTGCCGCACCAACACCCCGGTCTGACCCGTCACATTAGATGATTCACATCAATAAAATAAAAATCGTGTTCAACGCCGTGTGACTGTGAGCGGTGCCCACAAGACTTACTTATCACGTCAAATCCCAAATAAATTAATGATGATCTAAATGATCGTGCAGCCTGTGCGTGAACTTTACGCAAAGGGCGTGCAGTGGCCTGCGCGTACAATATAACATAACAATACGTTCCGGGTATTGATAGGGCTGTCGCGTTTTTGTAGCGCGTCTGTTTTTCGGCCATCATACGCAAGAGATGCGCATCCTTGCTACGCCGTGTTCGCGCCAGCCCCAAAACCATTCTTAGAACGTTGGCTGATAAGTGGGACTCTCCGATCTTGGGGCGGTGGATACGACTGCACGCAGTCAAGTAGACATTCCCCAGGATCGGCGTGCCTCATGCAGCTTAGAATAATAACTACTAATACTAGTTTCATAAGTTTAAATTGTTACTGACATATATGGAAGCCAAACTAAAATAAATGTTTATTATTATAAATACTCACTGATTTCTTTTCCTAGAAAAGTCGTGACGTCGGAGCTTTCCGTCATGAGGTGTGAGTGTATCGCCTCGGAAGGAACCTTGAATAACCAGATAACGTGTAATAAAATTTTGTTTGGTAATCTTTAGCCTATTGTATGGGCAAACGGGATCTCATGTTCAGAATGTAATACATAGATAAGTCTATCTTTGTCCAATCTACACCATAATTGCGTAACATCCTTTCAATCAATCTTAAAGGTTTTGAAGGATATTGCTAATCCATTGCTTCATATGTCCGAAAATATCATCTGCTCAACAACGTAATTAACACAATTAATTTTGTTGAATTGTCCAAATGTAAGGCAGTTTGTTACGCAATTACCCCGCTATTCACATTTTTTTAGAGGATCAGTTAATTAATATTTCTCTTATTATAAAAGATAAAAGACCTGGCAGTGTAGGACTAGGGTTTAGTTTAGTTTAGACTGCCGAACATTTGTGAAAAATTCGGATATTTTAGAAAAAAAAACTGTTTTCAGCATTAATTTAAGTTTTTTTACTTTCTTAAAGAAATCCCCTTTTGTCGAAAACTCCGGAGACTCGGAGATATAACATGGCCGGACAAAGTCCGGACAAATCTGGACAGATGGTAGGACCGAGTTATTGGATCACAAAATAGCTTAATAGTATACTTATTTTGAACTTCATTTTTTATGGATTTAAATCGAAAGTGTAGATAATGGTTGTATCGACGGTCTTTGTCTTTTCTTATTAATACTTCTGTTTCTTCTTTCGCCTAAGCCATGTAGCCACTGCAGAATGTAGACTTCTCTTTGTCATGAAAACTTCTAAGATAAAACTCGACGTGTAGGTACGAGGGGCGTTCAATGTATTCTCGGTATCAGCATGAAAAAAAACATAATTTCAATTAAAATTATTTTTATTTTTAATATAATCCTCCATTACCTCAATGCATTTATTACATCTCGAAATTAACTTTTCTATACCCTGTAAAAAAAAACTTTCCTCTTACTCTGAAAAATTTACATTTATTGCCACTTTGAGCTCTTCATCGTTGGGAAATCGTTTCCCATGAAGGTCTTTTTTCAAATTAGGGAACAATTAATAATCACTTGGGGCTAGCTCCGGGCTATAGGGTGGGTGGTTAATTTCTTCGAAACCACAATCTCGCACAGTAACCTTGGAAACACGCACCGTTAGGACCTGGGCGTTGTCGTGAAGAAGCAACACACTGGTGGTCAGTTTACCCCGTCTTTTTTCTTTATTTGCTTCTCGTAAATTTCGTAAAGTGGATGCGTAGGCTGCAAATTTTGAATTTCTTAGGGGGCGCAGTACCCCCCTTCATGTGCCACTCCATGGACTCTTGCTTACTTTCAGGGTCATAATGATGAACCCCCGTTTTGTCACCAGTAACAATTCGATTGATAATACTTGATGGAACTTCACCACAGAGCTCTAAAAACTCTCTACAGCACTCGATTCGCACCTGTTTTTGACGCGCCGTGAGCATTCGCGGCACCCATCTTGCACTGACTTTTGAAATGTAAAGAAGGTCATGAAGAATAGCGTGCACGGTACCAACGAAGACGTGGGTCATCTCTGCTATCATTTTCATCTTCATTCGGGCATCCTCTAGTATAAGCTTCTCAACATTTTTCACGTTTTCTTCCATAGAGGCAGTAACCAGGCTAGCCGAGCGAGTGTTGTCTTTAATACTCTCTCTGCCCCTTCTAAATTGACCTTGAACGCTTGACAACTTTTGAATCATAGATAACGAAGGAGCAGAATCTTGGTAACCAGCAACCATCTCTTCGTGAATAGTTTTTAGACTTTTTCTTTGTTTGATAATGAATTTAATAACAGGGCGGTGCTCGATTTTCTTCAACATTGTCGCGTTAGCCATTCCAGTTGTCGTTGACTTAGAATAACTATACTTGGACTTTTAATTGTATTCAGTAAGTTGATAGTTGGAAGGATAACAGTTTCTCACAAAAAAAGGTAGTGCGGTGAAATATATGTAGAAAAAAAATGAATGAACTTTGTAATGTACTCTATATGCGCAATTTTCATTGAATTTAATGACTTTAAAACAACTTTTATTGCAACATTATTTTGCTTCGATCTGTCAAGTTATTCAATACAATTAGAAGTCCAAGTACAGCAAACTAATGATCACAACCATATGAAATTTTACCTTTATACCCTTAGATAATGTCATTAATTTATTAATTAGTAAAATTACCAACATCATTAGTAAATCACCCTCATACCGAGAATACATTGAACGCCCCTCGTATATTACTAAATGTCAACCATATTCTCACCTGTTTAATATCGCCGTATTTAGCATTTCTAAATAACATGTCAGTGTCTAAAATGCTGAAAACAAAAGTTATCAATAATATTTAGATTTCGTCACCTACTTATTTTATTGGGTACGTGTTACAATACCGAAATTTCATAATAACTATGACTGAAATACTTCCAAGTAGCTCCCAAAAATGTTTTTACCATTGTCTAATTATCCATGGGATATGGATCTTCGGGATTTTAAGCTTCGGGATATGGATCTTCGGGATTTTAAGCTTTCAGGCAAATGAACATTCCGTTCGACCAAACAATCATTCGGCGTTAAATTTTTGGGGATTTCTTCTATAGAGGTATGAGGAACAGGGTGTAAAGCTCTCTCATACCTCCATAGAAAAGGGAGGATCCTCCGACCAGGCAGGTGTCGTGTCTGGTGGGCAACTGCCCGACGATTGATGTCGGAATGTTGTATATATGCTAGTTGCGCGGTAAACTCTGTTTGCGCGATGCAGGATTTTGCGTGACGTCATTGTGACGTGTAGCTCGCATGTGGCGATTGTAGATGCCGCTACACTTCCATAGGTATTTTAAGGTACGGTTTTTTAAATTTCGGTATTGTAATACGTACCCATTTTATTAGGTGCATGTAGTACGGAGTCTGGATTTGTGTCCAGTTAATGGCGATAGACTCGCCCCCTATTACATAGGACTTAAACATAACTGGTGAAATGTGGGTGTACTATAAGTACACCTCTGCCTAACGCTTCGGGGAATAAAGGCGTGATGTTATGTGCAATAAATAAAACTTACTCAGAATGTCGGTTCAATCCTTGATTATATGTCCGATAGACACTCGCGCGTTTCGAAATGCAAATCGGACTTTCTGTAAAATGAATTACTGTACATGGCTAACATGATAAGACAATGGTAGGGAAAAAACACATTTATTTAGACGCACCCTAATTGCTTAACACACTGTCTCTGACAAACAGAAGGATTTCGAAAGAAATTCCTAATCCATTGCTTCATATGTTTGAAAAGATTGTCTGCTGGACAACGTCAATAACGCAATTAATGTTGTCAAAATGTCAAAATGAAAGGAATTGCAATTGGTAGTGTATTACGCAATTACCTTGCAGGAGACTAGGGTACGTAATGACAGCCATGGAACTTCATGGCAGAACGGGTTGGAACGTTCCTCTATCCGCCTTTGAAAAGGGAGGATCCTCCGACCAGACAGGTGCTGTATCAGGTAGGCCACTAGTGTAAATATTGTCTACAGATTTCGCGGTAAACTTTGCTTGCGCGATCTAGGATTTGTATGACGTCAAATTATATGGAAATTAAACCAACTTTTTTAATGCAGCTTCATGGCATATTCTGACTTTAATAGAATCTTGTAGTCTACAGCTGTTCTTACCACGATTGAAAGACCTGTCTCCTCGCGCAGCACTCACGCTGCTCATTATTTTTCGCATTAAGCTTGAAGATGAAGACTCTGGCACCGTGTTGACTTTATTACGAAATCTCTCCAGAGCTTTCTTGGCGTTGAGTTTTTCTGTAACCACTGATAACAGTTTTATCAAGGTATGATTAGAAGAAAATTTATTTTGTTTCGATAATTTTGTACCTAAGTACAGTCACGAGCTTAAATACCTTACAATTATGCAATATTAAAAAGCAATTTTCTCTCAAAGTACGGATCGAAATTTTATGACGTTACGAACATACGTCTATTGGAAACCACACTGATGCAATAAGCATTTTCTCAAATTTCTTCGCAAAATTCAAAAGATAATCGGCTTTGAATTTTGCATAACTAAGATATTTGTGCTCATGACTGTTATTTTTCATTTTAGTAGGTTTTAACGTAGATTTTAGTAGTTCTTCCTACATACTTACGTTTAGATAGAGTCACAAATAGTCTAGTCGCAGACTGCTTTTTTGCACACATACATTTTTTGTCTTTGCTATTTAAAAAATCATTTTCTGGAGCTCCGCGCCATTGGAACGGCAAACCCTTTAGCTGCACCACCTGGAAAGGGAGTTTTCTACGTCAATTTAGGAGATTGAGTGCTTTACTACTTACTTATCATTTAAGTTATTTTAATCGTTGTCAAAAAATCATGAAATATGTAGGTATGCTACTTCGGTTTCCGGTCATACATGTACAGTCATGCTTGTGACAAGCATAAATATATTACTATGAACAACTCGGCAATAATATCTGATTTCATGATTCATCCATTGATATATGACTGCAAATATGTGATATTTGTCATTGTCATTGAAAATTATTTGTTAATGATATATTAACAGACATGTCTTGCGACATACATAAATATCTGCCTACTCAAGTTAAATTCCGAAGAATATATAATATATAAGCATCACCTTTGTACGTATTTTTCTGTTCCTTTCTTCTTGTCTGTTTATATATGTGTGTACATAAATGGTTAAATAAATAAATAAATATAATACTTCGTTGTGATCGAAATTTTTTGACATATCTGTCGCAGCATATTTGTGCTGCCACTTGTATGCGCCTTCCACAAATGATCACAATCATGTACTTTCCGTCATGATGAAGCATGACATCAGATATTATTGCCGAGCTGACCGTAGCACGAGCATATTTATGATCGTGACTGCACATGATGAGCATTGACTTATGCACTTGTCCGTCGTTATTTTGAAATCCGTAGTTACCAACAAGCAAAAATCAATGGTAAATATTGAAAAATTAGTATTATAATTGCTTTCAGTAATAATAAAGAGATTTAAACAATGTATATAGGGATAGATATAAATAATATCGGTTAGTTAACTGTATACGTATAAACTACGTGGTTATACAAGGTGCAGTTGGTAATACGACAGTAAATTAAACTTCGTATGATAAGATACTTAAAGTTTAATAACGTCTCCAGTCTGCATACAAAAATTCTACCAAATATATCGAATAGTTTAGTCACTATAGCTAGTCAACGATTCGCAAAACCCCTAGTCGGCCCATTACTACTACTTAGATAGTTTGTTAGAAAAAATCGCTTTTTTAATTTCAATGTCAGGGTTTAATTGAAAAATCCTAAATACTCCTACAGCATAATCGACCTATAATGTTCCCACTGCTGGGACATAGGCCTCCTCTCTTTGAAAGCGAATGGTCTGTAATCTACCACGCGGGCCCAGTGCGGGTTGGTAGATGTCACATGTCTTCTAATTTTTGGTTCTAGGACATGCTCGTTTCCTCACGATGTTTTCCTTCACCGTTTTGAGAGCAGTGGTGATGAAATTATTTACACAAAGTGAAGCGCCTGTCTGTGTTCGAACTCACGACCCACAACTCGGTAAGTCGGGGCCGATACCACTGGGCCACCACTGCTCCCTATGTATTAGTATTTCAAGAGTTTTCATTTCTTGTCGAATTCATCTTTACATTGATTATCTCTGTAGTTTAAATAATATAAGTAAGAACAAAGAGTACGAGGGAACGCAAGATATTTCCGTGGATATCTACTGTTTAACAGTATCCGCAGAGTTTACTATATTTAGCCATGATTTACTTACGCCTACTATTTTATTACCAGCAGACGTCCCATGCGTATGTAATAAAGAATCGTCTCCTTTGTCAATGTCTTTTCCTTTTCTATAATCTCTTTTAGTCCATTCCAGTTCAGCTAAAAACGCAGATATCCTAATGTTTCTCGTATGCTTAATATCTTTCTTATCAAAACATTCTTCGATGTCGGTTTCATTCAAATCAATGCCAAATTTTCGTTTTTTCCTACGTTTGTGGTTTCGTTTCTCTTTAGGAATTGGAATGTCCGATCTGTTTTGTGCGTTGCCAGGCATTATACTGCATTTGAAATTATTCCAGTGGTTAGAGAAGAATTGATGAAATTGAGCAACTCTGTCACGAGAATTCTTCGTTTTAATCTCATTGACATCCTTCTGTTTCCTAGGTCTCTTTGGTTTATTGCCTCTTGAACATTTCTTCTTATTGTTTTTCTCTCCGAAGGTAGCGTTATTTGAAGGCTTAGTAATTTTCTTACTAATCTCTATAGGAGTATTATTTGGGGCATTATCGTTATTTTGATTTGACATATTTTTGATTTCATTAGTTTTGAGGAAATGTCTGATTGCTTTTATAATACCTTTGAGTTCTTCATATCCTTTCCTTTTATTTTTCGTTTTGTTGTCTTTTTTAGTTCTTATAATGTTTTTTAAATTCCTTTGACGTATTTTCGAATACTGTGCATGAAAACTTTTTGTTGAGAACAATGTTTCTTGGCTACTTTCTACGCTGGAGTGTTGTTTTTTCCGGCGTATTGGTAGTTTTTTATATTGTTTCAGTTCTGGCTTGGTTTTCTTTTGTTTGGTACGGGATTGTTTAAATCTTCGCCTAGTAAAACTGTTCAACATCATATTTAATAAAATACTATGATTTCTATCAGTATTAACTCCAATAGACTTTCTTCTATTAATAACTTCGTCGAATTCTCCATATTCTTCAATGTCATGACAATTTGAATAATAATTATTATTATCTTCTTTAGCAAAATCCTTGAACATATTTTCACGAGTTAGGTTTGCGACCCAATCTACAGTATATTTTTTAACCCGGCAGCGTTTTTTCATATTCCTTTTCAGGTTTTTAAATCGCTTTTTAAAGAGAATACTGAAAAAGTTTCGTTTATTTTTATAAGTACCGGTATGGAGCAAAGCAATTGTATCTAGTGGTCCTCTAGGACCAGTGGCTTTAGTGAAAAAGCTCCATCTTCGATTTTCATCTTTACTCCCTGTCGATTTAATTGTACGATCGCTTTCAGAGGTTGAATGTAATGTTATCTGAAAATTGTATAAAAGTTTATATCATTTAATTTTTTTATAACTTTTATCATTAAAAAAAAATCACGTACGTGATCATTTATTCTTCCATCGCTTAATCCGGCATCACTGTCGCTATCATCAGAAGAACCTCTAACAATATATAATTTCGTATTAAACACGTGATTCACAATAATTTCTTCGCATTTAGTTTTGCCTAAAAATATTCTACAGCTTTCCAAAGAATAGTATGCGCTTTGGGAATCAATGAATTATTATCTATCTTCGGAAATACGAACGCGTGACGATGAGATCTAATATAGAGCTGTTATAACCATTTTGTATTTTTACAAAATTATAGATTAACAACTCTAGGCAATTCCAGAGTGATCTCGATCCGAGTAGGTCACCCGGCACACAGACATCTACAAACAAACGCGCAATGATAGGTGTACTACTACATAGCAAGGTAGTAAAAAAGTTCGTGCTAATTCTGAAACACGAAGATTACCGAAGCGCATACTTTTCTTTGGAAAGCTGTAAATAGTTTATTAACTAACTTTTCCAAGCTGACATCACTTAGGTCACCATAGTCGTCTGGTGACAAGCATATGGTGCACAGCTGACCAATATCTGTGAAGCAGCTGATGCAGAAAACACCTGGACAGCCAGGGGTTTGACATCTAAGACAAAGAAGCTTTTTTTAGTAACATGGACGAGGATTATAATGCATTCAGCAATAGAAATACTAATCTTGTTTCTAAGCTCGTTAATATATAGGATGACGATGGTGGTTTATTGTTAAATACATACGTATACATAAACTCACGCCTTCTTTCTATGGGGGTAGGCAGAAACTACAGAACGCCACCTGCTACGATCCTTACATACTCCGTTTGCCTCGTTTACATCATCATCACCGTCACAATCATCATCATACATCTGGTCATACACGTACGCCGGTTGTTAAATGTTAATGGGAAATCTTATAACCCCATGTTTAGGAGAAGCGTATGGGTATGGGCTAATTATTATAAATGAGCAACTGCTTGATACTCAAGATGGTTTCAATATTATTCGAAATAACCATGCAAATCTATTAAGACTCAAACATTATATCTCTTGATAAAGACTATTTCTCAAATCGTGACACCTAAAGATCTATCAACAAGGGTAACGATATCAGCAATTACAATAAACGAATGATTGCAAAGTTGAATCACAAAATTTAGTCTAACTTTGTCAGTCGAGAGTCAGGATCGCTTGAAGAAGTAATTCCACATAATAAGCAATGTTGTTGTGGTGGACCCAATCCAATCAAGGCCCTGAAGCACTGAAAACTAAAACGTATTTTAAATTGTAACAATTGCAAAATTTGAAGACGAATCGTAGATTAATAGCACTCACATACCCACACACACACTAGACACTTCACTAATAATACTTACGGAACATGATCAGTGAGCCATTGACGAAATGTAAGCGAAGCTTCTGATGAATATTTGTACTCTCGATGCAGTTTTCGTCTAGCGAATTTCATAAAACTAGCTGAAAAATAGTCAAAAAATAAAATCAAGTGTTTTAGTTTGTATCAATAAAATAAAGTAGGCGTTGACAAATGACGATAGACGAAATGGAAACTACACATACTTCATTTAAATGTTAACGTTAACGCCACAGACTCGTTTAACCCACCTC
The DNA here is from genome assembly GCA_917490735.1 of Dryobotodes eremita. Classification (NCBI taxonomy): domain Eukaryota; kingdom Metazoa; phylum Arthropoda; class Insecta; order Lepidoptera; family Noctuidae; genus Dryobotodes; species Dryobotodes eremita. Next base: position 17,174,661 of record OU823264.1, on the reverse strand, counting down.
TGGTCCTCAATATATGGTTATACAACCACGTTGCTCTAGCCTTGGCTCGTTCAGGTCTGTAGTGTCCCATGATCAGATGACGTAGACGAAGACCATAAGGTTCAAAGAGAGCGAAGAACCATAGGAGAAAAATAAGGACTCCAATCTGCGTATAACGTCTCAAATCAGGTGGATAAGGATCCGGTAAGCACGATATAGGTGAAGGTGCTGGAAAGGACAGCGGTATGTCCAAAATTCCAACGATAGCCCTGAATAGTCTTGCCACAAAACCACTGCCTGATACATGGGCTCCTGAGTGAGGTATTCCTGCTGAAAAGGGCAATTTTTATTCTATTATATTCCGTATGGCCGCGTTCTCACTATGCCGGACGGGCGGAAGTGCTAGCGGCTGAACAATTTTTATAAAACTAGGCTCACATATCCGGGAAAATACCGAACTCGGCGATCAAGCAGTGTGAAGCATTTTTGCTGACCGTTTTGTCGCTGCGGAGTACCAGCATCACACCCGGGCCGGGGTAATACCAACGAGCTCGCGCCGGTATCTACGCCCCCCGTTGAAAGTCGTCTCAATATATCATCAAGAGAGGATGCTATCATTCGAAAGTAATTAAAGAACTTTATTTCGTCACTTCTCAGTTCATCCATTCATGTTTCAAATGCTCCAAATGAAAATCTTTCCCGTAAAATGAAATGTACCAAATGTTTTCTTTTTACTCTATTTCTTCTTACACAACACAACACTTCCGTCGTCCATCGTGCACTCAGGTCTGACTTCGACTGAGACGACGACTTTATTGCAGGACCCAGTCTTATGTGAACACCCAAGTTCGGGGGCCGGTTTCCAGCAAAGCGACCAGTCCGGCCATAGTGAGAACGCGATCTATGATAATCTAAATATGATGTTAATCCTAGTAAATAAAAATCTTGAAACTCACGCATCATATCCGATTGAAATCGCCCATGGTAGCGTATGGTCATTAAAACCCAATACAAGCTATAGTCAGCTACCATATGTATCAGTAGCTTGAAAGTAGTTATAGCCATAAACACTGCTGAACGATTCAGATAAACTTTCTCGGAAGCCACGAGACGAAAGGATGATGTCTGTGAAAAATAAAACTGTTATTATATCACCTATGTATACTAGGTGAAGTATTTATGCAATAACCGAAAATAATATGGATTATCTACTTTTTGAGGCTTCTATGAAACTTTTAGATTTTATTTAGATCAACATTGTGAATTATGATCTTAACTACATGGAATTTTGACGAGATCAATGTGAAGTGATAGTGCAGCTGAAACTGCTAATAAGTGCGACGCAAATCTGAATAAGCGTAGGATTTTTCTCGTTTTGTGTTACATTCTTCCGTTTGAAAGAATAAAATAAAGTTCTTTATTCTGATTTAAGCATTGATTTTAATTTAATGAAAGCAAAATCAATCACTTTTATATTGACTTAGAAAACAAATAATCTTACTGTTATATATTTAGCACGCTCTCTTCTATTCAAAGGCAGGACCGTCTCTCTTCCTTCCTGTTGTCTCTTTATATCCAACTCCTGCAATTCTTTCGTAACGTAACGATTGTCAAATCGGGAGCGAGTTTCATACATGTGTTGATAGTATTTTGCTCTGCAATAAGTAGGAAGGATTGGTAAAGTTACTACATTTCGTAAGATTAATAATATATTTTGTAAAGATGATAACCGCTTGGATACAAGAGTATCATCGTCATATCAGCCGAAAGATGTCTACTTCTGGGCATAGGCGTCCCCAAAAAAATCACCACAAAGACTGGACCTGCACTGGCCAATCCAGTGAAAGAAAGATATAGCTAGGTGGAACTAGGTCAGTGGCAATACCGATTGCAACTTGACTAGTGGAGCACCTAGCCTACTAGTATAGATGGAATAAAAAAAGAAAACAAATTCATTTGCCAAATCAATATAACAATCATGCTTAGTTCAACTCAAGTTGCTAATTAGCAATGAGGGTAGATACTTATTTAGTTAATTAAGTATCAGTACTTGATTTGGTTTTTTAGTAAGGAACTGATCAACAAGTAACTGTATTACGGTGGAACGGTTTTCCTCGTTATTTGCAAAGGTATGGTAGCAGACTTGAGACAAATTAATAATTAATTAACCTGAATACAACGAGTAGCCTACTACTCGGTGTATTCTGGTAAATTATTATTATTTTTTCCTTTTTTAGCTCCCGTGTTCTAACTAGCTTGTTCCTAAACAAGCTATGTAAAGTGACAAAAGGGCTCCAAGAAAGCCAGGTCACAATGGATCAGCCCTGTTCCTGATCCTTCTGACAATGTCCTCGGCAACCAGACTGGCAGAATTATTGGCCTTGCTATTGAAGGTAGAATGAATTTACCTAAATATGATAAGCAGTAGGAACAAGCTGGTGACACAGGAGCTCCAAGAAAGCCAGGTCAACAACGGATCAGCCCTGTTCCTGATCTCGGTGACAATGCTTGCGACAACCTGACTGTCAGAACTACTGGCTTTGCTACTGAAGGTAGAATTAATTTACCTGAATTTGATAAGCAATAGGAACAAGCTAGTGACACAGGAGCTCCAAGAAAGCCAGGTCATCAACGGATCAGCACTTTTCCTGATCTCTGTGACAATGTCCTCGGCAACCAGACTGGCAGAATGATTGGCCTTGCTACTGAAGGTAGAATGAATTTACCTGAATATGATAAGCAGTAGGAACAAGCTAGTGACACAGGAGCTCCAGGAAAGCCAGGTCAACAACGGATCAGCCCTATTCCTGATCTCAGTGACAATGCCAGCAGCGACCTGACTGGCGGAGCGACTGGTGTTGCTACTGTAGGAGTAAGAGTGGTGGATGTGCACATCTACGTGGAACATCGCTCTGAGATGCTCGGTGAAGTTTCTTAGTTCTGAAAGAGAACGGTACATCAGATGATTTCAGTAATAGTTAAGGCGTATTAAAGATAGATTGCAAATTCAAAATGTGCGTGAGAAATGTGTATCTGCATACGTAGTATGGTCACTATAGAAACCGAAGACACGGAAGACAATATGACAGATTGTAGAAAGATTTCCACGGTGCGATGTCAAAATTCAAGAAAAGAATAACTTTTTGCTAAGAAAGAGATTTGTCTTCTCTTCGTAGAGTAGAGATAGCAGTGGTCATGCTACGCATGCTGGTGAATAACACTCGACTCGAATAGCAAACGAGACTTCAATATTTCATTATAAGAAATAATTATGTTCTCAATATTTTTGCTCCATAATTTTTCGCGACATTTCGTGACATTCAGACTACCATGAATATTAAAATGTGAAACCTAGAGATTACATTATGAAACTGTCACACACACACAAATGGTGTGTCACTAACGTATTCAACGCTGAATATAACCCTGTACATTTCTGATTGTGGTTCAGCGGAAATTCAAAACCGAATTACGGCTAGAACGCCTGGAATGCGATGAATTTGAGATGAGTCACATCATAGCTAGATACTAGTACAGGTTTCAACGAACTTTACCTTCGAAAGCTGTAGCTACATAATACCTATTCGTATTATGAATGAACGATGATATGGCTAAAAAGGGGGTGAATGTAGAGATGACGAATAATAGAGAAATATGGCAGAAAATATATATTGCGCCGACCACAAATCAATTGGGGAAACTGGGCACAATATATTGAGCAGGAGAATGATTATGAATGAACCATCGCCCGCAGGTAACTGAATAGTGGATAGTCTCATCATTATTGGAGTTCTGAGTAAGTATGAAATAAATATGTTATTGTTTAATAGTTATTGCATAGATACTGTTTGTGGCAAAAGAAAATGCAATTGAACTAACTGTTCCAGTACCATATCTACAGGGTATCTAACGTAGAAATATTTATTATCTTTAAATTATCTACTCAATCACGACTACAATTTTAAAACTAATCTAACAGAAAAAACAAAATTTAATTAACGTAAAAACATTTAATACTTAATATGAAATAATGTAATATGAAAATGTATTTATATATATAAAAATGAATTGCTGTTCGTTAATAGGTAGGAGAGGTAGGGTAGGTAGGTAGGTAGAGTAGGTAGGTAGGTAGGTAGGTAGGTAGGTAGGGTAGGTAGTGTAGGTGTTAGATACTTAGTGCTACCTATGCGAAGCCGGGCCGGGTAAAGTTAGTCTTCAATATCATCTAATCAGTCATGACTACAATTTCAAAAATAATCCAACAAAAAAAAAATATTACTTACTTTTCTTAACGCAAGCCAAAATGGCTTCATCCATAAAATCGGTGGCATAACAGAACGCTTTATAAGGCTTCACAGAATAGCAAGCAGCTTGGGCCACATAAGCCACGTTACAGAGCACTGAGCATTTAGGCCCCAAGGTCTTCTGACAATGGGCGAACCCATCTTGTATTGCATTGCAGCATCGGTCGTAGGGAGTTCTAAGCTTGGCGTTGCATATGTCTGCTACGGATTGAAGCCAGGAGAAGGAGGATTGGATGGTGTTGACTGAAAAGTGGGAAGGATTTTAGTTTCAACTAACGTGTCCCTAGGAAATATCCAAATAATAAAATTAAATTGGTGAGACTCAAAGACGTTACTAAATCTGAACGGTTCAAGCATGGGCGTACCAGATTTTGGTCCAGGGTAAAAAGAAAGAAAGAAAGAAAATATATTTATTTGCGGTAAACATGACGCAAAGAAAAAACACACAAACACAAAAAATAACGAGTTGTGGGAAAATATGCGTCACATTCACGCAAAACGGCAATCGCTCAGAATAATGCTACGACCCTATGCGAGACAGAGCCCCAGCGCTGGTTTTCAGCGATAGCCGGCGCTCACGTGATGACATCAACCAGTGCAGCATACGAAAATTAAAAATAAACATTAAAATAAGAAATAAAATAAATGCACTATAACCTAGTTCAAAAAGTATATAAACATAAAATTTATAAAGTGGTAACATTCCGGGCAACGACTCATACGGGTACAGGAAGAGGGGGGAAAATCAGACTTTTTTTTTAAGCGTCTGCCACGCTTGTTTTGCCCTGGCCTACACACTACACGAAGACAGCTACGTAGGGGAAACACCAGCAGGACATGCTGCTTTATACGTAGTCCAATAAATAAACATAATAATATGCATTTATTTAATTTAAATTGTTGTATTCATCTATTTTAAAAGTGCTTTTCGAGGATTTTCAGCAAAACGGTTTATGACGTCTCCCGTGAAATAATCGCCCATGTTTCAAGTTTTTTATGTACACTGAGCAGCATACAAAGCCCATTTAGCCTGTAGGTACGTAGGCATACAAGATCCAGTGGGGGCAGGTGCTCCCCTGTCCCCCCCCCACTGAGTACGCCCGTAGGTTCAAGAATCAAAAGTGTCTGGGAGTAAAATATTATAATTGTCTCAAGTTCTCTGCCGAAAACGCTAAGGGATCACTTATAATGAAGGCATCGGATAATAAAATACCAATGGTAAAGAAAGACAAAAAAAATATGTTGTTGTTGTATGTTGCTGTTATATGTGTTGTATGTTGTTGTTGTTGTTGTGTATATTGTTTGTTTGTGTGTGTTGTTGTTGTTAGTATTCTATTCTATTCTATTCTATGTTTATTTAATCAATTTATTTTTGTGTAAGGAAGGATCGTGAAATTCGGTTTGCCATCAATGATGTCTGCCTATATCCACATAAACATGCTGCTTCCACCTACGGTTACTGGAATTCCTCTGAATAATATATACAAAATGATTGCTGCCTATCAAAGCATGGGAATGTACACATGACACATTCGAGCGCATGATTCTTTACTAAGAATTGCGAAAAAATACTTATCCATTACCTAGACAAAATCAAACTGGTTGCTAATTTAATTGTATAATATATAATTTTTACATTATGTACTTAACTACTTTAACTCACACACTAAATTATTACTCTTGTTAACATTTTGGAAAAATCATTTACTTTTCAATATTTATAAATATGTGAGCACCATGTATCCATCACATAATTAATTTACCTGTCATTGCATTATATTTAATTCTTTTTACCTATTGTGGTATAGTAATTTTATTGTAGGTGCATCGTCTTCACGTGTAATTATATAATTTATGTATACCGATATAATATTGTAAAACATTTTAAAAGAGTAACGGTGGAGTTTCTTGCCCATTCTTCTCCATACGAAACTACCTTTTGGAAGGGGCAACTAGAATCAATTCTATTTACTTGTAAATTTTGACGTTCGAAAGTGCCTTTTATGTACCTATTAGAAATAAATGATTTGACTTTGAAAATCCCGTTTGCTGATGAGCCAACATTTTTAAAGTCAAAGTTATTTATCACTATCGCTTATTTGTCACTATCGCTGCATATCCATACTTCCATACTAATGCTACTAATTCGAAAGTAACTGTCTGTCTGTTTGTCTGTCTGTATGTTACCTTTCCACGCAAAACCACTGAACGGATTTCGATAAAATTTGGTAAGGAGATAGATGGCATCCTAGGACATAGGCTACTTTTGTCTCAAAAATAATCTTAAAAGGGACCTTCCTATATAGGGGATGAAAGTTTGTATGGGAAACTTAGCATTTCTTAAGTTAGGGATATGAAAATTTAAATTTATTGTTTTTGTAAGAAATTTAAAAAAAATTGTTTCAGCGATTTTGCAAAAATCATTTTGGTAAGAAATTTAAAAAAATTGTTTCAGCGATTTTGCAAAAATCATCCCCCAAGGGGGTATAATAGGGGTCATTGGATTTCTTGTACAACACACCGCAGTCGCCCGCAGACCGATGGCAGAGCGCGCGAAGTCCGATAGGGTCGCAGGCTAAGGAAGCCCTCCCTACAATTGTTGGCCGCCATGCGAAACAGGTTCTCCGACTAACTAAACAACAGTTGCGTACAGTTACAGCAGCTTTAACTGGCCACGGGTCATTTAATAAACACCTCTTTGTCATAGGAGTCACAGACAGTCCGCTGTGCAGGGCCTGCATGGAGGACGACGAAACAGCAGCTCATGTGCTTCTAAACTGCCCGGTGGTCGCCACGTACAGGGCAAAGTACTTCGGTAACCCAGGTACCCTACGTGAGATTGTCAGCAACACCAAGGCGTTGCTGGCCTTCTTCAAGGAGCTGGGGTGGATCGAATGATCGATTTTCCCACCCGTACGCAAAATACGCGCATTGACGTGGAGTTGCGGACACCAGCCCGTATTACCTATTACCTAGGGTCGCGGGCGGGCGCGACCGCAATTCTACTAGTTGCCCGCCGGTGCAGCGGGACCCGCAAATAATCGCGCACACCGCTGGGATATAGTGGGCATCGTGGTTACTATCTACATTTCCATGTACTACGTCTTCGTACGAGTGTTGCGGTCCCGCCACCACGGTGGGCGCTGGTGAAAATTGCTCCGTGAGTTCTTAGCTTTGCATCAGTAGCAACGTTTTGACTGCTAAGCAACAAGGCGCCCGTAATTTTTCAATGGACCATTACTTCTGCAACATTACACGATAACTCCAAGTTCACGAACATGTTGCTTGTCAATTGTTTCCTACTCAAAACCCAGTTTTATAAACTCACCGATACTCAGTACCAATCGATCGAGCCTTATCACAGTCTCCTTCACCTTTGCCGTGATCAACTTCAGCTGGTCTACCATCAGCTTTAAAGAGTCCTTCATTGCGTTGATTGGTTTCTTCACCAGATCGTTCAGTTGGTGTACGCTGGTCTTTATTTGTTCCTGAAGATAAAAAAGCGGTCAGGAAAACATAGAGTAAGTGCTTTTTTTTTAGAATATTCTGCTTTATGATCTTCTCCGTAATGTACTGTTTCAGTAGTAGATACAAAACATTCTGAAGGAGCTCATCGTGGGAAGTACTTCCACTAAACACCAACCATTTATGCCAAACAGTGGTGCCGATTCTCTTGTACACCGAACTAAACTAACTAAATTATCACTAAAATTCCTTACTTTTGGCTGTGGGAATTTTAAACCAATACTGCAAAAAAAATTACTCTAAATTTAAAAATAGTTTTGTCTCAACTAACATAGAATTTGACAATCGCGACTCCACGTGGTACATATTTGTTTGCCCTACGCCGTGAATTTTTTAGAGCCGGAAGCGCGCAGGTGGGGCAGTCTCGACGTGTTTTATATGAAAGTTTTCACTTTTTGTATGGAAAATATGATAAATTGTTACCTACATGTTGAATTTTAGGGGTTTACGGTTCTTATAAAGGGGGTCGAAATTTTCATTATTTTTGCGATAGGACACACCATTTTCGAGATATAAGCAAAAAAAAATAAAAAAAATGATACCGTACTGTTTTTGCACCTGAAGTCGAGGTGTTGGTGTGAATTTTAGTTCATGACAACTAATTTACTCCACACCTTTTTAATCGCTATTAAAAATAGTCAGATTTAGTTAGACAATCAAAATTTTTGGTGAAAAACGTCAAATTCAGAATAGCAAAATTGCCATTTTTACTAAATTAATAACTCAGTGCCATCTTAGTGCTGTCAAACTATAATATAGTTAAGTTGTGGCACTTTAGTCTATTTCAGAATGGGAAATCGTTGTTTGACAGGAATAAACTAAATTTTGGTGATTTTTAGTCTAGTTTAGAGACATTTGTGACAAGAGAATCAGCACCAGTGTCACTTTAACTCACAGAATAAGCAAGCTCAAATGGCAAGGGGCCAGCCATATTAGCCGTAGATCGTAGAAACCAAGAATCGAGTAACGCAACGTAGGTAGGACGCCTTCAGGCTAGGTGGAGCGACGATCTTCGCAGGGTGGCTGGTAGCAGCCGAATGAGAGTTGCCGAAAATCGAGTTGAATAGCATGCAAAAGGAGAGGCCTAGGTCCAGCAGTGGGCTGCTGTAGGCTGATGATGATGATGATAACTGTCATTGTGTTCCAGTTTAAAGGGTATGGGTGGCGCCGGGTGTGGTGTAATTACAGGCACATGTACGAGACCTTTCAACGCATATCTGTGATGCCTCTGGTTTTTCAGATGTCCAAAGGTAGTGATGTCCACTGACCATTAGGTGGGCCGCCCACTTACCCACAGTTAGGAAAACATCGTGAGGAAACCTAGACTTATAATAAATATAGGTAGGTCTGAAATCGCCAACCCGGCTTGAGCAAGCTTGGTGATCAATGCTCATGATGCCTTCTCTGTGTGAGAAGAGGCCTTTGCTCTACAGTGGGACAGTAATAAGCTGGTAATATTAAGGTCAGTCGATTCCTAAACTGACCGACAGTTTTCGTGTTAAAAATATTTTCGCAGACAGTCGTAAATCTCAACTCAATAGTAAAATCTTTTTCATTCTATTTTGAGCACAGCAGACTAGACTTGAATTATGAGGTTAAACACCTAACATTTTACTAGTTACACCCAAGTTTCACAATTTATTGGTGCTTAGCGACCTCTAACATCCTTCGAATACTGGAGATGATAAAAAAACTAAATGTACTAAAAGTTTGGGGTATTTTTAGAACCCTTCGATTTTAGATTTAGAGATAGCGACAAATGGAGTGTAGGTAGATCACAGCATGGAATCACCGCGCCGGCTAGGTCTAGAAACGGCAACAGGTACTAAACAATTCGTGGCGCTGAAAGTGCGTTGAGCGCACAACTTGTGTTGAGAACGAACTTCCTAGAAAGCTATCCGTTGCGTTTGTATGGAAAGTGTTGACAGCGTCGCTATTAGCAGCGGCCGCCGGCGACGCCGTGCTCTGTGAGGTAGACCAATGTATTGCCAAGTAGTGAAGTAGGTAGGTGGGCATAGAGATTAAGAATATTAGACTTCCATAGTCGTGGTCACTAGGAGGTTTTGTGAGGGAGTGGCTGGAGAGACGGCATGGCGCCCTTACTTTCCGGCTGACACAGGTATTGTCCGGACATGGGTGCTTCGGAAAATACGTGTACTGCATAGGCCGGAAACCGACACCCGGTTGCCACCATTACAGCTATCTCGACGACACGACGCAGCACACCCTTAAGGAATGCCCTGCTTGGGCAGTGCAGCGCCGTGATCTCGCCGCGGCTGTTGGTGCTGCGGATACTCTCTCGCTTCCAGACATGGTCCAGTCCATGGTTGGTAGTGAAAGGGCGTGGGACACCGTCTCTTGCTGTGAGGAAGTGATGGTCGCGAAGGAGGCGGCGGACAGTGAGAGAGAGGATACAACCTCCCTTCCAATCCTGGCCGGGGGAGCATGACAAAATGCGCAAGCACTCCAGCACTTGGCTAAAGGTAGCAGCAGAACACCTGGTTATCCTCCACCCACCCCAGGGTGGAGAGCATACATGAGGATTTCCACACGATAAAAAAAGGAGCTCGATGGTTAGCATTTAACAGTAAACATACCTACTTTATTATTTGAAATCCCCGAAAAGTCTGACCTTGCTGAGACAGAATATATACTTAGACAGATAATTTAATTTTGCTGGATGTAACCTCAATTACAATTACTGCCTTACTGTTCGTTTGAATAGGCATAATTTCATGGAAGGCCTACGGATTTCTTACCTACTTCGTAAGTGAGTAGGTACTTTTTTGCCCTTTTTCAGATTCTCAGTACCTACACCACACTTATAACCACTCGTGAAAGTTGAAAGGCATTATTAGCAGACGGCTCAAGAAAGTAGGTCGGAATAGGATCATGCAAGGGCTCTGAAATGTTACTTTGATATTTACAAGGACCGGGGACCAGATGAGTGGTATGAAAAAGTCTCATTACGATTTTGTATTGAATAAAGTCATAATGGTTTATAATTCTTGAATAAAAATATAGGTACTTAGGTTGGTAGTACTTCTTTCGATTTTAAACGTGAATCTATCTAGCGATTTGTGACAATGGCTCGCCATAATACATAGGACTTAATTAACTAGTAGTAAGATGTGAAGAGATTTGATACACGGATAAACAATAACTTGGGTTAGGTAGGACATAGGATTTGTCGGGAGGACATGGCGTGGCATACGCTTGCAGAGTGTGCAGCTTGGGAGCCACGCCATGCCTTCGTTTCGGAAGTGGGAAGCGACCTGTCGCTGCCAGCTGTGATTCGTTCTATGGTCGGTGTTACAGCGTCGTGGAATGCGGTGATCTTCTTCTGCGAAAATGTCATGTCGCAAGAGGAGGCTGCGGAAAGGGAGAGAGAGATTTCGAATGTTCTCCCGGCCCGCAGCAGGCGCACCGAGTGTCGGCAGAGGGCAGATAATGCCCTCTTCCGGCCTCCCTAAATAGGTCCAGGGACGGCGGACTCGGGGCAGACGGAGCCCACAGAGGCGCGCCGGCACCAGTCGGGGTCTGCGTTGAAGGGTGCTTAAGTGCTCCCGTAGCCAAGTGCAAGTGTGCGAGGGAACACAGGGTGGTTTAGTCAGTAGAAGTCTGACAGGCTTGTCCGCCCCCAGGGCGGAGGACATCCATGAGGATTTCCAACCCGTTACAAAAAAAGAAAGGTAGGTCATAGGATTCGCTACTTTTATCTTGGTAGTACATGATGTTCCCGTAGGACAATTAACGACCCCCACGCGGGCGAAGCCACGGGTAAAAGCTAGTCAGAAATAAATATTTTTCACTTGTCTACAACTCACTTGACTACAAGCCATGGACTCCGACAGTACTTCGGAGTTCTTCAGCGTATTGGTAGCAGGTCCTGTCAGGATGAGAACCAGCGCATAGCAGGTCAGGGTGTACCTTCCAACACGGGAGAAGAACTGGGGGATCAGCAGGAAGACTAAGCATCTGAAACAAATTAGGCTTAATTAATCAATGAATAATTTTCTCCTCTCACAGAGAGGAGGCTTGTGTCCTAGCAGTGGGAACGTTGCAGCCTGTTTTTGAATCTTAACTACTTATTACTCTAAATTCTGACTATCTGGTTGACCCATTGGGCACAAGCACGACTTCAAAGCGTAGTAGAGTCGGGATCGATTCCCGGGGCTCCCAGACTCCGGCCCCTCTTTTATAAGGGACCTTAAAACATACAACTTGGATGTTCGCAATCAAAACTTCTCTGCCTACTCTTTTGGAGAATTAGTACAGGCGTGAAGTGTTAGGTATGTTGTTACCCACTGTGTGGTCGTGTGTAAAAGATTTTTCTCACTTGGCATAGTAAAGTTACCTCAAATTGGAATGCGCATACATACCTAATCCTATAACTGAACGCCAGCCCCAAAGTTAAAAGAACCCCAATTATAGAACTCATAATGGTCGCATGGATCAGAGATATCGCCAGCTGGAAGACGAAGAACATGAAGCAAAGATACGTCAATATTATGCCTCCAACGAATCCCATCACACTTTTAAGCAGAAAATTCGGGAAAGTTTGATCTGTCATCAAGCACAAGAAAAAGTTGGAGACTACACTTCCTTCAGGATAACATTTCTTGAAAATTCTTGATATTCTTTTTTTTGTGTCGAACCGATAGTGTCGCCATCTCTGTGACAATGTCTGTTCCAATTGTGCGTTTTCCAACACTATAGAATTGATCTTCTCTTTCTCATAGTTCAGTCTATAGTTTTCTATAGTTCGCGCCTTCCAAAGAAGGGCGAAAAAGGCCATCATTGATGGCTTTTAGTTGTTATTGCTAAAATTCTCATCTTCGTATAGACGAAACACATTTTTGCAGTTACACAAATTCATCACGTCCACACAGTAAACGCTGACAGTAGACAGTTATTTTTCTTTTCTCCACTAAAGGGCAGTTGAAAGAAGAAAATTTCGGATGTGCCAAAAAGTTTTAATACATTAGGTGGGGATGCTT